>JAWNOB010000072.1:1221666-2443333 GCA_035046265.1 Drosophila bunnanda | reverse complement strand
ATGCTGATCAAGAATATATATGACTTATAGGGTCGGAAATGACTCCTTCACTTAGTTTGAAGCTTCTGATTGGAGCTAAAATACCATTTTTTCAGTCGATATTTCAGTATATTTTTATGGCATTTTCTTCGGCAAATCAAATTTTAAAAATCTCATAACTAAGCCAAAAAAGCATTAAATTTAATTCGGCAAGCTTTCCTATGTTAGTTTTTGTTAGTTTAATAAATCTGCATACTCAATTTTACAATTTAAAAAATTGAGATTTTTGCCAATTTTTGACAATTTTAATGATGTAACCCCTTTCCTTTTTTTCAAAATTCGGAAAATTTTGAAAAAAATTAATTTTTGTCGGACATAGCTAGATCGACTCATCTGTTGATGCTGATCAAGAATATATATGATTTATAGGGTCGGAAATGACTCCTTCACTTAGTTTGAAGCTTCTGATTGGAGCTAAAATACCATTTTTTCAGTCGATATTTCAGTATATTTTTATGGCATTTTCTTCGGCAAATCAAATTTTAAAAATCTCATAACTAAGCCAAAAAAGCATTAAATTTAATTCGGCAAGCTTTCCTATGTTAGTTTTTGTTAGTTTAATAAATCTGCATACTCAATTTTACAATTTAAAAAATTGAGATTTTTGCCAATTTTTGACAATTTTAATGATGTAACCCCTTTCCTTTTTTTTCAAAATTCGGAAAATTTTGAAAAAAAATAATTTTTGTCGGACATAGCTAGATCGACTCATCTGTTGATGCTGATCAAGAATATATATGATTTATAGGGTCGGAAATGACTCCTTCACTTAGTTTGAAGCTTCTGATTGGAGCTAAAATACCATTTTTTCAGTCGATATTTCAGTATATTTTTATGGCATTTTCTTCGGCAAATCAAATTTTAAAAATCTCATAACTAAGCCAAAAAAGCATTAAATTTAATTCGGCAAGCTTTCCTATGTTAGTTTTTGTTAGTTTAATAAATCTGCATACTCAATTTTACAATTTAAAAAATTGAGATTTTTGCCAATTTTTGACAATTTTAATGATGTAACCCCTTTCCTTTTTTTCAAAATTCGGAAAATTTTGAAAAAAATTAATTTTTGTCGGACATAGCTAGATCGACTCATCTGTTGATGCTGATCAAGAATATATATGATTTATAGGGTCGGAAATGACTCCTTCACTTAGTTTGAAGCTTCTGATTGGAGCTAAAATACCATTTTTTCAGTCGATATTTCAGTATATTTTTATGGCATTTTCTTCGGCAAATCAAATTTTAAAAATCTCATAACTACGCCAAAAAAGCATTAAATTTGATTCGGCAAGCTTTCCTATGTTAGTTTTTGTTAGTTTAATAAATCTGCATACTCAATTTTACAATTTAAAAAATTGAGATTTTTGCCAATTTTTGACAATTTTAATGATGTAACCCCTTTCCTTTTTTCCAAAATTCGGAAAATTTTGAAAAAAATTAATTTTTGTCGGACATAGCCAGATCGACTCGTCTGTTGATGCTGATCAAGAATATATATGATTTATAGGGTCGGAAATGACTCCTTCACTTAGTTTGAAGCTTCTGATTGGAGCTAAAATACCATTTTTTCAGTCGATATTTCAGTATATTTTTATGGCATTTTCTTCGGCAAATCAAATTTTAAAAATCTCATAACTAAGCCAAAAAAGCATTAAATTTAATTCGGCAAGCTTTCCTATGTTAGTTTTTGTTAGTTTAATAAATCTGCATACTCAATTTTACAATTTAAAAAATTGAGATTTTTGCCAATTTTTGACAATTTTAATGATGTAACCCCTTTCCTTTTTTTCAAAATTCGGAAAATTTTGAAAAAAATTAATTTTTGTCGGACATAGCTAGATCGACTCATCTGTTGATGCTGATCAAGAATATATATGATTTATAGGGTCGGAAATGACTCCTTCACTTAGTTTGAAGCTTCTGATTGGAGCTAAAATACCATTTTTTCAGTCGATATTTCAGTATATTTTTATGGCATTTTCTTCGGCAAATCAAATTTTAAAAATCTCATAACTAAGCCAAAAAAGCATTAAATTTAATTCGGCAAGCTTTCCTATGTTAGTTTTTGTTAGTTTAATAAATCTGCATACTCAATTTTACAATTTAAAAAATTGAGATTTTTGCCAATTTTTGACAATTTTAATGATGTAACCCCTTTCCTTTTTTTCAAAATTCGGAAAATTTTGAAAAAAATTAATTTTTGTCGGACATAGCTAGATCGACTCATCTGTTGATGCTGATCAAGAATATATATGATTTATAGGGTCGGAAATGACTCCTTCACTTAGTTTGAAGCTTCTGATTGGAGCTAAAATACCATTTTTTCAGTCGATATTTCAGTATATTTTTATGGCATTTTCTTCGGCAAATCAAATTTTAAAAATCTCATAACTACGCCAAAAAAGCATTAAATTTGATTCGGCAAGCTTTCCTATGTTAGTTTTTGTTAGTTTAATAAATCTGCATACTCAATTTTACAATTTAAAAAATTGAGATTTTTGCCAATTTTTGACAATTTTAATGATGTAACCCCTTTCCTTTTTTCCAAAATTCGGAAAATTTTGAAAAAAATTAATTTTTGTCGGACATAGCCAGATCGACTCGTCTGTTGATGCTGATCAAGAATATATATGATTTATAGGGTCGGAAATGACTCCTTCACTTAGTTTGAAGCTTCTGATTGGAGCTAAAATACCATTTTTTCAGTCGATATTTCAGTATATTTTTATGGCATTTTCTTCGGCAAATCAAATTTTAAAAATCTCATAACTAAGCCAAAAAAGCATTAAATTTAATTCGGCAAGCTTTCCTATGTTAGTTTTTGTTAGTTTAATAAATCTGCATACTCAATTTTACAATTTAAAAAATTGAGATTTTTGCCAATTTTTGACAATTTTAATGATGTAACCCCTTTCCTTTTTTTCAAAATTCGGAAAATTTTGAAAAAAATTAATTTTTGTCGGACATAGCTAGATCGACTCATCTGTTGATGCTGATCAAGAATATATATGATTTATAGGGTCGGAAATGACTCCTTCACTTAGTTTGAAGCTTCTGATTGGAGCTAAAATACCATTTTTTCAGTCGATATTTCAGTATATTTTTATGGCATTTTCTTCGGCAAATCAAATTTTAAAAATCTCATAACTAAGCCAAAAAAGCATTAAATTTAATTCGGCAAGCTTTCCTATGTTAGTTTTTGTTAGTTTAATAAATCTGCATACTCAATTTTACAATTTAAAAAATTGAGATTTTTGCCAATTTTTGACAATTTTAATGATGTAACCCCTTTCCTTTTTTTCAAAATTCGGAAAATTTTGAAAAAAATTAATTTTTGTCGGACATAGCTAGATCGACTCATCTGTTGATGCTGATCAAGAATATATATGATTTATAGGGTCGGAAATGACTCCTTCACTTAGTTTGAAGCTTCTGATTGGAGCTAAAATACCATTTTTTCAGTCGATATTTCAGTATATTTTTATGGCATTTTCTTCGGCAAATCAAATTTTAAAAATCTCATAACTAAGCCAAAAAAGCATTAAATTTAATTCGGCAAGCTTTCCTATGTTAGTTTTTGTTAGTTTAATAAATCTGCATACTCAATTTTACAATTTAAAAAATTGAGATTTTTGCCAATTTTTGACAATTTTAATGATGTAACCCCTTTCCTTTTTTTCAAAATTCGGAAAATTTTGAAAAAAATTAATTTTTGTCGGACATAGCCAGATCGACTCGTCTGTTGATGCTGATCAAGAATATATATGATTTATAGGGTCGGAAATGACTCCTTCACTTAGTTTGAAGCTTCTGATTGGAGCTAAAATACCATTTTTTCAGTCGATATTTCAGTATATTTTTATGGCATTTTCTTCGGCAAATCAAATTTTAAAAATCTCATAACTAAGCCAAAAAAGCATTAAATTTAATTCGGCAAGCTTTCCTATGTTAGTTTTTGTTAGTTTAATAAATCTGCATACTCAATTTTACAATTTAAAAAATTGAGATTTTTGCCAATTTTTGACAATTTTAATGATGTAACCCCTTTCCTTTTTTTCAAAATTCGGAAAATTTTGAAAAAAATTAATTTTTGTCGGACATAGCCAGATCGACTCGTCTGTTGATGCTGATCAAGAATATATATGATTTATAGGGTCGGAAATGACTCCTTCACTTAGTTTGAAGCTTCTGATTGGAGCTAAAATACCATTTTTTCAGTCGATATTTCAGTATATTTTTATGGCATTTTCTTCGGCAAATCAAATTTTAAAAATCTCATAACTAAGCCAAAAAAGCATTAAATTTAATTCGGCAAGCTTTCCTATGTTAGTTTTTGTTAGTTTAATAAATCTGCATACTCAATTTTACAATTTAAAAAATTGAGATTTTTGCCAATTTTTGACAATTTTAATGATGTAACCCCTTTCCTTTTTTTCAAAATTCGGAAAATTTTGAAAAAAATTAATTTTTGTCGGACATAGCTAGATCGACTCATCTGTTGATGCTGATCAAGAATATATATGATTTATAGGGTCGGAAATGACTCCTTCACTTAGTTTGAAGCTTCTGATTGGAGCTAAAATACCATTTTTTCAGTCGATATTTCAGTATATTTTTATGGCATTTTCTTCGGCAAATCAAATTTTAAAAATCTCATAACTAAGCCAAAAAAGCATTAAATTTAATTCGGCAAGCTTTCCTATGTTAGTTTTTGTTAGTTTAATAAATCTGCATACTCAATTTTACAATTTAAAAAATTGAGATTTTTGCCAATTTTTGACAATTTTAATGATGTAACCCCTTTCCTTTTTTTCAAAATTCGGAAAATTTTGAAAAAAATTAATTTTTGTCGGACATAGCCAGATCGACTCATCTGTTGATGCTGATCAAGAATATATATGATTTATAGGGTCGGAAATGACTCCTTCACTTAGTTTGAAGCTTCTGATTGGAGCTAAAATACCATTTTTTCAGTCGATATTTCAGTATATTTTTATGGCATTTTCTTCGGCAAATCAAATTTTAAAAATCTCATAACTAAGCCAAAAAAGCATTAAATTTAATTCGGCAAGCTTTCCTATGTTAGTTTTTGTTAGTTTAATAAATCTGCATACTCAATTTTACAATTTAAAAAATTGAGATTTTTGCCAATTTTTGACAATTTTAATGATGTAACCCCTTTCCTTTTTTTCAAAATTCGGAAAATTTTGAAAAAAATTAATTTTTGTCGGACATAGCTAGATCGACTCATCTGTTGATGCTGATCAAGAATATATATGATTTATAGGGTCGGAAATGACTCCTTCACTTAGTTTGAAGCTTCTGATTGGAGCTAAAATACCATTTTTTCAGTCGATATTTCAGTATATTTTTATGGCATTTTCTTCGGCAAATCAAATTTTAAAAATCTCATAACTAAGCCAAAAAAGCATTAAATTTAATTCGGCAAGCTTTCCTATGTTAGTTTTTGTTAGTTTAATAAATCTGCATACTCAATTTTACAATTTAAAAAATTGAGATTTTTGCCAATTTTTGACAATTTTAATGATGTAACCCCTTTCCTTTTTTCCAAAATTCGGAAAATTTTGAAAAAAATTAATTTTTGTCGGACATAGCCAGATCGACTCGTCTGTTGATGCTGATCAAGAATATATATGATTTATAGGGTCGGAAATGACTCCTTCACTTAGTTTGAAGCTTCTGATTGGAGCTAAAATACCATTTTTTCAGTCGATATTTCAGTATATTTTTATGGCATTTTCTTCGGCAAATCAAATTTTAAAAATCTCATAACTAAGCCAAAAAAGCATTAAATTTAATTCGGCAAGCTTTCCTATGTTAGTTTTTGTTAGTTTAATAAATCTGCATACTCAATTTTACAATTTAAAAAATTGAGATTTTTGCCAATTTTTGACAATTTTAATGATGTAACCCCTTTCCTTTTTTTCAAAATTCGGAAAATTTTGAAAAAAATTAATTTTTGTCGGACATAGCCAGATCGACTCATCTGTTGATGCTGATCAAGAATATATATGATTTATAGGGTCGGAAATGACTCCTTCACTTAGTTTGAAGCTTCTGATTGGAGCTAAAATACCATTTTTTCAGTCGATATTTCAGTATATTTTTATGGCATTTTCTTCGGCAAATCAAATTTTAAAAATCTCATAACTAAGCCAAAAAAGCATTAAATTTAATTCGGCAAGCTTTCCTATGTTAGTTTTTGTTAGTTTAATAAATCTGCATACTCAATTTTACAATTTAAAAAATTGAGATTTTTGCCAATTTTTGACAATTTTAATGATGTAGCCCCTTTTCTTTTTTTCAAAATTTGGAAAATTTTGAAAAAAATTAATTTTTGTCGGACATAGCTAGATCGACTCGTCTGTTGATGCTGATCAAGAATATATATGATTTATAGGGTCGAAAATGACTCCTTCACTTAGTTTGAAGCTTCTGATTGAAGCTAAAATACCATTTTTTCAGTCGATATTTCAGTATATTTTTATGGCATTTTCTTCGGCAAATCAAATTTTAAAAATCTCATAACTACGCCAAAAAAGCATTAAATTTGATTCGGCAAGCTTTCCTATGTTAGTTTTTGTTAGTTTAATAAATCTGCATACTCAATTTTACAATTTAAAAAATTGAGATTTTTGCCAATTTTTGACAATTTTAATGATGTAACCCCTTTCCTTTTTTTCAAAATTCGGAAAATTTTGAAAAAAATTAATTTTTGTCGGACATATCTAGATCGACTCGTCTGTTGATGCTGATCAAGAATATATATGATTTATAGGGTCGCAAATGACTCCTTCACTTAGTTTGAAGCTTCTGATTGGAGCTAAAATACCATTTTTTCAGTCGATATTTCAGTATATTTTTATGGCATTTTCTTCGGCAAATCAAATTTTAAAAATCTCATAACTAAGCCAAAAAAGCATTAAATTTAATTCGGCAAGCTTTCCTATGTTAGTTTTTGTTAGTTTAATAAATCTGCATACTCAATTTTACAATTTAAAAAATTGAGATTTTTGCCAATTTTTGACAATTTTAATGATGTAGCCCCTTTTCTTTTTTTCAAAATTTGGAAAATTTTGAAAAAAATTAATTTTTGTCGGACATAGCTAGATCGACTCGTCTGTTGATGCTGATCAAGAATATATATGATTTATAGGGTCGAAAATGACTCCTTCACTTAGTTTGAAGCTTCTGATTGAAGCTAAAATACCATTTTTTCAGTCGATATTTCAGTATATTTTTATGGCATTTTCTTCGGCAAATCAAATTTTAAAAATCTCATAACTACGCCAAAAAAGCATTAAATTTGATTCGGCAAGCTTTCCTATGTTAGTTTTTGTTAGTTTAATAAATCTGCATACTCAATTTTACAATTTAAAAAATTGAGATTTTTGCCAATTTTTGACAATTTTAATGATGTAACCCCTTTCCTTTTTTTCAAAATTCGGAAAATTTTGAAAAAAATTAATTTTTGTCGGACATATCTAGATCGACTCGTCTGTTGATGCTGATCAAGAATATATATGATTTATAGGGTCGCAAATGACTCCTTCACTGCGTTGCACACCTTGAAAGTGTATAAAGAACTAAATGATCAAGAGGATTCTGTAACACCTAAATTAAGGTATTCTTAAAATAATATTGCTAATAAAGTAACAAAATATAATTGATTTATATAAAAATTAAATTAAAACCTTCTCAGAAGCTTGCATTAAAAACAATTAAATTTCTACATTCCATTACATTTCATACAGAAAAACATGTTTAACCTCAGTTTTAATGGGTTAAAATCCACCCAGAATCTGGCTTCCTACTGGACTTTTTTTCACAACCGTAAGCTGTGGCTCATCGCCAACCGCTGACAAGGCGGATCACCCAGAAAGCAGATGAGGAGATTTCGCTAATAGCGGAAGCCCCGGGCCAACGAGATCCGAGATCCGACTCGGCAGTGCCGGCGGAACCGCCTAGTAATTAATAAATTAAAAACAAACCAACACGCACATGACAATGCGGCAGGAGAGGAAGAGGGGGGAGAGATGAGCAGGAGCAGCCGAGGGAGCAGAAAATTAGTCGAGAGGTAAAATTAGGCGGGCCAAAGGATAATCAAATGCTGATTTATGGCAATTTCCAGGGCAACTCTTTGGAGCAGCATCGGGCTCGCAGCCTGCGCCCTCGCCCATGACTTCCGGTGCCAGACATTAACGAACGTCAGCTGTGTGAGGTCCTGGCGCTCCGATCTGACCCTCATTCCCTGTGTCCACGTCCGCGTCTGCGTCTGCGTCTGCGTCTGCTCTTGTGTCTGTGAAAATTAGTAGCTAATTTGGCTTGTCATCATTATCGTGTGTTGTGCAAACATTTGTCCGTCCCGCTGACGTGGTGAGAGCTCCATGAGAGCTGACTTTTGGGATCCGCCGGAGCGGTGGGAGAGCTCCAAGGCAAGCAGCCAAACAAGCCGAGCATGACTGTGCATGGGCTTTGCTGTAGGTCGACCTCCTCTTTCCGGGGGGTTCACCCGGTCATAGTGGGTTATTAATTGAATTTTCAGGCATTTACATGGGAGTTGAGTGGTCTTAGGTGAGGTCACCTCGACCAAGATCGGCTAACTAAGTAAATCAATCAAGGAAAGTTTCTTTCAAAACTAATAATTAACAGGAAAGTTTGTAGTATAAAAAACAAGAAAGGAAACTAACTTCGGGAAGCCCAACTTTATATACCCTTGCAGTTTGAATTCAATTATAGGATTGAATTGGAAATTCATAATAACGAAGCTTAAATCATTTGCATTTTTATCGACATTTTTATTTGAAATTTTTTGTCCAAAAATTGAGTTTAAAAATCTCATAACTAAGCCAAAAAAGCATTAAATTTAATTCGGAAAGCTTTCCTATGCCACTTTTTATAAGGTTTTTAAATCTGCATACTTCATTTAAAATTTAAAAAAATTCAAAATTTTGCCATTTTTTGACAATTTTAATGATGTAACCCCTTTCCTTTTTTTGAAAATTCGGAAAATTTTGAAAAAAATTAATTTTTGTCGGACATAGCTAGATCGATTCGGCTGCCGATGCTGATCAAGAATATATATGATTTATAGGGTCGAAAATGACTCCTTCACCTCGTTACAAGCTTCTGACTGAAATTATAATACTCTGTAAGGGTATATAAATACAGAAAATAAAGTCAAGTGGGAGATAAGTTAAATAGATACAGAGAGAGAAATATTAAAGGTTTTACTTAGGATTTTAAAAGAAGGTAAATAATATCTTTAATGAAGACTTGCTCTCATAGAGTATTAAGTTTAATTATTTTTTAACTATTAAATATTATTTATAGATAAAAATCAGTGTTTAATTGAATACTTAGAAAAAAGAAAAACAGCTACTTGGTTCTCCACAAAACCCATTGTCTTCCGACGAATTTCCTTCTGTGTGTGTTAAAGTCTATAGTTTAGTAATTAAACATTTGAAACGCAGCCAACCGTGGCCCACATTCAATGTCATATTCAAGAAGCTAACAATCTTGTGAGCTGTCCAATTAATAGCGGCATTCCGCATATTCATGATCCGTTCGATCAATAATCGTCGATCGGTCGATCGGTGATAGACCCACGCTCGGCCCGACTTCGAGCGGCAACTTTTAGGGGAAGGGGCGTGTCCCGGGCATTAAACGTTATTCAAAATTATGCAGATGAGGGGAGAGACTTGTCAAAATGATTAAGACTCCGCGGAGGAGGCTGCGGCGCGTTTCGCAAGGGGTGAAAAGCGGGAACGCGAGTCGAGTGAAACGAAAGACTTAGGCAACGAACTTGTTTTGGCAGACCTGCTTCCGCGAGCGTAAAAAGAGAAGCGAACAGAGACAGAGAGAGAGAGCTGGCAAAGCTGTGCCATAAATTGATTCATAATTCGCATTCAAACGATTAATGCTAATCAAATTAATTAAGAAGCCGCCTAAGCAGAAATATGCATTCGAGCTGTGATTAATGAGACAGACAGCCCGCAAATGTCGGCTCCCAGGCAATTAGCCGCGTTTTATTCGCTAAATATAAGCTTCGATTTCGTTTCCGCCTCGCCTCAAGTTCAATGACAGCCGAAATCAGAGGAAAAAGATTACTCTAATCAAGTGTCTGACCTTAAGCGAACCAGGGATAATGCGTCAAATGAATGGACTTTAATCACATTAGGAGCCATTTTCCCCTCGACTCGTACGTGAGGATGCCATAATCCATAATGCCTTTTGGCCAAATTGTTTCCAATTTCGGCGAGCTACGGACGTGTGCGAAAATGAGAAATCGATTTTGATTACAAGCCGCAGAAATTGCAATCGAATTGCCCGAGGGGGCGTGGCTCCCCCCGAGTCCTCCGGGTTCCCCGAAAACAAACACAAATCGAAGCCAACAACACGAGAGTCGGGCAGAGTCGAGTGTGTAAATTTGCCTCCACTCAGCGAACTGTTCGGCGGCATTAAACCCCCCATACGTTTACATATCAATTTGAGTGGCAAGCGAGCCGCTGAGCTGGCCAGAAAATAAATTGCAATATATTTGGCACCCTCTCCAGCCTGGCAAATCCAGCACGCGATTTCTGAGTACGTGTAAAATAGTATTTCAAGTCGCGGCGCTAATCAAATTTAGAGAAATGAAACCCAATCCCCAGCGCGAAACTTATTCAATTACCCACTTTGGTCGCATATGCATTCAAATTAAATTATGCTACAATAGCAACAACAATAACAATGGCAACAACAACAACAACAACAACAATGTTCCATCGTGGCTATTACAGCCATAAACCCGACAAACACGAATCGCGTGCAGAAACAATTTAAAAAACAATCAGCTCTGCCAATGGCACCGTAAAATATATCAAAACCCCGGGAACCGAGGGAACCAAGGCCCAGACCTTAACCAAGGCGCTCCTCCTGCCCACCCACCCAAAAGGTTACAAGGGAACATCCAGGAGGGGGGAAGGAGCAGGCAGGCAACTGGGATCTGTGACTGGCGGCCACTTTAACACTTACCCCAAAATGGTAAAAGTTTAAGTAAACAAAAGTTGAGTGGAATGCTCGGAGATGGAAATGCCCTACACAGAAAGGGCCAGACAGGCAGATGGATATACCGAATATATTAGTTGTAGATATATTAATAAGCAATACATAGAAGATTGGTTCAGAAAATAAAATTGTATATTTAATATATCTTGAATATTGCATAGTGTCAGCAGCTTAACAAATTAATATTTAAAAAAAAATTTAATAACTTTAATGGTTTTTAAGAGAAAATAAAGACAATAGCTTGCAATACATAAGGTTAAATACAACACATCTGTTTTTGATTGATTATCAATTGAAATAGTTAAAAAAAATTATACAATTATTTTCAGCACGATACTCCGGGTAATTTTATAAGATTCTTTAATTTTAAAAAGGCGTAAAATATATTAATCATACAAAAATAATTAGGCAGCGCTTTAATCCTAAATATTTTAAAGTTTAATGTTTAGAAATTGGTTGTAAATAAAGATTATTAGGTAATTTTTTAGGGTTGAATAACTAATTGAAATGTATGATGTATTGGTTGGTGTTTAACTTTTCAAAAATTTTCCATTTCCAATGCGATTTAGTATTAATTTCTAATTAAATTTCACAATTTTACTTCTACTAACTAATAAGAACTAATTTGTAGCACATCTGCTAGTCGTTTAGACCCAAACTTCTCCCTCTTTTCCCCTCTCCTTCCTTTTCTTTTTTTGCCAGCCCCTTTATGCGTTTCATTTTGATTTCATGTAAATTGCCTGTCGACGACAACAACACCAAACACCAAACAAAACAACAACAACAACAACAACAAAGGGACAGACAGCACCGCGACAACTACAAGAACAACAATAACGAGAACTGCCTCACGACACCGAACCACTTCCCACCTACCACTTCCCCCTTTCCACGCCAAAAAGCAAGTCTCTCTCTCTCTCAGACTGCTAGCCGAGCTGCGATTGGTTAGCTTCTCCGCAAAGGGGGCGGTCCCTAACGATGGGGGTAATCGTGGGGAAGGGGAGAGAGCAGAAGCAAACAAGAGAGAGCGAGAGAGAGATGGAGAGCGAACGAAGGAGAGAGAAGTTACATGGCCAGGTGAGCACGGCAGGTGTCGCCGCTGCAATTTACCCCGGTGCCTCCGCCTAATGGAAGAGTTGATTTTGAGTCAAATTAAATAAGCTACCTTTGGGATTGTTGGACTGTTTGTTAGGCTTTCTGATTACCAACAAAGTCGGGCTTTGAAGAGGAAGAGAGAAACAGGGGGATGGAGAGAGACGGGAAGCGTTGGAGTTGGCCAAAAAAAGCGACGGCAAATGGTGGAATCAAAGCTGCCTCTTGACCTCTACAACAGATGTATTGGATTTATTAATATCTTATTCAAAATGAATATAACTTATATATTTGCATAATAAAGGGGATTTTTAATTATAGTTTAAGGGGAATATTTTAAACCTTTGATGACTTAATGGTATTGTTAGTAAACTTATTATTAGCAACAGGAAAACGTTTGTATCTGTTTTCTTCTATTTTTAGTTTATAATGTATTCATTGGATTAAGATATTATCTAAGATCTTATAAATAATCGGTTGAAAGAATATAAATAAATTTCAATTTTAATCAATAAATCCATTACTCTTAATAGAGGAATCAAGAAATATTTAAATATCGATTTTTGCCGGGTAAGTCAATATACAAATAGTGCATAATGTTACACTAAATTATAAGTATGCCATAACATTTTTCTATATTCATAAATACGTACACTTAAAGGAGTATCAGAGAAATCTTGTTCTTTTAAACTACAACCCAAGAAAATAGGATCGTATCAGAAATAGATCACAACTAAGTTTAAAATATTCGCATTCTGTTAATCGATCTTTATCGATATGGTTATATGACAATTTTTTCGACAAATCAAAGTTTAAAAATCTCATAACTAAGCCAAAAATGCATTAATTTCAATTCGGAAAGCTTTCCTATGTTACTTTTTATTATGTTTATAAATCTGCATACTTTATTTAAAATTTAAGAAAATTAAAATTTTTGCCTATTTTTGAAAATTTTAATGATGTAACCCCTTTCCTTTTTTTGAAAAAATGGACAAATTTTCGAAAATTTTTTTTGTAACCACATATAACTAGATCGACTCGCCTGTTGATGCTGATCAAGAATATATATGATTTATAGGGTCGGAAATGACTCATTCACCTAGTTTCAAGCTTCTGATTGAAGCTAAAATACCATTTTTCAGTCGATTTTTTTGTATATTTTATTGACATTTTCTTTGGCAAATCAAATTTTAAAAATCTCATAACTCAGCCAAAAAAGCATTAATTTGATTTCGGAAAGCTTTCCTATTTTAGTTTTCGGTAGATTAACAAATCTGCATACTCAAATTAAAATTTTTTAATTTTAAATTTTTTGCCAATTTTTGACAATTTTAATGATGTAACCCCTTTCCATTTTTTTTTTAAATTTCGAAAATTTTGAAAAAAATAAATTTTGACCAAACCTAGCTAGATCGACTCGTCTGTTGATGCTGATCAAGAATATATATGATTTATAGGGTCGCAAATGACTCTTTCACATCGTTACAAGCTTCTGACTACAATTATAATACCCTGCAAGGGTATACAAATTTGTAGTAAAAACTGAAAACTTTAGAATACATTTCGAAGTACAGGCATACTTTTTACATTGCTATCCACTTCGTTAATCGAATTTATCAAGTTATAACTGCTAAACAAACCGATTTCGTATTGATATTTACGCTGCCTACATATCCTTGGAGATATTAGTGTCCAAATAAGGCTCATAAATATCGATACTCCTTGTAGAATCTGCCAACCATTAGGAACTCCCCCTTCAGTAGGCACTAATTGAATATGCATTGCTAACTGACTGTCAACTGGTCGCACACTCTTCATACCAAGTAGGTGACACCTTAAAACGATCCGGGCAGTGATCGATCTCCGGATCGGTTTGGCCCATCTTCGGCGGAACTCGTTCGCCACTATGCCTATCTTTGGGCTCAGAACGCCGAGTGCAGATGCAGATACAGGATGCACGGACACGGGCAGGGGCAGGGGCAGGAACCCAGATCAGATCGAATGCCAATCACGCGTCAATTGCAAAGGCCAATGGCCATAAAGATGCGAGATCGGAGATCGCGCAGATACCCACATGGAGATGGCGAAACGCCTGTCAATGTTGATGAGTTGATTCTGCGGCTGACAGCCAGAGGTCCTTATGAAGGAGCCGGTCCACCATCCTGAACGCCACATATATATATATTCCCCCCGGGGTGACTAATGCTCCAGAGGAGCAAGAGGAACCAGGAGGAGGAGGTGCCCCCAGACGAGGGCAAACGCCGCTTATCGCCGTGTTTCGGTTCTCGTTGGCTTTACGACCCATTGTGGCGGCTATATCGTACGCCCCGGAGCTGTGATAAAGCCATTAACAATTTATTAGCCTTGTCTATCCCGTGTTTTCGGATGTATCATGACTCACGTGCGGGTTTGATGGGTGGCCGTGACTCACTCGTCACCTGTCTCCCGTCACGGGTTCTCTGGTTGATCTTCAGAGAAGCTCGGTCTCCTGCCCGAAAAGAAACTCTCCTCCTTATCGGACCCCAATTCAATTAACCGAACAATCAATTATGATTTGTCACGCGAGCACCGAAAATAAGTCACAGGTTTGACAGAGCAGAGCACCCTCTGGGTCCCCATGCTCCTCCTCTTATCACCTGACGCGGGCCTCTCGTTTTATGTTTGACATTTCTTAATTATTGATTCTATGTTTTCGCTACCTTTTGAAGATTGAAACACATGTTCCGGGGCCGCGACTACGAAACGGAAATGAAATTAATTGGAAAAGTGCGTAAAGCAACGAAATCTTTGCAGAGTATGCCCCGAACATAAAGAAATAGTGAGGTCACCAGTGTCTGAAGTAGTGATCAAAGTGGAATATCCATCATTCAGCTCAAGGTAGTTGTATCTGATCAATTGAGGATTTTTATTATCCTTATTCAATAGAGGTATTATTGGTAAGATAAGCAAGAACTACAGTCAAACCTTTGTGATTACAACTTTAAAGTTCACTTAGGCAAGTTCTTGGAAATTACTTGACGTTCATCCTTAGTCAAAGGTTTTGAAAGAAGCTGCTTTCTTATGGAGGACATAATATGAGGATCTTATTCTATACCCCTCTTAAGTTCCTTTTTTCTCCGAAATAATTTTAATTACATTCAACCACATAGGTATCCTTATGTATCCACACAAGATATGCCATATATATATGCCCCAACCGAATTGAGATCTCATGGGACTGGTGCCTCTTCTCAAAAGAACCCCTTTGACATGTACACGTCGTGACCCAGTGAACCGCGTTTGTAATGCTATCAATAATTAAGTGCCACTGCCACCTCGAACGGACAACGATGTGGCAGCCGCTGGAGAGGAATTGCAATTGGATCTTGGACACAGGCTGGAATTGGGAGCAAACCAAGAGGCGGCCAAGGAGAAGAGGAGATCCCTGAGCACGGGACTGGAGCTGGGGCCACGAATTCTTAATAAGCGGCGGCTGCTGCATAAATTTGCAACCAAATACAAACATTCCAATCGAATGTGCTCAAGAAATAAAAAATCAATGGGGGAGTATCCACAGAAAAATACTCTTCAATTTGAATTTAAAGTTAAATATTAGAGGTTCATAAGGAGCTCCATTGAAAAGTAATGTCTTAGGCATACATTAATTGAAGTGAAGGGAAATTTCACTATATTATTAATTAGTTTATGACACTATTTTTAAGTTTTCCATCATTCCTTTGCTATAATTTTGCGTATTTTTTATTTAAAAAATCGTTGAATGTCTAACTTAAAGAGACATATTTAAGATAAAGTATTACCGCCCTATTCCCTATGACTTTATCCTGCCAGGTATTCCTTAGGTATATTAGAGCACCTTATGGGAAAACTAAAAATAATCTTTCTATCGTCATAGTTTACTTAGCAACAAATAATTTACTGGAATCTGGTAGATTTTGGGCACTTATTGTGTCGTATTTTACGCTAAATCCTCTTAAGTCTTCATGACTAAAATATTATTTAAAATCTTTAACTGCCAATCCCTATCTCCTGGCCATCATACCCTAACCAAAGTGTAGTTTCGGCTGCACAGACAGTGCGTAGCACACGCAATGCAAAAATCTTGTTGCAGGCTGTAACAAGTGGGCGGGGCAGGGGCAGGAGCAGCTACCGGGGCATGCAACATGTGCAAATGCGCATGCGTAATTATTGAAACAAGTTAATTACTGCGAAGGTGCCTCTGCAACCGACTGCGGGTGCAGACTGTGGCCAGTGGCTCCTGGTGACCATTCGGCTAATATATGCAAGAGCCAGCGCGCATTCCAGAGTTGTCCGCAGCCGAGTCACAGATCCTTTTAAGGCCGGGCCAAGGCTCTGGCACAGGACAGGCGAGGCCTGGACAGGATTGCAGCTGCAGCGTGATCAAAGTGTGAAATGACTTGTTGCTGTGTGATACCTGAATACAAATTGCTTGATGCCTGCTGCCCAACCCAAAACGTTGGCCCCCAGTGCCAGCCTCAGCCCCATCCCAGCCAGGGATCTCTCCGTTGCCTTTCTATCGGGATCGATCGAACCTTAATTAAGTTGTTTCCCCAGTGTCTTCTTAGGAAAATGGGGGCCCGAGCTATGTATTCCCGCTAACCGCTGACAAATGGTTCCAGCTAATGAAATTATCGCTAAACTCAATGATGTTGCAAACCCATAAACACGAGGAGAAATCTCTCAATAGAATGTAGAATGTTCGAATGACCTCTAAATGGACAATGGTTATCTTATCAGGTTATTATAAGAACATAGCAAGTGTTTAAAAACTATTGGAAGATTATGATTTAGTAAAAGACTACCATGGGTAGGGTTTAAGATTGATATATAAAGGAAACTTAGCATAAAATACATAATATGCAATTCTCCATACTTTACTAAAAATTTTTCAGGATTATTAATTTTCTTAATATAAGACCAAGAACCTACGTATTATCTATATTATTATTACCACCTCTTTTGGTAAATACATCCAGCAACTATCATTTGTTTAATTAAAAATCATACGAATTGTTGTGTTCGTGTTGATAACAACACAAGTGTGATTAGGTCGAGGCAAAGCTCGATGAGTGTCCGTCCGAAAAAAACCACTGAAACTAGTTGAGATTATCGCCGAGGCCGATATCGCCCCCGAAAAAAAACGGACGTCAATCATATTCAATTAAAATCAATTTGTCTGTGGTTTTACGCTAGAAATAAATAAATAAGTGACTAAGAGATGACCTCGTTTGGCCACCGATTCGATGTGTTTTAGGGGCTGTTGAGCAGTAATCGGAGCGGAGATCTCCTCCCCTCCGCCCAGGCAGTCGGTTCGATTTCAAAAGATGTCCCCAGAGTGAATTGTAAGCTGTCTCTGTTACCGAAAAAGGTGTACCTGTGAACACAGATAAGAATCGTGGAGAATCGTGGAAAATCGAGACTTGAATCGTTCGCTACAAGCCAGAAGAATTCTCCGCAAATCAGATAAGAAGAACGGTAGGAGATCCAGAGAGCACGCGTCTCCAACAGATGGCAATCAAAGCCCTTGGCCTCAGGGCCTCCAGCTCCAACTTCAGCTCCAGCTTCGATCTCCAATTAGCTAATAGGAAAGACCCACGAAAAGAAGAGAAGCCCCGCGAGGAGGAGTATAATACCCTCGAATGGAGCTCCATGGGTCGCCTTTGTTATGGCCAACTAATTACGAGAGTCTATCGATTAATAATAAAAGGAGTCGCTCGCCATGGTAGTTCCACTTTATTTGCATTTTTAATTTGTTCCTAATTAAATATTCATCTCTCGGTGCATCTCACGCTGTGTCACTTTTATGGCACTTGATTTATTCGAATCTCTCTGATTAATTGAAGCCGACTCGCGGGGAGAAAGTCGTCGAGAGCGGAGAACGGAGAACGGAGAACGGAGACGGGAAGATTTGGACTCTCTTCCACGATTAGGGCTCGTTACGGGATTATGGAGTCCGAAGGTGTGCGTCCTACATTCTCATTTGCTACGGTTTATTTTTACGCTTGAGCCGCATAATTTAATAACCCTCAGACGGAGCTCTACCTATATACATATATATGGCTATATGTGAGTGCTGCTGGGCCGTTCCGTTCCGAAGACAAATGGGTTTATTATAAGTATGATGGCTGGAAAAATTTATGCGCGCTATTAAATTGTTTATTAAACGACCGCACCAAGCCACCAAATGGCGAAAAATAAATCGCTTTTCACTCTACACAATTTTAAAATCTCCCTCCGTCCGTCCGTCCGCCTGCCTGTCCGGCGGCATCCAATTCCCAGTTATGAGCTCCCAATCCCGCTTCCCTCCTCCTCCCCCCTAGAGGAGCAGCTCCCGCTCGTGCTGTTGATGATGAACTCATTTGTCAACGTCACCCGCCTCACTCTCCGGCGCGGGAAGATCTCTCCCTGCCGCCACCGAGGTAGCTCCATCCCATCTATTTAATTACCAATATATGTTGGCAAGTAGCCCCAGCATAATTGCATTGGCTCGCACCTCCTTTGAGACTGTTAAGTGGGTACAGTGGGGACACGTAGGGATAACCCAGAAGGTGTTGGGTCTCAGGATCACCTTAGATGTCTAAGGAATATATTATAATTCCAATATAATACCCTATGTTCGTGTTAAAAATGAAAGGCTTGTTTTGTTATAAAGAAAATATATGTGTGCAATTTTTTGGATATATAGACGAGTACAGCTAACACTTCTTGGGATATGGTTTAAACAAGAAAGGAACTTCAGGAAAGCAAGGTATCCTCGCTGAAAATTTATCATAACTAAGTTAAAAATGCATTAATTTCCATTCGGAAAACTTTTTAATTCTAGTTTTCATTAGCTTAACAAATCTGTATAATTAGTTTAAAAATTAAAAAAATTAAAATTTTTATCAAATTTTCACAATCCCTTATAAAATTTTCAATTTTTTGAAAAAATTAAATTTTGCCCGGACATAGCTAGATGAACTCGGCTGTTAATGCTGATCAAGAATATATATACTTTATAGGGTCGGAAATTACTCCTTCACTTAGTTTCGAACTTCTGACTGAAATTATAATACCACAAGAAAGAAAGCTAATTTCGGGAACCCGAAACTTCTATACCCTTGCAGTGAAAATCGATCATAACTCAGTCAAAAATGCATTAATTTCAAATCGGAAAGCTTTTCTGTGATAGTTTTTACCAGGTCAAAAAACCTGCATACTCAATTTTACATTTTAAAAAATTTTAATTTTTATCAAATTTTGACAATTTTAATTTTTATAAAATTTTGAAATTTTTGAAAAAAATTAAATTTTGCCCGGACATAGCTGGATGAACTCGGCTATCGATGCTGATCAAGAATATATATGGTTTACAGGGTCGCAAATGACTCCTTCACTGCGTTTCTAGCTTCTGACTAAAATGATGATTCCATTCTAGCCAGCACCCACTGTACCCTAAAGACGTTGGCGACCACCAAGCTGGGATTCTGTGTGAAACGGAAGCCGAGCTTAGTGCGATATTAAATTTAAGTTGCTGTTCTTAAGGAAAGTTTTGCAACTCATAAACGAGGGAGCCCCACCCCTCGCGGCTGCCAAGGAGGTCCAGGACTGATGGACTGACAGGCCTTATGTGAAATTTACATTCATTAGCTCGTTATCAATCTTTATGCGCCTTGTTTGCAACTTTTGCCGCTGGCCCTGGGCCTGCAACTAATTACAAAAAGTAATTATATTTGAACCCGGCTTAATGCAGCAAACCGGCGCCACAAAAGGACCGGGACGGAGGGGACCGCGTGAAATCAATAAATTAAATATGCAAACTGGCCATCGATTGGCATGCGAGAGGAGCAGCGGCTCAGAGGAAGAGGCCAAAGGAACCGGCTGCCCAGCCAAACAATCCTAGATTAACGAGCCGCGACTCCAGCCCAAAATGGGGTGTGGTCCGTGTATACGGAAGCCAGTAAAAATAAAACTGGGAATGTGGAGGAAGGAACGAGGAGCTGGAGGAAGAAACGAGCCATGAGCAACTGCAGCGGGCATCCTACATCATTTACAGGTCAATAAAATCAATTTGGGCAGCCGAAGAACAAACAAATTGCCGACAGACAACAACACAATAGCACACAGGATATTAACATTAGGAAAAACACACACACACTCCAAGGACCTGCTATACAGCATGGGCTAACAGAATAGCTCCAGAAGAGATTCGGCAAAATTAAAATATTAGTTATTATAAAATATTAGTTTTGCTGCAGGATTGATTTAACAGATTATATAGTTAATTATTTAACTATAGTTTACGAAATATAGTTAGGGGTTTTTGTGGTAAAATCAATAAACAACAAGCTCCAATTGTAGCTTGAAAAATAAGTGCTGAATATGATCTGACATGTCAAGGCTTTCCTTATACTAAACTATATCTGGATTTTGCAAAAATCTAATTAAATTTATGAATTTACCTCTTATAAAGGTATCGTATATTCAACTACAATACAAATTAATTACCTATAAATAAATGATGATATTTTAGGTATGTTTTAAATTGGCTAAACTATATATTTTACCTAGAACCTCTGTGAAATATTCACTAAATAACCACACAACATACATCTTAAGCACAAAAAATTATATATTTAGTTCTATATCTTTATCCCTCACTGTAGTATGTATATCCTGTCTCACATGGCATGCCCCTTGGCCGCAGACCAATTATAATTCTAACGATAGCCCCGAAACGAAACAGAAGGTTCCTCATCGATTCGGGACCAGAAGCCGGCCTCTAATTAATCAATTAAATAAAATACAACTAATGCGACGATCGACGAGCACCGCGGAAGAAAAAGGCTCACAAAAAGGGATAAGCGAGGATCTGTTTCCACACCAAAGGACAACCTAAGGCATCGACAGCTGCCAGTGGACGAAAGAAGAAACCGAACTGGATACTCTTGCCGGGACGGAATGGAAGGTCTAACTCATTTACGGGGAAGATAAGATAAAGGTGATGACGTCTATATAAAGATTGGGGGTAACCTTTGCTCCAGAAGCATAAGAAGAATATTAGTTAATTCAGAATAATAATATATAAAAGAAATATGATGTAAGCTTACAGCAATATTATAGGTTTAAAGAACTAAAGGTGTGGCATTTATTGTTATTAAATAGCTTTATTACATTTCTATATTATACGAGAATTCAAATTAACATTTAAAGTTTAAAGAATGCTTAATTTGCCTTACACACCTGTCTGAGCTCTAAGAGAAACGCTTGAAAAACCAGTTAACCGATTAAACGTTTAAAAAATGCCTCATTTGCCACCAACAAATAATTACAGAAAAAAATTGATTACATAAAAAATCGACATTTTATTCGAGCCGCAAGCATTAATTTCCAAAAATGTTTTTGGACTGTCCACGAACAGGCAATTGGTTTCGTGAAATTATAATTATATTTAATTCACTCAAAACAATATGAAGATAAAATTTAATAATTTTAATTGATGCGCATTAAACTCGAATTAACCAGAAACATGCAGTTTATCCGTTCTTTTGTTTTTGTTCCCTTCGTATTAGCTGTATGTTTTGTTTTTGGCAAATTGAACAAATGTTCGAAAAATATATAAAAACGTGGAGTTATGACGGAATTCCAGCAGGTCGACGGAGGGGCAATTAAGACCACAGTCGGTACACGCACTAATTACCAAGGCATTTCACATTTTTAGGAAACCAGGGGCCATGAGAGAGTTTCCACAATTAGATTTACGAACAAATGAAATTACTTGGCTTTCGTTTTAATTGCAGCCTGCTTATTGGCCAGGAATGTGTACCAACCAACATATATATATATACATAATCAGCCAAGCAGAGGCGGCTCTTATCGCCGGCTGGAAATCTGGCGATTTTGGGTTGCATAAACCAGTTAATAACGCGCTTCCGCTTAAGTCAATTTTGGGACGGCGTACACGACAATTGAGTGAAAATGCAACCGAAAGCCACGACAAATCGTCGTATCAAATTACCAAATAATGGTCTAGGAGGAGGGCCAAGAAGGTATATACCCAGTACCCAGTACCCAGCACCCCGTACCCAGCCATTAGCTATCGGGCGGCAGTTTTGTTGGGTGATTATGTCACACGCCCGCTGTTCGCTGTGAGTGAACCGCAGCCATTTGTAATTGAATTAATGCCGGGGCCTGGGATAGTTGCTACCATAATGTAATATTGTTGGTGGGATGGCTGGCTGGTTTCGGCCTGGTTGGATGTACTATTTATGGCCGGGTGACGGGCGGAGCCTTATCGCTGGCATTTCATCGCGCGACTCCAGTAACCCTAACTAATCGCACGTAATTAAATATAATTTGGTATCGTTTACAGTTGCGTTTTCCACAGCCTTGGGCTTAGTTTTTTTTTTCGGGGAAAATAAGGGAAAATGTGAGGGAAAAGTGTGGGTGACTTAAAGGGAAATCTATGCCAAAGCAATTGTAATTGGGTAACATTATCGGGGGTAAATTTCACAAAGCACAGTTCCAAAAATACACAAATTGCTCAAATTTTGGAATCTAAAGAGGAATGATAAGGGAAAGTGAATATATTTACAAACAAGATCGTTTCATTTGTTATTTAATAATAGTATTTGTGTAAATCTTATCAAATATTGATAATTTATGCAAAGAACTTCATAGATCTTGGGAAAACATTAAGCATTATAAAGCAAAAAACCAAAGGAGCAAGGGAACACGACCCTTAGGAGCATTATCTGCAAACATAATTACGAGAAATTTATAATATTTACAGATAATACTATATTTAGATATCTGTTTAAAAAAAACCAAAGATTATCTGAGATTTGCCGAAACCTAATAGATATCCCCCAGATGATATTTTCTTTACCAATTAACCTCCATCGCAGCTGGCAAATGGCAACTGGCAACCTGCAACTGCCGATGGTAAATGCTTCTATCTAAGCTGCATAATGGCCATAATGAATAAGACACCTCGGACAGCCGATAGGGAGCGGACTTGGCCAACGGACTGGACTGGAGCCACTTGGCTGCAATTTGTTTGCTATCGGAGCGGCGGAGAAAGAGTCCGGCAGGCAGGCAGACAGTCAGACTGACGGAGCGGTGAGAGGACCAAGGAAACGCGCAGCAGAAATAAAATTATTTAATTGCGCAATTAAGTGCACATTTGTAACGTTTTGCGCGACATCTGTCCATGTGCAGGAGAGTGGCTTCACAGCCGGGCCAAGAGCAGAGTCTCCGGACTACGGACTCGGGAGTAGCAGTCCAAGTCGGGACCGGAAATTCAATTGTTGAGATAATAATTACATTAGGACGTGCGCGCATGCGCGACTCTCTCACTTCGAGGCTCTGTTGCTCGGTCTCTTTGGCCGCGAAGCCATCGGAGCTGGACGAGAGCCAGGCTAGAGTGGATCCGTATTGAGTCCAAAATGGGAAGGAATGCGGGTATGAATGTTTTGAGACCATTTGGTATCTGTTACTACCATTGGGAATAACATAATTCAAGCCTAGATTGCAAAAAATCAAGAAGTTCTATGGATTTTAGATAGAAAAGCAATCGAGGATCTCAGGTTACATACAAATCAACAAGTGCGGTTGCAGGTTAGTTTTGAAAAGATTTTTGTAAAGAAAAAGCCGAAATTGTTTCGAAAAAAATAGAGAAGGTAAAAGATCAGGGATCTTGAAATATAACCTATTTAAATATTTTGTATATACATGCCTAACTTCTCTACATTTGAGGTTTAAAATGTATTCTGCTTAAAGGAAAAGAAGATATGTACTTATATTCAGAACAAAGTATATATCTCATCCTGTTAGTTGTAAAATCTATATACCCTTTGCCCTTTTCAAGTACTCGGTATAAAAAGTGCACACCTTGCGCGACGAGCTGATTGACACGGCCACATGGGGACGAGATACCGTGCTCAGTGCGCTCGGTGCTCAATGCTCAGTACTTAGTGTTCCCTATCCCGATCGACCTGCTGTCCATTGAACCCGTCGGCCAAATGGTCACTCCTCGACGGTCTCTGGCCGAGATGGTTGCCGGTCTTTTGTTTGCATTTCGCCTGTAAATGAAGCGTGAAATTGGCTGCAGTGCAGCGAGTCGTCGATCTCCGACTCCGACTCCAGCTCCGATCGCGTCGCATTGTTTGCTTCTTGTTAAGGCCCGACAATGGGATAATATGGCAATATAATGGCAACACCAAACTATTTGTATGCAATTGCCATTAACACTTTATTTATTGCCTTGCGATACGAGCAAATTGGGCTACATCCGACCGGGGGACAGACCGGCAGAACGGACGATGGACGACAAGTGGGGGTCAGCTTCCAACTGTAATGGAAAGGAATGGAGCCGAGTCGATCCGAGCTGAGCTGCCAATGATGTATAAGGCCCGGTTATATCAGGCCTAATGAAGTAGTTATCAAGGAATGGAATCTGTCAGGTCTGTCTCGGAAATGGCAAGACCAGGCGAGGAGTTTAACTCTCTGAGAGAGTGGGAAACAGTTTTCATTGAATTTAATTATATTAAATTATATATAGAGTTCGTAGCTATAGGAAAGCAATTAATTTTCTTCAATTAATCTTCTAAGAATTGAGAAGTATTCTAGAACGAAAAATATATTTATTCGTATGCTGGAATTAAATTTATGTGGATAAGAAATATATCAAAATATCTAGATATTAGCAAAAATAACAAATATTTCCCTTTAAATATGTACAATTAAAAAATACTGAATTTTTATAGAACCATAACTAATTTTGAGAAGAGACAGCTAAGACTTAAGAATTTACATTCAAATGTGTTAATCTTTATTGATTTAGATATTGTATTTTATTTTAAATAGATATATTTAACTGCTAGTTTTTTGAGTAAATCCAAGTTTTGTAAATATCCTAACTATGCCAAAAATGCATTAATTTCAATTCTGATAGCTTTTCTATGTTAGTTTTTATTCGGGTAATAAATCTGCATACTAAACATAAAGTTTTGAAACATTACAATTTTTGTCAATTTTTGAAAATTTTAATGATGTAACCCCTTATAAAATTTTCAAATTTTTGAAAAAAAATAAATTTTTTTAGGACATAGCTAGATCGATTCGGCTGTTGATGCTGATCAAGAATATATTGATTGATGATGATGATGATGATGATTTATAGGGTCGGAAACGACTTCTTCACTGCTTTTTAAGCTTGTGATTGAAATTATAATACCTTGCAAGGGTATAAAAACAAGATTTAAACAAAGTCTATATAAATTATATATTAAAATAATTATATTAATAAATCCTTTTAAATTATAAAATTTTAAACATAAAATGCACCAATTCAAATGTAATAATAATAATTTCCTGTTACACCCGACAAAGTAACCCTAACAAAACTCCCCAAATTGAACTTGAGTCATCTGCTAAACTCGCTTTATTCACTTTATTCACTCTATTCACTTTATAACCCTTTCCCATGGGTCATTGCATTGACACCCCCTCTCCACAGACATTTAGAGGGTAAACAAGACAGTCTACGACTGTGTCCAGCTTCGGTAATCAGCCAATAAAGCCAACAAAGTCATTAACGAGGCCCTTAACACGCTGGCAAGCGTTCTCTATATAGCCCATACTATTTATACCCCGACTCCCAGCACACTTTCCTCCACATGTCTTGGCTAAATTATTTAATTTATGAGCCGCAACAACTGCAAACGCAAACCCAAACGCAAACGCAAACGCATCTATGGCAACCCGAGGAGGCACCGAAGAAAAACCAAGAGCTGGGGGCAAATAAATTTCCATTTTGCTAATCAAATTTATTGCACTTTGTGCCGGGGCTTATTCAATTACCTCACGTGAGCGAGATAGAGAGAGCGAGAGAGAGAGAGAGGGTACGATAAGAGCGACAGAGAGGTACCGAGCGCTTCTCCGCCATTATTTCGCTCTGCGGAACGAAGGCTTCCCATAGGCTGAGTCTCCGCCAGCCACCTCTCGCTCGCACTCGCTTTAGAGGGGCGGAGCTCACCTCCGCTCACCTCCGCTCACCTGCCGCCCCACCTGCAACACCTGCGACGATCGATCGACACGCTCCGATCGCATAGCTCCCTCTCGCTCCGGCCGACTGTGTGCCTCATGTGCAGGGCTCTCCTCTCCGCGGCAACTCCAACTGACAGCCGAGAAAACTGGTTACCTACCCGGAGCCCACCTGAGTTTTCACCGGTGCGACCGACGACTGCTCGCCGTGTAGTTCGCTGGCGGCACTGGAACAGCCCGGTCATCATCATCGTCGTCGTCGTCGTCGTCTTAGTCGTCGTCGCGTTCGGTCTCCATTCGCTTCGAATATATCGCTATTTGTGCCGCAGAGTGTGCGAAGTTCTGGCCAATTGGGAGTATAGTTACCACTATAGTTCCCCTAGGTGTATTCCCTAGTTAAGCCCCGATCGAAGTGGACAGGCGAAAACTATTGATTTCGGAATTCTGATTTGAGATTTCTGATTTCTTGATTGATTGACGGAGTGCCTAAAGACCGTCGGCAAAGTGTAGCGGTTGGTGTGATTGATATAGAGGCTTAGAGAGCCGGTGGAGGCACAGACAGCAAGTCCAAGGAGAGAGGAAAATAGTGTTTATATAACTATCATCTAAAGAAGTCACCCTGAAGATTGAAACTCTAACGGTCTGTAGACAGTTTCCCAGAAAAAAGGAAGAAATAAGGTGAGTCTACACTCTATAATTCAAAAGGGTTTAGTTTAGTTGGATGTCTGAGAAGATTTACATTTCAAATGTATATATTTAAAATTTACATATATATAAAAAATTACAATAATATATAATAAAAAAAAAATATATTGCTTAAAGAAGATGCACAGGTGAAGAGTTAAAAAGTTCTCAGCTCATAATGGTTGTGTTCTTTCTCTAGTGTAATGTAATGTTACAAAGTTCTAAGCTTAACTGAAGAATTTAACAAATATAAGTAAAACGTAACTATGTTAATATGCAGGACTTAGCTTCCAAACTTCAAATAATTGTTCTATCGATTTTAAGTTCTTAATTTTGTACCTGCTACTCTTATATTGTTATTTTCCAAGGTATCATAAGCTTATTAATGATTTATTAATAAAAATATGTTAAAAAGGTGATAATAAAATTTTATCTAACATTATCCATTTTCATATTACCCTTAAAGTACTTATATTTAATAAAGTTCAGATCATAAAAATAAACAAAATAGAATAGTAAGTTCCCCCTAGAAGCTAAATAGGAGTTAATGACAACTCCAGAGTTAGTATGACGTTACACCTCTTTAATCATAGACTGTCTTTAGTACCATCACTATTTACCCTACATTATCCTTAATCATTTCATCCCTCTTACTTAACATAAAACTGATTCCTATTTCTTCATTAAAGACTCCACTATCCCTGACCCAAATCAGATCACTTCCTTACCCCCAAAAAACCCTATTAAAATCAAGCACTAAAATCACACCTTGGAAACTATTTACTTCTCAGCATGATTGACAAATATTACAAGTATAAGCCATATATATATATTTCGTAATTTCCCTGTCTAATCTGCCCGATCGACCCCCTTAAGGAGTAGAAATCAGAGGAAAAAAAAGTAAAACCAAAATTAAATATCATTAAATTTGATTAATTCCCCACCTGGACACATCGAATCAGCCAAGTATCAGTAGTCCATCGCAGGCGGAATAAGAATTTGATTAACTCAATTTTCGGAGAGACTTTGCCTCCTACTGATAGGCCCTGATGGCTTTATCGCTGATTGGCTTTAATTAAACACCATTAAAGAGTACAAATTGTCAGCGGCGCAGTCAGTGCCAATAAATCACGTTTTGTCTAGCTGATGTTTTTCCAATTTTCAATATTTTGTTCTACGATTTCCAAGGGGCGAGTGCTTGTACCCGTGGTGTAGTACCTACAGAATAAATGAAATTAACTGGCCGCGGCTATCAATCGCCGATAATCATGTCAAAAGCCCCCTGACCACTTGACTTTCTGACGCGGACGAGGGCCCCTAGCCTGGAGGAAGAACACACACAAATATAGACAGATATGTGGGCTGAGATACTGGGTGGCCAAGAAAGCCGGGAACCCACCCAAAACTTGCCTTCCCGACGATAATCGCCCCACTTGGACCCCACTGATTTAATTAATAATTATAACCATGTGACAAAGCATCTGTGACGCAAATACCAGGCAGGGTATCTCTGAGGTAGCATCTTGCCGGGAGGAGATAATGAGGCCAGATCCGCCGTTCGATAGGTGGATCGAAAATTAAAATATGTTTTCACTCTTTGCCACCTTCATGGCAGTTCAATTCAATTATGGCGACATACAATTAAAACTTGTTGCCAGAAGATACGCCGATAGCCCAGATTGGGCCGCAGATACAATTCTATCTTTTGGAACATGAACTCCGAATTGGGGCGCTGTCTTTGAAGGGTGGTTCCTGATGATGACACCCCCTGAGATAGGGGGAGCGAGAGATAGAGATGGTTGGGCTGCTGGGGAAGATGGCGCCAGGCCCCATTGAGATGGGCTTCATTAATTCCTCTGCCCCTGTCCCCGTCCCAGTCCCTGCTCGGAGAGAGAAACAAACATGCAAACATGGGAAATCAACGTCGTCTCCAAATTGCCCAGCGCCGTCTGCCTGGGATTCGCTTATCAAACCGCACAAGACAATGACAAAGGGCAGAGCGGAGCTGCAGACGCCGCTGCAACTGGAGGAGATGGAGAGTTGGAGATGGCGTCGGGCAACAGTTGTCCAATCCTCACCCTCCTCGGCTGCCCTGCCCTCCAATACCACTTGATAGCTCCTCGCCTCGACTGCTGTTTTTAACATGCATTTTATGAGTAATTGGCCCCGCATCTCGGCATCGCCAGCGGAGGAGCATCACCAGGGACGTCTGTCTGGTCTCTGACTCCGGGCCTGAGTCACAGCCTGAACCTGCAACTACTACCTTAGGGCTACCGTCCCGGCAATCTCCTCCATTAGGGTGGCCACAGGTGAACTTGGTCGACCAGCAACCGAAGCTGGGATGCCCTTGGAGAACTCGAGAGGAAATTAAATCCCGACAAGCTAATAAAAATATTTTCTCGAGAGAACAAGGTGGAAATTATAACTTTCAGGGACGGTATTTTGTATTACTGCTATAAATTTATCTAAAATATAATGAGTTTTTTAATTAAACGGGGTTCAGTTGATCAAATTGTGGATTTTATATATAGGTTTTCCAACTTAAATTTAAAGATCCGCTGAGGACATAAAACAAAGAGAAAAATAACCTTTTAATCTAGGAATCATAGTAGCTTATTATTATCGATACTGTATTGATATCGATCTGATTAAGCTAAATGCGATATTTTGCGATATTTATACGTTCTTCTCCTCCTTAACATTCATCCCTAACCGAAACATAATAAACATTTATGTAATATGTATACTACATAATGGCACAATTATTTAAAATTAAATAATTAGCCTTGGCAGATTAAGCTGCGAGCCAAGCACTGAGTAAATTACTATATACCGATAATGAAGAATTATATATTAAGTGAATAATCATTACAGTTTTCTTAGCATAAGCAGAATCTTCTTCAATGTTCTTCTGCTCCATTTGACCTTTTCTGGTTAGTGTATTCCCTGAGTCGTTGCATCCCCTTCTGATAGCCAGTAAATTGAATTAAGATTGCCCTCAAGAACAACAAATGAGGCAGCAGCTTCGACACAGGATATGAATAAACTAATTATAATTGGGAGTGTGTGCATTAGAGGTCCACAGAGAACGGAGATTGGAGAATGGAGAGGCGAGACGATGAGGACGGCGCCTGGCCAGCAACAAGAATGCTGCCTTATCGCACCTGGGCCAAGAGACGGCGCCAAGAAACAAACAACCAACAACTGGGAAGGTGAACAGCGAACACCGAACACCGAACAACGAATATTCGAATGACCAAAGGGCTCTGGCCGAGACTCAGACTCGGGCTCAGGTGCAGCTTTAAATGGAATAGAGAGTCTCGTCTCAGCTGCTTTCCATATCGGTTTTATGTCTTTCGGGTGACTCACGAGATCTGCTCGAAAATTAATAATTGACCTTATCCGAGGCAGCCTATTAGGGAACTGTTCCCTGCGTCCAATCCATCAACTTCTGGGAGGGACCACACATCGATGCGAGTATCGGTGGAGCGACTGAGCTTTCGCCGGTCTCGCGTTAAGGCCAGAAGTTGAGCCACCCAAAATGCTTGCCATTATCAAGGAGGGGGCTCTGAAATTACAATGCCGATCATCAAAGTGTGACTAAAGTGGTTTAGCCTAATGTAAACCCATAAATAAGCAGCCCCAGATACAAGGCTCCTCCAGACCCCGAATGGAAACTGGAGTCTGGAAGATTCGAGACGGAGACGGAGACGCATTAACAAAATGCCAGAAAAGAGCTTCTGTTTTGCTGTTCTACCTGGTCCCCGGCCTGGCTTTTAATGAAATATGCCAGCACAACAGTCCCCAGACAGCGGCCAGCGGCCAGCGGGCCAGGATGAGGATCCGCGCAGGGAGATCAGGAGCTGGAGGAGCTAAAAACACAAAAGTGCAACCATAAAAACGACACCAAAACATGAAGGAGCCCAGCTGAAGACGCGTCCTCGGCTGGCCAAGAGAGTTGAGTTGAGTTGTGGAAAGAGCAGCCAGGCAGGGCAGAAACATTGATGCTTATCGAGATGACAGAAGTGACGACAACGGACAGCGGACAACGGACAACGGACAACGGACAGCGGACAGTGGGCCAAAGACAGCGGACAGCGGACGGACAGTGGACAACCGAATAGAAGTACACTTGTCGTGCATTACGAATTAATTTCTTAATTTTCCATATGTCTACACTGAGAGAATATTAAAAAACTTTAGAGGAGAAATAAATCAAAACTTAAGAGCCATTATAAATAACATAAATTATAAATGACATTATGGGTCTGATATTTGTAAGTTAAATACTAAAAAAAAAAATAGAAAACCTTGAGAAACAACAATCATTTGAAAATAACACAATTTTATGATTATCTTGTGTCTTAGAATGTTTTTTAAAAATATTTAATAAGACTTTTTGGAGGTTTTTTGGTTTGTACTAAACTAATTTAAATATATTTATAACTATTTTTATTGCTATAATTATGTAATTACTAAATAACTACAATTATTTACTATAATTAGTACACCCTTGCCAGGGTATTATAATTTCAGTCAGAAGCTTATAACTCAGTGAAAAAGTCATTTCCGACCCTATAAATCATATATATTCTTGATCAGCATCAATAGCCGAATCGATCTAGCTATTTCCGGATAAAATTTAATTTTTTCAAAATTTTGAAAATTTTATAAGGGGTTACATCGTTAAAATTTTCAAAAATTGACAAAAATTTAATTTTTGTAAAATTTTAAATGAAGTACGCAGATTTTTTAACCTAGCAAAAACTAACATAGGAATGCTTTCCGAATTAAAATTAATGATTTTTTGGCTTAGTTATGAGATTGTTAAATTTTGATTTGTTCAAAAAAAAAATATCATATAGAAATATCCCAAGATATCTATTTAAAAAAATACAAAATATTTTAAGAAAAGTTATAATCGATTGCTTATAGTCCTATGTATATATATATCCCAGCTGTACAATCCTAGGTTTTCCAATAACTTTTCCCTCAGTGCCTTTATGACCGAACCTACCTAGGAAACCCACACAGCCTACAATGTAGCTCTTAAATATTTCCCCAGACACTAATGGAGCTTATCTGTAAACGGAACAAGCAACCGCAAACAAGTTGCCAGACGGCCAGAGCCCAGACTCCGTCTGAGATTCGGATTCGGATGCGGATTCGGACTGGATCTGCTCCTGACTGCGGTGGCAGTTGGACTGGCGCTTGGCCTGATTAGCATGCAGGGACTAAGAGCCGCGTTGGAGTTGTGTCAAAACGTTAGGCACGAAATCGCCCCCGCCAGATGATGAGGAGGGGCTAATCCCCCCTACCTGCTCATCAGTGTTAGCTTCCTGGAGAGCCTGGGAGCGTGCTGGATTTGGGCAGAGCAAGTGCAGCGTTAACTTGATTAGCTGCAACGACTATGGCTAAATGAAGCCATGCAGAGCCGCAGAGCCGCAGAGAGACGAGGCCAAAATCGGCAGGCAGACGTCAAAAACTGACAGTTCCAGCGAACCTGGCTCTGGCACTGGCACTGGCACTGCCTTTTAATTACCCAGCGAAACGTCAATCAGCGGAGGACTCCTCGATGCGATGGCTCGATGCCTGGGCCTGGTAATAAAGTCGTAAGTCGCAAGTCGGAGCAACGCGGATACAATTATAAGGCGGCTCCACAACAAAGCCAAACGGCACACATTCCCCACATAGCCGAGTCTAAGCTGATGCACTGCTCCGCACAGTTCCCATTCGGATTCGCATGCAATGAATTAATCAGTGCGGGTCTTATAATCAACCCACCTGAGAGGGGGTCGAGGAGGGCGAGCAGCATAATTGCAATTCGTACAACTAATTTAATAATTTGCGGTCCGCAAATTAAGTTTGTCAGCTGTCAATGCAAGGAATTTCGTTGACAACATTGGAAGCTGACAGCGCGACTCATAACTGAAGTTATGATCGAGTCCACAAAATGAGTTATGAACTGGGCAGGCTGCGAGTTCGGGTACGGGAAGGTAACTCGCAGCAAGTGAAGATTCAGTTGGAATGCCCTGACGAGGTGAGGAAAGATGCCACTCAGCCTGAACCGCTGCCTGAGATATGGGAAAAGCCATAAACAAGTTCAAGTGCACTTGGAAAAAAACTAATTCTAGAAGTTACACATAATCAGGGGTGTAACAAATCGCTTTAAAAGGTCTAAAAAAGCATGAAAATATAGATGTTTAAGACATTTGAATTTATAATTGAACGGATATATCTTTGTCCTCCCGAAATAAATTAATTTAACTTCTTTTTTAGAAAGATTTATACATTTTCTTCACCTCATTTTAACTTATAAATACTAATTTACTAAGGGAAATCTATGGATTATCTCTACTACAAACTGAAACCATAGAAATCTCTAAAGATTTACAATCACATTTCCCAGTGTACATTGCCTTGCTGACGTCTGAGTTCGATTGTTTGGCCGGTTCGCAACTTCATTCCGCTCAAGAATGCAACTAAATCAATCACAGCCACACTAATTTGCCATTTAACAAGGTATTTGGACAATTTTGATATATGTAGAGATGTCAACAGAAGCGGCGGCCATCAATCAAGCCATGTTTTGGTCATGGGACAGGGTCTGACCACTCCGTCTCCGGCTTCGAGTCCAACGCGAAGGTAGCTCAGAAATTCAGGCGGCAATGGAAGGTTACACGCCGGCCCTAACCATTTAGTTGTCATTAAACGACGTCGTATATTAATTAGCAAAACATGAAATTAAGCAACAGCCAAAAGTTTTTGGAAGCCAAGTTCAGCGAGGAGAACTGGCACCTGATATTAATTTGATCTGATAGAAGCTACGAGGCTCAAACCTGCTCCTGCTCCTGCTCCTGCTCCAGCTCCTGCGCCTGCTCCTGCCCGACCGTTGAGTTGATGATGATGAAAATGAAGTTGCCGCCCAATTTAATTAAAATTCCAAACGATCTGCACATGCAGCCTCACCGCCAAGCAAAATAAACCCAACTCAGCGTCTGGGACGTGTTGATGGAAGAGATCAGCGGTGGACAGCCCCATGCTGTGGTCATCGATTTGCATTGGGGCCGAGGGATCGCCAGCAGCTGCAGAAGCTGCAGAAGCTGCAGCCCCAAGCCCAAAATGAATATGAATCTGTGCGGCAAAGTGGAAGCCATGACCATGAGGCACGCTTCCCCGTGACCGCAGAAGAGAGTTTGTGGCGTTTGTTAGCTAACCAACACTTGGCGGTGAGAAATTCGGTACTAAAAAACGAAGCTCTCTGGGAATAGCTTCTGGAATAGAAAGCCATAAATCATACTTTATATACCTCAATAGATGTGGAAAATGTCTTTGGAAAGATACATAAATCACTAATGAATTTATCTTTAAATAAAGATTGAAAGATACATCATGCCTTTATTGGCAGTTTCTGTCTTTAAGAGATTTTAGTGTAATAATAAATTATACAAAAATATATGATTTATGAGTGAATCTTGCTTAAAACTTGGTCAATGAAGTTTTCCTTAACTGTTTTTATCTATTAAGAAACTAATAGCGATACGCCTTAATAACTAATATTAGTAAAAAGTACTTGTTTAATATATTTTTCCAAGGTTATCTTAGCTTTCTTTGTCCGTTCCCTTCGACTCTCAACATGCACCTCTATTTCTTAAACCTTAAACCCTGCTACACAGTGTAACCGCAGGTAACCTCGAGTGGCCAGTCCCGACCCAGCCGATGACTTGGTCATGGCTAGATGGCAAATTACGGAAATTGGCATAATAAAGTGCACGATAATTGCACGTTTAGCGTTTATTGAATTACGAGCTTCTAATGCGCGACTAACTAGACAAGTCTTCCCCCATTTTTGTTAGCAGCAATAAAAATAAACCCACTAGTTATAAATGAAATTTAAGCCCAGAAAAGCCTGACCAACCCATTAATAATAATACCATCTCCGAAATTCCCTCGTTTCTCCCGCAGTTACCGCCCTCAAGGATTGAGTTAGAACAGCGGCATCGCCGAGAGTGCGCCCGTCGTGGATTATGGGCATATCGGAGGAGATCAAGCTGGAGGAACTACCGCAAGAAGCCAAGCTAGCGCACCCGGATGCCGTCGTGCTGGTGGACCGAGCACCCGGCTCATCGGCCGGTGCAGCGCTCACGGTTTCCGGCGGTGCTCCCAGTGGGGCAAGTGGTGCCAGTGGCGGCACCAACAGTCCCATTTCGGATGGGAACAGTGACTGCGAGGCGGACGAGTACGCCCCGAAGCGGAAGCAGCGCCGCTATCGGACAACCTTCACCAGCTTTCAGCTGGAGGAGCTGGAGAAGGCCTTCTCCCGGACCCATTACCCAGACGTGTTTACGAGGTGAGTAACATATGACAAGGTGGCGGAGATAAGAGGCCACCTCGAGACGAGACCCGATGCGATGCCCAGAAGAAAGGCAACGAAATTTGCATAAATCGCTCATCGACGAGGCGCGACAAAGGCTTGAAAGTCATTTCTCGATTTTTGGTTTTACGATACAAAGAATATGGGCATATATGGTTGTTAATAATAATAATAATAATAATAATGCCTTGACGCCTGGGACCCCCCTGAGTGGATCGATCGATCTTATTGGGAGCAGAGAGCCGAAGATTCCGCGCCCTAAGAAACTCTAACGAACGCAATTAGCATGCAGCAATGTGGTCGAAAGACAGCGGCTGTAATTGCCATAAATTAAAAGTCAGTCACTGCCCGTGTTGAGGAACCAAAGTGAACGCTAATTGAGACCGCACGGAGTGCTCGGGCCTCAAACAAAAATCGAGACAAAAAAGTGAGCTTGACTCTGGTCAATAGCAGCCACAATTAGATCAACTTTTTTATTTGAATTTTTTTGCTTTTTGCCGTATCGCTGGCAGTTTTTCAATTCATTAGGCAGCGGGTTCATTTAAATGCCCAGCAATTAATTAAGCAAATAAATCAAATCGCCTTTTGATTTCAGTATAAGCTTCAATTAGCTGCCAAGTGCTTGGCATGAGAGCGGTTTAGAAGAGGTGAGCTTAGGTCAACGGTTTGAAAAGCGAGTCAATATAACATTTTTTACACCTACTAATTAATTTATTATTTTCCTAATTAAGTTAATTGCCAAGTTTACTTAATTTAAAAAACATTTTTTAGCCCAAGCATTTGAGAGTCGCATAGAAGGGCTTAGCTCATTAACTTTCGAAGCACAAAGGCTTCTTTTAGTGATATGAAACGAGAGTACATTCATTTCTTATTTGGTTAAATAATCATCAAGTGTTTAATAAATTACAAGAAATATTATTTAACTTTAAGAACCGTAGAGAGAGGACTTTTGCAATTTTTCTCTAAGCTTTTTTCCACTTTTTTAACAGAGTTTTCTCTTTCCTTCTTTTTGCAGAGAGGAGCTGGCGATGAAAATTGGATTAACCGAGGCGCGCATTCAGGTGAGCCAAGATTCCACGGAGAAGAAGAATTCAGGGCTCGAAGCTGCACAGATTTTGTTGCGGTTAATTCGCGTGGCCTGTGCCCACGTGCAGCCAACAATGTTGAAAATTGAAAAATAATGGAGCATGTCGCTACTAATGAAATCGGAGGAGAATGAGACGCGGCTGGGAGGGAGACACCTGGGACGGACTGAGGGGAATCGCAGGCAGATCGGTTGCAGGCAGAGAAATTCATTTAATTCTGTTTTAGTGCCAGTCATTACATGCCCGGTCAGTTTATGGCTTATGCCGGCCAGTCGTCGCTTCCTTTTAATTACTGCTCATGCTAAACAACATTATTTGCCTCCGACTCGGACTATGATGACTCTAGCTCGGACTCGAGCTCCGACTCCAGCTCCGACTCGGACTTCCATTCCGAGTGCAATCAGAAGCCGGCGTCCTGGGGACGGACTCCATATTCAGATTGTTATGTTAAAAACTAATTAAAGGGGCGTTTTCAATAACAACGCCCATTAATTGAAGGCTTTGGGTTCGGGTTTGGATACAGTAGCCTGCCAGCAGCACATAACTCACGGCTTCCGTCTCCTTGCCGATCCTTGCAGGTCTGGTTCCAGAACCGGCGCGCCAAGTGGCGCAAGCAGGAGAAGGTCGGCCCCCAGTCGCATCCGTACAATCCCTACCTGCCCAGCGGCGCCGCCACCATGCAGACGGTGGTGGGAGCCGCCCTGCCGCCGAATCCCTTCACCCACTTGGGCTTCCAGCTGCGCAAACCCTTCGACGCCCAACACGCCGCCAACTTGGCCGCCTTCCGCTATCCTCACTTGTCCGCCGGCCCCATGATCCCGTCGGGCTACTTTAACCAATTCCAGAGGTGAGTAACTTCAGCGAACTACACCGTAGGTCAACGGGGATTAATTCCCATCCTTTTGCCATATATTTGCAGGGCTCCGCCGCACATGCTGCCCCCTGGAATGACCGGGATGTACTCTCCCTCGAGCTCCTTCCAATCGCTGCTGGCCAACATGACGGCGGTGCCGCGAGCTCCGCCCCTTGGCAAGCCGCCCACCGCCCTGCTGGTAGGATCACCCGATCTGCACTCGCCCAACCACCTGCTCGCCTCGCCGCCCACCTCGCCTGCCTCGGGACACGGCGCCCAACACCAGCATCCGGCGCATCCGCCTCCGCAGGTGCCGCCTCCCCCACATCCAGTTGGTGTCCAGCCCGCTCAACTGTCGCCCCAGCAGCTGGTGGGCATCGCTCTGACCCACCAGGCACCGTGCCTGTCCCCGACGCAGACTGCTCCCGTGGCCTTAACTTTGTCCCATTCGCCACAGAGGCAGCTGCCACCGCCGCCGGCGCAGCATCAGGCACCGCCTAGAGCCGCCACACCGCCGGAGGATAGACGCACTTCCTCCATTGCCGCTCTGCGTCTGAAGGCTAGGGAGCATGAACTGAAGCTGGAGCTGCTGCGCCAGAATGGGCATGGCAACGATGTGGTCAGCTAGCTGGAGGAGAAGGAGAAGGAACTTTCCAAGCAGGAGGACAAGATGGTCTTGAAGAATATCATCCCAAAACCAAGTGCAAACACTTTGCCCGTTCACTGTAGTCCTAAGCCAATAAGTTATTCACTTGTATGTATTTAACACGGAATTTTTCAAAATAAATTCAAATTGTAAACTAAAGTTTTGCAGTATTTAAAGCCTTTAGTTATTTAAAATAATATAAAGTTGCTAAGAAAGTATTTTAAGTACGCTTAAGTCAAAACTATGAGAACAACAGAGAGAAAGAGAGAGAGGGAGAGCTGCGAGAGAGAAAGAGAGAGAGGGAGAGCTGCGAGGGAGAAAGAGAAAGTATTTGCTGCCATAGGACTTGCGTCCTTCTCTGCGCTTCTCATACTAAGCACCTAACAAGGCAGTTCTTCAACCATTTCGAGCACAGAGAAAGAGAGAGAGAGAGCAGTGAAAGAGAAAGAGGGAGTATTTGCTACCATTGTACTTGCGCCCTTCTGCGCTTCTCCTACTAAGCACCTAACACCATATTGAGCACAGAGAAAGAGAGAGAGCTGTGAAAGAGAAAGAGGGAGTATTTGCTGCCTTCCTCTGCGCTTCTCATACTAAGCACTTAACAAGACATCTCCTCAACGATCTTGTCATTCCCTTGGGACTTCTGAAGTGGTAAACAGGTGCAAGTTAGCGTGGAAACTCAATATGATTTAATTGTTTAGTGATCTCTTAAAGATTTCGAACCCTATATATATATTATATCAGTATAACTGACACCATAACAGTGCATATCCTACCAAAAGGAACACCCATAAATTCGGTATCACAAAACTAGCCCATCTAAGCCTGTGTAGTATTCCCGAACAACACCCAGCTCTTCATCATCTCTTTGTTTCTTCTGGTAATTCCCACAAATTAGCCATAAGCCGAGGCCTAATGGACAAAAGCCCCTTCATAATGTGCGTAACAACACCTACTTATGAGACCGGAGAAGGGGCAGCCGCCGAACACTGATTCACAGCCAGTCCGACCAGATCTTGGGAGTAGTACGGGTACGCTTGGTATGTCTGAGTCCAACTCAGATCCGGAGTCGGGCGGCTGCCATTAATCAGTGGTCTTTCCATAAATCAGCGAGTGAAGGGGAGCGTCTGTCGAGGGGAGGTGCAGGAGGAGGCATGATCAAAAACAAAAACAAGAGAATCATCTGCTGCTGGGGGAGGGTGCCACAAATATAAATTTATGAATAAATTAGAAACAAATTAAATATGTTAATGAGACACCAAAGTCAAAGTGAGAGGAAGCCACCAAACCCATTCTCTGGCCGGCGACTTCCATCTGTGCGTTGTTCTCTTTCCCTCTCTTGCTTTTGTTTGGTGAATTATGCGCGGTAATTAATAAAATGGAATATTTATGATAACATTTATAAAACACGAAGTTGCCTAATTCGATTACCAGATTTTTTGGTCAGCCGCTCATTTCTTTCGGCCCAAAAAGCGAGTAAAGCAAAGAAGTAAAGAAAAAACCAGAGGCAACTCCTCCTCACATGGCCTGGTAATTGCGATGAGGTGGAACTGTGATAATCATGTTTAACCGACGGACAGGTGAGGCTGCCCCGAAGGGTCTGCATAATTTCTGGACGGAGCATTTCATGCATTTCAATGAGTTCGTCAAATGCAGCAAACGAGATCTCTCTCGGATCCAAAACAATTAATTTGCATAATAATCAAGCCGAGGGGCGGTATATAAATACACAACCCGGCGGAAGGGGGGGTTCCAACAACCATATTAATAATCATTAATTAAGGCGACTAATTAACGCTGACATTAAGAGACTGCATTTTAATTACACCCTCTATCATTCGACAGGCTTTTAGTTTGGTTTTTAATAACTAGCAAAATATTTAAATTAAAAAATTAATGGAACGATAAAAATAAGCTAAAATTAATGTATAAATATGTGCAATTCACTCGCTCGGTGCACGCTAGCTATTTGTCTAACATCTCTATTCTAACATTTAATTTGTTGGCAAGTTTACAAACAAAAAACATTCGATTAAAGTGGCTTTTTTTTTGTAGTTTTAATTCAATTTAACTTCGACGTTAAGTTAATTGTTAATTCCACGAGCAGTGAATGAGCAGCAACAACAATAACAGTAGCAGCTGCCCAACAACAACCACGAGCAAGTAACTACAATGAAGGCAGCATTTTTTCCTGCTCATTTTCCTCCTTTCCTCCATATATTATTTTGTTGCCTTGCGAGACAAAATGCAGCTTTAGTTGTTGTTTTTATATTTTTTTTATCTGCTGCACATATATGTAATTGCCCAAGTGTGTCCGATGTGTGTGTGAGTGTGTGAGTTTCGTGTGTCGGCGCAATTAAGTTTGCGTTTAATTTGCAATTATCCAAACGACTCAAACTAATTAGCGCCACTTTGATTAAAAAAACTGGCAAAAATGGAAATGAAAATTGAAAACGAAAATATTTGCAATTTTTGTAAAAAAAAAATAGCCACTGATCCGAAGCGAAATCGAAACCAGCAAACAGTTTCAAAATGCCAATGAAAATTCGCAGAAATCTTAATTTAATTTCGTTGCAGACATAAAACGAAATCTGTTTGGCCCTAAAAAGAAAATAAATAAGCATATATATATACTCATGAAATTGGCCATAAAATCACAGCCTAACATCTGTCTGGAGTTATGGCAATACCTGGCCGCTGGGAATCGATCGAAAAATTATAAATTCATTGGGACAAACAAAAGACTTAGGCAACGAACTTTCTGCTTACGCACAGGAAAAATGATCAAAAAGGGGAAGTGAGGCGAGGGACAGACAAAAAAGCCACATAAAACTGAATGAAATCAAAAATCCAGTTACATATGAATATATTTATTTGTAGAGCAGTTATAGTGGGATCAACACGATGAGATAATCTCAGCGATAAACGCTCAGTCTCCCAAGCTTCAAGATTATATTTGCTGTGGCTTGATCAAGCTATAAGATCACAGAAACACACTTTCCATTATAAATGACAATATATTTTATATTTTAACGATGCCATTATCAAGCTCTTATCACATTTTCTTACGACTGTGTCACCATTTCTTGAAGGTGGCCCTACTAATATTCCTTTCTCCAGCTCTTAACCAAATAACTCTTAAATAAATGAATAAATTCCGAAAACATTTAAATAATTAACAGCTTAAATTATTTGATTTCCTTTTTCTCTCCTTAAAAGTTACCAAGGATCTCGTAAGCCTGTTTTTCCCTGTTCAAACTTCCTTTCTCTTGTTTGTGGCTCACCGGAAATTATACAAGGATTGTCTGCCTCTTAGCACTGTTTGCATAAATTAAATTAAGACAGACTGCAAGCTCCTCTGGTTCCAGGATCAATCCATTCGCCGTCCAATTGGAGCATGTTCGATTCTAATTAACTTGTTGGCATAATTGCTTATTCTCTTTTTTTTTACTGCCACTCTGAAGTGCATTGCATGTCGAGTTCTTTTTGCTTTTCGTTTCTTACAAAACAAGTGGCACAATTTTGAATAAATAAATCATTTGGAGTGAAGGAAATGTGCCCTATAAGTGCCGACAAAACGGTAACGATGTGACTTTTATTATATACAAGAATGTATATACTCCAACACAGCGACACGGAACCCCGAAAGAACGACAAAATGAGAAACATTTGGCGCCGTGGCAATTAGTTATCGAAGACGTCGCGCATTGACAAGCAAAAGTCAAGGCACTCGAAGAAGCCACCCAAAAAGACAACGAAACGAATGAGGAAAAAGGCCCCAGAGAGGCGGAGGGTCCCAGGAAAGCTATATAAAGTGGACATTATCCAGGCCAAGCGGTGACTCACCATGAACAGAAGAAGGGGAGTCCACTGGAGTGGCTGTAAGTGGAGGAGAACGCGGCTTGGTAGCTCCAAGTTGCCATTTCTTCGGGTTCGTAGCACCGCCCCAAATCATGGCAACGTGCGCCGCTCATGGACGAGGCCTATATTAAAATGTAGCCCAGCTGAACATTGATCCTTATCGACACGACCAGGGAGTTGGGCATGGCTGCCGATCCTGGGGTGGAGGCAGTGCTGCAATTGGTAGCCAAACAGCAGCAGCAGGAGCAGCAACAACTTAGCACGAGACACATCGTGGGACACACCTCACACGCAAGGCTGAGGGGCTCAGAGATGTACAGAGTAAAGAATGGATCTGCAGGTGAGTCTCCGAGAAGGTTTTTCGAGTTTAAAGTATATAAAAATCACTTAAATGCTTTTACTATGAAGCCTGCTTCCAATAATCAACATATATTACATGATTTTATTTATCTTCCATCAATAATAACAATTGAAAATCAAATTAAAATAGAATTTTCCCAAGTTTTCTTATTAAAAATTAATAAAACCCTCTGCCTACATATGGCAAACCCATCATGCCATAAATCTGCCCCAAAATACAAACTAAATTTTGAATATTAATATCCCATTTAATTTGATCAACATTTATAATGCGCTTCCTTGTCTGCTATCCCCTACCATCTACAGTCACAATTAGAATAAAATATTCCCACAGATTTACCTAGTATGACATAGTATGGCAACTCCCTATATATAGCCCGATGTGTAACATCCTACTGACCCATTCCCATGAGGGCCCGGACCGTGAATTCATAATTCGAGTCTCATCTTTGAGCAGAGTTGTCGGAATGAATGCGCTAATTAAATAAACATAAAAGTCTCTGGTCCGGGCATTATCTACGCCTCCTTAGCTTATCGGCGAGCGACATGTGTAAGAGATCGGATCGCTTAGCGAATTAGCATATGAGAGACAAGCCCACGCAGCTGGCATTAGGATCGATAATGAGCTGATTAAGCTCGTAGGTGTTGCAGCGTGCAAGATTAGATTAGGCTAATCAGCCGGATCAGCCGCAGAGGGTCATGGGGAGCAAGAGGTCTCTTGACAGCAAAGAAAATCCAGAAACAGAAAGCCGGCCATTGGAGATCGAAGATCACAAACAAAAGCCGTTCAAGTGGAGCTGCCGCTGCTGCCCCGCGATAATTGCTGGCTAAGTAATTAACTCGGCCAACGGCCACGTTGCAATGCGAATTATAATTCGAGTTTGCCACAAATTAAAATTGCCATCCGGCGAGGCATCCGCGGCATGCGACGCTGCGAAATCTGACAAGCAGCAGTGCAACAGCATAATAAAAATATGTTTGTAAAATGTGAAATTAAATAGGACGCAGCCAGCAGCTGCCCCAGAAGGCACTGCGAGAAATCAGGAGAAGAGAGCAGATAATTTTGAGGGTCAGAAGAAAACTTATTTCTTACACAAAACTTGTGTCGTTCACAATCCAATATAGGGATCGCATAAAATATGATTTTCTGTGCTATTTTTTATAAGGTTAACATATCTAAAAATTATATAAAACAAAGTGAAAATCTATAACAAATACATACGAAATTTCTGTAATTTTTGACCGTGCACTTTCGTTGACATATTTGGGTGTACCCCTCCCAAAAAAAAAAACAACAACAAAAAATGGAAGCGGCCCAAAAGCCTACCTTTTTAGCCAACTCGGCTCACTAATTTGCCATTTAGTCGGGCATCCGCGGCATTTGGGTGACAAGAGCGAGAGCAGCAGAGAGAGCCGAACTTTAATGGCTTAATCGCGCAAATGTGGCAACAAGGAGGTGACTCCTCACCATACTCCCCGACCCAGAGTCGAACATTTCGGTCACATTTCGGGCCATTCCTCGGCTATTTGCCTGATTTTTCAATCATGCTGGGCCATTACCCGCAGCAGATCGCTTAAAATCTTATTAAGTTTTGTTTGTTTTCATCATTATTTTCACGGCCGGGGCCCATTTTCGGCCATTAAGAGTGAAAATCTTGTGTAAATCGAATTATTTGTAATTTATGGTGTGGCAGCAGCAGGAGAGGATTATTACCGTGGAGCGGAGGCATCATCATCACTGGCCAGTTCCTGATCCAGCCATTGCTAAACCAATAACCATTAAGCGTGCTAAAATCAATCGCAATTGCCTGCACCTCCCCCGAACCTTGGCAGTGTCCCTGGCTGGCATCCCCTCCAGCTCCAACTCCTGCTCCAGCTCCTGCTCCAACCACCTCCACCTCCATCTGTGGTTACAATTTGCAGACGATTTGCGGTCTCGAGGTCTGGTGTGGGGCAGCACAAGAGCCAACATGGCTGGAGGATCCGCAGGCCAGCTCTCTGCCAGAGAGATCAGCAGACCAAACTGGTTCAAAGAGATTATCGATTTTCAATTACCGATGCGGCGAGTGTGCGGCTAAGTAGTTTGGTTTTTGTTTGGTCTAGCAATTTTCGAGCCGGACTGCAGCTGCTGGCCCAGCAATCATTTAGCCACTAAGCGAACGACCGGAAAAAAAGGCCAAAGCTAAATTGGGTAAATAAAAATTATGGCAGGATAAAAGGAACTGTGGCATTGCTAAATGAGTAAGCTGGATATAAAAGCATAAGCCTTCAAAATGTATATAGGTGAAGTAAAATTGAATATCCTTCTGCTGTGAGTAGGATATAAGAAGCTTTGATTTACAGCTCTTTTTCACAGAAAATCCTTAAAAAAATATATAACAACTCTGGGATTCTTGAAGAGAAGAGTGGGGTGTACCTTTAAACTAATATTTTTCATTAAATTGCAATATTAGTCAACTAAAAAACACTTTAAAAATATAAGTATAGGAGTTGTCACAATGTTTTTTTGTTAAACCAAAGATTTTTCTTGCAAATGCATTGAAAAGTAAGGAATTCCGGAAGCCTGATAATAGTAATGACCTAAGTTTATCCCATTAACTTGTGATTATCAGAAGCCATATCTCAAAGATTTCGCTGATTAGCGGATTAAGCTTCAAGTGGCTTAAACAAATTGAGTGCGACACTCGGCAGCGTGTTCCCATCAGGCGAGTCACTCACTCACTTGCTCACTCCCCAACTAACTAGCTAAGTCAGTAACTAAGCCAGCGAGTGAATGAGCTGATCATATGCGATCGCCTCCATATACATATGCATTTATATATATATATACCCATATCTTATCTAACGAATCGTTTAGCAAGTCTAACTCGTTTCAGTGGCGTGTGACTTGGCCCGAAACTGGATAACTGGAGGAGATCTATGAATGAAAGCGGCTGGCTGGCTGACTGGGCAGCCTGGAGAGCTACGGGGCTATGCTAATCGCTGGGATTATAATTAATTAATTAGCCAGCCGGCGGCGGCCATAGTCATCGTCATCGTAATCGTCCCTCTTTCTCCGCCGGCCCATGGGCGGACATGTGTGCAGAAGTCTCCGACAAGTTCGTTGCCTGAGTCTTTCGTTTTGACTCGCGCGCTTCGCGGGCTTCTGCCGCCGGGGGTTATTGCTTCCAGCGAAGCGTCAGAAATTTAATCAAAAATTTCATAAACGCTCGGCGGCCAAATTGCACATTTAATGACAATAATTTGCGTAATGGATTTTCATGTTCTCGTAATTGAATTTATTTTAATTTAAACTAAATTGCGCTACGCGTTACACGAATTGGGATCGGGCCAGCGCTTTCCGCGCTGCCTCGGAATATATAATTTTATGCGCTCACGCGGTCGCTCCACTAATTGATTATAATTCTGTCAGTCGCCACCGTTGCCGGTGCCGTTGGTTTGGGCCACTGGCCAGGTTCAGGTCTCGGATCTCCGAACCGAAGATCTTCCTGGGGTCCCAGGCAAAGCGGTCCGAGTGTCCAGCACTGGCCATCTCTCTGCTCCACATTTCGCGCATTATTTTGCGCTCGTTAGCCGGGCTGGGGGCCCATCACCATAACCAACTCCATCACCAGCCCCAAATGCCCATCATCATCAACAGCAGCATCAGGAGGCTGCTGATACATCGATCGGCAGCTCACCTCCATCAGGCTCCCTCAGCTAGAGGTGGCAACTCTACTCCATCATTTCCCTGAGCTAGAGGTGGGCAGGAGTGATAGGTTTTGACCCAAAGACATCTTACTTTTTAATCATTCAATAGTCTTTGGTTAAACGTTAAGATCTTCCGTTGGCTATCTCTTAGTTTTAAGTAAATATTTTATAAAATATATTAAGGCTTTTCCATAATACATATCCCCCTCACGCCTCACGCTATCATCTCTACCTACGATTTGGCTTGCCTGGGCAGGTGTTTTGGGATCGAAGCGGCGATCGATATGCTTCGTCGCAGCCTGTTAATAAGTACTCATCGCTTGGCACTCGGTACCGTCCCATCATCGGGGTGAAGGAGACGAGTCCCAAGGAGTGACCATTACCTGGGGAGGTGTGCTGTAAAACTGTTTGATGAATTTCATAATGGTGGGACATTATGTTTGCTTCCGCTCGCTGTTGCCACAATTTACTTTTTATGAATGTCAATGGTTTTTTAATTAATTGCAGGCCATTTTCGGGCTGCCCCCCTATATTCGGCCACTCGGATACGATACTTTACGAGCGTTACTCGATTTCGTATGCAAAAATCGGGTAGCGCTCAAGGGGAACGCGCATAAATCTGAAATTGATCGCCAGCCATTAATGCAACCCAACTCCATGTGATTTGAAATGATGTGAAGCGAAGAGATCGTTAAATTTGTCCCACTTGGTGTGCCAATAACAGTATTCTCCGTGAGCCATAAAAACAAATTGTGCAAATTTAAATAAAATTCGCAGTTTTCGTCAATAATCTTTAGTAGATTAAATGCTATTTGTTTACGAGTTTTACAGGGTATGCAGCAAAGGAGATGTAGTTTGGTTTTTGATAGGAACTATATCATCATATCATTTCTATATTAATTTTAAATCATTACTGAGACTCCAAAGCAAATAACAAACAATTGGCCTTAGTTTCTTGTATAATATATAATATAATATAACAAAACCTAATTTATCTTCTTTAAATATTTATTAATTTCCTTTAATTCCCTTAAATATAGCTTCATTTTCCATTAAAGGAACAAACCCACACCATTGCACTCCCTTCGATCGACTGCTGCTGTACTGTCAGTTCATTAAAGGCGCTTAAATTGTATTTCAATGTGGAGACCTGGGCCAGAAATGAGGCTTGGCACACCGCACCACGAGCGCCAGAAGCGCAGAAATCCAATCAAACCGCTGCCCAAGACGCCACCAACACCAGAAGACCAGAACTCCGGCCAAAAGATCTTAGTTGGAAGACGCAGCCGGGCTCGAACGAACACTCGACCCCCTGTGCGAGCCATTGTCGTAAATCACACATTAAAATATTTATTTGTATTTTTAGTTGTTCAGAAATTAGCTAAGAGCCCCCAGTCGGGCTCCGAAATCGAGTCGGGGTCGGTGCCGGGGTCGAGAAGTCGGGTCCGGCTTTGTTGTGCGAGTGAATTTTAATTTCCTTTTTATGATATTTTAATTTATTTCAGCGTAAATCAAAACCCAAACGAGACATGCTCTCGCTCGCTCTCCTTTTTTTATTTTTCTCGCAGCCAGAAGAGGCTGCACTTTTAATAAATTAGATTACTCTTCGATGGAACACTTAAAATAATATTCATTTAATCTTGATCTTAAAAAAAAAAATTCTTTGCTTATATTTTGTATTAAAGAGAGCAACGAAAGTTAGAAATATTCTTTCAACCATTTTCTATAGCATAAAAATATGTTTCTTTGCTTTTTTTAAAGGGCAAACATTAACTGAAAGTAAAAAGGGATTGTCTAAATATCTATTCAAAACACCCGTCTCAAAATGTATTTAAAATAAAATGATAGAAATTGTTTTTGAAATTCTTCAAAATAATTCAAAATTATCCTTTCGGGTATGGATATTTTGTTCATTTATTGAGAAGCGTATCGGGAGGAAACATTTATTGCAAGATTTATATTAATATAAAGAATTTCTTTTTTATCGGACACCTGAGTCCTTTATTTGAAAAAAAAAAAAACCCTCCTTGGTTTGTTCAAGTGCACTTCTTTATTTGGTTTTCGGAGTGGAGCAGCGGCGCTTCCTCGGATCTCCGACATCCGCGCGAACTGCATAAATCTTGAGAGGCACGGGACTGGGTAACCCTACAATCTGGAGGAGCCACCGGGAGTGACGGCGGGAGTGGTGCCCACGGTGGACTAACAAGCTGGAAAACACTCCGAGGCCTGGCATGCAGACAAAGATTGCTTTTTCACAGCTTGTGGTACGTCCGGCAGTTTATTAATTTGACGTTTCCAGTTGCAGTCCAGCAATACGGGATGATCGCCCTGGAACGACGGCCAGTTAACGGTGCAACAATTTGTATACATTTTCAGGAGGCATTGCCTCTTCTTTCGGCTGTGGGGCGTGGCCAAGGTCCCACAGCAATTAGTCCAGAATTTGGGGCCAGTCACTGGCTTCCATCTAATTATGCAGGCTCTTTCCTCAATCTCATCCCATACCCAAAAATCTCGAAAGCTGTGGAGAAGCAAAGCTCTTGAAAGCTATCTGGACTGTTAGCCAGGTTCTGGCGATTCCAGTAGATGGCGATGGAGTTGGAACAAGTCTTATACGCTGTAAAGTTGGCCATGTTCCAGGGGAAACCTGTTCCTGCAGGTTGCAGGCTGTAGAGTCCTTTGGTTATACCCAAAGATGGTTATGTTAATAGTACTCTAAGCCTTTTAATTAACACTTGGTTGAATTGCAAGGAATGGAAGATGCAATAAGCCTTTTGAAACCATTGAGTTAATAATTGGACATGACTGAAGAAGACTTTAGACCATATAGAGTAAAATACCTAATAATTATCAATTAAATATGGTCAAAATAATAACTTATTCTACTTGCACACAATATTGTAGCAATACGTAGAAAGAAGTTAGTAATTTGTATATAGTAATGCATTTCCTGTGCAACTTTCCTTTAATCCCTTCAACAGTATCTCCTTGTAGCTTCTGAAACCCTCTTCAAACCTCCTTTAAATGTTAAACTATCCCCTCAGACATGTTACCACTCAAACTATAAAAAAGAATTGGGTCACAGCTTCCCTCTTTCACAAAAAACCCCAATATCACGACCTTTACAGCCCTTTTAGCAGACTTACCCCTAAGTAACGACTGGAAGTGTTCATTCTGGCCCAGGGGTAGTTCGAACCAAGCCTGTTAACTAGCATAATGAATACTTAACAGGGTCCTGTATAGAAACCGGAAATACGTTAAACCAACAGGACCTTTCCCATTACAGAGCTCTGTTATATATATGGAATCAGATTGAGAATTTGCCGGCGCTATGCTGACAGTTTGCTGTTGTTGGACGGAAGACAGCGGATAAGTTAATGTACAATCTCTGTTCGCTTTAAAAGCATATGAGACGATGTTGTCTTTATGCCTGAACAGAGTCGACCCAGACTTCTTTCCACGCATACCGCCACCCACCCAGCAATTGCTGTTTACAAGCCCTGAGATGAGGGGGGGAAAACGCATTTGCATAAAGCAGCCAGGATGTGGAGGCAGTGGAGGAGGCTTCGTAGGATACGGACGATATGGAGACTACGGAGACTACGGACTCCACGAAGGAGTATAAAATGGGCGACGGAGTCGAATGACGACGATGTCGCCAACTTGTTAGCGGACGCTGGCATTTTTTTGTTGTATACTTGCATATGCAGAGATAATGCGCCGCCCATTGCCACCCAATGGCCACGTCCTTGCCAAGCTCCCACACATGTCAGTAGCAGTGGCAGTGGCGGTGGCACTATCCGTGCTCCTTACTCCATGCAATGTCATGGCTGCGTGCGTGGCTAAGAGAGCACATAAGTCCCCCGGAAAGACGAGCCAGTCCGTGTCCCTTTCAAGGCAAGATGTTAAGAGGGGGAAGGCTGGTAACTGGTAACTGGCAACTGGGAGCCAAGGACACGGATGCGGACAGACTGTTCCAGTTTCTTTGCTGATTAGTGATATATGCATGCATGCAAGCATGCCGGGGTGTGGGACGTCAGATAGAAACGGATTACGAGATTACTTTTCCCGGAAAGGAGATAATGTTGAAAATCAAATGAATTAGTTTAAAGGGAAAATATTAGAGTGTGTGGATGAAAACTACAATTCGACAAAAAAAAAAAAAATATATAGTTCTTTATTTATCGTAAGTGATTACAATTAACAATAGATGTTTGTTGTTTGGTCACTGGTCCTAGCAGTTTTATCAGCGAGTATCCGTAGTCGTAGTTAATTCTAGTGAACATCTTTTAGGGTGCCTTATCCTCGTCCGAGGGCTCCTTTTCCTCCTCTTTCTCTTCCTTCTGCTCAGGTGCTGAGTCTTCCCTTTGCTGGCCTTCAGCTTGTTCCTTCCGAGCACTCTCTTCGTCTTTGGATATATCAAGAATTTGATTTTCAAATTCCTCCAGATTCATTAGTTCTTTAGATTCCTTTTCCTCGTGACACTCCTCAACTTTTAGTTTTTCCAGATTCTGTACCTTCATTTGATGCTCTTCCGTGTCCTTCACTTCCTGGTTTACCTCAGGAAACGGCAATGCTCTGAGCCGCTGCACCATATCCTCTAGAGTCTCAGGAGCTTCCTGTTGCTCTTTGGCAGCTTTCTCTTCTTCCTGGGGAGCTTCCCTGACAGATGATCGCTTCCTGGCCACATCATCCTGTCGGGAGGCTGCACAGAGCTGGGCCTGTGGCCTGCTCTTCATCGTAACTTTGGGAATGGCTCCCGTGGATTGCTTTTGAATGGCTAACTGAGTCGAGGTGGTAGTTACAGTGACACAACAGGCAGCTCCATCGATTTCCTCCTCATCCGGCTTGGGCACAATTCGAGTGCACGCCACAGAGTTCAAGGATGTGGTGGCCTCTTCCGAAGGCTGAGTTTGCTCTACTAGTTCAGCCTCCTGACGGCGGATGGCTTCGCGTTCCGCTATCCTGTTGATCATGGCGGTGCCCCTTTGCGATGTGGAGCTCAACCTGGCTATTAATTCATTGCCCTGTGCCTCCAGCAAGCGGAGACGCTCGGCTCTATTGTCTGACACTCGCTCAATGTCCTCCAAACGCTGCTCCAGAGTTTGCGAGATGCTGGCCGAGGTTTGCGGCTGCTCCCGCTGGGAATTCGGACTTTGATGATGCTCGTGCAAAGTGTCCAGCTTGGTGACCAAGCTCTCACCACGTTCCGTGTTTCTGGAAAGCTGCGACAACAACTGCTGGCTTTCCTGCTCCAAACGTTGAAGGCGGGCCGCTCTCCTGGAACTGTAGGCCTCCTCCTCCGCCGTGAGTGGCGATGTTGAGGTTTTGGTAGAAGGTCTCGCCGCAGCTTCTTCTTCAGTGTTACTTTCAAAGCTTCCCTCGCGACTTGGTGCCCTTCTGATCCTGTCCAATGACTTTTTCAGATAGTGACCCCTGTCCGCGGTTCGCTTAATCCTCGATATTAACTGGCGGGACTCCTCCTCGAGGCGGCCCAATCGCTCTGATCGCTTTCTGGTGTACTCCTCCTCTCTGGGCGTGAGAGTTCCGGTGGCTGGGGCCGAGCTGGCTCTGGTCATACGCTCAAAGCGCTTTTTATTGATGAATTCCTCCAGGGGCACTGCGTGCTGGGCGGGTGAGATTTCGTCCTGAAACTGGCACAACTGAATCTCGAGACGTTCGCGATTGTCGGAGGTCTCCAGCACCTGCTGAATAAGGTTTTTGCACTGTTCCTCCAGCTTCTGGATGCGACTAGCGGTTCCAGAAGTTCCAGGAGTGTCGTCCTCGGCTCGTTGCCTGCTCCTAGAGCTGTGAGAGGTCCTAGAAACACCGCCACGTGCTCCATCCTCCTCCTCTAGGTCTGGCTCCTCATTGTCTGCTTCATCTCTTGCATCTCCTGCAGAGCCTACAGCTTCCTCCCGCCAACCGCAGGTTGGTGGGGCACTATTCCAGCGCAAGACTATCTCCTCGGCCTGACGACCAGGTGAAGTGCTTTGCATTCGCTTAATCCTGCGCGTATGCTCAAATTGATCCCTGAGAATCTTCCTACGACAGGCGGACGATGATGATGATGAAGCACCTGCCTCACCGGGAGCTGCTGCCATCACCTCACGTTCCTCATCGGACTGAGGTCCCGAATCGCTGTAGCCACTCTCCGCCGAATGATTGGCATCCTCGAGCTTCCTCCTCGCAAATTCCCTTCGCCATTCGTCACACTGTTCCTGACTCTCATCGTTCTTGGCCCGGGCCAAAGCCCACTTCCTGCGGCAATATTCCAGCTCGTCCTTTAGTTCGCTTAAGAGTCGCCTCTTCTGCTGCAGTTGGTAGCGCAGGATCTGTTCCTGCGTATGGAGCTGCCGGTGCTGGCGCTGCATCTTGCCCAACAAGTGCCAGGTTTTGGTCAGCTCCAAGCTAACCGCACTCAACCGCTTCTGCTGCTCGTTGAGGCGGTAGTCCAGGTGGCTGTTTAGAGTCTTCAGGCGACTCGTCTCCTTTACCAGGGACTTCTTCTCCAGGATAAGGTCCTGCCAAGAAAGTCAAAAAGGCATTAGTTGCGGATGCTACTTAAGTGGGAGATTGAACTGAAGGCGAAAACTTTTAAAGGGCTTTCTCCGGCGAGAGATGGCTGAACTTTTCACTCAATTAGAGTTTAAACCAAAATAATCCAAAGTAATGATAGCGAAATGAAAAGAAAGGAAGCTTAAATACCCTGGAATCTGGCTAGGAATTTTGTATAAATATTTGTGTTTTAAAAGGGGAAATGAATGCAGTTAATTAAAAAATTCCTAAGCCTGTAATTAAAGAGGAAACTCTTCTCACTCAACGAACCCGTAAAAACGAATCCTTCGGCTGCAGGAAACAACACCTAACCCCAAACTCAACCCTCAACCAAACGCATTGGGAATAGTCTCTCTTTCTCTCTAAGGTTATCAGATATGCAACATGTTTTGTGCCAACGGCAACTGACCGATAAATTCAATTATGTGCACAACAACGGACTCGGCCTCGAACTGCAAGGACCTTGGACCCCCAGCCCCGCAGGCACCTCACTCCCCCTCCGCACGGCACTTCCTTTCTACATCGATGCTCGGCAGGACGTCAGTAATAATGAAGCTCAGGCTCGTGCTTGGCCGCTCGGCACTCGACTAAATAAAGCGCTTAAGTGAATAATGCAAAACTTTGCAACAGCCGCAGACGAAGCTCCAAGGAGCAGCGAAAAGAAAGGGGAGCATCCATAGCTGGCTCGAGCGGGGGAATAGAGGAGACTAGCAAGGAAGTCGGGCAGGCTGCACTTCATCAACAAACCGGATACGACAACTAACAAGCCCGATTGTCCGCAGCACTTGAAAGAAGCAAGGGACTAGTTGGCGGAACTGTGACTATATACAGAGAAAACTTGCAAGGAAAGCCCAATATCTACATTATTATAAAAACCCGTTGATTTTAAATTATTTGCTGGTTTTTAAAAGGAAATTTTGTGAATCCTTATTTAAACTTGACGATGTGCGATAAAAGCGTCGAACTGTGTTACTAAACTATCATTTTTTTAAGCTATCAGGCTACTAACAGGATTACAGGACCTCTACTAAGAACGAACTTAAGTTTTGATAACGAATATAAACCCAATCTAAAAGGTTCTAAAGATTTTCTCCCTCTGTAGCAACTGTAACGGGGGCTCACCTTCAGCTTGATGTAGGTCTTGCTGACGCTCAACTCCGGTGGCTTGCGGTGGGTATCCTCCGGTCCTCCATCTACTCCAGCTGCGCCAGTAGAGGCAGGAGCCGCACCAGTTGAGGTCGCACTGGCACCATTGCAGGACGGCAGCTCCTCGAACTGCACGCGCTCGATTTTGTGGTGGCTCAAGAGCTCCATCAACACTTTCCAAACTTTTGGCAAGTTGCCAATGATTTCTTGGGCCGAGGCAACTTTTCCCATAATTTCGGGCTCATGGCTTTTTAACGAAGCCGCACTGGCACCCGCTCCCGCCCCCGAGCTCCTCTTCCTGTGCCTTCTGACGAGTGCAGCCTCTGGTTTACAACTGTCCGTGGTGTCCTCGTTTGTGGGCGTGGGCGTGGCGCTGCGACTTTTGTCTGATTCCACGGGGGAGTCGCCATGACCAGTGGCCTGCTCTACGAGCTCAAAGAGGAGCTTGGGCAGTGTGGCGCCATCACTGCAACTGCCTTCGGCTTGGGTCATCTGATTGAGAAGCTGACGGTTCTCCTCCAGCATTTGATTTAGACGATCAATGTCCATGCTGCTCTTCTCATTGAAACCCATGATGAGCTGGCTGAAGAGCTATGATGAAAAGATTATATGAATGGATTATAGAAGAGGGATGTGAAGGATTCACTCACCATGTTGACTGCTCCCACCTGCTCGCTGAGCAGACGCTTCTCAAACTTATGCTCATTGCATTCCTCACGCAACTTGGCCAGCTCCTCGTTGGCTGCTTCCACCTCTTTCATAAGGGTCTGGTTGCGCTCCTCAAAGTTCTTCGTTCTGTTAGGTATGAAAAATAGGTTTAAATATGTGTAGTTACAGTATTAAGCTCCTACTTACTTCTCCTGCTCGGCTATGAGTTCATCCTTTTTGATGGAAATTAAACGCTGCAGATTCTCATACTCAGCAGCCGCCACACGCTGTCGCTCCTCATAAAGCTGCCTCAGCTGTCGGATATTAACCAACTGACGCTCGTATTCCTGGCGCAGATTATTCGACATGATTTTCATCTCGCGCTCGCTGAAGGAGTTCTCTATTTGGGTTAGCTTAACCTTGAGCTAGAAACAGAAAGTATCAACAATTAGCTAAAATGCGGTGCACAAAACTTTATTTAATAGTCTCACCTGCGCACACTGTTCCTCCTTGACACTCAGCATTTGCTTGCAGCAGGAGATGACTTCCTTGAGGGTTCCCACCTGGCGTTGAACCACTTCCAGCTCTCCACGCAGCGATAGATTCTCGGCCTGAGCCTGTTGCAGAGCTAATTGGGCATTGGCCAGCTCGATATTGGCATGGCGGCTCCTGGAGGTGGGATTGTCGTCATCGGGATCGATGTCAAGATTGTGTGAGGTTTCCTGTTCCTGTACTTCCTCCTCTTCACCTTGCTCTTTGCGTAGTCTTCGATTCTCGGCCTTTTCTTTGGCCAATTGCTGCCTGAGATTCGTTATCTCATCTCTCAGATCCTGGACAGCAGTTTGGCGAGCTTCTCTCTTTTGGCGCAATTCCTCCTTGAATTCCTCCAGACCCTCTTTTTTTGAACAGTCATCCCCCATTGCTGGAGCTTCCTCTGTGATAACTTCCAAAAAGTTTTCTCCCTTTTTTTCCCTAGAAACTATGGAAGATCCAGCTTCCTCTGAATTTCTAGGTAATTGTTGAGGGGCCTGCTCCAGAATCAGATTTTCGTGCTCTATATCGTTCCACCAGGACTCGTCGCCGTCGGTTGCCAGCTGCTGGGGCTGCAACTGCGCCTCATCTGCAGACTGGGTGGACTCGGCATTTCCCATTTTCCCCGAGGAGAACAAAGGCGAGAAGCAGCGCTCTGGTATGCGGTTGTGGCGATCTGTTTACCAATGCAAGCAATGATGATGATGATAATGCTGTTGCCCGTCGTCTGGCAAGCGTTATATTTACGATCTTCGGTCTGCCTTAATGCGACTTTTCTTCAAGAGAAAGACTTTTCTTCGTCAGAGCACAAAGAAAACCCGGTGATTCGACGACGATACACCGATCTGCAGATCTACAGATCGTTTCCAATTGATATGGCAAGCATATATACACACAGAAATATCGATGTCTATATCTGTGTGCGCACACGCGAGTTTTGTCGATTTCGCAATTTTCTATTGACTTTCACTTTTCCGCACAAAGTAGACGTTTATTTTATAAATATGATGATTGGTTCGTTAAAATTTATATCGTTGTAAACTTCACACTTCACAGTAAACCGAAAAACGTAACGAAAGTACTTAACTAGTATACATATGATAAAGTTCTATATGTATTCGACGAGGCGTTGGAAAATTTTTTGTTCGAAATCTAAATTTCTATCCGCTCGACGATCGAACGGAACTTTTCGGTTGGCCAGCTCGGGAAAAACTGAGAAAACATCGAATAGATTGGGCTATTTTTAACGCACCGTGGATTCTCTCTCCTCTATTCTATTTTTTCTCTCGTGGCCAACTCTCGCATAAAATGCTTTTAGGGAAACTATGATTAAGAGGAGGGTCTGGGTCTAGCACATAGTCTGAGCATTTAGCCAGGACTCATGCTCCCTCCTCCCTTAATTATTCTTTTAGGTCCAATGCACATTTTAATTAGACAAATATGTCATATGATTGGCGTTTAAATTTAGACACACGCGTCAGTTTAATTATGACTAATGGCCAAAATCAAAACAAACCTCTTGCCACATCGGCGCAAGGCAAGACAATGAAGATCATGACCAACTGTCAAGAGGCTGCCAAGGATGGTTTCGCAACAATTACAAGGTCATTGCCCCCAAGTGTGAACCAGAAAAGGATATTGTTTGGAGAGTTCAGCCCAATAAAGTAAAGAATCAAGTGAAAAGTGAATGATGTACACAATAAAGTAAATATAAGGTAAAATATAAAAGTGAAAACACTACAATTAAATGTATATACAAGTAAAATGTTCAACAAAAATGATATTAACCGTACCAGGTATACTTACTTATTATTTAATATTATTATTATTATTATTTGTTTTGCCTGCAGTGTACAAGCAAACCTAACTTAGAACTTAAAGGCTTCACTCTTTATAAGTGCCATGCCTGGATGTTTATCAATGAACAGATAGTTTTAAACCCTATCATGGACTTCTAAAGTCAAATTATCTTAATATAGAAAACAAAGCCTTTTAGCTTTTCACCATTTATCCATTTTCAGTACTTATGATCACAATTTGACCCACTTTCCTCTACCATTGCCACAAAGAAGAATACATATCTATCTTTATGCCCTTTATTAACCAATTTGTGGCAGTAGTAGCCAAAGGGTGCGTAGGAAAAACTTCCGCGGAAAAGTTTCAAATGAAAATGCATTTCCTTGCTGATTTTTGCCCAAGCTGTGCCGGCTTTTCTTCCTTTTCCCAAATAAAAAAAAAAGAAAACACAAAAAACGTGGGGAAACACGCAGCAATGACTCCGGACCAAAGGAAAGAGATTGGGGATGGATGTGGAGGATGATAGGGGAAGCACACATTTGGCAAAGTGTCGCCAGGCTTGAAAATGAAAATCAACAATGCAATTTGCCTTGGTGTCTCCTACCTCTCCCTCACACTCTCTGTTGTTTGTTGTTGCGACTAAAAAGGGGTGAAAGAAAAAAAATCCGACTAAAAACTTGAAGCGCCTGGCAAAAGTTGTTCCCTGCCGCCCCCAACTTTCACAGAGATTGCACACACAGGCAAATGTGCAACGAAAGTTGCAAGTTCCTAGAAGAAGGGTACGAGGTAGCCAAGGACAGTCAGGGTGCCCGGAAAAAGTTGCAGGAAAATGTGCATTGTGTTCATTATAATGGAATAATAAACCGAAGCGACTGGGCTCAGATTGAGCCCGCCCACCCAAAAGCTCAGACTTTGTCCTTGCTGTTTTTTTAGGAGCAGTCAAACGTCCCATGCCTACATTTTCTTAAATATGAAATAATTATTAGTACATTTTCTTAAAATAAGTTTCATTAAAGTGTATTAATTAGTAACAAGAATTATTCTTTAATATTAAGCCTTCCCCTCGAATTCATTGAGATATCAATTTGTAAGTTAAAGATGTAGAATTTCTACTGTATTCTTGGCAGGGTGTTCCCCCTTGTGCTAGGCTTCATCTTGCGCCGACTTAATATCCAAAAAGGAAGTTTCAGCGGCAGCTTCATTATCCTGACAGCAAGCTAACCATATAAGGCAATGCCATCTTAGCCAGCTCAGCTCACAGGATCTGCGTTTAATTAGAATAACTTTGGGCACAAAGTCAAAGTTAAGAAAGGCATCCAGAGGACAATGTAAGAAGATGAGATGGCTCCCCTGCACTGCAACAAATCTGGCCCTAGCTAAACCTTAAGCTCCAAGTATGCTTTCTTTAGAATAACACTTTTCTCCCACTGCAAGTCTCAAGGATGTGAGATTTACAAAGATTCCCATGCCACTCAGCTAGAACCGAGCATAAATAATGCAACAAACTTGCCGCATATTTGCGGCTAGGAATCCTGGCAGACAAACAGGGAATGTAGGAAGGGTTTGACTTATGTAGATGAGGCAACAACAATGCAACAACTTGATTAGGGACGAAAGGCAGCAACACGTTGACACATCCTCACATCCTGCTGCAAAGTCTCATTTCCTCAATAGCCGGTGTCTTACATACAAAATAACAAGCGCCACTTACCGGATATGATGTGCGAATGATGTGCAAGTGGATTTGGAGCTGTCGGGCATCTAGTTAAAGCTATTTCTTGTTTAGATGGCACTTTAAAACACACAAACTGCACAAATTTCGAAATTTCACTGATAAGAAAACTTTTCACGCGCCCGCAGCATCAGCTGTTCAACAAAAGAGTTGGCAGTCTGTGGTGGAACTAGTAGTGAGCGAAAGTTGTTTCGGAACCAAAAGAAGTTCATGTTTACAAATATTTTGTTAATAAAAATCGTAAATAGCTGAGTTTAAATTAGTTGCTGAACAATTTATGCCAATTACAAATTTTCTAGTAACAATATATCTATCATAAGTTCTTATATTTATATTTTTATGATATCCATTAAGTTCTTTAGGAACCAGCTTACTCTGACAGGTTCACATTTGAAATTGATTCAGTTCCATTTAGCTCCGACTCAAAACAACACGTGCAACGGCAAGCAATTCGTTTTTATATTATTGTTGAGAGGTTTTCTAAAGGAAAATAGCCTGCAAAATGCTGGAGGAGATGCGGACAATGAAGACCACTCCAGTGCTGACCAATTCTCGGCCAGAGTTCTCGCAAATACCCAAAAAGCTGAACCGGGTAACATCCAAATGGCTATTGCTTCTTCTCATACTAATTGGTTTTTTGTTATTGTGACAGCACCTGGCCAACTTAGGAGCACCCCATGTGGACTCCTTCGACGAAATGCTGACCGTAGGCTTGGACAATGTGGCCAAGCATATGATTCCCACCCAATGGCAGAGTCCTGCCGGCGAAAAGATCTCCCTGAAAGTTGCAGCCATTTGGATTTCGAAGCCTCAGGTTCCCCAGGATGTGATTGATGTCCGTACCCGTGAGATATATCCCACAGACTCAAGACAGCTACATGTCTCCTACTCCGGCATGTGCTCTGTTCGTCTCGGTTGGAGTGTCAATGGCGTAGAGAATGCCCCCATCAATATTGATCTCGGAGAACTGCCTATTATGCTGCGATCAAAGGCCTGTAATCTGGGAGGAGCCAGCCCGGAAAATATGGTGAAGCACGGCGAGCACGACAGTGAGTGGGGCGGAATATTCGTGATCCGTGGAAATGAAAAGATTGTCAGAATGCTGATCATGACGCGGAGAAACCATCCCATCTGCGTGAAGCGTTCTTCTTGGAAGGATCGTGGTCAAAATTTCAGCGACCTGGGCGTGATGGTGCAGACTGTGCGTAACGATGAGACGTCCTTGACCAATGTTCTCCACTATCTAAACAATGGCACCGCCAAGTTTATGTTCTCCCACGTAAAAAGGTTGTCATATTTGCCGGTCTGCCTGGTCCTTAAGTGTCTAGTGGATTATAGTGATGAGGAGATCTACAACAGACTTGTCCAAGGCTACGAATCGGATCAGTACTATGTCTCATGCGTGCAAACCATGCTACGGGAAGTCCATAATGAAAATGTTTACACTCACACCCAGTGTAGGAGCTTTATTGGCAACCTCTTCCGCTCACGGTTCCCCGAGGTTCCGGAATGGCAGCCAGACGAAGATGTAACTGACTTTATCCTCAAGGAACGCGTCATGATTCACCTGAATACTTACGAGGAGAAGTTCCAGCTGATTGTGTTCATGGTCCAGAAGCTGTTCCAATGCGCCCAGGGTAAGAACCGGGTGGAGAACGTTGACTCGGCCATGATGCAGGAAGTACTGCTTCCGGGACATCTCTACCAAAAGTATCTCGGTGAACGCATTGAGTCCTGGGTCATGCAGGTACGCCGCTGCCTCCAGAAGAAGCTAATCACTCCGGATACCCTGTTGACCAGCGCTATATTGACGCAATGCATGCGACAGGCGGGCGGAGTGGGTCGCTCAATGGAATCCTTCCTGGCCACGGGAAATATAGCCAGTCGCACGGGCCTGGGCTTGATGCAGAACAGCGGCTTAGTCATCATGGCGGAGAATATTAACCGAATGCGTTACATGTCTCATTTCCGGGCCATTCACCGTGGTTCCTACTTCACAACGATGAGAACCACCGAGGCGCGACAGCTACTCCCAGATGCCTGGGGCTTTATTTGCCCGGTCCACACTCCCGATGGCACGCCCTGCGGACTGCTGAATCATCTGACACTAACTTGCGAGATCTCCAAACGTCCGGATCCCAAGTTGGTAGAGGGGATACCCTCCAAGTTGATTGAAATGGGCATGCTGCCGTTGTCCAACTACCGACTGCCTGATGGCAAGCTATATGTGGTTTTCCTGGATGGCAGGCATCTCGGACACATTTATCAGTCGGATGCGACACAAATAATCGAGGATTTGCGACATGGAAAGATCTTTGGAACCTTTCCCCAGATGATGGAGATTGGCTTTATTCCCTTTAAAAAGAACGGACAGTTTCCGGGCCTTTTCCTAGCCACTGGACCGGCGCGTATGATGCGTCCCGTGTGGAACCTCAAGTGGAAGAAGGTGGAATATATCGGAACCCTGGAGCAGTTGTATATGGAAATAGCCATTGATCCAAAGGAAATGTATCCAGAGTTCACCACTCACCTGGAGCTGGCCAAGACACACTTTATGAGCAACCTGGCCAACCTAATTCCCATGCCAGACTACAATCAGTCACCGCGTAACATGTACCAGTGTCAGATGGGCAAGCAAACGATGGGCACGCCATGCCTGAATTGGCCAAAGCAAGCGGCCAATAAGTTGTACCGTCTCCAGACGCCAGGAACGCCTCTCTTCCGACCCGTTCACTATGACAACATCCAGCTGGATGACTTTGCCATGGGCACGAATGCCATAGTCGCTGTCATCTCCTACACAGGCTACGACATGGAGGATGCCATGATTATTAACAAGGCGGCTTACGAGCGAGGCTTCGCCTATGGTAGCATCTACAAGACAAAGTTTGTTACGCTGGACAAGAAGAGTAGCTACTTTGCGCGTCATCCGCACATGCCAGAACTGGCCAAGTACCTGGACACCGATGGGCTGCCACATCCCGGCTCAAAGCTGAGCTATGGCAACCCCTTGTATTGCTACTTCGACGGCGAGGTGGCCACCTATAAGGTGGTAAAAATGGATGAGAAAGAGGATTGTATGGTGGACAGCATCCGGCAGCTGGGAACCTTTGATCTGGTACCCAAGAAGATGGTGTCCATTACGTTGCGAGTGCCGCGACCGGCGACCATTGGCGATAAGTTTGCGTCACGAGCTGGACAAAAGGGTATTTGCTCACAGAAATACCCAGCCGAGGACCTACCCTTCACGGAGTCTGGCTTGATTCCAGACATTGTGTTCAATCCCCACGGTTTCCCCTCCCGTATGACCATCGCTATGATGATCGAAACGATGGCGGGAAAGAATGCCGCCATACACGGTAATGTCTACGATGCCACACCCTTCAGATTTTCCGAGGAGAACACAGCCATTGATTACTTCGGAAAGATGCTAGAGGCAGGCGGCTATAATTACTACGGCACTGAGAGGCTATATTCCGGAGTGGACGGTCGTGAAATGACCGCGGATATATTCTTCGGCGTGGTCCATTACCAACGACTGCGTCACATGGTCTTCGACAAGTGGCAGGTGCGATCCACGGGAGCGGTGGAGGCGCGTACCCATCAACCGATCAAGGGACGGAAGCGTGGTGGCGGTGTGCGTTTCGGAGAGATGGAACGAGATGCCCTCATCTCCCACGGTGCCGCCTTCCTGCTGCAGGATCGTCTGTTCCACAACTCTGACAAAACGCACACGCTGGTTTGCCACAAGTGTGGTTCCATTCTGGCGCCGCTCCAGCAGATTGTCAAGCGTAACGAGACAGGCGGACTCTCCTCCCAGCCGGAAACGTGTCGGTTGTGTGGGGATAGCAGCTCTGTGTCTATGATCGAGGTTCCGTTCTCCTTCAAGTTCCTGGTCACCGAACTGAGTTCGGTCAACATCAATGCCAGGTTCAAGCTTGGCGAGATTTAGGTGATTATTGTTAGTCTTTATTTTTATCCATTGTATGATTTCTAATAAATTTGATAGAAAAAAATGGTTAAACTTATCCCAGAATCTTAGGGGTCTCTCAAATGATGTGTGTTGTGAACATTTTTGGATTTTAACTCTTATAGACAACACTTTTAAATGGTTTCAATTTATATTTATTTATTTATTTAAATACATATTTGTTTACGTTTTACAGTTAAATTCCTGCATTTGCTATATGTAGTTGTGGTTTCTGTTCTTGTTGCTGTCGTAGTCGCACATGTAGTGTGTGTTTGTTTAATGGAATCTTTTTTCGTGGAATTTTGTAACATTTAACTATTGCACTTTGAAGGAAGAAGGGCTTCCAACTTCCAACTGACATGCACATTGATACGAAAGGGGATTGAGAGTTTAGTGTTAATAAGTATAAGATGACAATTTCCATCGGTATATCGCGGTATTCAGTATCAGTATCTATATAATGTATATTTTAGTTTACAATTCTTTGTTCTTCATCGGCTGCCGCCGTCGCCGCTGCCGCCGCCCGTCTCTCGATTGAAGGGAGATTGAGTTTCCAGCAGATGGTATGGCTTGCTGCTGCATCGGATAAGTTAATACTTGGTGCTATAAAGATCGATTGCGGCGTACAACATCATGTAGTTTGCTTTCTCTTCACCTTAGCTATGGTACACATACGAAACGAAATAGTACACAGAGGGCACAGGATCATCAATTGAAAAATTCTGCTATAATATAAGATCTTGAATCGATTTTCGTTAAATTTTCTCAATTTGCTCAACAATGGTTTAATCAAAGAGTGTGTTTGTTTTTTAATAATGATCCGTCTCTCTTTCTAATTATTTGTCTATTATTTAATGAGATTTCTGCGGCAACTTCTCCTTCTTCGTCCTCCTTCAGATCTCTTTACAATCAAAAAACACTAAACATGAATTTCGTTTTGATGCAATTGCAATAATCAATATATATATGTATGTATAAATATTTAGATAACGATTTGCATATTTGCATATTTGTCATTTTGCAAGCAATTACCTTTTGTTTTTTTGTATTGTTTCTTTTTTTATTACAACGACGTATATACTAGGTATATGTATGTGGCTTGTATGAATGTATATCTGCTGTGTAATAGGTATATAATATCCAATTGCTACTCTGCCTCGAAATGATGCAACAATATATAATTTGTCATACACTTAAACATAATCTAATTATGTTCTCTCGCTTCGCTACTATTATGAACTTTTTGAGCTTAACATTTACAAAGAATTCTGATACGGGTGTTGGGGTGAGTGAAAGGTGGATAGTGGACAGTGGAAAATGGTTGAAGTACGAGAAAAATTCCCAAATCAAGGGGTTAAGAGGGAACAGAAAACAGGAAACTGGACAAGTGGGGTACAGAGGGTATAGCTCAGTCCGCAAAACTCACTGCTGCTGGAGAAGATGAAAGGTACGTATGAAGAGAGATTAGGAGTGGCTGCTTGGCATAACTAAACGCTCTCCTGCTTTTGATATTTTTTCTCTAGGTGATTGGGATTGTGCATTGTAAAGTGGTTGCCGTGGCTCCATATCGACCCGCCTCTCTCCTGTCCATATTGATTGTGGCTTAGAACTGATCCGACAGCAGGTCACATATCTCCCGGGTCACCGTCTCCTTGCTGGCGCGAATGGTCAGCCGGAACATCTGCAGAGGGAAAGAAAATTATATGAAGTCATAGTTTGATGAATTCAGAAATCGAGTGATCTTGGCTAAAATATTCGTTAAATATCGACACATCATCTATCTATATATGTATCAACATTGAACTCACCTGAGCTTGCTTATTTGGCTCCAATCGCAGCAGGCAGCCCACCTGTTGGGATTGCGTATGAATTATGCCCGCACAGACCATGTTATCCGGATTGGGATCCACCTGATCCAACAGCTGCATGCCAAAGCCCATCAGCTTGTTGCGGGCGCCAGGTAAATCCAGAGGCTGCGCCGCCTTGAACACTTTCTGTGACCGTTGTTGTTCCCTGAAAAAATGATTAGTTAAAAAAGAGTATCGTTAAAGAATTTGTATATCATTTACCCGCTCAGATTCTTCCATCGGGCAAAGAAGGACTCGGCATTCATCTCGGTTGGTTCAAAGAACTTGTTAACGCTCAGCGGCAGCTTAATGCTGAACTTCTGCTGGGTGCCATTGTAGCGGAAACTGATCTCAATGGTCGGCGCATCGGCATAATCCTCGATGCATTCCGCGGTGAGTAGCTGTTGGATCTGTGCACCCGCCTCCAGGGTAGGTTCCACAGCCTTCATTTGCACATTCAACTTGAGCGCATCCTCGGCGGACCACTGCAACACCGGGTTAAAGTTCTGCAAGAGGAAAGGGTACGTTGAATGGATACATCAATCTTAAGCCAGGGCTCCACTCACCGTTAGGGGAACCTGTGTCTTGTTGCCATAGAACAGTCCCAATCGTCCCAGATTTTGACGGAACTCGCTCTTCACCCCGATCTGCAGCATCTCATTCTCGAAGAGAACTCCATTGTTCTTGAACAGAAACTTCTTGGTGTTGTATACGGCGCTTGAGTTGTTATTGCCGCCGCCGTATATATCCCCAAGGACATCGATGAGGGTGCTGCTGCCGCCACTCCCGCCGATATTATTCGATGGTGGAGTACTCAGGCCCAGGAGATCCGTATTCGCATTGCTGTTGTTTAGCTTGCTGTGCGAATTGTTCACGTGCACGTTGTTCTGCGTGACAGACGGCGGAGCCGGACTCTTTGTCTCACGGATCTCGTTCTCCGGTACCCTGCCGGGCTTCTTTTTTTTCAGCACCGCCAGTATGGAGCTCTCGCGCTCGGGGAACGATGGCATCTCCTCTAGGACGGTGGCCAGCACATCTGTCGAGGCCACAATGCTGAGTTGTAAATATTCGCTGGCTCGCTGCTGCAACTCGGCGTCGGCGGACCGAAGATTGCTGTGCTGACGGAACACATCCTGGATGTTGGTGCGTATCTCCGGAAACAGATTGATGAACTTGATGTATGTAGAGAGAAGCAGGGCTCGGGTCATGGGCGAGCACAGATGATACTTGGAGTGCAGTAGCTTGAATTGCACCAGCGGTGCCGAACGGGAATCGCCGGCGATAAGATTGCCGAATTCTCCGAGTATATAGCCACCAACTTTGACCATATTCTCGTGGCAAGCGGGTGCCTGCAGAGCCTCGAAAACGGTCTTGGCGGCATAACCTTGAACCTCCTCGCGGTTAATCACGATCTGGATGACGCGATACCACACTTCCTCTGAAACATAGTCGCCGGCAATGCGGATAAGATTGAGGATAACATCCACGTACCTAAGGTTAAGAAAAGAATAGAGGATCTGCTTGAGGATCTGTCAAGTTATATACTCACCAAGTATAATCCGTGGCGTACTTCTCGGCAAGAATGGCCACCTTGAGCACCATTTCCTCGCGTATCGAGTAGTCGGCCGTCTCCAGATAGTTAAGCATCTCCTGGACAATCTCCTCGGCATTGCCACGGTCGCACATGGCATACAGAAGATCAACCGCCATCTGACGCACGGATACATCCTTCTCCATCTTCATCGACAGAATGACCACCTCTTGATGCTTCTTCACCTCCTCGTGCGAGAACTCCGACGTGGCCAGATGGCACATGGATTCCAGAGCCAAATAACGCAAATTGGTTTCCCTGTTGCTGAGGAACTGACCCAACTGGTTGCAGGCCCGCACCAAGAGATTCGGCTCACTGTCGCTGTGAATGATCAAATTGATAGCCTCGAACAGTACGGCGTTCTTGGCGTTCGAGTGCTGGACCTTCTTGCTCTTTGGCGGCTCTTGTGCCTTATTCAAAATGGTCTCCAGCGTTTCATTCAAGCGAGCGCGAACACCCGCCTCCTCGGTCACCGGATTGTAGTTTTGTAGCAGACGAAGAAGCTTCACCGATAGCCAGGGAGCTGGCACGAAATAGTAAGTGTAGTCCTAAAATATAAAATATTTAAATTGTACATTATATATAAAATAGATATCTCAAAAATCCCACCTGCAAATCCGTGTAACTGGCCGTCACAATCCTGGATAAACGAGAAACCGCCAAATTTACACAACCCTTGTACTCGTCCGGATTGCGCTTCACCAAGGCGTCGATCAGCGAGGTGGCCGCTGTCACCACGCCCATATGCTGATCGTTGAGCAAATGGATAATGCGTGAGGTCCACTCGCCACCGGGTATAATGTCCGGCGAGGAACGGAACAAACGCAGCAGACACAGCGCCGCCGACTGCTTCACCACGTCCATGGTGTCGCCCGAGACGAGTAGCTTGGGTATCTCATTGGAAAAGGACTCGGCCATGTCGCGGCTGCCGATATTGGCGATGCACTGGAGCGCCAGGTTCACATGGACAGGGTTCCGCGACTGCAAGTCATTCTTGATCGATTGAATGATCAGCCGGATGAGGTCGCTATTCGTGTTAACCAGCACCGAGATAAACAGGTAGCCCTGGAAATAAAATATGGGATATAGGTTGAATTGAAGTTCAAATTTAAATAAATTTTAAGATTAAAAGATCGATATTATAGTGAATTACTGAATATTTAAGTAATCTATCACAGATTATGTATAATTCTAGAATAATTAACTGGGGAATTCATCGATCAAATGATTACACAACTCTTTTCTTGATATTCAATTTAAACTTGTTAAAATTATTCCATTACTTTTCTCAATTTATTTTTTTATAACAAATTTCTGTGCTACTCTTTGTTAAAGTCCCCTCTCTGTGCAGTTCAATTATTTTCCCTTTCTCGCTTAATATCTAAATGGTTATTGAGGCACTCACGATCTGCTTCTCTGAGTATTTGTTGGAGGACAGCAGGTTGACCGCCTCCATGTGGCCAAAGTCGATGTCGTGGCCGAGGAGAAATATGAAGAGCAACTTGCAGACATACTTCTTCTTCTGGTAACCGTCGAGGGTTTTGTCTCCTTTAAATTTGCTCCTTATATTGGCCAACTCCTTGTTTATGCGCTTGACCTCCGCCTCTTTGCTTTTACCTAGGGAAAAGTGATTGCAATCGAAAATTAGTATGGTGTTGTGGAATGGGGTCAAGGTCATAGAAGGAGAATTCACAGTAAAATAGTAGGGTTTCGTCGACGGAAGCCTCGCTTTCTTTTCCGCCTCGTGATGATTGATCGCTGATGGGAATGGAAGAGCCGCTGACTTCTTTGCACTCTTCGGCTGCCTGCATGGTGCGGCTTTTCTCTCCTCTGGTTCACACTCTCTCTCTTTTCGGCGGCGGTCACATAGGCGCCAATTAGTACCAGTCACCGATCCGCGGCTGGCTCTCCCAGATATGGTGTTCCCGAAACCAGTAACTAGTGACCAGCAAACGGCAAACACTGGCGATACGATAATGCGACAGCACAGTGAAGCGTCGAGTAAACAAATGTGCTTCTCACTAACACATAGAAGTACCTACAGTACTCACTTGATACAGAGAAAAATAGGGTCGATTTCAGTTTTATTTATACAAAAAAAAAAAAAATTAGAAAGAAAACTAACTTCGGAAAGTTTGCGATTGAATTAAAGGCTCGAATCGGAAATCGATCTAAGCTCAATTCGAATTCTTTGAATCGATGTATTTAGATGAGTTTGCTAGATCGACTTGGCTGTTTATGCTGATCAAGAATATGTATGATTTATAGGGTCGGAAATGACTCCTTCACAGCGTTACAAGCTTCTGACTGAAATTATAATTCCCTGCTACGGTATAAAAAGTACTATTTACAATTAAAAAAAAATATATAAATTATAAGTAATTGTTGTACAACTCAAGAAAATATAAACTATAAGTTATTGTTGTACAACTCAAGCCCTCACTGTACATGGTGCTCAGTGCCGCCCCGCTTTTATTGTGAGTGCCTCTGCTCCTGGTAATTGATCAAGAAATGGCGCTGATTCCGCCCCTATGGAAAATCTCTTGTGACCGACGTAGTGCTCAATTGGATTTAATGCTGGTTACGGGTTACCCAAGAGCTTTTCTAAAAAGATATCTGCACTTACAGTTCCTTATATCCGATATAAAGACGGCCAGGCCTCTCATGCCATCCCCCCGCACCGGCGCCATGGTAGTTAGCTTGTTAATTTTCGCTGGTTTTATGCAAACTGGGGGCGCAAGAAAATCGTCGATGGGAGGCGGCCGAGTCTCGAGGCGTTCTTATCGCTCGAGCTCGACGTTGGATCTTCTCTGTTGCTCTCTCTCTGTGTCGCTTCCGGATCACTCTCTCTGGATCTCTTCGTGACTCTCTTTTGGGGACCTGAAAAAGGGCAGGGAGAGAGGGAAACATGATTAATTGTAGGATTTAGTTATTGAATTTGTTTAACGATCGATTGAGGTGGTTTTTATTAATAAAGTGAGTAGCAAAACTAGAATAACGTAATGTAAACACTCAGTTAGACTCCAATTATTTAAACAATTTCTTTGCAATAGTAGACTGCAACAGTACTTTAAGATAATAAAGTTTCACGACCATGATTCATGGATGTTTTGGTATGTTTATAGAAGTAATACTGTTCAGAAATACGTTTGTTGAAACAGTCCGAGTAAACCTTATCTATGTATGTGTATCGGCTCTCCGTTCATAAAATTATCTTTACAAGCGTTTTATCCAATCAATTCAAGTCTGGTTGTTTTTGGCTCAGTGCATCTAGCGAACTGCTTTATGTGAACTTTGACATTTTTAAACGGGAAAAACAAAGGGGGTTGGGGCTGGGGGGAGGGGAACTCCCCCGCACTTTTGGCAACCGATTTATTTGCAACTTGGCAGCGCTTGCTTGCACGCTGATAAAGATTCATTCCCCGACCTCGCTCGCCGCTTTTTATCGCCTTCACGCTGGCCGTTGTGCACTTGTGCCCTTATACTATATTTTTATTTTGACCACCGGCTTCTGTTGCGATTTCGATTTCGGTTTCCGTTTCGGTTGCGCTTTATGTTCTGTTTTCTGTGTTTTTTATTTCGCTCTTTGTGCGCCCGTTCTTGCTTTCATGTCACGTCACTTTTTTCTCTCCGTTGGATGACGAAGGCGTTTCGCCAAAAACCCCAAGCGGAGCCACCGAAACAAACATTAATGGGCGTATTGTGGATTTCGGGGAAGCTTACTTTGCTTTTTTCACTCGGAGCACCAGCACACCAGCAGCAGCAGCGGCAGCAGCAGGGGAAAATCGTTGGCGTTCCGGAATTCCTGAGGCAGAGAGGAGATCGGAGTTTTGCGGACTGAGCGCTTGGCTTGGGCTTCGCCTACGGGGTGTTGGCTGGCGGAATGTGTGGATCGCGCGACTGAACTTTATGTAACTCCACCTGGCAGACGCTTCGCCTCGCTGTTCGCCGCGGATTTGTTGTTAACTATTGCCGAACGCAGAGCAATTCACGAAAATGAAAATTTCTATTGATTTTTCTTCTCTCGCTGCCTGTGTGTGGAGCCATCTAGCGGACGCGAGTGTAGCGAATAGTGTGGTCGAAATGGAGGCGATGCAAGAATACCGCGAAAACCAGGGGCTTTTGGTCTTACGGCGTCAGGGCTGAAAGAGATTTTAAGGTGGGATGGATTGCGTAGTGACGTCACAGGGCTTATAAACAGTTCTGTTATCTTAATTAGTATGTTTTTCAATAAGTTTCTTAATAAATGTAGGCTTTAAAATTTTAAAGATAAATAAATTTAAGTCCATAGACGGTTTCGTGGCATATTATTTATGTAATATTACGAATATTTGAAACTAATGTTACTAATATGTCATTAATTTTATTTTTCTACATAGTTTGCATAATCTTATCGAAGTATGTATACCCTTGCATATTGCAATTAATATAATACAAATGATATATGATAATGTTAAAAACAATATACTTACAGTTTTACAATTTTCAGCTTTGTACTTTTCTCTACATACAAAGATCGTTTTAAAGGCAGTTATTTGATATAGTCGTCCGATCTTCATAAAATTAAATCCGAAATTCTAAAATTACATAACATATAACAAATATTTTGAAAAACGTCGAAATTATATATATATATATACATATATTTTCATATTATTTATATATCGACATATATATTTTTTTTTATTAAATACCAGCTATATGATATAGTAAAATTAAAACCATATTTCTAAATAATACAAAAGGGCTATATCTCAAATCAGATGAAAATATGTTGAAAACTAGAAAAGTTAAAATTGCTAATGAAGAATATATGTATATACTTTGTAAGTTAGGAAATGCCTCTTTTCACTACGTTGCAAACTTTCGACTAAAATTAAAAGCCCTGCAAGGGTATAATAAAACAAGTTATATATAAACAGTTTGTTTTTCTTAAATTAAGCGTGCTAGCTGTTTATTTAAATTATATTTTAAGATGTTAATTATAAAAACTTCGCACATTGCTTCTCACTCACAAAACGCCGCTGTACACCACCTCGCTCACGCGACACCCTGCGGTTACTCCGCCATTTTTTTGCGCGTTTCAGAAACGCGTTTTTATTTGTGGAAAAAAAATATGTAAAATGCTCTTGCGGCAAGCAGCGAATTGGCAGATTTAGCAAAGCAGGATAAACCCCACCGACGATCCGCGACCAGGAGCAGCTCCAGTTTTCAGCAAGGACGAGCGGGACAGTGCCAGCGAGAGAGTGTGCCTGATGCGGACGCATGTGTTACGCAGCAGCAGAGTTTAATTATTGCACCGCAAAAACATAATTGGGATTGATAGACTGGATATTGAAGAGTGAGAGTGAGCGAGCGAGGAGGAACCAACCGCCGGCAGCCATGAGTTTCTCCAGCGACGAGGTGAACTTCCTGGTTTACCGATACCTGCAGGAGTCGGGTGCGTACAGACGATGACACACACAGAGCCCGCCTTAATAATGGTTGTTTCTCGATTTTACAGGCTTCCTGCACTCGGCCTATGTATTTGGCATCGAGTCGCATATCTCGCAGAGCAATATCAATGGAGCGCTTGTGCCGCCCGCAGCTCTGCTGACCATACTGCAGAAGGGCCTTCTGTACACGGAGGTGGAGTGGAGTGTAGGTGAGGATGGTGAGGTGGCGCGACCCATCGAGGGACTCTCCCTGATCGACGCCGTTATGCCGGAGGTAAAACCGCCGAAACCCATTGTCAAAACGGAGCCGGGCAAACCGGGGGCGGTGGATTCCTCGGCCCCTGCTGGTGCCAATAACAACAACAGCAACGCCAAGCCCGATATCAAAATTGAGCCTGGAACAGGGGCAGCGGGCGCCGGAGCTGGTAACAAGAGCGGTACGGGCAGCACAACGGGTACCAGCACGCCCACGGATCAAAACGCTAGTGAAGTGGACTCCAGTGGCAATACGACGAACAGCACGGGAGCTGCATCATACGCTGGAAACAATGGAGCCGGAGGCAATCAAGCGACACCTGCTGGGGGCAATAACACAAATACACCGGCTTCCGGAGTGGATGCGGCGGCAACAGCGGCAGCACAAAAGAAAGCCCAGAACTCCAATGAGCCGGGAAGCTCGTCCAGTGGCAGTGCGGGCAACGCGAATGCAACCAGCACCGATGACGCTGCATCTTCCACATCGACGAACGGCAATAGCAGCACCTCAAGCAGCGTAGAGCAACCCTCGAGCGGGGTGGCACCTACCGGCGGCGCTGTCTCCACCTCCAATCCGGACTCTGCAGCAGCTGGCGGAGCATCGGCAGCGGCAGGAGCCAAGGCACCCAGTGGAGCTGTTACGATTCGAGTGGGAGCTCAAGGAAACAATGTACAAGCGGGTTCAACGACTGCACAGAACTCTGCGCCCAGTGGAACTATCTCGTCTTCAACCGGTGGCGGTGGTGGTGGCAGCAGCGCTGGTGCCCCCGCAGCCCTTGTGCCCATGGAAATTGACGAGAGCATTGAGATTCCCGAGTCCAAGGCACGTGTGCTGCGAGGCCACGAGAGCGAGGTGTTCATCTGCGCCTGGAATCCAAGCAGGGATCTTTTGGCCAGTGGATCGGGTGATAGCACAGCCAGGATATGGGATATGTCCGATGCTAACACCAATTCTAACCAGCTTGTGTTGCGGCATTGCATTCAAAAAGGCGGCGCCGAGGTTCCCAGCAACAAGGACGTCACATCTCTGGACTGGAACTGCGATGGGTCTTTGCTAGCGACCGGAAGCTATGACGGCTACGCTCGGATTTGGAAAACGGACGGACGACTGGCATCCACTTTGGGGCAACACAAGGGTCCGATCTTTGCGCTGAAGTGGAACAAATGCGGCAATTACATCCTCTCTGCGGGCGTGGACAAGACGACGATCATCTGGGACGCATCCACGGGCCAGTGCACGCAGCAATTTGCCTTCCACAGTGCTCCGGCCTTGGACGTTGACTGGCAGACGAATCAGGCGTTCGCCTCTTGCAGTACTGATCAGCGGATCCACGTCTGCCGACTGGGAGTGAACGAGCCCATTAAGACCTTCAAAGGACACACGAATGAGGTGAATGCAATTAAGTGGTGTCCACAGGGTCAGTTGCTGGCGTCTTGTTCAGATGACATGACCCTGAAGATCTGGAGCATGAACAGAGATCGCTGTTGTCACGACCTGCAGGCGCACTCCAAGGAGATCTATACGATAAAGTGGTCACCTACGGGGCCCGGTACCAATAATCCCAACACGAACCTGATCCTCGCATCGGCGTCTTTCGATTCCACTGTAAGGCTGTGGGACGTGGAAAGGGGCAGCTGTATTCACACGCTGACCAAGCACACGGAACCGGTCTACTCGGTGGCCTTCAGTCCGGATGGCAAGCACTTGGCCTCCGGCAGCTTTGACAAGTGCGTGCACATCTGGAGCACGCAGACTGGACAGCTGGTGCACAGCTACAAGGGCACCGGCGGTATCTTCGAGGTCTGCTGGAACTCCAAGGGAACCAAGGTCGGAGCAAGTGCCTCCGACGGTAGTGTTTTCGTCCTGGATCTGCGAAAGTTCTGATCGCCGGCGGAGCAGCTGGGCTTCGTCTATTGAGCAAACGCTTCTATTAGCCCTGAGGTTCCCTTTCCATCTTTGAAATTGAACACCGGGCTGTACGTCACTTCTTTCTAAGCTATCCCGCCTTTGCAATCTGTATTTGTATCTGCTTTAAGTTCTAATTAGCTTATTAAGGTTATATACTCTCGCTTTTTCCCTACTGTCCTTTTCGTACGCTTAGTCCCCGAGTCACACAAAAACAAAAAAAGAACGAAATGCCCCTAGGATTTCGAGGGCTTCAACTTGGTTGTTGTCCTCCTTCGATCTTCGGGACGCTGCTCGCTGCTCTTTTGAAACTTAATTATAAGCTCTATGTTTCTAAGGATATGTCCCCCTTTTTTATACAGAAATCGTTTAGTATAACTTTATGCATTTTGTTATTGTGTCGAGTCGATCGAGATGATGCCAATTACCTTAAATCCCTTAACCCCCTATATTGCCCTCCGCTCCCGTTTTTACCCGTAGGCCGGAGGGATATCAATTCAGATCTGGTCGGACCGATTCACGCATACATTCAGTACAGTGTAACTGCATCCCACGTAGCCTGTAAACGAACGTAAGCCTAAGAATTATTAAGAACACGAGATTGGCGAAAACACACGAAAACAACAGCAAAATCCATTAAAGCTAAAAATTAATTCGAGTCTTCTTTTGTTCTTCAAATGGAATTATTATTTATTACCTATTGTAAGAGATAAGATAAGAGTCAAACACGGAGCTTCAGCAACCATTAAAAACCATGACAATGTGTCAGCGGAGGAAAAGGCAGAGTAACGACATTAAGTCGCACGCAGCTTACATTTGATTTTGATATTGAAAGTTATAGAAACTCAATTTTAATTTAGTTGACAAAAAGCTATATTTATTTACTTAATATTTAAATTTTAAGGGAAACCATTATCTTAACTTCATGTTTATATAGCTTAGAAATCCATGACATTTCGCAGATGTCGTTGCTTAAAGAAGCGGCTCTCCTCGCGGATAACCTCTCCCGATTTGGTGGTGCCCTTAAAGAACTTGGTGAGCTTTGTGCCGGCGTACTTGGGCTTCTCGGTATCCGGCTCATCGAACTCCATATCGTAGGCTTTGTCAGCCAAAGCATTCTCCGCCGTGGACCAACTGAAGCGTACCAGCCGAGGGAATCCAAAGACCAGATCGATATGCTCCGCCAGAAAACGCTTTGTGACTGGATCTCCCGGGTAACCGCTGCCAAAGGCATTGTCCTTGATCACCAAGCCCTCAGGGAACTTCCACACTTTGAGGGCATGATCGCGGGTGACCTTAGCGCAGATACTCGCCGCTGAGACAATGGGATAGGTAGAATCGGCTTTTTTTGCCACCGTAATCTTGAAGTTGGGAAAACGCCTGAGCAGCTTCTCCTGGTATTTCTCCGGTGGACCCACCGTATCCACATATACCTCAGCTATATTGACGCCCGCGTCGATCGCCTGCTGGATCAAGCCCATGGCAGAGTCCATGGAAACCTCGTTCAGGGAGCACTTGGACCGCCGGTACATGCTGGTGCTGATTGTATTTGGCGAAATAATCTCAACAGCCCAGCCGATGCAGCTGGTGGCATAATCCTTGGTATTGATGTCGTTGAATATGACATCGCGCTTCTCTTCGGTCAGTTGTTTGGAGTCGGCGCATCCCAGATCTTCCAGAGCCTTCTTGCTGCCCACCGGGCAATAGGAGATTCCGTAAACCATGGGGCCGAGGACGGGACCACGCCCAGCCTCATCGACGCCCAGCATGCAGGGTTTATCTTTACAGACATCCGGTACATCGCTAAGGTAAACAGTGTTTCTGCTGTTCTCCTTCCCGGCTATGAACGGTCCCAGGGCCTTCAACGAGGTGATTTTGCTGGTCTTCTTTGAGTCCTCGTCGACTTCATTTTCATTCGTTTCTATTTCATCTTCAGCTACAGTTAGATTTTCCTTTTTAATTTCTATATCTTCCCGGTCCGACATATTAGCGCCTTTTTTGTTTACTTTTGGAGCAAAGAGCGGTCACTCTAATTAGTACATATCGATTTTCTTTAAGTGAAAATATATCGATTAATGAGATACGGTCTGTTGATCGGCATCGATTTTATACAAAGTCATCTATTAATTTTGTTAAACGAAATCATTTTTTTTTAGTTTATTTAACTAGTCAAAGAGACTTTGTAGTCATGGAGATACTGGAGGCCCGTGTGCTGCGAGGCCATGAGAACGAGGTGTTTATCTGCGCCTGGAATCCAAGCAGGGAGCTTTTGGCCAGTGGATCGGGTGATAGCACTGCCAGGATATGGGATATGTCCGATGCTAACACCAATTCTAACCAGCTTGTGCTCCGGCACTGCATTCAAAAAGGCGGCGCCGACCTTCCCAGCAACAAGGACATCACATCTCTGGACTGGAACTGCGATGGGTCTTTGCTAGCGACCGGAAGCTATGACGGCTACGCACGGATTTGGAAAACGGACGGACGACTGGCATCCACTTTGGGGCAACACAAGGGTCCGATCTTTGCGCTGAAGTGGAATAAATGCGGCAATTACATCCTCTCTGCAGGCGAGGACAAGACGACGATCATCTGGGACGCATCCACGGGCCAGTGCACGCAGCAATTTGCCTTCCACTTTGGTCCCATCCTGGACATTTGCTGGCAGACAAATGAAACTTTCGCATCTTGCAGTGTAGATCAGACGATTCTCGTCTGCCGGCTGGGAGTCAATAAGCCCATCAAGACCTTCAATGGACACACGGATGAGGTGAATGCGATCAAGTGGTGTCCGCAGGGTCAGCTGCTCGCGTCTTGTTCAGACGACATGACTATAAAGATCTGGAGAATGGACGGAGATAGCTACTGCCACGACTTGCGTGGCCACTCCAAGGCAATCTACACGATTGTGTGGTCACCGAATGGGCCCAACGCTAAGCTGATCCTGGCCTCGGCATCTTTCGACTCCACGGTGCGGCTGTGGAACGTGGAACAGGGCAGTTGTATTCACACACTGAGCAGGCACACGGAGCCTGTCTACTCGGTAGCCTTCAGTCCGGATGGCGAGTACTTGGCTTCCGCCAGCTTTGACAAGTGCGTGCACATCTGGAGCAAACAGACGGGACAACTGGTGCACAGCTACAAGGGCACCGGCGGTATCTTCGAGGTCTGCTGGAACTCCAAGGGAACCAAGGTCGGAGCATGTGCCTCCGACGGTAGTGTTTTCGTCTTGGATCTTGGGAGCATCTGGAGCCAAAAATTCTAGAACACTTGATAAAAAATAATATTTACATTTTTTATAGAATATCAACGGGTTATTGGGTTAGATTTAACCCTTGTGACTCAAAGCATCTGTGGATTGTAGAATCCAATCTTTGAGGATGAACACGCTGGTGGAGATCGAAGGACCATCGCACTTATTATTACTTGCTGAGACAACTCCTACCAGTTCTTGGTCAATGACCAACGGTCCTCCAGAGTCTCCGTCGCATATTCCGGGCTTGGCGCAAATGGTAGTTTTTGGCACAGGATCATCATAGAAGTTCTCACAATACTCAACGGATAATACTTCGAGATTTATACCCTGCAGATATTCAGGAACTACGTAAGAGGAGTCCGAGTTGAAACCAGTAACTCCCCAGCCAGTGGCCGTGGCAATGGTTCCAGCGGAAGGATGCTTCTTCGCTAAAGCGATTGGGTGCACCGTGTCGCTAATGACAACAGGCTGCTCCAATCGCAGGACGGCAATATCATTTTCGGACGAATCTATTGTATAACTCGGATAAGACATTTTCGCATTTACTTTGAAAACAGTTCCGTTGGATCTTGCTGTGGATCCGACACTAACTGACAAATGATTGATTCGATATTTGGTACCGTTCTCAAAACTGAGGCAATGCGCAGCAGTGATGATGATCGTCGTGCTGTATATGGAGCCACTACAAATATGGACTCCGTCATGCCGCAAGGACGCCTGCCACGGAGCCTTGTTGATTTCGATGCGTATTCCGTTAACAATGTGATTTTCAGGTGCGGGCACGACTTCTGCGGATAGGAATGGTGCTGCCAAGAGCAGAAAAAGGCAGTTGATGTACATTGTCTGAGTGAAACTAAGAATTTGGGAATCTACAGAGTTTTATGTGGCATCCTCGTTAATGTTAATACTAAAAACACGGCTTCAAGACAAGTAAAGAAAAGAAATTTGATTTTCTTTTCAAATAACGTTTCCCGGGCCTGCTATGCTTCAAAAAATATCGCAACATCGATATTTGGGCCAACTAAATATCGATATATCAACGACCGTCTCCCGAAAGCTAACGATAAGGAATTCTGTTAACTTACGCTCTTCTCTCTCGATGAGAGCAGGTCTGTTAGAGAATTTTACTTCCTACGTGAGAACTCTACCCCAAAGGCGAACAATATCGATAGTAACAATAGCGCGCCGCTGTTTTGCCAAATGCTTGAGATTTTTAGGTGGAAATTGTCAGGTGGCAACTCTGCCCAGTGCTGCCAACTTTTGATCAACAAAAAAAGCTATTTTTGACGGGAAGAATGAAGAAAAAAGCTTACAAAATGATTAAAAAATCCAATAAAAATTATTAGCTTTTTATTGGAAAATGTATAAAAAAGCAAAAAAATGTCAACAAAAATAACAATTTATTAAGTTAATTTATGTTATTATTTTTTTATATTTGTTTTGAAAAAGCTATACAAATTTTCATGGAAGTTGACCTTTGCAAAGTTCCTAATAAACCATTAATATTTCATATTCAATTTTTAAATATTACTCGTAAAAGAACACAAGGGTTTCTTAATACTTTATACTAAATAACTAACTAACTAATAACAAACACGGGCAGTGTGAATGAAAGCAATATCTATTATTTATAATTGAAGTCCCTCAAAAGTTAAAATCAAATCATATATACAAAACAAATGATTTCATAAAGAAACATAAAAGATTCATCATCTGGATTTTGGGAAACCTCGTCGCAAGTGCTTTAATTGGAAATAGTATATACTGCTGATTATAAATATTATTCCTTAGGACCCTCGCAAGAAGCAGCGTCGCAGTTCCCTCTAGGTTTACATTTACTTGTTACGCGTCTGCAGATTAGCTTGCATTTGACACAGTTACAGAACGGTTCTACACGTTTACAGAACGGTTCTACACGTTTACAGATGTTTGGGGTCGAATTCTCAGGTTTGGGGTCGAATTCTCATGTAGAAAATAACAGTGTGCCCGCCTTTCACAATTCCCGCAATTAGCTTAAAAAAAGCCTGTTTTGACGGGAAAAAATCCAAATGTCATGTGGCAACTCTGCCTACAAAGCCACCCTCTTTCCGGTTTAGGATTTTAACCAGCGTGCTTGTTCTCTTTCCGAGCTAAGGCCATTTGTTAAAAACAAATTAATTTTTGGCAACTTGCACAATCATTAATTAGCCACAGCCCTTCGACATGTCCACCAAAGCCGAGCTCGCCTGCGTCTACGCCTCCCTCATCCTGGTCGATGATGATGTCGCCGTCACTGTGAGTATTTTTGGACTGCGACAAATCCTCTGAAGCTCTGGCCATCGCAAAGAGTTGCTGAATGATTTGCCGCTGCCACCACTCCCATGAAGCCCTAGGAACGTATGCTAATTGTATTTTTTGGGTTCGCGCGTTTGCAGGGCGAGAAAATCAACACCATCCTGAAGGCCGCCAACGTTGAGGTGGAGCCCTACTGGCCCGGCCTCTTCGCCAAGGCCCTGGAGGGCATCAACGTCAAGGACCTGATCACCAACATCGGATCCGGAGTTGGTGCCGCCCCCGCCGGCGGAGCTGCGCCCGCTGCTGCTGCCGCCGCTCCAGCCGCCGAGGCCAAGAAGGAGGAGAAGAAGAAGGAGGAGGAGTCTGACCAGTCCGACGACGACATGGGCTTCGGTCTGTTCGATTAAGCGGGGATATGGAAAGACTGGGCCTGGGCCCTCGTCCACATTACGACTTGACATCCGTTGTGCTTGTGATCTAATCCTCTCGGTGGACGTGTTTTCGTGTTTTTTCCGAACTGCGTACACGTTTTAATGTACAAAACTCGAGGAAATATAGAAAACGTTTGCTATGAAACAGTAAAGGTGGAATTATGTGCTGTGTGGTGCGATGGGGGGTTTGTTTGCTGGAGATTTTCACCGAGGAGCCGCCGGAGCTTGCCCCATCAATATTTATATCCTGTCAATACCATTTTAAGTATTGCACTTAATCAAGTTTAATGGACGTAAACAAATTCAACACAAGGACCCAAGAAAAACAATGAACATTTACAAAACCTGTTGCACAGTTACTTGTGTTTATTTGCCGACAAAAATATCTCCTCGTTGATGACGTTGGCCAGGGCTCTCAGATTAGGTCCATCGATCTGCTTCAGGCCCAGGGCCATCTCGATTTGCGTTGGACATTCGTTGAGTTCCGTTTTGTTGATCAGAAATTGTATGGCGCTGCGGATTTCGTCCGTGTCCAGGCCCAGGCGCACCGTCATCGTAATGGGCACCGATCTGTGAAGCTCCGGATTGTCGTAAGGATTCTGCATCGAAGGCAGGATACGCTTTTGCCGCTCCACATCGAACTGCACGTTGTAAATGCCGGGCATCTTCCCAAATTGTGTGGCCAGCAGAAGCCATTTGTTGCCGAAGCGTTGGAACACAATTTCCGTGGGCACGCCGTTTACGTCTGTGGCAAATTGCTTATCGAAGCCGATTTCACGGGGTTTTTCGGCAGGTGTAGTCATTTTTATGGTTAAATTTATAGAAATTGTTTTAAATTTTGATTTGTTTTGATGAGACAGCAATTGGTGTGACCAGAGTGATATTTTTGGAAATACCAATTGATATTGTTACAAACATCGATCTCACTATCGATATTGTCCACAGATTGTGTTTGCATTTCTTGTTTCCGCTAGAGGGTGCTTTGGAATTGGAATCCAATAACAATATAGTTATCGTTTATGATTGTCTTTCTTATCGTATTTAAAATTTAAAACCCGTTAAGAAATTTTGAAAACTACAAAATGAGCGATTCAAATGGACAAACCAAAATATAAATTAACATGGAATGCATATAGTTTAAATATATTTTCACTAACTTTCTTGGTTACCAAGGTGACTTGATCTGTTAAATCAATAAGTAGAGTAAAAGAAGTTAAAGAAAAGCATGACCTCCTGCATTTGTTTGGGTCCCAAAAGGGCGGGAAAAACTCATCTGCTAAAGGCTCTGCAGGATCCAGACTCCATCGACGAGACCAGCTATTCCATGCCCACCATTGGAACTGGCATCTACCGCATCCATTTTCCCACCAAATCACCAAATGGCGACAAGCCCAGGCCTCCGCCGCCACCACCCGCCGATGGAGCTGCCCAGGTCAACATTCCACACGGCGGTAAGAATCTGCCCAAGTCCATACAGATCCTGGAGATTGGCGGCAGTATGGCGCCGTTGTGGCGACAGTACTTCGAGGACGTGAAGAAGCTCATTTATGTGGTGGACACCTCAAATCTCTGTCAGATTTCCGCTGCCGGAGTTTTGTTCTACTCGATTCTCACCGAACCCCGGCTGCAGAAGGTCAAGATCCTGTTGGTCCTGGCCAAAATGGATTACTCCTACCGTCAGATGCGGAACGAGGCGCTGCTAATGCTACAGATGTCCAAGCTGCAGAAGCAAATCCGCCAGCAGGTGACCATTGTGGAAGCCAGTGCGGTAACCAAGGTGGGCCTAGATCCCATCTACGATTGGCTACAGAGACCGTAGAATAAAGGAAACAATTTAAAAATTGTTAAGGAACGATTTTATACATAAAAAAATATCATGGATGTACTCTTATTTGTAAAATGTACAAGTACAAGCCCTTAGCCCTTTACTTATCTCACAAAACAAGGGAATTTTTGTAATTTAAAAGCTGCTTCCGTAGTACTTAAACAAAAAGATGCTGCCACCTAAACAGCAATTAACTTTTAATTATTAAGAGACTTAGAAATTATTAATTAGACTTAGAAATCCAGGTAGATTCACAGGGTGGTCTCTCCCAGCTTGTCCAAACAGGGTGACTTCAGGCCTGGGACCGGGACCGGCGCAGTGCTTAGGCAATTAATGTTTTGGCCGTCGAAGGTATCCATGGCAATCACCTTTGCACAGCCGGAAAAGACCCTTTCCCCAAGACATTGACGGCGGCGGCGAGTACCTGCCACAGGCCAGTCGATATACAGCCAGCAGCGGAGGAATCGGAATCCACAAATTAGGTGCCGCGCGGAGAAGAGGTAAGCTGGCGGAGGTACAAATTATGGGCATAGAAAAATTAGATGGCATGCAGACGAGAGACAAGAACCAAGAACCAAGAACCCACGAATCCCCAAAGGAATGGGGAAGGAGGTGGAGAGAGCCGCAGGAAGCAGCAGCCGCATTCCTGATGCCGCTGGATTTTGGTCTCTGGCTTCGGTGATAAGGGGCGTGGATGCGGGGCACAGGAGGAATGACACGCATCCGGTTTTAAAATTCCAGCGGTCGAAGAAGCTCTGCAGAAGAGCCCGAAAAAGGAACCAAAAAAGGAATTCAAACACTTGGACAGCGGACACAGAATACAGAATACACTAGGAGAAAATTCGGTATTAATTTTTGTATAAAATGGGGCATAGTTAAAGAACAGGATACAAGATGGGGATGGAGTATCGAGAGGAGAAGGTATATGAGATGAGTCGACAAAAACATCTAAACTATCGTAAGCTTTGAGATATAATAATTGTTAAAATATCGATTTGGAATTCATATACTTGTAGTTTCTTTTCCTGTGCATAATTCTTGCGAAGGACGATGACGACGACAACGGTGGCGACACTGGAGCTGGACTACTTCAGGGCAGTGTCCCTCTACCGCCGCCGCTCCTACGAGCGCTGCGCGGAGCTGTGCAACGCACTCCTGCAGGCCGGTCACGATGGCCATGTCCAACTGTTTGCCACCAAGGAGGGCCACGGCGAGGAGGACGAGGTGCAACAGCAGCAGCAGCAGCAGGCGGAGCACGATGCCGGGCGCAGCAGCAGATTCGGTAGCAATTTGCAACGCATTGGCCCCAGGCCCAGGGGAGTGGCAGGAGCCGGACAAGATTCGGGAGCATCCGTCATGATGCCCACTTGGCTGATGGAGGGCGTGTGGCAATTAAAGATGCGCGCCCTAACGCAGCGCGTTTACCTGGACGATCTGGAGGTGGACGACGCCGGGGATGAGGGTGCGTAACAGGGGCCTTAATTGTTTAATGGATTTTTAATTTTGTGAAAATTTCCCCTTTTTTTTCTTATATAAATAATAATTATTAATTATTTTTGCAGCCTCCGAGGAAGTGGAGTTCGAGCGGATAGCCACGGCGGCTCGTCCTGGTAGCAGCATCAAGACCGCCTTTCAGCCGCGTCCCCTCACCAGCCAGAGGCAACAACTGGCAAAAAGCAGGGGCTCTGGTATAGCCCACTCCAGTGATGGTCGCCTGAATAGCTCCAGGCCAGGATCGGCGGCAGTGGCCCGGCCCGGGACGAGTCTTAGTCGCCCAGGATCCTCGCTGGGGGGTGGCGGCGCTCGACCAGCCTCACGCTGTGGCACCGCTTCCCGAGTCCGGGCCACGTCTGCCGCCGCGTTCAATGTGGGCGATGCCACCTCCAAGTTGTACCAGGCATCCCGTCTGAATCCCACAGTTTATGCGGAAATGGAGACGCTGGTGAAGGCCCTGTTCCAGTTCCTTTACTACCACGAGGCCGATGTCCAGAAGGCCCACTCGCTCTGCCAGGCGGTGATGGAAGTTCAGCGGCAGAAGTCCGGTGCTGGAGCTGGTGGTGGAGCTGCCTCCTTCTCCTGGTGGTGGCAACAGCAGATGGGCAGGTGCTTATTAGCTCTGCACTATCCAAGGAAAGCGGAACCCTTTTTGCAGCAATCCCTGGCCAATTTTCCCCATCCGGACACGTATTTGCTCCTGTCTCGCCTCTACCAGAGATTGAAGCAACCGGAGAGGGCTCTGTTGCTTATCAGCGAGGCGGTGGACACCCGACCCTTCGATGTCACCTATCGCCTGGAGCAGGCCAGGATCCACCAGGCCATGGAGCAGCAGGAGGATGCCTTGCAGCTCTACAGGCTGGTGGCCAAGCTGCAGCCCATCAATGTGGAGTCGCTGGCCAGCATTGCTGTGGGTTACTTCTACGATAACAATCCGGAGATGGCTTTGATGTATTACCGCAGGATTCTCTCCCTGGGAGCACACTCCTCGGAGCTCTACTGTAACATAGCCCTGTGCTGTCTCTACGGTGGACAGATCGACTTAGTTCTGCCTTGTTTTCAAAGAGCCCTGGCTATGGCCAATCAACCCGACCAAAGGGCGGATATTTGGTACAACATTAGCTTTGTGGCGGTGGTAAGTTTGGTTTTTAGTTGAGAAACATTTCATTTAAATTAGGATTTTAGTTTTATTAATAGTATTTTTTATATTTCATACAAATTTAATATATTTTTTATAGCTATAGAAGGTTGGCTCTCTCAATTTTAATTATCTAATTTTGTCTCAGACCTCTGGTGACTTCAACCTGGCCAGAAGATGCCTCCAACTGTGCCTCACATCGGATGCCCAGAACGGGGCAGCTCTCAATAACCTGGCTGTCCTGGCTGCCCAAGCTGGGGATGTTATGGGGGCCAAGTCCTATCTAAATGCGGCCAAGGATGTGATGCCCGAAGCCGAGGAGATATTAACCAATTTGCAGTTTATGGATGTGCACTATAAGCTATGAAGCTTGAAGTTTAGCAAATCAAATTAAACACTATAAAAGAGAGAAATACCAGTTGGAATTATATATAAAAAAAACATATAAATTGTGTCATTTTGAAAATGAATATATATTGTTCTTTTAAATAAACAAAAATGTACTAAAATAGTGCCACAATAATAATTGTAATCAAATTTGAGTGCTTTGAGTGAGGAATTCCTGGATTTCGAGTGCCACATACTCCACCATATTGTGTACTCAAAGAGTGACTTTCATTTTCTATCCGTCAATGCAAACTGATTCATATGGGGAGACATTGAGAAACACCCTAGACTCCCCAGTGCGGACCCAGAGACCCACCTACATATTCTCGAACCGAACCCCTCTAACCATTTTTAATTAGCAAACTCGGCAGAAAAGCTTTGGCAAATGTTGTGCAAAAAAAAAATAACAAAAAATAGAAGAAATAAGAATAAAAAATCCGAGGGAGCCGGAGTTTGCAGAGTCATTATAGATGTCTGTGTCTGTGGCCATTTGTCAGGTGTTCGTTCGGGTCAGCAAATCTGCTGAGATGCAGATGATCATCATCGTTAGCTACCGGTTGGGAGTGTACCGGCTCCAGCTCCGCCTCTGCGCTTTGTTTGGCTCTAACAAATGATAAGCGCCAAATATTTGTTGATAAATGTTTGGAAAATTAAATGAGCAACGTCCGACGTTGAACTCATCGCGCTGGCATGCAAAAGTCAAATATTTATCAGCCTAGAATGGGTATGTGCTGGGGTATATGCGGACGCAGTTCTATTTAGCCGGGGATTACAGATCCCACGGTTCGGGGGCCAAGATGCTAATCGAAATTTGAATAACACTCGCGTTAGCCTTTCAGCTGAATTCCAGTGCCAAAAACAAAACCAACTTACAGTTCACACACTCGGAGAAACCATAAGAAACCATAAATTGCATAAATTATGTGTTGTGTCTCTTAACATTTAAGAATGCAAATGAAAGCCATAAAAATGGTATTAGCGCGGACAGAATTCCATGATTATTTGGTGGTTTTAATAACAAAATCAATGGCCATAAATTATAGAAGGAACTAGCATACGATTCCAGCTTTAAATTCATTTTTAATTAGATTTAAAAACTAGCATTTCATTTAGATAAATAACAAAACCATAAGCAATCTCTAGTTTTAATTTATAAACCTTTTTCTACATTTTTAAGAAACTGATTTAATACACAGACAAAGTAATCAAACCTTGGTCTGATACCTATGTTGATTTTCTAATTTTAAATGGCGAATCGCACATAGTTTTTTGTTGTCGTGTACTTGTATCTCAGTATCTACACACATCTACCCGTGTATCTTTGTATCTGTATCTTGTATTTGCTCGTTTCCGTTTCTCGAGGAGAGTTTCGTTTTCTTTTTGGCATTGAATTCGCGTTGACTTGGGCTTATCAGCCTTTGGGCCAAAATGCGTCAGCGTTTGCGTCCGGGCACTTGACTTGGCCTGGCTTTTATTTTATTTCTCTCTGTATTTTTTTGTTAATTTTATTTTATCACAGAAATGCCAGCAGCGACTGCAGAAGTGACTAGTTAATCATGGTTGGATTCCGTCGGATTCGCCTCGTCCGCCGGCAGGTGGCTGCCTCCAAAGTGTCAAGATGATCTCGTAACGCGACTCTCTCAATTAGCCGGCCACACCTGACAGCTGCAGATTGAGCTGTGAGTCGAGTCGCGTCGCTCCGAGTCGGGAAAGGTATTTCGACGGGGCTCCAGATACTCCAGATCCCAGAACCCATACCCTCCTTTGTCCCGGGTGCGAAATATTTTTGACGCACGAGCGCTGAAATGGGCGAAGTTATCGCCGGTTCAGTTGTCAGCCTTCAAATATTTATAAACAAATTATAAAACAATTTTGGGTAAAGGTTAAAAGAGAAACGGAAAATTACAGGGATGTTTTGTTTCATGAAATATATTTTATTATAAATAATATTATATTTCCCATTAATTATTAACAAATAATTATCAGAGAGTTCAAGGAAATCGGTGTAGATGTAATGCCATTTACGGAGATGCACAAAAGGGTGCCTTTATATATAGATATAAAATAGATTGCTCTTCTGTAGAATTTTAATTAATATAAAATCTACACAGATTTGTCATCTAGTTTTTATTATATATTCAGCAAATTAATATTTTGTAAAATATATTTACAATTTACATCCAACCCTTTGATACCCTTGCAGGGTATTATAATTTCAGTCAGAAGCTTGAAACTAATTGAAGGAGTCATTTCCGACCCTATAAATCATATATATTCTTGATCAGCATCAACAGAGGAGTCGATCTAGCTATGTCCGACAAAAATTAATTTTTTTCAAAATTTTCCGAATTTTGAAAAAAAGGAAAGGGGTTACATCATTAAAATTGTCAAAAATTGGCAAAAATCTCAATTTTTTAATTTGTAAAATTGAGTATGCAGATTTATTTACCTAACAAAAACTAACACTGAAAAGCTTGCCGAATTAAATTTAATGCTTTTTTGGCTTAGTTATGAGATTTTTAAAATTTGATTTGCCGATGAAAATGTCATAAAAATATACAGAAATATCTACTGAAAAAATGGTATTTTAGCTCCAATCAGAAGCTTCAAACTAAGTGAAGGAGTCATTTCCGACCCTATAAATCATATATATTCTTGATCAGCATCAACAGAGGAGTCGATCTAGCTATGTCCGACAAAAATTAATTTTTTTCAAAATTTTCCGAATTTTGAAAAAAAGGAAAGGGGTTACATCATTAAAATTGTCAAAAATTGCCAAAAATCTCAATTTTTTAAATTGTAAAATTGAGTATGCAGATTTATTTACCTAACAAAAACTAACACAGGAAAGCTTGCCGAATTAAATTTAATGCTTTTTTGGCTTAGTTATGAGATTTTTAAAATTTGATTTGCCGATGAAAATGTCATAAAAATATACAGAAATATCTACTGAAAAAATGGTATTTTAGCTCCAATCAGAAGCTTCAAACTAAGTGAAGGAGTCATTTCCGACCCTATAAATCATATATATTCTTGATCAGCATCAACAGAGGAGTCGATCTAGCTATGTCCGACAAAAATTAATTTTTTTCAAAATTTTCCGAATTTTGAAAAAAAGGAAAGGGGTTACATCATTAAAATTGTCAAAAATTGGCAAAAATCTCAATTTTTTAAATTGTAAAATTGAGTATGCAGATTTATTTACCTAACAAAAACTAACACAGGAAAGCTTGCCGAATTAAATTTAATGCTTTTTTGGCTTAGTTATGAGATTTTTAAAATTTGATTTTCCAGTGAAAATGTCATAAAAATATACAGAAATATCTACTGAAAAAATGGTATTTTAGCTCCAATCAGAAGCTTCAAACTAAGTGAAGGAGTCATTTCCGACCCTATAAATCATATATATTCTTGATCAGCATCAACAGACGAGTCGATCTAGCTATGTCCGACAAAAATTAATTTTTTTTCAAAATTTTCCGAAATTTGAAAAAAAGGAAAGGGGTTACATCATTAAAATTGTCAAAAATTGGCAAAAATCTCAATTTTTTAATTTGTAAAATTGAGTATGCAGATTTATGGATCTAACAAACACCAACACTGAAAAGCTTGCCGAATTAAATTTAATGCTTTTTTGGCTTAGTTATGAGATTTTTAAAATTTGATTTGCCGATGAAAATGTCATAAAAATATACAGAAATATCTACTGAAAAAATGGTATTTTAGCTCCAATCAGAAGCTTCAAACTAAGTGAAGGAGTCATTTCCGACCCTATAAATCATATATATTCTTGATCAGCATCAACAGAGGAGTCGATCTAGCTATGTCCGACAAAAATTAATTTTTTTCAAAATTTTCCGAATTTTGAAAAAAAGGAAAGGGGTTACATCATTAAAATTGTCAAAAATTGCCAAAAATCTCAATTTTTTAAATTGTAAAATTGAGTATGCAGATTTATTTACCTAACAAAAACTAACACAGGAAAGCTTGCCGAATTAAATTTAATGCTTTTTTGGCTTAGTTATGAGATTTTTAAAATTTGATTTGCCGATGAAAATGTCATAAAAATATACAGAAATATCTACTGAAAAAATGGTATTTTAGCTCCAATCAGAAGCTTCAAACTAAGTGAAGGAGTCATTTCCGACCCTATAAATCATATATATTCTTGATCAGCATCAACAGAGGAGTCGATCTAGCTATGTCCGACAAAAATTAATTTTTTTCAAAATTTTCCGAATTTTGAAAAAAAGGAAAGGGGTTACATCATTAAAATTGTCAAAAATTGGCAAAAATCTCAATTTTTTAAATTGTAAAATTGAGTATGCAGATTTATTTACCTAACAAAAACTAACACAGGAAAGCTTGCCGAATTAAATTTAATGCTTTTTTGGCTTAGTTATGAGATTTTTAAAATTTGATTTTCCAGTGAAAATGTCATAAAAATATACAGAAATATCTACTGAAAAAATGGTATTTTAGCTCCAATCAGAAGCTTCAAACTAAGTGAAGGAGTCATTTCCGACCCTATAAATCATATATATTCTTGATCAGCATCAACAGACGAGTCGATCTAGCTATGTCCGACAAAAATTAATTTTTTTTCAAAATTTTCCGAAATTTGAAAAAAAGGAAAGGGGTTACATCATTAAAATTGTCAAAAATTGACAAAAATTTTAATTTTTTAAAATTTTAAATTGTGTATGCAGATTTATAAAGCTCATAAAAACTAACATAGAATTGCTTTCCGAACTGAATTTAATGCATTTTTGGCGTAGTTGTGATCGATTTCCGATTTTATGATCCAAAAGCAAACTGCAGGTGTACATAAACTTCGACTTTGCTAAGTTAGCTTCCTTTCTTTAGTATTAGTATTTTAAAATTAATCACATATTTTAACAGTATTTTAGTTATTAAATAATAGAAAACGGTAGTAGTTCCTCAAATTTGATATTAATTCAATAGAAATTAAATCTTGGTTTTAATTACTTTTTTGAAAATGTATACCGCAAAAGGATTCTACAAAATTTCATTAGTTTGTTTACATTTCAGAGTTATTTTTCTTGTCTGTCTGTGTAAATAATCTGTTTGCAATTATCTGTTTGCAATTACCTATAGATATATCTATAGTCATCGCCATTAGGACACATGTGTGCTGCGGAGTGTAATTCTACACTCCACACGCCTCTGTTTGAACAAGTGTTTCCCCCTGTGCGGTTGTTTCTATTTCTGCCCAAAAACTGTGTTACCATAAGCAACCTTTTAAGCCATGGGAACCAAATACCTTACTTTACCGCCGATCCGGGGAACCTCTTCCGCCGGGGCATGTACGGATGTCTAGGCCTGTTGTGGGTAGACCGCAAGAGTAAGAAGCACCATCATCGTCTTTGGCCGACATGGAGATGCATATATCCTCCCTGCCTTCACCTCTGCGAAGACGATCCTGCAGCCCCATATAAAAGCTCATTAAAAGCATAAAAAAAGAGCAAAAGGCGAAGGCAGCACAGCTACTGTATGGGCCTTGGTTGATTTTCTCGATTTTTAGCGACCATATATACCCACTCCCCTCCCTCCCGTCAGGAGCCCAGGAAGAAATCTCTGGAAGGAAGAAAAGCACCAAGAAAGGCCAAAACAGGTAAGTCAATAATGGCCAAATAATTTGCACAGTGAGAAAATTGGGTATAGCTGAAGTTTGCAGCTTTACAAGGGAAATGTAACTTCAAATGTAAGCAAATAAATTATTCGTGAAAGATAAATCTTCTACAAATAAATGGAAATTATTTTTATATTGATTAAATTTATGTATAAATCAATTATTAATGGGAAAATAAATTAGAAATCACTTCTTATATGTTATAATATTTTTTAAAGTTATTTTTATAATATACTACTTATAATTAACTTTTTTTTGGCAGTGCCTACATCCGTTCGGTTTGCGCACGCGCGACGTTGACGTCGACGTCCTCTGCTGCGTTTTTCTGCCTTAATAGTGTGTGTGAGTGTGTGTGTTTTGTTTCCTTTTTTTTGGGGCCTTGGGGCCTTGGATCGTTTCAGCCTCGAATCTCGTGCCTCGTGTTGCTCTTCTTCTTGCTGTTAGCCGGTATTTACAGGGTATCAAAAAAGGGATGTTCTTGATTTTGCTTTTATAAGGATAAAGTTCTGCAGAGTTTCAACAATTTAAATGGAATTTTAATCATTAAAAATTTAAACAAATGCTTTAGATATATTTAGAAAATTGAAATCACTTAAAAAGGTGCCTACAAATAAGCAATAAGTTAACAGTTTAACTTGTAAGGACACTTTTAAATCTTCAAAGATTTCTAAGGCAACCCTGGATACTTTAGTAGCTCCAGAGTACCCTTAATTCGAGTATTTCCCCGAAATTTCTTGCCTTACGTCTGCCTCTGCTGCTGATGATGATGATGATGATGATGATGATGATGATGCTAAAGATTGCAATCACGTTGCGCGCAGCGTACAGAATTTGTATCTGCAAGATACATCTGCGTTGCCTCGACTCCCTGCTCCCTGAATTTCATTTCACTGGAATTTATTTAGAACACATTGTTGCCGCTGCTGCTGTCGATGTTGCTCGGGGGCTTAGGAGGACCCAGCATCAGCAGCAACAGCAGTAGCAACACAGCAGCAACATGCGGCATTCCAAGGCCCAAAAAAGGCAAATCCCAAGCTGCAGCAGTGGCGCAAAATCGATTGGCAGCCTGAAATTTCATTGCAGTTTAGTCGGATTCCCACTCGACCTCCCCTTGCCACCTCGCTGCCTTTTCCAAGCGAACATATCGAATAAATTGAATCGAATCGAATCGAATCGAATGAGATGCCAAAGAGTCTCGGTGCCGACTGGAAATGGAGTGAAAGTAGGGTAGGCAGATTAGACTCTGTCGGAGCGACTCTCTGGATTGGATCTCTGACTTCGACTTGGAGATCGATATGCACTGGGGCGAAATGTGGCTTAGATGGATGAAATTGTTCGTGGATATATTTCTAAATATCAACATTTGCATAAAAAATGCTTACCTTATGCTTCACATTTAAATATCATATTAAATTAATTTCAAGACTTTAGATAGTTCTGAATCCTTTTTTGACAAAACTAAAATAATCTTCCATACATTCCCATACGATTTCCCAATTTTTCCTACTTTTTAAAATATTTTCCGCTTATTAATTTATAGAAAATAATAATTATAAAGCAGCATTTTCCACTTTTCATTCATTTTCTTAAAGTTCTTCTTAGTTTTATTTTTTGTTATAAATCAATTTCTAAATCTGTAAAATGCACAAAATATTTCTCCAACTGCAGCGAACATTCCAAACTTCACATAACAACAACAACAACAACGTATCTCCAACGACCAGCCAAAGGTCAGAGTTGAGATTCTGTTCCAAGCCAATAGTCGCGGCAGGGAAAATAAACACAAACTTTGGTGCGACGCCCATCCAGGTGACCAGCATTCCTCCGCCTCCCCCTTCCCCTCCATCACACCCCCACCTGGCACAGCTATTTACAACAACAACAACAATAACAATCTCAACAACAACAGCGATCCAACGATCCGAATAGGAAGTGAGTTAGTGTAACAAAAGTCATAAAAATACCTGGGGACCGGCCGAAGGAATGATGATGATGATGGGCAGAGCACGAAGTGGCAACCCGAGCTGGGTTGGGTTTGGGTTTGGGTCTGGGTTCGGGTTCGGGGGCGGAGGTGACTCTCCATTAACATTATCGTGGCCAGAACTGAAATATTTTGGCCATAATAAAAAGAATACGAAAACAAAGCGAATCGAATCGAGCAGCGAATTGAAACGGAAACACAAATTGTCAACTCATGGAAGCTCCAGATACTCTTGATTGGAAATGATAAGGAATGGGAAATGGGGTATAAGGTATGGGTTGGGGATTAATTGAGGGAAAACTATATCAGAAAGATATATTTTCATTAAAATTATCATATTTTTTAGTTGGTTATAGCTTCAATTCTTCCTCTGAATGATTAGAAACAGCATGAGAAATGTAATATTGTGATATATTGGAATATATAAATCTCTTACCATTGCTCTTTTAGTATACAATTGTTTTGGATTATTTCCTATTACGAAAGACCATGAATATAGGAAAGAAAGATGCGTAACGCCAAGCAAATTGGTAATAACTTGTCGGTGAAATTGGATTTGGTTTCAGATGCAATGTTTTATTAAAAATGGTTCCTGAAATTTTAGAAAGCACTTTTAAATCAATTAACAATTTATAACTTTTTTTAAAGGAATTTCCCACACTTCCCAGAATCATTTTAAGTGGCCAAAACACCCCTCAAAGTGTAACTTCCCTATTCCCCATATAGGGTAAGAAAGTATGCGACAATCGGCGATATCGACGAGCGATCGACAGCAATGAAGCGTAACGAAAACACCAGCAACAAAAAGCAAAAGCAACAACAGCAAAAGCAAAAGCACACACAACTACCGAGAGCTGGGAGACCCGCGTCATATGCCAACTTATTCAATAAATTCCAGGCCTCAACGCCAGCGACTTTTGGCCAAAAACCCAAAATCGAAAAAAGCCCGAGGAATTTTGAATAGAAAGAGGATCAATGGCAGCTGCTGCTCTCGCACAAGAAAAAAAGCACACAAAAACCCACAAAAGCAAAAAAAGACAGCCCCAGAATTGCGCGCCAATTCTGCAAAAGAGATTCTGGGTACCCGGAGACTGGAGACTGGAGACTGAGGCCGACTTCAAGGAATTGCATAAAAAATTCTTGGCTCTTTCTTCTGTTTTTGTTTTTTCCCCCATTTTTTTCTGTTCGCTCTTCGCGCTGCTGCTCCAGTCGAAACTTCGGCCTCGACCAGGCTCCAGCACACAGCCACAGGTACAGATACAGATACAGATACAGATTCAGATACGCGTACACAATGTTGACCAAGAACGTAGCGCCCAAAAGGCAGCTTACAGCCACCAAGTAACAGCCGCAGCAACAACAACAACCGGTCTTAGAGAACCAGCGATCGACCAAAGACGAAAGAATAACGAACGGCGAACGAAAAAAAAATAAATAAAAATAAAATAAAAAGAATACCCATAAACAAGAATGAAAAGCTGCGGCCACAAGAAGTCGAAGATACAAGTACTCTAAGATACTCTAAGGTTTAGTCAGGTTGATCTGCCACTAAAAGATAGTTTAGAATTACTATACAATACCTAAGGACATATCACAAAAGGATATTTGCTCAGCTTAGGTTTATGGTTACTATTTCGTTGTATGATTAATTTACTTTTTATTAACTAAAAGTTCTTTGATTAAGATTTTTTCAGTAACTTGTTTTGTTTTCATAAAGTAACTTTTGAGAGTACTTAATCCTGAGCAATTGTTTAGTGCTTATCACCCGAAATAGTGTATGAATAGAGCAGACAAACAAGAAAGGAAACTAAAATCTATAAGCCGAATTTATATACCCTGGAGAATTATAGGATCGAATCGGAAATTGAAATATTCACATTCTTTGAATCAATAATTATGGTTCTTTTTATATGACAATTTTTTCACAAATCAAAGTTATAGAAGTTCATAACTAAGCCGAGAAAGCCTTAATTTTAATTCGGAAAGCTTTCGTATGTTAGTTTATATAAGCTTTATAAATCTGCATACTCCATTTAAAATTAAAAAAAAATAATTTTTTCAAAATTTTAACGATGTAACCCCTTATAAAATTTTCGAAAAATGGGTAAACATTTTTTCTCTGCCTTTGAGGGCTAGATCGACTTGCCTGTTGTTACTGATCAATAATATATATGATTTGTATTGTCGGAAATGATTTCTTTACGGCCTTGCAAGCTTCCTGCTGAAATTATAATACCCAGCAAGGGTATAAAAAGACGCATGGTACACTGAAAGAAATTCCAAGCTGATGGCAGAGTTCTCATAGTGGGGCGTGTGTATGCCGCCGCATATTTGAGGCAGCAGCAGAAGAAGGAGAAGGAGAAGGAGAAGGCTAAGGCAAAGCAAGAAGAAGGAAGAGGCGGTAGCCGCGAGAGTAAAAAGGAAAACAAAACTCACGAAAAAAAAATAAAATAAAAAGAATCCAGCAAATCAAGCTCACATAGGAATGCGCCCAAGTGACGATATCGTAGCAGCAGAGGACGTCGACGCTGGCAGCGACTGCGAGCGAGGCAGAGCCGCTCTTACAAATGGCCAGCAGCAACAGCCTCCGCCCTCTTCCCCCCTCCCCACACTTATTTTTCCTTTGGCCGTTTCTATCTGGGATTTCGTCCGCAGAGTTTATTTTTAAGATAGCCGCCATAAAAGACGATAGGGATCCTAAAAGTTTGATTTGAATTCTGCAATTTTTCAATGGCTTTACGATCCACAATATTTGTTTATATTTATTGCAATTCGTGAACTTTGATCGTGTTAGCAGAGCTTTTAGTCGGGAAACAAGGTTAAATCCGTGCAAAAAGGAAGTTTAGAGTTGGGATTTTTGGTTTAGCATCAGTAGTAGACTTAAACTAGTCTCAAATGAGGTATTATTTGTATATAAATAATAATTATTATTAGCTATGCCTAAAATATCTTATCTCTTTTGATAATATCATTTAAGCCCTTTGTAAATTGGTTAAAAGTCTCACCTAACCTCAACATCATTCCATATTTTAATTTACAGTAAAACTCCTTTGCTTTTTTCTTCCTGAAAGGGTTCCACATTCCAGTGGCTCTCCCTCCCTCTTTTCCAGTCTCCATCTCCTCCTCCCAGGCCCCTGCACCATCTCGCCAGATAAGCCATTGGAATGCCACTCACACTCTTGCCAACACACACACATACACACCCTGACAATGCAGTTGTTGGCTACTGGGATTCTCCTTTGAAGTTTGTTTTTCTTTTATTGCTATTTACATTATTTTCGTGGCGTTTTTGTTGTCTTTGCTGCTGCTGGATTTGTTTACTGCCGAATGTTTTTATTTTTGTTTTCATTTTTAAATTGTGGCTGGGTAAGAGGGGTATCTTATGGAGTTTTTTAATTTTAAAATTAAAAAATTCTAGAAATGTATAGTTGAAATTATTTTAATTATTTTAATTATATTTATTTATTATTTATTTATTTTATAAACTTGGCTTAGTGAATTAATTTCATAATTTAACATTTCCACCACTTTAACAGAACAATGTTAAAAGTTGTTTTTTAACAGCAGTTGTTAACACTCTTTACGGCCCTCTCTCTTTCTGTTCGCTCATCTGTTCCGATTCCATTTCGTTTCACCAGTTACTGCGATCCAGTGCTGCTAGAATCTGGCCAAAAATAAGCTAAAACCAGCACAATTTGGAAGTTAAAAAAGCTAGATCTAGTTGGAAAATATCAATTGGGACCGCAGAGCTTGCTAATGAAGTCGCACTGTAGATCAACAGTAAATTTTGTTTTATTTATTACAATAACTTTTTAGCAAATATAATGTAGCAGTCTTATTTCTTAGCAAAACGTTTACCTGGCTAATTGAGATAAAAAAGTTACAAGTTTTTTCAAATAGTAATAGATAATAATAATAAATGGTGTTCATACACATTTCTTAAACAAAAACACATGTACTATAAAATATTTTCATTTATCTGATTTAATATATAATACAAAATATTAAAATGAGCTATTTTTAAATACCACTTTCAAATATGCCAGACATAGCCAGAAGTACGCTAAACTGACAGCACTGATATAGCGCCGACAGAAAGCCCACCAAACAACTTCGCAGACACAGATATAAACAGACTTCGAACGCGTGCAGTTTCGATCCGTTTGATACTCCGCTCCGATCCGAATCTGTTCTGTGTTTGTTTCGCTGCGTGACGTGACTCCTGGCCCCGACTCCGACCAGATAGTACTATCCGAAAGATACAACCACCAGAAGCCGGTTAAAGCCGGGATGCAGCGCGACGGCCGTGGATGCACCTGATGCGGCGGTGTCTTTGGGATTTAAATTAATTTTCAAAAACAAATTTGAACGAAATCGGTTGTGCGCGTGGAACTCCATTCCGGTTATTTTTTCGTCGACTCAACAAGTCTCTTTCACTTCGATCGCGCGGTGAAAATATATGGCATGTGGATTTTGGTAGATTCAAATTGAATATTTCGTGGATTCGTTGGATTTTTGCCTCGATTTCTTCTCACCGCGCTGTATCTCACGCACACACGCTCGCCCCGAGCTGATACACGGATACAGCTGCCCAGAAACACAGATACAGTAGCTCAGAGTGGAGTTCGGTTGAAAAGGAAATACACAAAATAGAAGAAAAACGGCGACGAGAAAAGCAAAGGAAAACAGCGCGTTTTGATTTGGAATCGGTCTCAGATTCATTGTGTTGCATTCGCTTAAATTACAATTTCTGAGCCGCGTGTGTGAGTGTGTGCGAAAGGTGATTTTTGTTGGTGTGTGTAACGCGTGCGTGTGTGCTTGGGAAAACGCGAGAAAATAACTCCGACTAACTGCAAAAACTACGGCCAAAAACCACTGAAATCAACTCAAAAAACCAACTCCAAAAAGTTGGCGCTGGTCAAACCAACAACAACAAGAAGGAGCGAAGAAAAAAATAAAAGAAAAAATCAAGCTACAACAACTGGCTGCGGCAACTACAACAAATCAAACGGCAACAAAAGCAACAACAACTAAACCCAGCAAACGGCATTCTTTCGCGCAACAACAACGGCTCCAAAACGAGAGAGGGAGAGAGAGAGAGATCGTAAGAGAGCAAACACACACCGCCACCGACACACACACACACACACACACACACGTACAACCCAATATCGCTCGCTCTCGCGTGTGTGTGCGTGAATTTTGATTAAAAAAAACGTGCTCTCCCGCTCCCACACTGACCCCCCCGAACCCCCACACACACACCCTCGTTCCATCGTGCGACGCTGGAATGCGGCCCGTTCGCTGTTGACTGCGCAGTCGCAGCGCGCGTCGCGAAGAGGTCAGAAAACAACAAAAAATACATACCAAACACAAGCAGCGCCAACGAAACGAAATTTTTACTGTTAGGCACTTATCGATAGCCAATCGATAGATTTTGTTTAAAGAGTGCAGAAAGAAAGAAAGCAAGTCGCCGACGAGCAACAAATTCAACTTGAAAACTCTATTTTTGTGGATTACGCGAAACAGCAGCAGCAACAACAATGCCGACTACTGCAGCGGCTGCCTAAGGTGAGAAAGGAATATTGTACATGTGTGTATGTGTGTATGTATATGTATAAGTAGAGATTGTAGGGTTCCATTTCCCTGGAATTTTAATGACGAACCTCATAAATGAGAAAAGAAGAAGAAAAAAGGCAAACAAAACAAATGCCAAGCGAATTTCTTATCTGCCAGCCATAAAATCGCCAACGTCCAACGATTGTTTAACTTTTCGTTGTTGTCGCCACATTTTTTCATTTTCTTTCTTTTTTTCTTTTTCTCCACTTTTTATTATTATTATTATTTTTTTTGGATAGCAAAGTCAAAAATCAAGCGAATTGTGCAATTAACCCATTTCATACCATGGAATATCAAATATCAGTCACATTTTGCACTTTTCAGGGGGTTTAGAAAAGATTTAAAAAACATAATATTAATATTATATTATTATATTATACAAGAAATTCTTATTTATCGTCATGAAACTGCTCGTTATCTTCGTATTACCATAAAATGAGAATAGTATGAGGAAGAAGAACAGAATGTAGCCACAATGTTAGATACAAAATTCTTAAAACAAAATAAAAACTATTTGGAAATTCCATTAAAAATATAAAAAGGTAGAAAAATGAATGCAAATAACTTGTTTCCCTTTGTACACCCTTGCAGGGTATTACAATTTCAGTCAAAAGCTTAAAACGCAGTGAAGGAGTCATTTCCGACCCTATAAATCATCATCATCGATCTAGCTATGTCCGACAAAAATTAATTTTTTTCAAAATTTTCCGAATTTTGAAAAAAAGGAAAGGGGTTACATCATTAAAATTGTCAAAAATTGGCAAAAATCTCAATTTTTTAAATTGTAAAATTGAGTATGCAGATTTATTTACCTAACAAAAACTAACATAGGAAAGCTTGCCGAATTAAATTTAATGTTTTTTTGGCTTAGTTATGAGATTTTTAAAATTTGATTTGCCTGGGAAAATGTCTTAAAATATACAGAAATATCGACTGAAAAAGTGGTATTTTAGATCCAATCAGAAGCTTCAAACTAAGTGAAGGAGTCATTTCCGACCCTATAAATCATATATTTTCTTGATCAGCATCAACAGCCGAGTTGATCTAGCTATGTCCGTTTAGAAAAATTGAATTTCGAAAATTTTCGATTTTTTCAAAAAATGATAAGGGGTTACATCATTAAAAATTTCAAAAATTGACAAAAATTTTAATTTTTTAAAATTTTAATTTGAGTATGCAGATTTGTTAATAATAGAAAAACTAACATTGAATTGCTTTCCGAACTAAAATTAATGCATTTTTGGCGTAGTTATGGTAGATTTCCCATTCGATCTTATGATCCAATTGTTAACTATTTTAATTCAGTTTTGTTAAAATTCACAACTGATTCTTTGGACTGGCAAGTACTGAGATAGTTGTGCATTTCCCCACTAAAGTTTAGGGTATTTCAACTTCGAGACCGTTTTCAAAGATCATATTCCATTCCCCGCATAGAATTTCATGTCACACTCAACCACGTCAAACCGAAATCTTAAATCCTAATTCCCAACTGGGTTAGATCGTCGGGTTCTGACGGTTTCCTATGGGTTCTAGTGGGTTAAGTGTTGCCGCTCCCGCCCGCTTATCGGAGCGTCGGGCAGGTGGGTGCTTAAGCTGTTGTCTGAAAACGATCGACGGCGGAGCAATTAAGTGGAAATTGTAGCCACCAACCACTGAATGGGGGATGGGACTGATCCGCTCGCTCCCTTGTTTGTCCCGGGTCTGGGATTTCAATTTGTGATCCGGGGAAATGGGGAAACTGCGGAGAACAATAACTGAAATCAGAGCCCCGACGACAATCAGACATCTCGAATGTAAATCAGCTGCGAAAGATAAACAAACGAGTGGAAGCACACGCTTTGAGTGGTTAACGTTAAACGCTAATCGTTAAACGATTTTGCCACCAGGCGATACATATATAAACTATACATATAGTGGTAGTAATTGTCGGTAGGTAACTGTATCTGCCGGCAGGCGTATCTGTATCTCACCCCATACACATGTATCCCCACTGGCTTTGCAGTTGTATCTTGTGGTTTGCGATTGAGCACTGACATCTCCATCTATCCGTACATCTACACTTGACCTCAGCGGGCCGAGGGCTTTGCATTGAAAACTGACAACTCTGACAACGGCGATGATAATAAATACTTGAAATAATAATTTCGTAAACCGAAATTCCTGCACGCATCGAATAATGCGTATATATATATACACACACACTCGACAAGTGTGTTGTTCCGAACAATTCAAGCAATTAAAATGTACAACAAATTAAACAAATTTTGAATGACAATCGAGTCGAGGCTGAGAGATGGAGATATACCGACTTGGCGTGGCTCAGCGACGAGTTCATTGAGTTTTGGGGAATAGACTAATGAGTGACCTTTAAAGAGGGTCCCGGATTAATAATACTTTAAAGTGCCATGTTTTCGCCCCCAAAGCTAAGTATTTCTTATTGATTCGCCTGATCATGCCATCGATTGATCGCAAGAAATATGGCAGCCATAAAGTTTAAACAACTATTAAATAAATCAATGGTCTGTGATCTAGGCTTGTGATATGCCCGCTTTTTATGACTCCAACTGGTTTTCATGGTCAGCCCCAAAATAGAACACTTAAAATAAACACAAATACATCGATCCTTTTTAATATTCATGGTAATAAAATTGCTGAAATTTAAATTTCTTATGAAAGGGGTTCTTTGGCTTGGAATTAAGTGGTTTCTACAGCTAATTTCTTTTTTTAAGAAATTGAAATACAAATTTAGGAGGTTCTTTAAGATGGTATTTAAACCTTCTTAAATCTTAACTTCCTGCTCTCCTCTCTTTGTATACCTGTAATTTTTCTAGGGTATTACGGCAGACATAGTTTCGCACGCCTTCGATTCGGCATGCGGCACACGTTGCCACTGCCTGGTTTTTTGTTGTTGTTTTGTTTCATTTTTTAGTTTCTTGCTGTTTGCTGCTCTCATTGCGGAGGCCATCGGCTCCTCCGCGCCGCTCCACCTTTGGCCAGGTGTGGCGCGGTGTGGTGCAAAGTGGTGCCAAGCCAAGCGGCGACGTGTGCGCCGGTTTCTACGGCCTGGGCTGGCCCACTCCGCCCTGGCATGGCTGCTCATCACCATTGCTATTATCGGCGGAGCTTCATTATCGTGATCGCACTGTGCGGGGACATTTCGCGCATTTCAAAGACACCAAAATGTTGTGTGTGTGTGTGTGTGTGTGTTTTGGCCATAACTGGCACAACAAGTGGAATTTCATGGAGTTGGGAATTCAGCATTCGGCATTCGGCATTTGCCGCTGTTTGGTTTTGTTTCTCTGTCGAGTTTATGCTTGTCTCTGTGTCTCATTTCTGTTTTCTCCTTTTCATATATTATTTTTGTCGGCATTTGGCAAGAAAACGCCAAGTTATTTACCGATTTGATGGCATAGTAATCCCCACACACGAAGGCAGGTACTTAATAATATTAGTTACAGTTTGTTTACTTATGGTATTCATATTGGTTTAAATACATTTTAAAAGAGAGGCTCTTCTGTATTCATTTCAAATTTATGTAGTTAAAATTTTAACTAAGATTTTATATTACAAAACCTGAAAAGAATATTTTTATTAGATTTCCTTAAATTCCTTTCCTAAATGGGAATTTTTGTAGACTATAAACTGCCCCTTTGATCACCAATTTTGTTACCAATTTCTGCTGAAACTCATTTGCGTGACGAATGCGCCACACCCCTTACGGGAATGACACTTGCCCGGGCACAACCTCACCGTCCCCAAATGACGCGCATCCGCCGCGTTGGCCAGCGTGTGAAAATGCCACCAAATCGAACCGTTCAACTACGTATTGAAGTGAACTGAACTAAACTATTTCAGGCCGCCCCATTGACGCCAGCTTGCCAGCTTCTATTGGTAATTAAAAGGCCCAGACTCACGTAGACTAACCCGCTCCGGTTATTCAGTCCATTCCGGTCTCGCCACGACAAGCCAGGCCAAGCCAGGCCAGGCCAGGCCCGGCTAGGCTGGGCCAACTCATGAGCAAAATATTCCACGTCAAAAGCTACCGCTTCGCCGATCGTCATTCATTAGTCGTTGTTGGGGCTCTGAGAACGAGCGAAACACTTTCAATAGAATGCGCGAATCCAGTTTGAGAGGCGGACAACTTGGTGCTAGAGCACTCAGGTTAGACAACTTACAAGATCAATAGTGGTTCAAAGAGGAAGAATCTCTAGCAGAAGAATCTCTTGGAGGAGAATCTCTAGCAGAAGAATCTCTAGCAGAAGAATCTCTTGAAAAAGAATCTTTTAAAGAAGAATATAGGGGAGATGTCTAGCTTCCAAGAGATATTTTCTGGAAGCTGTAAGGCCGAAAGTTAAATCGAAAGGTTTATGGTAATTAGTTTACTATAAAGTATAGACAGTACTTACAAAAGGATATTTTGAAGTTTTATAATTTCCTGTAGTTTATTTAGATATATATTTACATTCTTCTTGAAAAAGTATATCATTGCTACATCTTTTAGATGTCGTGCTTCTAAATATACTTTATAAATTACTTTACTTATAACAATTTTAAATTACATTTCATGTCAGCGCAAATTACATAGAGTGTGGTGGCTTCCTAATCATTAACGAAACCATTGATTATATTGTACTTTATTTGTTAGCCACAAAAAAGTGTCCCCTATGTGATTATTATTCAAAGTATTTCCGAGCTAAGAATAGGTTATATTAGCTCTTTCTCTGGTTACTATATGATATGTTATCTGAAAACTTGTATTTACACTTTAATCGCTCTTGAACTTTACGATTATTTAATCAGAGAAGTGAATTTCTCAGAGAGTTCTGTTGATTTCAATCTCTAGCAGCCCCTGCTGGGGTATTCCCACGTTCAGATCATCTTGGATTCAATTCAATTCGATTCAATACTATTCGCATTCCATGCTGCTCGATTTTACGATCATTTACGCTGCCTTGTTTATTGATCTGATCAATGCGCGCGCACTCGCATTCCTCGCTGAAATCCATATGGATATTTCCAATTTCTGATTCCGTTTCTGATTCGATCAGCATTTCAATGGCCCAGCCAGCAGCTAGCACACGCGGTTAAAGCATTTATCGTGGTCTCCGTCTCGGCTCTAGGTCTCCATGCCAATGGTTCCTTGCCCGCCGTCATATCCGCGCTTCTTGGCACCCCTCTAGTATCCAAGATCCCCGATCCCCTATCCCCGATCCCCAATCCCCAATCCCCGATCACCGATCCAATCGATCGTCGTACGACTTTGGCGATTGCTGGGTTGACTCGAACTCGGTTGACAAACACACGCCCCGAATGAGCTCAGTGCAATGGCATGTGCAGTTGACATAGCCGTTGGGGACAAGAGGGGTGGCAATGGGGAAAAATTGTATATAGGGGTTTTAAAGGGGGGTTTTTAAGGGGATTTCGAAATAAGTTACTGTTAAAGTTAGCAACTTTTTAATGAACTGGGATAGTAGGAATATTAAATGTATTTTATTTGATAATATAGATACAGAGACTGAATTTATAGGAAACTTGAAGGGATGTCTTTTAGTTATTTGAAGTAAATAAAATTCTTGCATTTCCGAATTTATATATTTTGTCCAGCAAATTGTAGATTTATGTAGATGGGATATAAACTTCGATATAACCGATATAAGTATTGAACCAAAAGATACTTAAAACCGTGCTCTATGTGTTCGATACTATACTGATACTGATGTATAGGACTTATATAATCGGAAACGGAGAAAAGTAAAATATCCCTTTCCCTTTCATAGGTAGCAATACTTAGAATTAAAGATATATTATTTAATATATATATAAAATTCAATTTACAACCATTATTATTATAAACTCTCCTTAGATGGTTAGAAAATTCTCTCCCCTTAATCACAATTTTCCTAAATTTCCTCTGTGTTTGACTTTTGGAATTCCAAGTTAAATTTTATGTTATGTGTTGCACCTCGGAAACAGTTGTTGGAGAGTGCCTGAACTTTTCGCAGTGTTTGCTTTTTGGATTGCTGTCGCAGCACAACGTGGCGTATGCTCAATGTCTCTGTTTCTGTTTCTGTTTCAGTATCTCTCTGTCTGTGTCAATGCGAGGGGGGGCTTGGTGGGGCATTCGCTTAGCTGGCAGAAAAGCATTCACTGGCTGGCGCTTGCGCCATTTAATTGACTTTGGTCGGGGCAGAGCCCGTGGGATTTTATTGCCTCCACTGTTGCCTTCTCTTTCTCCTCATGTTTCTCCCTCTCTTTCTCTGTCTGCATTCCAAAACTCTCTCCCCCCACTCGCTCTCTCTCTGTCTCTGCCTTATCATAAACAAAATACAAGTATTTATTGCCATTTGCTAATTGCTGATTAGTGTGTCTCCCCACCAGCTCCACTTGGCTCACTTCTTTGCCGGGTTTTATTTTTTTATTATTTTTTTTTTCTTTTTTTAATTGCCACCCCTCTTGGCACCCCCCACCCCCCCTGTTCCGTGACTCCCCCCTGCTCCTGCCTGAGTGTGTGTGTTGACTTTGATAATTAGCGTTGGCACGGCTTTCTTTGCTTCCCGCTCTCATTAGCCAATGGAATGCGGATAATTTGCTATGATTGAAATTGTTAAATGCTTTTAATTTGTTTGCATTTCAAATTAAAAAAAAAAGCAACAAAAAAAAAAACAGCAGCTCCTCTCTGGCCGTTGAGTCATCCAACCATCTTCTCCAGCGGCAAGATTTCGAAAAAAGTCGTGATCGCCAACTGGCAGACTACTACTACTACTACTTTGGGGATGGCAAATATTTTGTAGCTTTTTGGCATTGCTTTTATGTTTATACTTATATATATGTACATGCATTGCATAATGACCGGCATTGTGAGCTGTTGGAATTCGGTGGAAAGACGAGTAGGGTAGAGCTGGGGCTTTCTTTGTAGCCTCAAAGATACATTTGTATCTGAGCTGGAAATGTCGCCTATCATACTTCCACTTCCGGAGAAATCTGTGCATAATCGTATGCAGCAATCTACATTTGGCTTAAACGTTCTCTTCGCCTCTCATTAAGGCCAGGTCGGTTCGGTTTCCTTGGGAATTCCCCGCCATATCCCGACGGCAATCTTCTAATTAGTTTCCTTTTATTGTTATCAGGCCATTTCCTTTTATTGCTGATCTTTATTGTAGTTTATTACGTTTAAGTGGTATAAACAGTTTCAGTGCATTCATGATTATGGGTTGAGTATTGAGTATATTATTATCGGGTATTTATTTGTATAGTAAGCTCTGGTTATAGGTTTCCTTTTGCAGCTCAAGGGGGCAATTTCCTCTATGTTTAAGTACTTTAAATGCTTGCCTAGAATGTTTATTATCAATATACTTCCCCCTTATTTGTTAAATCTCTCAAACATCCCTTCACTTTTGCCTCAAATCACTCAATATCCCAGACTCTGAGTGATCACTTAATCCAGTTCCTCTTGAGACCTCAACAATGTTGTTATTTTTTGTGTTTCACCGATAAATTCCTCGGTAATAAGTCAATCGCGAGGCACATTAGAGAAACAGAGAAAGATACAGAGGGACCTGGAATTCCGATTCTCGTTTCGTAACCAGCAGTGATCTGGCATAAAGACTCTGTGTCTCTGTGTGTGAGCCTGTTCTCCAGATCACCTTATGGCCAGGTCCAAGGTGCGCATGGAAATCGGCTTAAAATATAATTGCTTTTCAAAAGCTATTTTTTTTTTGTCGGAGTGGAGCAGAGGAGAATCATCAGGGGGAGAAGTGTTCCCAGATATTCTTTGGTTTCTAATTTATGTCAAATGCTCGCTTTGATTGATGATCGCTTTTGGTAGGGAAGGCGGGCGCGGATCGGGGCGGAGAGGCATTCCCTCGATCGGTCCGATCATATATTTATAAGTCAGGGCGGTTCTCCAACTTCAAGGCCCGTTGTCCCACTCCAAACTATCTCCCTGGCGGCCCAACTCTCGACTCTCGTCGACTCCCGGCTCTCGGACTTGACTCTGAATAAATTTATTGGACGTTGAAATTTATTAGACACAGAAAATGCGCCAATATTGAAATTTATGCGTCTCGATCGGGCTGAGTTAGAAACCGTAGTCGCTGGCGCTGAGGCTCTTATACACAAAAAAGTTGATTTGATTCGATTTGATTTTAATTTATGCATAAAATACTTTTCTTTCATCACGGCGGGGCCAGTTTCGGTGTCTGTCTGTATGTCTTGGAACTTTCTTTAACTGAATTTTAATAATTTTATGCGCAACGCATCGAGAGGGGGAGGCCGGCCTGCCACGCACGCATCGCCCCGAGTCTTTGGCTATTTAGTTTTTAAAGACCAAGTCCAACTTGGAGTCGCGGTTTCAGTCCGAGTGCCAGTGCGAGGTCCCCGGGCCGCTAATCAAGTTTGTCGCCTAAGTCTTTCGTTATTGATTGGTGAAATTGTCCGGCAGTCGGTTTTGGGCCCAAAAGAGGCGGGCGCCATCGCCGCAGCCACCGCTTCTTCGCTCCAGCGTCCGTCTGGGGCGGCTCCAGCGGCATCAATTTGCCTGAACAGCAACAACAAAAAATACAAGGGGAAAAAACTAAAAGAATGGTGCCTAACCGAGCCGATCTTGCGGCAGCTTTATCGGCATTTGATGAGCCAGAAATGCGGTTAGAAATGACGCTCAGATGCCTGAACACTTGGTTGTTCGCTGGCTTTTCAGCTTGTATCACCGGAATGCGATGAAATTTCATCGCCGGAATGGTTTATCGACGGACTGCTGATGGTATATCACAATCGTAAAAATTTGGAGCGCTTCGGAAACCAATTTTCATATCATGTGTCTACCAGATGAAGTTTAGTCTTTGATTAACCATCGAAAGAAAGTTCAAGCTTACACTGGTGAAATAAGATTAGACTGGATATTCTTTGAAAATTATTAAAAGAGTTAAAAAAAGGAACATTTCAGAAGAGATTTCGAAATTGCGATTATTACTAAGCTTTATAAATCTTACTTAGGTTAATACATCGAAAGAAGGGTGAATATACTATTATTAATACAATTAAAAAAGTACATATATTGTTATTATTTCTGACAGAATTTTATAAGGGTTAAAATCTCCTGACTTTCCTAAAATTGTAATAGATTATTTTAGGTTACAGTTTAAGTATCTTGGAACATTAAGAGTTTTTCAATAGATTTTTTAGTACAAAATACCTCTAAGATCTCTCTCTTTTTCTTTCCATATATTAAACCCAAAATATTCTATGTTATTAATCTATTTTCCCTTAATTTTCTTTTCATCCCAAATAGCAACATATTTCAAACGCGCGCGCTGTATACGGAAAATGATGCAGCATGCGAGCATTTTGCACCGTCAGCGCGCCCCTGGAAGTATGCGCGTCCTCAGCCGAGCAACTATCACCAGGCTCGCGATTCCTGGCCCTGAGGTGAGTCTATATCTATTTTATAACCTGATCTTATTATATTTTAATATTTTTTATGCAATTCCTTTGACAGACTTCTGGGGCAGCAGCAGCCGAAAACCCTGTACTTCCTAGTCGATGCCAAGAGCCGCGTACGAGAGGTCTACACGCAGACATGTCTGCACTTTGCCACGCAAGGGATGCTGGATACGGAACTCTTCGGTCTGGCTGTGCTCATAGGTGAGTGCCCAGGGGGAGAGGGATAGGGTTACAGATGTGTCCAAATGAAGAGTAGCCAAAATGCCAGCGATAAGGCACGAAAAGTACAACTAATAAACATAAACCAGTCCGCTCTAAAAGCTGCTCATCATCATCAGCAGCAGCAGCGAGGAGCAGGAGATCCAGCCTCCAGCCTCCATCCTCCATCCTCCATTCTGGCCAAAGCGATCTGCCAAAACACATAAAAATACCAACACAGCGGAGGAAGGAAAAAAGATGGCACATAAAACGAACAAAAAGCCAGGGAACGCGTCGCCTTCATGGCGAACAAACAATTTCAGGAATACGGCAGAGGGGCCCCGGTCCCGAAGGTGGCGGAGATGCCGGGCAGGGCAGCAGGGAACAGACACAAGACGCGTGTTCAGTAATTCAGGTAGCCGTCGCGCGTTGCATTAACACAAACGAATCGAACGACAGCCAAGGAGGATGGCAGCGATTCGAGGCAGCCTTCGTAGCTGGAGCTGGAGTTGGAGTTGGAGTTGGAGTTTCGGAGGATGGAGGATGGATGATGGAGGAAGGAGGCTGCAGGCTGCATGCTGGAGCCTGAACTGAAACTCGGCACAGAGGCGAGCAGACAGCGTCTTTGGCATTGGCCCCACATATATACACACATATATATATATATATATATATATATTCATACATATATATATATATATGTGCGTTCTCCAAAGGCCCAATAACACACACACACAAGACCCGGGAAGAGCAAACGAGAAAGGAGTCAAGAATTACATTTATATTAAAGACGAACTTCTAGTACTCTAGAAAAAAAGTTAAAAGAGTAGTAGAAAGTAGTAGAAAAGATAAAGAAGAGTGCCTTTTGAGCAGGTTTATGTGGGGTTTGCAAAAACTATAAATATATCCCATAAATATATCGACTTTATTGTTATTTCATTCAAAAATCTATAAGAAGTCTATATTTTAAAATAACAAATCACACATGAGCTTTAAATTCATATTCTGTTGGATATATATTTTAGAAAGCATTTTTTTTTAAATAATATATTTACAAAATATAGTAATTTTAACATTAAATACTCTATTTTTTATACCCTTGCAGAGTATTATAATTTCAGTCAGAAGCGCAAAACGCACTGAAAAAGTCGTTTCCGACCCTATAAACCATATATATTATTGATCAGCATTAACAGCTGAATCGATCTAGCCATTTCCAGCAAAAATTATTTTTTTTCAAAAATTTCCAAATTTTCAAAAAAAGATAAGGGGTTACATCATTAAAATTGTCAAAATTTGACAAAAAATTGCATTTTTCAAAATTTATTATTGAGTATGCAGATTTATTATTCTAATAAAAACTAGCATTGCAAAGCTTTCCGAATTAAAATTAAAGCTCTTTTGGCTTAGTTATGAGATTTTTAAAATTTGATTTGCCAGTGAAAATGTCATAAAAATATAGAGAAATATCGACTGAAAAAATGGTATTTTAGCTCCAATCAGAAGCTTCAAACTAAGTGAAGGAGTCATTTCCGACCCTATAAATCATATATATTCTTGATCAGCATCAACAGACGAGTCGATCTAGCTATGTCCGACAAAAATTAATTTTTTTCAAAATTTTCCGAATTTTGAAAAAAAGGAAAGGGGTTACATCATTAAAATTGTCAAAATTTGGCAAAAAATTTAATTTTTTAAATTTAAAAACTTAATATGCAGATTTTTTAACCTTATAAAAATAAGCAAAGAAAAGCTATCCGAATTAAAATTGATAAATTTTTGGCGTAGTTATGATGCTTGAAAAACTGTGATTTATCAAAAAATATATAGTTTTAGGGACTCTATTTTCACATAAGTTTTCTTAGCTCAAACCTCTTAGCTGTTCGTATATACCCCTTATTTCAAGCTACGTTTGGTTAGAGCAAAAGCCCAAGAACACAACACGTAAATTTTCGAATCTGGTTGGCATCAATTTCGTGGCAAGAGGCTGGCATTCGAGGGAGCGGGGGCAGGCGGTGAGGAGCAGCGACGAGGAAGTTGCCTCAACATCTTCAGCAAAGAATTTGGTATGCAGTTTGAAGTCGAAGTCGCTGCTGGAGCTGGAGCTGGAGCTTGGACTGAAGCTGAAGCTGCGGCTTTAACTGAATCTGAAGATGGGGTTGGGCATGCCAACGTCCTCGCTTGCCTTGGAGAGGCAAGCCAAGTGGAGGAAGAAGATGCTGTGCCACAAGCAGAGGATTCCTCTGGCTCAACTATGAAATTGGCAGTTTGCATTCTGCTCTCATGTATGAGTGTGTGTGTGTGTTGGGGTTTGGTTTTGTGGCCAAGGATTCCTGCCAATGTCAGTTGCTTGGCTCTTGGTGTGTGCTTGAGAGTTTGGCATGCGGTTGTGGCAAGACCGCGTTTCTTTCACCAAAGAAAACACAGAATTTTGTATATTAGAAAGAAAGATTAATAGGGAAAATATAGATAGAAATATGTGTACTTTCCAGATTTGGTTTTTAGTTGAAAGAGTTTGTTTTCCATTTCAAACTATTTAATTTAAAGAAACTCTATACTTTCACGCCAAGCAAGTTTGTTGCCTAAGTCTTTTGATTTTGTGCCCTTTTGCAATGTCCTAAAAAGGCCAAGAGCTGCCAAAATGATGTCCCTTCTGCGCGAAATGGTAATGAATTTCAATTTTATGGCCAACCAGCGTCAATAAATTTCATCTTTATGCAAATTAGCTTCGCTCCTTGGCGCAAGATGATGCATCTTTAAGTGGTGGCTCGGTCATTGCAGCCCGCCGGCAATTTGGCAACATTGTCGTCGGCCATATCGCCGGCTACTCATCCTCCTCCGTCAGCTCCAGCTGCCGTGGTGTTATTTTTAGGCTGTCGCATTGCTCGGATTCCTCTGCCGCATTCCGCACCCTTTGGGGTACGTTCTCTCCGCCCCAAAAAACTCTATCTCTTGGCCCCGCCCCCCCTTGTAGCTGTAATCTGTAGACCAGCATTTTCTTTTCCATTTAATGTTAATGGCTCATAATCATTATTATATGGCGTTGGCCGGTCCTCGTCTTCGGTCTTCAGTCTTCAATCTTTGGACGACGGACTCGGCCTTGCAGTGCAGAGCTGCCTGCCACATGCCCGGCCTATGCCCCTGCCCCTGCCCCTGCCCCTGCTCCTGATCCTCGCCTGCCCTGCCTCTGCGGGCTGCGTGCATCTGATAACATCGGAAATTAAAATTCTTTTGGTTTTATGTTGTTTCTGTTTTTATTTTTTCGTCCGCTCGTTCGTTCTCTTTTTTTTCCCTCAGCCAGTTTCGATACACACACACACATATTTATCTTCGAGGCTGTCCATTCTTGGGGATATCCTATAAAAGAGAAGGGTATGCTGGAATTTTTGATTTTAGGGAAGGCTTTCTTATTCTTATTTCTTAATATTAATAATAATATTGTATAATATCTTCAAATTTTTGAGTGATTTGAACTTGAAGGTACTTTTTATTTTAACATAAAGAAAACTCTACTAAAATTAATCTTTTTTAATTTATGGTATAACCATTTTTCAAGATTCTAAAATATTTTAAAATAAAATAAGATAGAAAGCTGGCTTGGAAAATTCACAGTTTTTATAACCTTTAGGCTTGTATTGTATCAAGGGATCATACACAAAATCAATCATAACTAGACCAAAAATTCATTATTTATAGGGTCGGAAATGACTCCTTCACTTAGTTTGAAGCTTCTGATTGGAGCTAAAATACCATTTTTTCAGTCGATATTTCTGTATATTTTTGTGTCATTTTCTTCGGCAAATCGAATTTTAAAAATCTCATAACTAAGCCAAAAAAGCATTAATTTTAATTCGGAAAGCGTTCTAATGCTAGTTTTTATTAGTTTAACAAATCTGCATATTCAATTTAACAATTAAAAAAAATTGAATTTTTATCAATTTTTGCAAATTTTAATGATGTAACCCCTTATCTTTTTTTCAAAAAATTGAAAAATTTTTTTTTTGCCCAGACATATCTAAATCGATTCGGCTATCGATGCTGATCAAGAATATATACGGTTTATAGGGTCGGAAATGACTACTTTAGAAATTTTCGGCCTAAGAGGACTGCTGGGGTATAAATATACTCATTAAAAAATTATATAAAAAATCCACCAAAGGGCTTATAGTTTCTTCAACCCATCTTCCAGGGTAATCCCCAGTCGAGTTCTGTGTGCTGCTTTCATTATTCTTTAGTTTATTTTTTTGTCTTTGGTTATTATGGCCACTCAAACTCGGACTGAGACCTTTAGGAAAATAAATCTGAATCTGAAGAATGCCAGGCCATGGCATTGGGCGCAGCTGTCTCCGTGGCCAGACCCGGCTCTCCTCCTTCCCCTCCTCCTCCTCCTCCGGCTTGCTAGTTATTATGCCTGCCCCTCAGCTCACCTGGCACTCACCTCACCTGAACTCGAGCTGGAATTCCTCGGCTTGATGAGCCTTTGCCTGCTGCCTCTGCTTTGAGGCTGTAATTTGTGTTGCATGTGTTTCAAATTGAAGATTTATTTCGCCGCCCCTCAACCCTCGCTCTTGGGTCCTCAGTTCTCAGTCCTCCTCCGTCCTCCGTCCTCATACCTCAGTCCCGTGTGCGTGCGTGTTAATTGTGAGCGCTGAGGAATGCGATGGAAAATATGTTAATTATTAGGTTTTTCTGCCGCGGGGGCGGGGTTTCGTATTGGGATTGCGTGAGGATCCATCAGGCCAGGCAGGCAGAGATCGGCTACCGCAGAGAGATCAAGCTCTACTGGCCTTCACACCTGCCACGCTGCCTCTTAGAACAAGCCAGGAGGTATTCTTGGGCCAAAAGGAATTCCATTTATTTTTTTTTCGTTTTTTTTTTTTTTTGGCCAGGAGTTGGGTGAAATTTGAATGCGAAAAGAAATCGCTTGGAGTTTCGGCCTGGAGCTCTCTCGGAAACTGCGAACCAAAACCAAACCGAACCGAACGACTTGGGTTTCAGCTGCCTCTTTTTTGTATTCCAGCTTACCTGTCTTTCTACCTGTTTCTTTTCTGTTCTTGTTGTTGCTGTGTTTCTCCTCTTTCTCTGTGGCTCTTTTTTTTCGTTGCTGCGTTTTGGGCTTGGTATGCAACACTCGCTCTCGCTCTGAGTTGGTTTTTACACGTTAAGAAAAGATGGGAGTTTTGTGGGGAATTAAGGGGAAATTATAAATGGAGGAAAAATATTTTATTCAAATTTTTGTGTGAAGGAAATATTTACTATCTAAAATATTCATAAAATACTTAATTCTTAGAGATTAGACTTAATATTCTTGGATGCTGGAAAAGTTGATAGAATTATATTTAATTCTAATATAAATTGTATTTTATTCTCTTATCATCTTAAATGTATATATTATTATATTTACTTATTATAAAATGTATAAACCAAAGCTAAAAGAAAGAGGTCAGCCTAGGAAACTCTCTCTTCTGTATTAAAGCTTCAACCTTTTTTGTATCTTAATTAATAAGAGTCTGTATCTTACTTATGTTCTATTACATCCCCATTTTTTCTGAGTGCTTCCAACTCGAATACCTATTCTTTCCTGGCCGTCCACTTGTTGCCACTTCCACTCCAGCTTCAGCTCCAACTTCAGCTCCAACTTCAGCTCCAGCTCCAGCTCCAGCTCCGGTCCACGACGTCGTCATTGATAGGCACTTATTCGGCCGCTGATGATTATTATGATATTGTTGCTGCTGCTTCTGCTGGATGCTGCGCCTCCATTCCCGTCTCTCCCCCCTGTGCTCACCCTGTTGATTTTTTCATAATTATTATTTTTCATCTTGCTGCTCTTCATTTCGTATGCAGGAATTCCAATTTTTCGTTCGATGAAGTGTGTGTTGATTTCGTTGTTGCCGTGAGTGCTGCGTCTCCCGTGCCTTGGCGAGCTTCACCCGAGATGCCCTTGGGGGCCCTTCTGCTGCTGGACGGGATCGGTTTGGTTTGGTATGGAAGCCATGCCCCGATCCCTGCCTCTGACAGCCTGACGTGTCGTCATCATCATCATCATGATCGTCGTCCCAGACTCTTGTCGATGTCAATGGGCTGCTTGTTTATTGCCTGACAAACTGACAGAGAAGTCTGGTACCCGATCCCGATTTGAGCCCGATTCAGGGGAGCCGCCGCCTGGTCAGGCATAGCCGAAAGTTCATTTAAAATTTTGATTAGCGACCTTGGCGGCTGCGCGCCAAAAAGGTTTTCCTGGCAACGCAACCGGAAATTCGATGGAATTTAACTTGACAACCGAACTGATATTTACCTTTACCAGTTTTTTGCCAGGATTTTGTCAATGGGTTTCAAGGGGGAATGCGCTTTTTATGATGAATGAGGGATGAGGTTCCCATTCTTACTTTTACGGTTTTATGTATTTTTAACTAATATAACTTTCCTTTCTCCGAATCCTTTGCAGATGGCGAGTACATGTTTGCAGATCCCGAGAGCAAGCTCTCCAAATACGGCCCCAAGAGCTGGCGATCCTCGCACACCCACGTGAGTAGCATCCCCCCCTAGAACGTCCAATCCGATCACCTTGATTAACCCATGATTTCTTGACCACAACCAGGGCCTGGATGCCAATGGACGACCGCTCCTGGAGCTACACTTCCGCGTGCAGTTCTACATCGAGAGTCCGTTCATGCTGAAAGATGAGACGTCCCGCCACAACTATTACCTGCAGCTGCGCCACAACATCCTGCAGCGCGACCTGCCCCGGGAGCAGGCCGAGCAGGCTTTGGTCTTCCTCGCCGGCTTGGCCCTTCAGGCCGATCTGGGCGATGCCCCGCCGGGTGCGGGAAACACCAAGGAAGACTCCAGCGAGGAGGCCTCACCTTCCGGCGGAAGGGGACTGAGTGCCACCACCACTCTACCCAAGATTAGTAAGCGTGCCAATGAGCGGATGTTGAGGCTCTCCACCTACGTGGCGTCCACGTCAAAGAGGGAATCCATACCGCTGCCACCCAGCCTCCCAACGAACGGAACCGATTACTTTCGGATAGAGGACTACCTGCCCAGTGGGCTGCACACTCCATGGGCGAGGAGTGCGCTGCGAGCCTGCCACCGAGAGCACTTGGGCATGGCCACGCCGGAAGCCGAGCTGCTGTACATCCAGCAGGCGTGCAGTCTCCACGAGACCATCAATGCCCACACCTACCGGATGAGGCTGGCCAAGAGTGAGCAGGGCTCGGGCAGTGCCTGGTTCGTGGTCTATGCCAAGGGCATCAAGATCCTCGGCGGAGAAGCCTCGAGCAGCAGCTCGTCGTCGTCCAGCACGGAAGCCACTACCTTCCTTTGGCCAAATATCACCAAGCTGTCGTTCGAGCGGAAAAAGTTTGAAATACGCTCCGGGGAGAGCAGGATCACCCTGTACGCGGCCTCCGATGAGAAGAATAAGCTCCTGCTGACCCTCTGCAAGGACACCCATCAGTGGAGCATGAAGCTGGCAGCGCGACTAAAGGAGGTGTCCAAGCGCGAGGAGGAGGAGGCCGCCGAATCGCAGAGACTGCATGCCAGCTACGCCTGCTCCCGCAGCCTCCTGTTGCCCTACAAGAGCAAGAACGAGCAACGCATCTCGGTGATCTCGAGCACCAGTTCCAACACCACCTCCGGCATTGTCAGCGATCGCGTTCACTCCGAGGACGAGCTGGAGATCATGATCAATACGCCGCCAGCCCCACTGGCAGCTCCCTCCACGGAGAGTCTAGCCCTTGCCCATCTCCTGGACCGGCCCAGTGTGAGCAGGCAAACCTCGAGCGTGGGCCAGATGTCCTTGAAGGATTTGGAAGAGCAGCTGGCCGCCTTGAGCGTGAGGCCACCGGATGCCAATTCCAACGGGACTGCGTCCCTGGCAAACTCCTCGGTCCAGAGGAGTTCCACGGGCACAGCGGCCAACGATTCGTCAACGGCCACCGACTCACCTAGTTCGCAGCACAACATCGGCTCCCAGTGCTCCTCTACATGCAGCACGGTGGTGGTAACGTCACCTACTAGCAATGGGGGAGGCGGAGGAGCCTCATCAATAGGTGCTCCCGTTCCAGTGCACTCAACGTCCTCCAGTCTGGAGCTGGGCTTTAGTCACACCGCCCAGAACTCCGCCCTGAGCGAGGCAAATCCCGAGGACTTTCTGTCCACCTCGGCGAGAGAGGAAACGGAGAGTGTGTCGGGAGTGTCCGGGGTCTACACCTTGGCCCATGGAGCTCCGCCCACCGAAACCTCAGGGGTTTACACGATGCACAGCAGCGAACTCACCGGACAGTCGTCGGAGATGGCCGAGTCGGAGAAGAGCTCGCACTACGGCATGTTCCAGCCGCAGAAACTGGAGGACAACCATGTGCCACATCCCGACTCAGTGGATGGAAAGAAGCGAACCGAGTTCCGGCTGCGATCTGACTCCAATATCAGCACGGGAAGCTCCTTCCGTGGCGATGGCAGTGATCCCACGGACAACAAGCATTCCCTTCTCTCCGCTGAAGAACTAACCGATTTGATAGTGGGACGAGGAACCTATCCCAGCAGGAAGACGGTGTCCAGCAGCCTCCACTCGGACTGCGACTATGTGACGCTGGGCAATCAGGGTGGCGAGGAGGCGGACCATGCGGAGCAGGAGCTACCACCGGCACCGCCGCCACCCTACAGTGCGCGGCATGAGAAGACCGGTCTGTGTGGACCACCGATTTCTAAGCCAGTGCCACCCAAACCCATCGCTGTGGTGGCTCCCAAGCCGGAGGCACCAACCTGCAGTCCACCAGCACCGCCAGCACCACTCCCAGCACCGCCAGCAGCGCTTCGTCGCCGAGATCCACCGCCATATCCCAGTTCCAGCAAGCCCAGGCCCACATCCCTGATATCTGTGAGTTCCTCGGCAAACCCAGCGCCCAGTGCAGCCGGTTCGATGAGTTCCCTAAAGTCCGAGGAGGTGACGGCCAGATTCATCACTACTAGACCGCAGATTAGCATCCTAAAGGCCCATACCAGCCTCCTGCCCGATGGGGCCAAGCCCAGCTATGCGTCGCCGCATCACTGCTCCTCGGCGGCCTCCTCCAGCGGCTCGGTGTGTAGCCACCAGTTGAGTCAGCAGTCGCTCCACAACTCCAACTACGCTGGAGGATCGCAGGCCTCACTGCACCATCACCACATGCCGCCGCCGGCCCATCATCGGCACTCGGGATCGGCAGCCATTGGGATACCGATAGTTCCTTACGGGCTACACAAGAGCACGGCCTCCCTGCACCACCAGCAGTCGTGCGTGCTCCTGCCGGTGATTAAGCCGCGTCAGTTTTTGCCCCCGCCGCCGCCCAGTCTGCCCAGGCAGCCGCCACCACCGCCGCCGCCCAGTCACTCGCACCTGGCGGCCAGTCATCTCTATAGCCGGGAGCTGGCCAGGAAGCAACTGGAGCTGTACCAGCAGCAGCTGTACAGCGACGTGGACTACGTGATCTATCCCATCCAGGATCCGGCTGTTAGCCAGCAGGAGTATCTGGATGCCAAGCAGGGCTCACTGCTGGCTGCTATGGCCCAGGCAGCACCACCGCCGCCGCATCATCCCTATCTGGCCATGCAGGTGGCGCCGGCGATATACAGGAGCACACCCTACCTGCCCCTGGCCCTGCCCACCCACTCGAGATACGCCTCCACCCAGAATCTGTCGGATACCTATGTACAGCTGCCGGGAGCCGGCTACTCGCCACTGTACTCGCCCTCGATGGCCAGCCTGTGCTCCTCGTATGAGCCACCACCGCCGCCGCCACTTCATCCGGCCGCTCTGGCAGCAGCAGCGGCAGCTGCCTCGGCGAATGCGGGCGCTGGCGCGTCCTCCTCTATGTTTGCACGATCGCGATCAGACGATAATATTCTGAACTCGCTCGACTCGCTGCCCAAGGGGAAGCGACTGCCGCCACCGCCGCCGCCGCCCTACGTGAACAGGCGGCTCAAGAAGCCGCCCATGCCGGCGCCCAGTGAAAAGCCACCTCCAAGTGAGTAGAATCGAGAGGGAGAAGGCTCTACCTAGTCTCTAACTAACCGTTTCCCACCCATTACAGTACCCTCGAAGCCCAGTGCCAGCATGATGAACCTCTTGCCGCCCCGGAAACCGCCTACGCTGAATCCCCACCATGCCAACTCGCCGCTGACGAAGACCTCCAGTGGAGCCCAATGGGCAGGCGAGCGTCCACGGCCGGACTTGAGTCTCGGTCTGGGGCTGAATCGGGGCAACAACAGTATACTGGCCCAGCTACAGGCCTCAATGGCCGCCGAGTCCCAGGCCCAGGCTCAGGCTCAGGCTCAGGCTCTGGACATTGCCCTGTTGCGGGAGAAGAGCAAGCACTTGGATCTGCCGCTCATTTCGGCTCTGTGCAACGATCGCTCCCTGCTGAAGCAGACCAAGGTGATGGTCAATCCGAAGACGGGCCAGGAGATACCCAGCTCCAGTTCGCAGTCCTCGCCGTGTACGGCCACCACCAACGGCAGCTCCCATTCAACGGGAGGAGGCGGTACCCTGAGCAAGGTGAGGAAGGGATCGACCGTAAGCCATCGACATCCGCAGGACAAGTTGCCTCCATTGCCGGTGCAACAGCTGGCGGAGGCCAACAACTATGTGATCGATCCCGCCGTGATGATGAAGCAACAGCAGCAGCAGCAGCACAAGACCAGCTAGACTCGCCAGGAAACGGAAGTGGAGGATGGAAACGGATGTCAAGCCGACACTCTTCTCTCTAGTTCGAGGTGCGCGCCGTCGTGTATCTGTGTGTCCCGGGTGTCGGGATCTTTCCTGCTTCCAAAAAATTTGCATAGACCGCGAAAGAGAGAGTTGTAAGGAGTAAAGGGGTGTGCGATCACAGTGTTTCGGATGAGTAGCGAGGGGAATCCCCCGAAAAGGTTAACAGCAGCAGTACAGTAAATGACATCGAACTAACAGAAGCCAGTTAATAGAAGAGATAAAACATAGTGGACCAGAGTTTCTGAAAGACAAGCAAGAAGAAATTAAATCCTGTATACAGGATCAAGCCAGTTTACAACTACAACTAACAGCAACCACTTAGTAACAGAGAGTCAATTATACATTCCATAACCTTACGTAACAGTAACAAGAAGCCAGTTAATAGTTAACAGCGAACAGCAGCCACTTAAAAACTTAACAGAGTCAAGGTCACGTTAACACCAGGACGATAGCGAGAGAAACTTAACCTCAAATACGAATATTCAAATAATCAGAGAACCCAGTCTAGTCACTTAAGGGAATCGGTAGCTTAACACAGGTCACAAAGGACATGGACACACCAACGGAAATACAGAGGGAAATATATATATGGAGAGAGAGATAGAGCCCAGGAGCAGGACAACAATACTCAAGTATAAAATACGACCACTACTTACTTAATTAACCAACTAAAGCCTTAGTCTTAGCTGCGAACAAAAACCTAGTTAGGCCAGAAACGCGAATACTTAAAAACTAACTAAACTACTTCCGCCCAAACAACTGTGATTGATTTTTATTTTAACACTTACACTAACTTAACTCGTACAACTAACTATTTTTTAGTCAGCAAGAACAACGCAAATGCCACAAACTATGCAAATTTTTTAGTACGTTAAGAAGACCGCCCCTCACACACATATACTCACAAACGAAACGGGCCATTGATGGTATAGGGTTCCTTTAACCCGATTCATAAATAGTGTGTATCGGGTTGTAACCCTCTTCGATCGCTGGCCCTAAAGGGAACTAAAGAATTTCAAGAGTGCCTAGACTTGCCCCCAAAAATCCCCACCGTAGCGAGTAAGCGTAAAAAGCTAGATAGATGGATGTTTTATTGATTATTATTTTTTATATCCACACTTTGTTTATTTTATTATTTTTTTGTTCGTTTATTAACCCCCACCAATGTGAGAGAGTGTGCGTGCAAAAATGATTTCGAGTTGTCACAAATATTTGCGTAGATTTTTCTCGACTAAAAGTCTATGGCTAAATTGAGGAATGTGATCTTTGAGAAAATGTTAAATTTTTTGCCATATATCTTACATATATACATAAATATATATATAAACAAAATATATATATATATGCATATACAATTATACTTAATTTATTATTATTACAAAACAAACAAACATTCAAAGTAAAGCATTTATAAAACAAATTCGTATACGATAAGTAAAGAAAGTCCTTTGAGTTGTAAAAATTATAGTTTGCAAAAAATAAAATGAAAATTCAAATGTAAAGAGTGTGTTTTTAATTACAATAAGTAAATCTCCATTCAGTTTCAGCTCTGAACTTGTATTACACATGGATTATAGATAAGGGTTTGCTATCACAAAATGCAAGTATCACTTACATATTACATAACGCGTAAAACAACGCAACGAACAACAATCAATGCGTGACTATATAGAATGAACTAGGAGTGTAATCTTGTCCTGGCACTTTGGGCTATGCTTAAAATCTACTCTTAAGATACCTCAGTTGGTGGACAGCATGTCCTCGTCGTCAGCAGCTCGTCGCACCCATCTCTTGGTCAGCGTCAGCACGACGCCGGTGACAAGAAAGACGCTGGCAAAGCCTATCAAGCAATAGCCAAAGATAAGTCCATAGCTGGACAGATTGATAGCCAACTGGAAAAACAGAAAATTTTCTTTACATCCAAACTCAAACTGCATAAGAAAACCAAACTCACCTTTGCCTTGGAAGCCAGTTCGGACGAGAGTTCCGCGTACTGATCAAACCAAAACATGGGCATCAGCACCTTTGGCACGCCGCGGTAAATGCTGCACAAAATAATGCATTAATAAACCAAAATAAAGAGTTTCTTTTTTCTTTTTACTCACTCGAAATCATCGTCGGGCTCGATCATCATGTTGATCTGGATGCGACCGTGCACCTGGACAGGCACTCCCGTCGTCGGCTCCACTGCCAGGAAGAACTCGTGTTTGTCCTTCTCCGGCTTCATGCCACTCACAGCATCGATGTACGACTGATCGGCGAGATAGAAGTGCGGGAAGGAGGAATATATAGGAGCCTTGTCGCGGCAAGCCTTGCACTCGACCACACCGGTTTTGGGACACTCATCGAACCGTACAGGATCGCAGAAGCACGCCTGGTTGGGGTAATTCTCTCCAGAATCCAGGGTCTCCTCGGTGCCCACCCATTTGGTGGCGGTCAGTCCATGATTCTCGTATGTTCCCTGCGGCCGCAGGTTCATGAATCGACAGGCATCGGTGGCGAATATCGTGATCTCATCCTTGACGTTCATCTTTGGCGGAAAGAGGTCACCGGTGGTGCCATTAACCACGCCACAGGGCATCTCATAGAAGCCCGTCTCCGGTTTGCTATTCCAGTGGGTGAGTCGTCCCAAGTTGGAAATGTCGTCGGTGCCCGTGTGAATGGTGAACAGACCGTCATAAGTCAGCGATTCATTGCGATCCGCCAGCCAGCCGAAGCGCGTGTACGGTATGTCAATCATAGAGGTGTTGAATAGATTCAGGAAATCCGTAAGATTATCCTGATAGCCATCAAAGATCCACTCTCCCACCGGCTTCGTGGTGTATAGCTCTCCGCCCTCGTGGTTCAGCATGAAGTTAATGATTTTCTTTACAATCTTTCGTTGATTTCGCATTTCATCCGCCACCGTGGCAGTAATGGCATGGGCAGCCGTCACCAGGTCGTCCAGGGTGCCATTGGATCGCTCCGGATCAAAGAACCAGGTACGGCGCTCGTAGTACGCCACCGTGGCATTATCGAAGAACGTATAGTTCTCTTTCTTATGTTTTTCTAAGAATGTGTAAGGGCCCATTTCCACAAAGTTGGGCTTGACGTTTTTATTCCTGATTTCCTCTGGATTCGTCCAGTTGAACATGTAGAAGCTCAGGTAAATGGGTATGGGTGCCTCCAGCCAGCTGTCATAGGCATCGGTACCAGGCTTCAAGGTGAGGCCCTGGATTGAAGAAGAATCATAAATTATTACAGATTTTTTAATGGTGATCAGAAGTCATTTCTGAAGTGTTTGTAATCTGGCTATTAATTATAGATTCTGCCATATATGACTGAGTTCGCTATAATCCAAAAGCTTAACGCAAAACCCATTGATAAGATCAGTTAATCTAGTTAGGGAATAACCAAAGTATAGTATTTTGTGTGTTATAGGTTTAATTTTAAATACTACGGAATAATACATTTTTCTACCTTTTAGGGTATAATTTGAGACCGAATTTTGTAAAGGAGTCATTTCCGACCCTATAAATCATATATATTCTTGATCAGCATCAACAGACGAGTCGATCTAGCTATGTCCGACAAAAATTAATTTTTTTCAAAATTTTCCGAATTTTGAAAAAAAGGAAAGGGGTTACATCATTAAAATTGTCAAAAATTGGCAAAAATCTCAATTTTTTAAATTGTAAAACTGAGTATGCACATTTATTTACCTAACAAAAACTAACACAGGAAAGCTTGCCGAATTGAATTTAATGCTTTTTTGGCTTAGTTATGAGATTTTTAAAATTTGATTTGCCAGTGAAAATGTCATAAATATATACAGAAATATCGACTGAAAAAATGGTATTTTAGCTCCAATCAGAAGCTTCAAACTAAGTGAAGGAGTCATTTCCGACCCCATAAATCATATATATTCTTGATCAGCATCAACAGACGAGTCGATCTGGCTATGTCCGACAAAAATCAATTTTTTTCAAAATTTTCCGAATTTTGAAAAAAAGGAAAGGGGTTACATCATTAAAATTGTCAAAAATTGGCAAAAATCTCAATTTTTTAAATTGTAAAACTGAGTATGCAGATTTATTTACCTAACAAAAACTAACATAGGAAAGCTTGCCGAATTAAATTTAATGCTTTTTTGGCTTAGTTATGAGATTTTTAAAATTTAATTTGCCAGTGAAAATGTCATAAAAATATACAGAAATATCGACTGAAAAAATGGTATTTTAGCTCCAATCAGAAGCTTCAAACTAAGTGAAGGAGTCATTTCCGACCCTATAAATCATATATATTCTTGATCAGCATCAACAGACGAGTCGATCTAGCTATGTCCGACAAAAATTAATTTTTTTCAAAATTTTCCGAATTTTGAAAAAAAGGAAAGGGGTTACATCATTAAAATTGTCAAAAATTGGCAAAAATCTCAATTTTTTAAATTGTAAAACTGAGTATGCAGATTTATTTACCTAACAAAAACTAACATAGGAAAGCTTGCCGAATTGAATTTAATGCTTTTTTGGCTTAGTTATGAGATTTTTAAAATTTGATTTGCCAGTGAAAATGTCATAAATATATACAGAAATATCGACTGAAAAAATGGTATTTTAGCTCCAATCAGAAGCTTCAGTTAATCTAGTTAGGGAATAACCAAAGTATAGTATTTTGTGTGTTATAGGTTTAATTTTAAATACTACGGAATAATACATTTTTCTACCTTTTAGGGTATAATTTGAGACCGAATTTTGTGAAGGAGTCATTTCCGACCCTATAAATCATATATATTCTTGATCAGCATCAACAGACGAGTCGATCTAGCTATGTCCGACAAAAAATAATTTTTTTCAAAATTTTCCGAATTTTGAAAAAAAGGAAAGGGGTTACATCATTAAAATTGTCAAAAATTGGCAAAAATATCAATTTTTTAAATTGTAAAACTGAGTATGCAGATTTATTTACCTAACAAAAACTAACATAGGAAAGCTTGCCGAATTAAATTTAATGCTTTTTTGACTTAGTTATGAGACTTTTAAAATTTGATTTGCCAGTGAAAATGTCATAAATATATACAGAAATATCGACTGAAAAAATGGTATTTTAGCTCCAATCAGAAGCTTCAAACTAAGTGAAGGAGTCATTTCCGACCCTATAAATCATATATATTCTTGATCAGCATCAACAGACGAGTCGATCTAGCTATGTCCGACAAAAATTAATTTTTTTCAAAATTTTCCGAATTTTGAAAAAAAGGAAAGGGGTTACATCATTAAAATTGTCAAAAATTGGCAAAAATCTCAATTTTTTAAATTGTAAAACTGAGTATGCAGATTTATTTACCTAACAAAAACTAACATAGGAAAGCTTGCCGAATTAAATTTAATGCTTTTTTGGCTTAGTTATGAGATTTTTAAAATTTAATTTGCCAGTGAAAATGTCATAAAAATATACAGAAATATCGACTGAAAAAATGGTATTTTAGCTCCAATCAGAAGCTTCAAACTAAGTGAAGGAGTCATTTCCGACCCTATAAATCATATATATTCTTGATCAGCATCAACAGACGAGTCGATCTGGCTATGTCCGACAAAAATTAATTTTTTTCCAAATTTTCCGAATTTTGAAAAAAAGGAAAGGGGTTACATCATTAAAATTGTCAAAAATTGGCAAAAATCTCAATTTTTTAAATTGTAAAACTGAGTATGCAGATTTATTTACCTAACAAAAACTAACATAGGAAAGCTTGCCGAATTGAATTTAATGCTTTTTTGGCTTAGTTATGGACAATTTAAAATTCTGTGAGTGGTCAAAAACACAACAGAAAACAAACTTCGGCTTCCCGAAGTTAGCTTATTTTTTTTGTTGGCAATAAAACCTGATAGTAAACTTGGAAATTATTTTCATTCTTAAGTTTAACTCAGCTTAAATGATATAATCTTTTTATGGTTTACTTTATGGCTGGAGCTGTGTTGTAATCGAAGCAAATCTATGCATACCTACATTTGTAATCGAGGATTCTTAACTCTCTTCACTTAGTCAAAATATACTTACATCCTCGACAAGACTATCGGCCAAATTGGGCCAGAAGACCACGGTGAGAATTCCCAGGACCAGGAAGAGCGAGCCCAGGCCAAAGACCCAGGCCTTGCGTTGAGTTTCCCCGCAGCAGCGGCAGCACATGACTGAGGAAGATTCACGGATTCGGGAAGCAACAAATGGAACTGAACAGAATCTTCCCTACGCGCTGCGGTGCATCTGGAATGGGATCAGAGTTCATTGGGTTATTTTCGCGCTTGCATAATCTGTGACAATAAAACGTCCGTATCGCGGCTTATCGGAGGAATTTTTATTCCTGGCACCCAGCAGAGCTGCCCCTAATAATAATAATAATAATAATAATCCACCATGGCCAGCCTATCGATGTGTTTTTCTGTCCCTGCTTAAGTATTTCGATAAGCCAGTACGATTAAGCTATTTTTTGACTGATGTCTACGTCCGTTGCAGTCGAAGATTACGCCGGGACAGTGTCCACTTGGAGCCAAGTACAGACATCCGCACATCTCGTGAGTTGACAAGCACTTGCCACCGGGCATAAAAACTTACGCGAATTTCCAATTGAAGAAGGGGACTGAAAGGTGCTCCAGTTGAGAAGGAACTCTATAAGGAACTATCACAACCGCACGCGTCCCCTGCCAGGGCGAAACTGTTTGCCAGCGGGTATTTCTTTGGGTCTTTAAATGGAACCACTTGAGGTTTTACTACTTGGTTCTCTAACTAATCTCTGGATTTTGCTAATCTGGAATGTATAGTATGCCCGATAGGCGGAACTCTATTTAAAGGGGAAATCTGTTGCTTAAATGGAGTTTAACTGTCTTGACGATTTATATCTATGCGTAATGTATAAGATATAAATAAATTAAATTACATTTTCAGAAAGTGCCATAATATACATTTTTTAACATAGAATGCAAAATTTTCGATACTAAAAGTTTTGATATAAGGTGGGGAATTTGATTTTCTTGTATATCGATATAAATTCCTAGCAGGAATTTCCTACCTTGTTTGTAATTTGCATTTTTTGACTTCCTTCATAACAATTCAATACACTTTGCGTTTCCCTTTCAGTTCAATGAGTACTTACAAGCTGATCCGCTCAAATGTTGGTCAATGAATGGGCTTTCCATGGCCCCGATTGACACGGATGTGAGATAAGCTGGCAATATGTTTATCTCCCTATTTAAACGCAATTCTTTGGCCATTTATGCTTGGTCAAGATGTTTGGTACACGCAAACGCTTCCAAGGGGTTCCTATTTATGGCACTGATAAGATAAAACTTGCCGCGAGAGAGATTATGACAGCTGCGATTAGCCGGCTGACATGTGTTTAGCCCGATCCGGGCAACTAATATGTAGATTACTTGCCTCTATACTAGAGGTTTGTCAATGTAATAGAAACGAGGCCTCTTTGATATCAATATAAGTCTAGAGCATATCGTATTGCAAGTATTCGCTTTTTAAACCATCCTTTGTTTCTCATTCATTGTCGCCCTGAGTCAGAACTTGTTTATTTGTCCGATTATTGGGCTATGCACTCGTCTTTGTTCGTCGGCTGATAAAGAGCAAAAAAGGGGTCTGAAACTACAGTAAAACTTGCCCAAATGGATCTTGAGGGAGTCGAATTTTGGGTTTATATACCCTTGCAGTTTGTTGAAATTAATCATAGCTAATCTAAATATGTTCGCATTTTGAGTATATATTGGTTGATATTTATATATGAAATTTTATTCGACAAACCAAAGATTTACAAAACTCATAACTAAGCCAAAAAAGCATTAATTTTAATTCGGAAAGCGTTCCAATGCTAGTTTTTATTAGTTTAACAAATCTGCATATTCAATTTAACAATTTAAAAAAATTGAATTTTTATCAATTTTTGAAAATTTTAATGATGTAACCCCTTATCTTTTTTTGAAAAAATTGAAAAAAAAATTTTTTGCCCGGACATGTCTAATTCGATTCGGCTATCGATGCTGATCAAGAATATATATGGTTTGTAGGGTCGGAAATGACTCCTTCACAGAATTAGAAGCTTTTGAATAAAGTTATAATACCCTGCAAGGGTATAATGAACTAATTTAAGATGTATTTCTTTTCTAAGCAAAATATATATTTTCTGGCATCCCCTAAGAAGTCTCCACTGTGAAGCTGAGTGATAGCCCAACTTGCTGAGGAAAACTGTGCCCTATTTAAATCCTAAACTGTGATATTCCAAGTCCGATGACATCATTGGGCGGGTAATAAGCTAATTAACACGTATTATTACATGCGAATTACTCACCTTTTCTAAGGCCAACTGCAATTGCGTTTTCTTCCAGATGTTTTTCTTGTTTTTGTTTTTGTTGTTATGGCCTTGACTTTCAATACTCGCTCTTAGTGGTTAAATTATGTTTTCCAAGGCTATCTGCTCAATGTCCTAGCATTAAAGCTTAAGAAAATTCTAAAACGGTACAAACTACAGTTAAATAGGCCGGGATTGAAAGGGATTATTGAAATTAAATTACCTTTACCTGAATGAGCTTCGGCGTAGGCGTATTTCCCATTAACCGGTAACTAAATATAAAGGCACTTGCGTGTTTATATGTCCAGTGCAGCAACTGAGAACTTAATGCAGCAATCACTCAACTGGTGGTGGTCGAACTTTGCTGACTTAATTGGATTAAACAATTGTTTTCGTTTTTGCTAATTTGCTTTTTTTAGTCGAGTGTGCCCGCCGTCCTTTTCTCCGAATTAACCACTTGCCCGGAACGGTCATACTTGATTGGCTGAAAAAGTTTTCTTTTTTCCCCAGGTTAAATGGCGGTTTTGAGGAATGATGGCTCTGCAGAAAATGTCTAGAAATTCAAAAAAGTCTTCAAATTAAAAGGTTTCCTGGGTAAACATTTACTCTGTTAACTATATTTTATCATTCTCTTTTAACAGTGTGTTAACAGGATCAGCTGGGAAAGCTTGGAAAAGCGGGCACACTATTCTTAAACAATGAAAACAATGTGTTAAATAAATCAAGAGTAAACTGGATCGCCGAATAAATTTAAAAACCATGGATGTGTAAGCGTGGAAATTGATATTGTTTTAAATACATATGAACATATTTTGATTTCAGGAAGATCTGTCGAGTGTGTAAGGAATCGTCGGAGGCCATGGTCAATATATTTGACGCCATCGGAATACTAGATAGAAGGATTTCTATAGCGGATATGATATCCCAGTGTACTGGGTATCGCGTTTCTAGAGGGGATCCTTTTCCCAAATCCATATGTGCACCATGCAAGCAGGATGCGACAAATGCATATGAGATTCAACAACTTTACGAGACGAGCCACAAAGTCTTCTGCCAAATGGAAAAAGATATCAAGGAAGATGAGGACCTACTGCAGGAAGAAATATCTGCCTTCGAGGACACTAAAACTAAAAAGACACCTTACAAAGGAAAAAAAGGTTTTGAAAAAGATTCGATAGGAATAGACGAAACAAGAGAGGGTTTCCATGGCCGAGTAGAGAACGAGCCGGTTGAAGAAGACGTATTCGAGGAAGATCGCCTCCATATTTTTGACTGTGATGTCGATCAGCTAGACTTTCAAGTAAAAATTGAGGAAAACAAAGAATATTTTCAGTCAGATGATCATAAGGGTGCTGTAGATCACGAGGACAAGGCAGATCATCCACACATATGTTCCTATTGCCAGAAGTCCTTTCTACATAAAAGTAATCTGCAGCTACACATCCGCATTCATACAGGAGAACGTCCTTACAAGTGTTCTTACTGCTCGAAATCTTTTGCGCTAAATGGCACTCTTCAGAAACATATCCGGACCCACACAGGAGAAAGGCCTTACAAGTGTTCCCACTGTGAGCGCTCCTTTAAAACTATAGCTCCTCTGCAGTCACACATTCGGACCCATACAGGAGAACGACCTTATAAATGTCCCGATTGCCAGAAGACTTTTGTACAGAATCGACATCTTCAGGATCACATGCGGACCCACACAGGAGAACGGCCGTATAAGTGTGCGCAGTGCCAAACGTCTTTTTCGTACAAACAAAGTCTTCAGAAACACGTCCGGACCCACACAGGAGAACGGCCTTACAAGTGTTCAGAGGAGTCCTGCAATGCTTCATTTTCACGAATCGATAGCCTTTTGGAACACAGCCGAAGTCACAAAGAAGAGCGGCCCTTTAAGTGTTTAGACTGCCATAAGAGTTTTACATTAAAGCGGTATCTTCAGAAACACATTAGGACGCATACACTTCCCGACAAACTCGACAAATGTCCCTGAGAAGGAAATATACAAGTTGTGCAAAAGAATATAAAGTATTCCTGCTTACCCGGCCATGGCTTTATTCCGCAGGATGTTCTTTTTTCCAGAGTTTGCAGCAATTTCTTGTTTTATTTAGTAAAAACTAAATTTGTTTATTTTGTTTTTTGTTGACCGTAAAACAATGTGCTCGCTCTTCGAACGTTGAAAAATACCATAAAAATATCACATGTAAAGTCTCAGACCAGTGTCTCTAGCTTCGCTGAAAGTTCTATACAGTCGTCTCGCTTACACTTATGTAAAACACTATGGTGCTGACAAATCTTGAATGATAACTCTTTATGAAGTCGTGTCCCAAGAGCATAATGGTTAATCAGAGTTTCTGTTACATTTTGCCCTGTTTAGCACATAAACTTCTTACGGAGGAGAAAATCATGGCAACTTATTTCGGCTTAGTGTATTTTAACCCATGAATTTCTGGCAACACTGGCTGGCCACCAGGCTGGCAACCCTGGCTAGCCGGCAGCCAATCAGGGCGTCCCACGAGCACAGGCAACAACTACAAAATTTTTGCCAGCATTTAAGTTTCATTTATCTAGGAAAAGCAGCATGAATTACTGCCATTGAGCGAGCCAAAACAACCGAAATCTAGAAAATGCAGGTGATTAAGTACGTGGTGCTGGTACAGCTGGCCCTGCTGCTCGTGGACGAAGTGCTAGCCGGTCGGGACTTCTACAAAATTCTGAATGTGAAGCGCAACGCCAACACGAACGAGATCAAGAAGGCGTATCGTCGCCTGGCCAAGGAGCTTCATCCGGACAAGAACAAGGACGACCCGGAGGCCTCGACCAAGTTCCAGGACTTGGGCGCCGCCTACGAAGTGCTGTCGAATGCCGACAAGCGCAAGACGTACGACCGCTGCGGCGAGGAGTGCCTGAAGAAGGAGGGCATGATGGACCACGGCGGTGATCCCTTCTCCAGCTTCTTTGGGGACTTTGGCTTCCACTTTGGCAACGGCGATCCACACCAACAGGACACGCCACGCGGCGCGGACATCGTCATGAACATGTTCGTGTCCCTGGAGGAGCTCTACTCGGGCAATTTCGTGGAAATTGTGCGTAACAAGCCCGTGATGAAGCCCGCCTCAGGCACTCGCAAGTGCAACTGCCGCCAGGAGATGGTAACCCGCAATTTGGGCCCCGGCCGCTTCCAAATGATCCAGCAAACCGTGTGCGACGAGTGCCCCAACGTGAAGCTCGTCAATGAGGAACGCACCCTCGAAATCGAGGTGGAGCAGGGCATGGTCGATGGCCAGGAGACACGGTTTGTGGCCGAGGGTGAGCCACACATCGATGGCGAGCCGGGCGATCTCATTGTGCGCGTCCAACAGATGCCCCATCCGCGTTTCCTTCGCAAGGAAGACGATCTCTACACCAATGTAACCATCAGCCTGCAAGACGCCCTCGTTGGCTTCTCCATGGAGATTAAGCACCTGGACGGCCATCTAGTGCCCGTTACGAGAGAGAAGATTACGTGGCCGGGCGCTAGGATCCGCAAGAAGGGCGAGGGAATGCCCAACTTTGAGAACAACAACCTCACCGGCAATCTGTACATAACCTTCGACGTGGAGTTCCCGAAGAAGGACCTAACGGAGGAGGACAAGGAAGGTGAGTGTCCCTTATAATAAATGCAAATTCAATTATTAACAATTTCGTCCATTCTTTTTTAGCGCTCAAGAAAATACTCGATCAATCGTCCATTAATCGAATCTACAATGGACTGTGAACCTACAACGCTCGCCGGCTGTACTCTAGTATTTAAAAATGCCTAGCTGGGGGCGGTTTCGATCTGGAAACGCCCCCCTATTCAAGCAACGACTTTGTTTAAAAAAGTTGTTGCAATAAAAACCAATTTAATTTTAGTTTAGAATTTTGTAAAATAGTAAAAAAAAGAGGAAACAAGAACACAACTACTGGCGATTCCTGGCAAACACAAATGGAATTGCAAAGACGAACAACCAGCCAACACAAAATAAAACGGATTTCAATTATGAACAGTCTCTCTATTTATTTAGTAAAATAAATAAAGGTTAAATAATGATAAAAAATTAAAATTGAATTTAAAATGCATTTATCGGCGTATCGATAACATTTCTCTAGAAGCAACCTTACGAACAGCTGGGGTTAGCTGGCGCAGGACAACGGGTAGAAAAGAGAAAGAGAGCAGAACAGGAAGTGGCGAAAGTTCGCATTCAGAGAGCGAAGAAATTTTCAGCAGTGCGGACGTAGTACAAGCTTAGTCTTCTCAGGCTTATATTTTTTTAAAAGCAAGCTAAACCGAAACTCACAGAACCAAATCACAGGAGCAGCTCTAACTGTTTTTACTGTACATGCCTTACAACCCGAAGCACCTGCTCCCCCCTAAAAGCACCGTTAGCTGAACATAACCTAGAAAAAAAGCTAAGGAAAAACATTCAAAGGATTTCCTTTCACCTGCGGCCCGAGAATAAAAAAGGCAACAACATCGACAACAAATACATAGTATGAATGTCGCCTAAATATCATCATTTCGAGGTGAGTCGCAAGGGAGCTCCTTCTTGTTACTCCCATTTGCCCGGGTCCTGCGACCACACTCTTCTCCCTGTTTTTACTATCGATTTTCTGCGGGGTTGTCCCTTCAACTTTAAGTGACCCACAAAAAACTCACACAGAAGGGAGCAAAGGCACGGCAGGGTGGTTTTAGGTCAGCCGGCAAAGTTGCGTACTAGCTCATCCATTCGCATTTGATGCTTTATTTCCAGATTGCACTGGTCTACTTTCTGCTGCTGATACCATGGCCGCCGACGAATGTCCTCAGGATGCTCTGTTCGCGAGATAACAGCCGGCTGGTGCGCAAGATAGTGCGCTCCAAGTGGACACCTATTTTGGACAAGCATCAGGTTAGTCCACCGAGTCTTTGGATTTAATTCGTAATTATTGATTTATGTGAATCACAGGTTAAGCTGCCCCTTGAGTGCCCGCTGCATCCTTTCCGGGATGTGTTTGCCCCCAGACAGGATGCCAAGCAAAGGGATCGACCCACTCAGTGGACGTGCAGGAAATGTGGCAAGAGCTTCTACCAGGAGAAGCACTTGGATCTACACTTTGAAACGCGCCACAAGAGCATCATCAATGAGGTGAGATCAAAAAGCGACTAATAATTATATGTTATATACATATATTATTTAGAAAATATCGGTGTTTGATATATCGAAATTTTTATATCATTATATTTATATATTATATTTTTATACCCCTGCAGGGCATTATAATTTTGGTCTGAAGCTTGAAAAACAGTGAAGGAGTCATTTTCGACCCCATAAATCATATATATTATTGATCAGCATCAATAGACGAATCGAACTAGTCATGTCTGGTGGGAAAAAAAATTTTTCGAAAATTTGTCAAAATTTCAAAAAAAGATAAGGGGTTACATCATCCTTTTTTTCAAAATTTGACAAAAAATTTATTTTTTTAAATTGTAAAACTGAGTATGCAGATTTATTTACCTAATAAAAACTAACATAGGAAAGCTTGCCGAATTAAATTTAATGCTTTTTTGGCTTAGTTATGAGATTTTTAAAATTTGATTTGCCATAAAAATATACAGAAATATCGACTGAAAAAATGGATTTTAGCTCCAATCAGAAGCTTCAAACTAAGTGAAAGAGTCATTTCCGACCCTATAAATCATATATATTCTTGATCAGCATCAACAGACGAGTCGATCTAGCTATGTCCGACAAAAATTAATTTTTTTCAAAATTTTCCGAATTTTGAAAAAAAGGAAAGGGGTTAAATCATTAAAATTGTCAAATTTTGACAAAAAATTTAATTTTTTAAATTTGAAAACTAAGAATGCAGATTTGTTGGCGCTGTAAAAACTAGTATAGAAAAGCTTTCCGATTTGAAATTAATGCATTTTTGGCTTAGTTATGAATCCATGATCCTATGGATAATTCGATTTCTTGTTGACTTAATTTCTTGTCGAATTAGCAAAACTTTTTTGTATATTTGCTAAGAAAGAGATTATAGAAGAATTCTTCCAGAAGATTACAAGACAGAGTTTCCTTCAGATACCTTGCTCTGAATTAAATATTTAGTTTTCCCCATGAATATACTATATTTTCCCATTTAAATTAAATTAAATGTTAATTTACCTTCTATCCTGCGACAGGCGGAGGATGCCGTTTGCCTGGCCGACTTCTGCGACATCATGCGCTGCGAGGTGTTTGAGACGGAGGATGCGTCGAGTCTTAAGTTCGGGGACCAGCACATTGTCACGGACATCGAGGTCTGGGGCGACTCCCTGGGTCAGAACTCCGCGTTGGCCAAAGCGAATGCCGCCTACTTGAGCTTAATACCAAGGTGAGTGCTGTCTCCGCACCGACCTGTAATTATTGATTTAACTCTTTGATTCTCCGCAGAACTTCCACATTGGGTGCCTCGCGTGCCGCCAAAGTACAAAACCGTCAATTACTCCAAGACAAGCCAAGCCAGGCCAGCAGCAAGCAGGATCAGTCGCCGGCAGGTGAGCGAACACATCCCCATTCCCACCACCACCACCACCACCAGAACTCCCACCACCTCCCTCGAGAGCGTCCATCCACCACAGCCAATCCCCTTCGCCTAGATGCAACACCGGAGGACGGCTCGGCGGCCCGGCCCAAGTCGGCGGGCGAGAAGCTCCTGCACAAGCTCAAGGAGCTGGGCAAGGCACACCTGAAGGCCGCCGCTGGGGAGCCAGAGGCCAGCAGGCAGAACGAGACGGATGACGATGATGACGAGGAGGAGGAGGAGGGCAGCGGACAAGCCGAGGGCAGTGGCCAGTCCGTTGATGCGGCCAAAACGGAGGAGGGATCGGGAGCCAATGGGAATGGCAACAAGGCCAGGGCCAACTGCAAGCCGGAGGAGCTGAGTAAGCTTAAGACCCGCTGCGAGCTGCTACTGAGGAGTTGCATAGGTGGTTTGCTGCTGTCCATGTCGGATCAGGCCTTCAAGGAGATGGAAGGTGAGTGTTGAAGGCACTTTTAATTTGGTATACGTTTATGGACCTTCATCCCTGCAGAGGAGATGAACAAGGCTGTGTGCTGGTATCTAACCTGCGACCGCTACTGGGAGGATGGTCCCTTGGAGCCACGCGCCTTCCCCTGGGGCCTGATCGTGATCCTGATCTTCGTACTGTCGACTGGCATCTGCTTTTGCTACTACATCATCTGGATCCTGTTCGAGTAAGTGTGCGCCGTGTGCCGGGCCTCCTCCCATTGAGATTGAGCGAACCTAAGTCATCTGTTTCAGCTCCGAAGAGACGACAATCAACGCCAACCACTATTACGGCCAGGGAGCCATCGGCGGCAGCGGCGGGAGCATCTACATGCCCGGAGCAGCAGTGGGTCATCACTACCATGTGGACTATGTCACGCGGCGCGACCTCGACCTGGACGCCGGCGGGATAGCTGCACAGCAGCAGCAGCAGCAGCAGCATCAGCAGCAGCTGCTCCAGGAGCAGCAGTTCTATTACCAGCAGCAACAGCAACAGCAGCAAGTGGCCTCCGCCCGGGATTTGTATCCGGATCCGGTGCAATACCATCGGCACAGTCCGCGGCATTACATCGGCGATCAGCGTCCGGTGGTGGCTGTGGGCACACCCACCCAAGGGGGCGTGCGCACCAGCTCCTCCAACGCCAATACGCCATTGCACCACCGCCAGCACCCGGGTCATCCACCCCACCTGCAGCATCGTCACTCGACGAGCCTGGCCTACCCACAGGACATTTTAGACCGACGCGACTATACAAATAGCTCGTCGCGCCCTATCGCCACCAGCATGGTGGCTGGTTCAGGATCGGTGCTAGCAGCAGCAGCAGTCGCACCAGGATCGGGAGCTCCCGGCGATGCCCAGCAGCGGCACTACAACACGCATCCGCGGCCGCTGGAGACGAGGCACCGCCATGTGGGCTCCTCGCAGCAATCCCTACGTGCCTCCGCCTCCACGCACGAGATTGTGCAGCAGGAGGCGGGTCTGGGTCAGAACGAGCACTACATCTATGTGACCTATCCGCCGGACCTCAAGAAGCGATACTTCGAGTAGTAGTCGCAGTCAGCCGAGCGCAGGTTGGATGCTTCAGTGGATCGTACAGATCCAGTACTATGGAGACTGTGTTGCAGAGCCTTCGTATGTAAGGAGAGATCGAGTGTGGGACAGAGAGACCAAAGAGCCCTCGGAAGGAGAGCCAAGAAACGAAACCAAAGCCAGAGATCAGGATGGATGATCTGGAGGAGATGGAGAAGATATATAGAGAACGATTAAGCGGAGGACTGGCCGCCAACCTAACCCAAAAAAGTTGGTTTTTTACTTTTAGCCTGCAAATTCTAGATTTGTGAACTGTGCTGTTCTTTTTTAATTCTACAAAATAAATTGCAATATTTCTGTACAATAGAAAATAGAGTTTTCTTTAATGGGAATGGGTAATAAGACTTATTTTTGGCGTTTTAAGATATTCCTACAAAAAAATTGATGCCTTTATTCTCATTTAAAAATATAATTAAAACCAATACATTTTTGTTTAATATATATCAATAATTCCATGAAAAAACTTGAAGTTAGGGTTTGTATAGTTTCTTATAAGTACCTCTTTGTGTCTGTTTACTAGATTTATCTTGAATTTGAAATACAAATTACACCAGTGCGTATACGTAATTTTATGGGACTTTAATCTGTGCTTCCGTTCTGAGTTCAGCCGAAAAGTATGCCATGTATTGGCACTTCCGCCAATAACTATTAGCAAGCAATAATTTCAAATATCAAAAATACACATTTAACGATTTTTTTTTTTAATTTTACAAAAAATTACGTATACGTACTGGTGAACTTAGTATTTATTAAATTTAAGAAAAAGAATGAAACTGCCAAAAAAGAATTATTTATAAAAACTGTAAGGCCCTTTACCAAAATGAACTGCTGACAAGGGTCAATATTGGAGTCTTGTTTTTTTTTTAAATAATATTGAAAATTTTTAGAAAAATCCAAATTTTAGAAGTTCATAACTCAGCCAAAAATTCATTAATTTTAATTCGGAAAGCATTCTTATGCTATTTTTGATTAGGTTATTAAATCTGCATACTTAATTTACAGTTTAAAAAAATTTAATTTTTTGGCGATTTTTGAAAAAAAGGATGATGTAACCCCTTATCTTTTTTTGAAAAAATTGAAAAATTTTCAAAATTTTTTTTTTAACCGGACATGGTTAGATCGACTCGGCTATCGATTCTGATCAAGAATATATATGGTTTATAGGGTCGGAAACGACTTCTTCATAGCGTTACAAGCTTTTGACTAAAAGTATAATACTTCCCAAGGGTATAAATATTACCAAAGATATTTAACGATTTTTATTTTATTTCTAGTACTCACAAAAAATTACGTATACGCACTGGTGAAGTTATTATTTATTTAATTTAAGAAAAAGAATGTATTTGCCAAAAAATAGTTATTTATATAATAATACAAGGTCTTTAACTAAAATGAACTGTTGACAAGTATCAAGATTGGAGTCTTGTTTTTATTTGAAATAATATTGACAATTTTTTGAAAAATCCAAATTTTAGAAGTTCATAACTCAGCCAAAAATTCATTAATTTCAATTCGGAAAGCTTTCTTATGCTATTTTTGATTAGGTTATTAAATCTGCATACTTAATTTACAGTTTAAAAAAATTTAATTTTTTGGCGATTTTTGAAAAAAAGGATGATGTAACCCCTTATCTTTTTTTGAAAAAATTGAAAAATTTTCAAAATTTTTTTTTTAACCGGACATGGTTAGATCGACTCGGCTATCGATTCTGATCAAGAATATATATGGTTTATAGGGTCGGAAACGACTTCTTCATAGCGTTACAAGCTTTTGACTAAAAGTATAATACTTCCCAAGGGTATAAATATTACCAAAGATATTTAACGATTTTTATTTTATTTCTAGTACTCACAAAAAATTACGTATACGCACTGGTGAAGTTATTATTTATTTAATTTAAGAAAAAGAATGTATTTGCCAAAAAATAGTTATTTATATAATAATACAAGGTCTTTAACTAAAATGAACTGTTGACAAGTATCAAGATTGGAGTCTTGTTTTTATTTGAAATAATATTGACAATTTTTTGAAAAATCCAAATTTTAGAAGTTCATAACTCAGCCAAAAATTCATTAATTTCAATTCGGAAAGCTTTCTTATGCTATTTTTGATTAGGCTATTAAATCTGCATACTTAATTTACAGTTTAAAAAAATTTAATTTTTTGGCGATTTTTGAAAAAAAGGATGATGTAACCCCTTATCTTTTTTTGAAAAAATTGAAAATTTTTCGAAAATTTTTTTTTCAACCGGACATGGCTAGATCGACTCGGCTATCGATTCTGATCAAGAATATATATGGTTTATAGGGTCGGAAATGACTTCTTCATAGCGTTACAAGCTTTTGACTAAAATTATATTACTCCTCTAGGATATTGATGTTACCAAAAATATTTAAAGATTTTTATTTCAATCGAGATTGTAGACAATGTTTTATAACCTCTACATGTAACAAACATCCACATAAATAGTCTCATTTACACTTTTACCTTTTACTTACTTTATTTTAATAAGATTTTTAAAACTTTTTATAGGCCAAAAAAAAAAAACACCAAGTCATCGATTAACATTTACATAAAACATTTATTTCTCATTATTTTTGTTTTTAGTATTTTGTATATCCTTTCTTTTGTTTGGTTTTTGCTCAAAGACACTCACATTGATATAGTCACAAATCTTAACGCTAAAGGGTCCAATGAAAACCTTCCGATATACAAGAGTACAGCTAGAAAATACATACAGATATATCCATTAGGGGTTTGTGGTGAATATCCATTAGGGGTGTGTATGTACATATTGCGCAATAAATATTAATTGTTACTGCTAAACACTAATTACTACATTTAGTGGGCTAGCTCTTGCATTTTTCTGTTGTTTTGTACTAAAATTAAGCGTATTATTTAGATTATAAACAAATTACAAATTACAAACGAAAGAACGTACATTTAGAGATTTAGCTAGACATAAGATAGTAGTTTCTTGATTCGTGTTTAGTGTATAGATAGTGTATATAGTTTTCTAAAAAGTTGGTCCTTTGGAATGTGTTACAAGACAGAAAAAAGACATCTAGGTGGTTTCGATTATAATATTAGATTACATTCAGATTCTTCTAAGACTAAAAAAACCAGCACCCGAAGTGTGTTCCACAGTTGGCATTGCCCTTGGATTTAAACATATATATATATATGTTATATATATCTTTTTCATATTCCGCATCTGCGTTTTACACAAGTCCAGCGTTGTGAATTTTTTAAGGTTCGCCATAACGAATTATATTTTATATGCCTTGAAGATCTGCCTGGATCAATTCGAGATGGCCTTTTGCCACGGAACTCTGGTGCTTTTGGTTGGTATAGGAATGGCGGGGGCTTGAAGCTTAACACTCTTGGTAATCCCCAAAAACCCGACGATAACAAATTGCTCTAGGAACCTAACCACGAAGAATTGCTCTATAAAAAGAAAAAAACAAAACAAACAAACAAAGTCTTGGGCTTCTAACAGATCGAACATTATATATGTTTACTTTTTGGTCTAGGCTGCATTTGGTGGCAATATATATGTTATATCTAAAAAAAATTATACTATGAAGGCCGAGGCAGACACGCAAAGGGAACGTTCATATATCTATATGTATATATATATATATAATGCGAAATGTATCTCAAATCTGTGCCTGACCTTTGGCGAAAAGCACTTTAAAATGGCCCAACTCGCTGAGCGACTAAAATGCTGATACATTAGAAGATAACATTGCTATACACATACATATATAAATATATATATATATATACTATATCTCGTTAATTGCACGCGACTCGAACTCCCCGACTTTGCCCCCGAAATTAACCCTCCTCATCACCTAACGCTGCTTACTCATGCTTAACCCATTCATCGAGATTCGAATTCGCGCATTCCAGATAAACACGACATTTTCCATGTAAATATTGCACAGATATCTAAAATATACTCCTTACATATATCTTTATATGATACTCTCTCTATATTGTTAGTAAAATAAGTATCGTAAAAGTTATTCAAAAGTAATATGATTTCCCTAAAATATTCCATTTCCTAAAACGAATTCAAACATTTAAAAAGCAAAAAAAAGTCTTGAGATTCTGGTAAAAAGTTTAGCTACTTGTGTGTGTGTGGTGTGTGTGTGGGGTGTGTGTGTAGCTCGTCCAGCTATTCAAGCCTCACACATCTGATCCTATCCAGGGACCAGAAATATCTTTGGTAGAAGCTGGCATCCTAGGTGATCCTGCGGCGGCTCCTCCGCTTCTTGCCCGCCCGCTGGCGCTTGTACTTCCGCAGGATGCGATGGGCATGGTGGTAGCGACTGATCCGACTCTGGACGTACTTCCCATGGAGATACTTGAGCAACTGGCGGCGATCTTGTTGCGGATCAGACTTCTCCTCACGGATTATCTCCTCGTGGTGGATCAGGGGCGTGTTGGTGTCGAACTCGGGCTGTGGTTCCGCCAGCAATTGGATGAGCTGCAAGGTGTTGACCTGCTCGGCCTCCAAAGGATTCACCTGGACGAGTTCTTCGTCGGCCTGATTGTCCACCATCTCCTGATCCTCGTCCTCCTCATCCTCCTCCCCGCTGGCCACCACGCCCAGTATATTCTCGTTCATGTCGCACTGCACCACATAGAGATCGCTGCTGGAGTCAAAGATCTCGGCCAGATTGATGAGCAGCACATCCTGACCATTGTGGTTGGGCTCCTCATCGTTCTCCTTGCCCTCGAAATCCTCGGGATCCGAGGCCACCCCTATTTGCTGATACATCTCCGCCAGGGCCTCCTCCACGCTCAGCTCTCGGGCGGCAGGATTGCTCACCCTGGGAGATTCCTCGGATGCACTCTCTCTTACGACTACTAACTCTGCTTCTGTCTTTAAGGAACTATTTAAGGCAATCTTACTAAGGTCACTTAGCTTTGGTACGCTGGCGAAGCGCGAGCTGGTGGCCAGCTCCTCGCTATCGCTCTCCAGGATCTGCTTTAGTTTGGCAATATCGTGATTGGAGACCCCTTCTTCTCCTTCCTCCGGATTCATCTCGATTTTGATCATCTCAAGGGGAGACTGTGCCGGCTTGGGTTCTTCTGGTTTCGTTTGGGATTGGGAGAGTTCCCTTTCCAGGGCGGCCAGCTCATTGAAGTCGCTTTCCGGTGAGCTCGCGGAACTGCTGCTGCTACTGCTGCTGCTGGAGCTACTGCTGGCACTGGAGGCCACTTCTCCTCCTCCTGCTGCTCCCCCTCCCTGGCTGGTTGTACTGCTGGTGTCATCGTCTGAGCTGGAGCTACTGGAACTCGAACTGGACGAAGAGGATGAGGACGATGATGATGAGAGGATTATTTTAATCACGGGCTGGTTTGGCTCTGGAGTGGGCGTAACATTGTCCTCCATGTTATTCCTTAGCCAGGCCTGGATTTGCTCCTCTTTGTTGGGAACAGCAGCTGGCTCTGCAGGGGATTCTGTCTCATTGGCAGGCTTCTGCTCCTCCTGCCCCTTCTCCTGCTCCTGGTCCTGCTCATTTTCTTCCTCCTGCTCCACTCTCAGCTTAATTTTTGGCGACAAATTCGTATTCTCAAAATCATCGAAGCCCTTGAAGCTTGGCTGTAGCTCCAGGGACTTGATGGTGTCCAAGCTCTGCTCTTCCAGATTCAGGACTCCGCCAGCCTCTTCCTCAGTCTTGTCTTTGTAGCTGTAGACACTCTTGATGACCGTCTCCCGATCGGTGCCGCTCAGCAAGCTGCTCCGAAACTCCGAGGAGTTCAAGGCCGAGACACTCAGCCCCTTGAGACTGGGCGGATTATGCAGCTCCTGGCTGGGTATGTACTTCTTCATTAGCCTCTTGATCAGCGGAAGGCGGTGCTCTCTGTGTCGGGTCAACTGCTTCTTAACCAGCAGATGTCGCAGTTCTCTGGTTCGGCTAGAGGCGGCTCGCTTCCTCAACAGTTTTAAGGCCTTGAAATAGTGACGATACTTAATCTTTGGACTCTCGAACTCCAGGATCTTTAGCATCTTGATGCGATTGCGGCGCTTCTTGGCAAGAAGCTTCTGACTGGCCCTGGCCGAGGCTTTCGGGGAGAGGACTTTCATCGGGGGATTTGGAGTCACTTCATCCAGCGGTCGTACTGCCTCCTCCTCCTTGTTCCCTTCGAGGCTCTCCAGCGGCTCAGTGGTTCGTCGTTTCCTCTTGTAGAACTTAAATCGCTTGGGATTCTCCCTGTATTCTTCCTCATCCTGGGGATTCGTCTCCTCCGTTTCACTCTCAGAGCCCTCGATCTTGTGTATGAAGGTCTCGTACTCCTTGGCAAAGGTGGACTCATTCGAGTTCGAGCTGTTGTTCTGATCAAAGTCCAGGACCGACGTGGGAGCAGGTTGAGAGGCTTGGGTGACGTTAGCAAAGTTCTCAGTGTTGCTGCTAAGAATGGGACTGGGTAGAGGCAGTGCTGGTGATGGTTCACTGTCAATTTGAGGTGCTGCTTCCGGTTGTCGAAGAATCTCCGCCAGGGCATCGCTATCGTTGACCGGCTGCTCCGTGACACAGGTCTTGAGACGCAGCTCATCCAGCTCCTTTTCCACATCGAAGCTACCAAAGGAGTCATCCACACTGGTCGTTGTCACCGGCGGGATGCCATTCCCATTGGCCTTCTCAATGTCTATGATGATGTCGGGCAAATTCATCCCCTGATGATCCACCACGGCCGTGGCCTGGGGTCCCGTGGGCGGCAGAGATTCGTACATAAAGTTGACCGTCGTGTTGGGCACGGGAGCCACCACAGCTATGGCCGGCGGAGGCTCCATTTCCAGGACAGCGGCCGCTTCGTCCTCATCGTCCACCTTCCAGGTGGAGAGAAAGTCTCGAATGTTGTTGGACTGGGCGTTGGAGGCGGCTGCAGCGGACGCCTTCGATGAGTCCACGCTGTAGTTCAGGTTGGCGGCGGCAGTGGCATGGAGGTTGTAGCCCACATAGCTGTCCACGTGGGCATCGAGATTGGTGAGAGGTCCACTTATACCGCCGGTAAGAGGACCTGCTGCGCTTCCTCCCTGCCCCAGGTAACAATTCGCCGAGGCCGTATTACCAACGAGAGCGGACCTCTTGCGATAATCCGGAAAGGGTTGGCTTCGAAGGGATTGCTGCGGCGGCATCGTCTGGTTCACATAGCTGTCCAGGCTATTGAGGTTGAGATCGTTGTAGTAGCCCCCGCTGCCGGGATCCATGGCCATGCCCATGCCCACTCCGATTCCCATGCCCATTCCCAGACCCAAAGGCGGCACGGGATACCTCTGATTGGTCATGTTATTCGATGTTGAGGATCCGGGCGGTGCCTGCGGGTGGTTATAACCGTATCCCAGTTGCTGGGGCGTGGCTTCATATGGGGGATGACCCACATACATGTCAGTCGGATGCTTGAGCTTCATGGAAGTGGCAGAGGAGCCACCGCCCGGATATTGGGACTGTCCTTGTGGCACACTTCCTGTCGCCGCATAAGATCCCGGTCCCAGCGAGCCGTAGCCATTGGTCCTAGGGTAATAGCAACCCTGCTGGTTCAAGGCATAACCCTGGGAGCAGCAATTCTGGCGGGGATTCGCTGGCGGGTTCTCCGCTCCCGACCATAGGTTCCTGCCAGCATAGGACTGTGTGATCGCTGGTCCTGCATAAGGATTGCTAGCATAGGGCGCGACTCCTCCGCTGCCACCGTACTTGTCGTACTTCGTGGACCCGAAGTACAGGTCAGAGTTGCTGGGTCCGGGGCCAGGTCCTGGATGTGGATGATGATAGGAGCTGTTGACAACCGCCGGCGCCTGAGGCAGAGATCTGCAATTGGGCGCATTGTAGTCCACGCCCCAGTGACAGTTGTTTCCAGTCTTCCTGTACCCAGGCTCGGGACCCAAGTCCGCCGGGTTGTACATGGGCAGTCCGCCGTTGGGGGAGTACATGGACATGGGCATCCCGTACTTGTCGTAGTATTGAGCCGATGTGGCCCCTGACAGATTACTAGGTACTCCTCCGCTGCCGCTTCCTGGCATGGTGCTTCCACCGCCAGGTGCTCCTCCAGTTCCCCCGTAGGCGACCGCAGGCATGGCCTGGTAGCTTCGGCTGGGCTTAATGGCCGCATAGTTCGCCTCCAGCTGGGTAAGCTGCGGCTGCGACTGCTGGGGCAGTGAGTGCATCTGGGTCTGCTTCTGGGAACTGGGATTGAGGGCCAGCCCATGGCCATATGGAGAGGGATTGCTCGTGACTTGACTGCTCGCCATCATGGTCGGCTGAGCTGTCGCCTGGGCGGGCATCTTGTACTTGAAGGGATCGTACATGGGATTCGATTGGGACATATAGCCGCCAGACCCAGCTGCTCCTCCGCCGGACAGTGACTGAGCGTAAAAGGGCGTGGCCGTGGCTTGAGGCTTCAGACCGGTACTTCCTCCTCCGCTGCCACCAACTGAATTTCCTGCTCCTCCGTATTTCGACATGGAGCTGGGGGCCAACTTTTCGTACCGACTTCCAGTCACCGGATATGTGTTCCCCGACAGCTGCTGCCCGGCACTGTAAGCAGCGTTGTACGGCGAGCCGCTGTAGTTGTAGGCGGGATCCAGGGACAAGGAGTTGCTATACCCATAGTTCTGATGGTAATAGTGACCCGGACTTGGCTGCTGCTGCTGATGCTGCTGCTGGTGCTGGTGTTGCTGCTGCTGTTGCTGTCGCTGCTGGGCATCCAGGGAGGTCAGAGCCTCGCTGTAGAAGGGAGCCACAGTGGCTATCGTGGCCATTGGCATCGTGGTGGGTGATGCCTCATAGTGGCCACCGCCGCTGGTGGGCGTGGTCGTGGCGCTGCCATAGCCGCTGCTGCTGCTGCCACTGCTCCCGCTGCTGCTGCTGCTGCCCGGACCGGAACTGGAGCCGGAGGAGCCCAGGCCGGAGACGGCGGAGCCAACGCCAAGGGCCATGGCGGCCGTGTCCATGGCCGTTTGCATCTTTACAGCTAGAATGGTATAGAGAGTGGGAATTATGCGTTTAATATAAAGTGACATTTATAAAATATTAATACTTATAAAATATATATTTACAATAGAATTAAAAAGTAATTATAAATACTATACAAAGTCATCTATAGATGTTAGCACATTGATGTTATATTAAAGCATATTTCAAAGATTATTTATAAAATCTTGAAATTATCTTTCTTAAGTGCTTAATAAGGCACTAACACATTATAAATTAAATATTCCCTTCTGTCATGTTCGGTGGCACCTTCCTTCCATTTGCCAAGGTTGCTTCCACGTTTATCCCGAGCACTTCTTTCCGAGGATTTCCCCTTTGTTCACTTGGCTGCACTCACAATTGCTAAATGCACCTCCTCACCGTTTTTCCTTTTCCATTTTCCAGCAATGCACACCCACCCACAGCCACGCGAACAGGAAAAAGCAATTATTCCCAGACATTTAAATGAAAAATGGAAAACCCCCAACGATGGTATGTACTTATGTACTAAAGGTTGAAGCACCCGGCTACCTCCCCGCGACAATTTCGCTTTTGTTGGTCATTAAATGTGGTCTTCAGTGGCACGCAGGTCCTTCATATTCCTGGCGGAAGTGTGTCAGTGGGGTTTTTTGATGTCTAAATGCAGCCAAGGGAATGAGTTAGGAAAAGCACACGCACAGGAATAAAAAACTAGATGGTGTAGGATCCTTAAATTTGATTTTTGATAAAAAACGTAAATAAATGTCTTCAAAATCTCTTATAAGGATATGATCCTTATACAAAAATTAAAGCATGTAAAGCTTTATTAAACATGAAAAACATAATTGAGAGTAATTTATATTAGAATCTCGAAAAATGATTTATTTTCCAAGTAGCAAAAGTGCCATTAGTCTTCATTTTCTAAATATAAATTTACACATTTCATATATTATTTATATGTTATGGATTTAACATTGTTTTTCCCAGTGCCTCTTCGACTTCGACTAGAAAATAAAACGCGGGCTTCGGCTTTGTGAAATGGAAATGTGGAATGTTCATGAAATATTAATGATTGACCCTACAGACACACACACACACACACTCAGTCAACCGAAAGCGATGGACAATGCAAAGAGCAACAATAATAACAACAATAATAACAACAGAATGAAGCCCTTTTCCACGCCCCCTCAATGTCACCGCCCACAGCAAAGTGGGCCATCATCAGGCCCCAGCACTGGGGAAAAAACCAATAATTGTCGCAGATAATTGTCAGAAAGCCAATCTATGGCAGGGTATTCCACCTCCACCTATGGCTTACCTTTATTACCTGAGGGTCTCGGGAGTGCGATTCATTTTTTAGTTCTTGGGTCGGGCAATCCCCCAAAGAACTGAACAGATCTGCGACAATTGAGATTCTGAAGAGCAGCTCGGACTTTGTAGAGCAAAGAATTACTTATTCTTGGAAATACGACTTGACAGATCATTAATATTCATAATGATAAGGATTATCGTTCTTGGAAAGTGAACTCTTAGACCTCTGCCACCAAGATTAAGGCTGATGTGAAGTGGGAACAGAAAGCTATATAGCTATAGCTATACTGTGTACTGTGTACAGTATATTTTTGAATTTTAGAAGGTTTACTGGAAACTAGAAAAGCGGTTATGCTTTATAGAACATAATTAAAAACTAATTAATATGCATTTCTATAAATCTTTGTTGAGAAAGGTAAATTAAAAGAATTATTTATATCTCCGGTATTGTCATTGGAAAGAATTTAATTTTTAGACTCTTTATATGCAAGTGAAAGGCTTAGTTTTAAAGAATGCAAAATAATAATAAAATACAAATTTTTAAAGCCTTATGGAAATGTTCCTTCCCAGTCATACCCTTCTTCCCTTTAGGGACACGATCAGCACGATATCCTGGCGGTATCCACAGTCCGTTGACGACCAGCTGCGATGTCCAGGGACACGACCAGCCGTAAGGACAACTGCTATCCGCCGGCAGCCACATAGTTTAAAATAGGAGAACGCTGCTAGCTCCTGCAGCTGAGAGCGGAATAAAATTAAAACGCAAGTACACCGAGCACGGCAAGTGACGAACTGGAATTCATTATGATAATACACTTTCACGTCCGGAGGCGAATATTATTGATGACCCAAGCGGATGGCCATCGACCATTAGTCGGAACTCGGCTCCCGAATAATCGACGACCTCCTCTCCGGCATCGCAATTCGGGCCGGCTTTTAGCCTAATTGGGCGTGAAGCGACCATCCGGAATAAATGAGAGATCGCGATTGCCTGGGCCGACTGGAAGCGCTAATCGAAATGGGATCGCAATGCAAATCACGACCTGGAGCCGTCGCCCCGAAAGGGAGGAAATGGTAATCGAAGAAGATTGGACCGCCACCCGATATGCGCGGTACACCCGATATATATACGTATATATAATATATATAAATAAATGCAAAGGTGAGCTTGTGCGTTATTGGAATGCAAGCGCATTGCGTATACGCCCAAGGGTACAAAGAGTTGACACTGTAACCGACGCAATCACAAAAAATTTTCAAACCAAGACAAGTTTCAGTTTTCCGCCAAATTAAATATAATTAAATTAAATTTTTTAAAAACAACGCAAGGAGTTTTTATCTTTCCCATTAACTAAATATACGAGTCAAAAATAATTTGGTTACAGTTAAAACATTTTTTAAAACAACGCAAGGAGTTTTTAGCTTTCCCATTAACTAAATATACGAGTCAAAAATAATTTGGTTACAGTTAAAACATTTTTTGAAAACAACGCAAGGAGTTTTTATCTTTCCCATTACCTAAATATATGAGTCAAAAAAGATTTGGTTACAGTTAAAACATTTTTGGAGTAAAGCAAAAAAAAATTCATAAATAAACAAAAAATAATTACAACATTAAAAGAAAAGCAACCAAAAAGACGCCAGGAACGACAATTCCAAGTTTCAAACATATTGATAAAAATAATAGTAAGAAATCAAAATAATAAAAATATTAAGACGCCAGGTCGTGTTGCCCGACTGAGAACCAAAAACTAACTGAAACGATACTATGATACAGGGACTGAGGAATGTGTGAATTGGCAACGAGAACCAGAAACGCCAGGCCTACTTAGGTTAAACAATTATTGCACAGGGCCAATGTGCATCAAGTTGGCAGGGCAATTTTGGAAATTCAATTTTCGATTACACTTTATTAGGTTAAGCTTAAATATTCGGATTCTTTGAAGCAACAATTATCGATTTATATGACATTTTCTCTGGCAAATCAAATTTTAAAAATCTCATAACTAAGCCAAAAAAGCATTAAATTTAATTCGGAAAGCTTTCCTATGTTAGTTTTTGTTAGGTAAATAAATCTGCATACTCAATTTTACAATTTAAAAAATTGAGATTTTTGCCAATTTTTGACAATTTTAATGATGTAACCCCTTTCCTTTTTTGAAAATTCGGAAAAGTTTGAAAAAAATTAATTTTTGTCGGACATAGCTAGATCGACTCGTCTGTTGATGCTGATCAAAAATATATATGATTTATAGGGTCGGAAATGATTCCTTTACTGAATAAAATTGTAGGGTATACATGTAGCGAGGGTATACATGAGTGAGGGTATACATGTAGCAGCACAAATTTATCTTTTAAACAACACTTTAATTTATTATTGCTATCTCCCAAAGGGTTTTTATGCCACAGTTCATGAAGACATATTTGTGAAACATTAAAAAATCTTTACAAAGCAACTAAACCGAAAATATTAAAATAAATACAATTTTGTTTTTTTTAAATAATATGTATTCTTGTAAGACCCATAAACGCATTCTCATCAGATGAACAATAATGTACTTAAATTAAATTTTGTACGAAGCACGTCAGGCAATAAAATGCTCACCGAAAATGCCCAGAATTATGCTGCCATATGTTGGCAACTGAAAAACGCGGGCTAACACAGACACGGAGACACACACACACCCCTGTACGAACGAGGGCACGCACACAGGCACACACACAAAGTGTGTGTGTGTGGGTGATTGCAAGGGGATTCCCCCACGCACACACACTGCCACGGCCGCCTTTTGTTTTAATTACGAAACTTCGAGGACTGCAGCTATTTTAACGAGAAGGAGGCGTGACGGAGCGCGTGCGACTTTCCAGCAAAAACGTTTTCATCTGTTGAAGCTGCCACCGCTGCCGCCGCCAAGGAATGCGTCGCAGTGACGCTGACATTGGCAGCGCAGCCAGCAGCGACGCCTGCGCCGACGCAGACGCCAAGGGAAACAAAACTGGCAAGGAAAAGCAGGAAAAACAGGGACGAAGGACGAACGACGAAAGGACGAGGGACAGTCAATAAAAAGGCGAGTGTGTAAGCGTCCCTTGTGAATGCCTGGGGGTGTGCGAGTGTGTGTGTCTGTTGTTGTTGTGCTTGGGAAAACAAGTGGTTGCCGTGGTGAGAAGGAAAACGGACACAAAAATAGAGCGAAAGGATTGAGCTGCAAAGAGGAAAAGCGACTGCATGGCACCCTCTTTTTTTAACAATCATTTAAAAGGTGCCTCTTCCAGGGGTGGGTACTCTTGCAGCCGAGTTTTAAATTAGTAACGAAAAATCTATAAAGAATTACTAAAGAAAATATTTACCAAAGCTTGGAGAATTAGAATAAGTGTTACAGAATATTTCTCTTTTATGAATAAGTATTTTAATTAGAAACGTGAGCTATTTAATTAAAATAAGCTATATATTAAAGCATTAAAAATTTGAATGAATGCGACTTTTAGTGGTAAAACCTTGGTTAAATTTGCTTTGTATTAAGTCTTGAAATAATTTCATTTAATTTAATATTAAAAGCTATTTAGTTCTATTAAAAAATTACTTCTTAAATCACTAACAAGTATTGCACAATAAATTGTAGGGGTCAAAATAACTCAAGAAGAGAGTATGCGTATTTATTTCTTTGTGAAATTAATAATTGTCACCAAAAATAAGAGCTTACCAATCCCTAAGAAACTTTAATCATTCAGAAATAAATATTAAAAAATTCTACGAAACCAAATGAGACAAAGAACAGTCGAGAAAAGTACAAAAAATAACCATTTCAGTCAGTAAGCAAAATAAATAGATCCCCTGAGTTTACACCAGCTGAAACAGTGACTTAATAAATGATATAAAACCTTTAAAGAAAACGATGAAGTAGAGAATGAAACTAATACACCTGTTGCTTCAATTACTACCTTTCACCACCATAAACAAAAATTATAAATATTATTTAGAGGCTGATTTCTTAGCTGCCTCAGCCAGTATACACTTCCACTCTGTAAAAATTACAGGGTCTGGGCAGCAGTGCAGCCGCTCCCGTAACATTTGGCAGACATGTGACAGCTCCCACCCTCCCTTGCTCCTTCTCCTTTGTGTCCTGGCCCGAGTCCTGAAATGGACGGAAATGAAGCCGCCGCTCATAAGCAAACATGACAGCTCCCATGCTCCCATTAGCGTTAGTTCGAGTTGTTTGCCACTCGTTTTTGTTATTTTATATGTTTTTTTTCTTTCATTATTTTCCCATTTCTCCGGCTTTTCCTTTTGCATTTCCCAACGGTTCGATGGCGAAGCGTGACAAATAATAACAACGCGGCTCGGGCAACCGGAATGATTGGAAAACTGCATCGAGAAATGGAGGTGATAGACCCTAGGAAACTTCTCGGGCCCAACGGAGTGAGAGTTGCTTAAATAGGGCCAAACCAACGACCGCAAAAACGAATTAAGTAAATTCAGTAAACAAGCGAACAACAAAAGGGACAACAACAAATCTGACTTCGCGGTTAAAGAACTTAATACACAGAAAATAATGTCTGTAATAAAAATTATACTATTGTAAAAGTTACCTCTCTCTATTCATGTTTAATAATATTTTTTAACTTTTGATTTATCACAGTTTTACTTTAGAAATCCTAAGTTTAAAAAATATACAAATTTAAACTTTTAAGAGCAAAGTAATCGTTAATTGTTGAATAGTATATTGAATACAAGAACACTTTTTAGTTTCAATGGAAACTACTATTTTTAAAATAGCGTTTCTAGCTTTGATTAACTTTAAAATAAGATTTTAACTATACATAACTATATAAACTATACTTAACTATATAAACTAGATTTTAACCTTTAATTTCAATTTATAATGTAGTTATTTTTACAAAAATAAAGAATTTACAAATGTAATTCCCTTTGTGCTCCCCTTTTTCCCGGTGCCCAGAGAGGGCAGCACAAAAAGGGAATTGAAATAAACAATGAGCAGCGGAATGGCAAAAAGCAAAGGCAAATGCTACAACAACGAAGAGAAAAAAGTGAAAAAAAGCAACAATAAAATAGGCGACAAACAGCAACAACGGCAATCATAAAGGCAACGCAATCAAATGATAATAAAAGGCAGCGACGATTACGCCGGCTGAGGCGCCGGCCGAGACTGCGACAGTCAGTAGCGTCGGTGGCGGTGTGTTGTGGCTTCGTTCCCCCGATTACTTTGCATACACACTATATACACACACACATTGGTGTGTATATGTGCGTGAGTCGCGGCTTGTCCCCCCGAAAGGTGAAATGCGAAGAAAGACCGGGGGCCAGAAGACCGTAGACAGAAGAAGCTATAGCAATTCCCAATTCCACATTCAAATGCAAAACAAATTCAAGAAAAATCGAACAACAGCGAACAGATAGAAGGAAGCGAAAGAAAGAAACCTGGTGTCATCGTATAAATACAAAAACGGCACAGACGCGGTGGCAATGCTAGGAACTATCGAAAATAATGGAGATCTATTTCAGTACAGGTTAATTGTGGTGTTCAAGGTATTTCCATAATACGCGGACAAACAGTTGGAGTGTCAAGCAAACATCCTAATCAAATTATTTGCCTATCTTATCTATTGGGGAAGCTCGGAAACTTAACAAACGGCCGGCATGGTACACTGTTTTGACAATGAACTTGCTAATGGCTCCTAGAAAAACACAAAAATAAAACGTACTTCAAGCACATTAACCATTAACCTTTAATTTAAAACACAACAAAAATTACGTATACGCCAGGTATGTAAGGGCGTAAGAGTCAGCCTAGTAGGAAACTATTGCTAAGGCATTTATTGACCAGAAAACATTATGTACAATCAAGACTAAGCATTTGGTAAATAAAGTCTTTTTTAAAAAACCATTTGTTGCTAAGCTAAATATATCAAGTATACGCCTGGTATGTCAGGGTGAAGGAGTCATATTAGTTACTATCATAATGCCAATGCTAAGGGATTGATTAAGGGCACAACTCTCTATAAAATCAAGACTTTTTAAAAAACAAATAACTTTTGTCTAACCATTAACCTTTGATGTAAAACAAAAAAGATCAAGTATACGCCCGGTATGCAAGCAATGCTAAGGGATCTCTGTAAAACCAAGACTGTGATTTTGGTACATAGTCTTTTTTGAAAACAAATACTTTGTTTAATGTTTGTGCGCTTATCACAATTATTTACCTATCTTATCTGAAATTATATGAATACAAAACCAAACAAATGCAAAGTTCATTGCTATTTTATTTATCTAAATGAACGCAGCGATTATTTTGACAAATGTTTGTTATTATTTTTATTTTGACGTGAAAAAATGGATTAATGGTGAAATTAGGAAAGGTGTGTAAGTGGCAGTTATGGCATCCAAAAGTGTTATCGTTCTACTGCCTTGACCCCGTCTGTACACATGTAAATATATGGAACGCTATGTGGCCACGACAAAAATATTGATTGAAAATCAATAGGCTCGGCTCGGCTCGGCCTGGTCGCTTGTCATTCATTCTCTATGATTGCCCGCCCGGCGGAGAACTCGGAATTCAAATGTTCGCTGCGATCCAACTGCCAACTGCCGGCAAACCCGCTTCAATCGCATGTAGATGGGCACACACATGCTTATGTGGAGTGTACTATATACATACATATGTACATACATGCACAATCACAGACCTTTACATACATATGTGTGTCAGTAGTTTTTGATGTTCGTGCGTGTGGCGATGACAAGCTCGGCTTGATAATTTAAACACGTAGCCCCCGGACTGGAGCCACCCCCTTATGCACCCGCCCCCTCTATACACCCTCTGCCACCCCTGCACCATCATAAATGCCATAACGTATGGAGCAAAACAGACGTAAAAGCGAAAAGAAAAAAAAAGAACACACACACACACACAAAAAATGTCAACACACTTTTATTGTTGTTGATGTAATACCCTGCATAGATAGGGGGTTGGGGAGTATATCGACTACCTCCCTCCGACATTTTGTTATGTCAAGTTAAAAATAAATGTTGTAATAAATATGGGGGTTGCTTCTCCTAAAATCCACTACTTCATTTGCAGTTTAAATTTTGGAAATATATTGATTAAAGTTCTATGATGAAAGGGGTGTTCTACAGGTGTATTACTAGGGGGTGGGGCTATTCTTGAAGGTAAGCTTATAACTTAAAGGTTTATTATTTAAAAGGTTTTATTATTATTACTTACAAGATTTAAATTATATTTAAATAATTGATCAAATGATCATTCAATGATCAGAAGCATATTTGGAATAACTTTAACATTTTTATTTTTGTTAAATTTAAATTCATAAACGAATTGTTCGTTTTTTAAACATTTTTTGTAACCTTGCAAAGTGTTAACATTTTAGTCAGAAGCTTGCAATGTAGTAAAGCAGTCATTTCCGACCCTATAAAGCATATATAATATTGATCAGCATCAACAGCTGAATCGATCTAGCCATGCCCGGTAGAAAAAAATTTTTCGATATTTTTTGAAAATTTTATAAGAGGTTACATCGTTAAAATTGTCAAAATTTGACAAAAAAATTTAGTTTTTTTAAATTTAAAACCCAGTACATAGATTTGTTAGCATCTTAGAAGTTAACAAAGAAAACCTTTCCGCATTAAAATTAATGCATTTTTGGCCAAGTTATGATATTTGAGAAACTTTGATTTATCAAAAAATAAGCTTATTAAAAATGGGTTTGTATCGAATTGTATCTGAGTAATTTATTTGTGGACCATTTCCGGGCTGCCATTTCTACTAAGGGGAATGTGCAGGCCGAACCCTTTTCAGGGTGCTTTCGTTCGTTCTTTTTGCTGTCTGTGTGGCGCTTTTTGGGGCTGTCGCTGTAATCGACTTTGTTGCTGTTATTGCTTTAGCTTTTGTTGCTATTGCTGCCGCTGCTGCTTGCCGCAAAACAAAAATGCCAAAGCAGAGAATAAAGTAGAGCACCCAAGTCGGCAGCGATGCCGGCAGCGACGCCAGCAGCATAAGCCGCACTCAGCGAAAATGCGGATGGGAAGGGGCGGGGCAGCGTATGCACTGAAGCAGCAAATAAACCACGTATTCATACACACACACACTCACTCGACACACTTACACGGATATTCAAAAACAAAACAGCAAAAAAACACAGATAATGTGATCTTATTAGGCTTATATGGTGTATATTCTGGATGAGTATTTAGAAATGTGTTGTTTTTTTAATATTTTGTTTAAGAAGTATATGTTTATTTATGGAAAAATCGGTTTGAATAGAATTTAAAGTGTTATAAAAGTAAAAATGAACCAATCACAAAAATACATGGGATAAGGGGGAAAAATAAAATGAAATTGGTATTTAAATTTTAAAATAAAATTAGAATTTTTATGGCTGTGTACGAACCTCAACAGTTTTTCATCATTTTGTTGCTATTTTCGATGTTATTGTTGTTTTTGCTGCTGCTGATGCTACTGTTGCACCCTCTGTTGCTGCCGCAGTCGCAGTCGCTGTTGACGTCGCAGTCGCTGCTCAGTTAAACGTTCTTTTCGCTGCCTCTGTTATTGTTTGTTTTTGTTGTGTATTTTTTTCTCCTTGTTTCGCTTGATTATTTTGTTGTCTCGTTTTTTTGTTTTTTGATTATTTTTCCTCCCTCAGCTTGTAACTTGCAATATAATTTAATAGTAAGTGATGTGCCTTTGGTTGTTTTTGTTTTCTCTTGTTGTAATTCACTTAATATTTGGCTACGCACACACAAACACACACGCACACACTCTCAGAGATGTACAGGGGACACAGCGAGAAAAGGGGTGGCACTTAATTTCTGGATTTCAAGGCAACACGCGTCGTATACGCGATATCTGTAAAATATTTGCTTGCACTTTAGCTTGGCTTTTTAGCTGCACTTTTTCTACACTTTGCCATGCATTATTCTAATTATTTCTTGTATTATTATTAATATTTCAAATATTTTCCATTATTTCACAAACGTCAGCAGAGACACACATTTTGAACTTCGAAGCCGGCATTGAATTCAGCGCTCTATTTCTTTTTTCCGAACTATCTTTTCCAGCGACACACTTGTGTACAGGTGGCAAAAAACGCGGCAGAGAACAGAAAAATTATACAATGTACTATAGCGAAACGTAGTGGTAGTAAATACAAAAGTTAATAACAACGCAACAACACAACAGAAAAAAACACGCCAGACGGAAACAGAATCGGAACGGAATGCGCCAGCGTACGCGTCCGTGCACGTCCGCTCTCTTCGAAGACACAGTTGCGATTGAGCGAACGGTAAAAGCACACACGGCGTATGAGTGCTAATTGAGCTCAGCACGCGCCAGAGAGGCACAGCGAATGAGAGGGAAAGAGAGCGCGAGAAAGAGCGAAAGAAAGTGCCTGGCTCTCGTGCAAGGGAGATAGTCTCACAGGTGGTTGGAGCGGGTGGGGGGCGGAAGGGTTGCACTGGCACTAAATGGAAGTGGTATTGGTAAACATTGCTCGTGTAAACGTTAAGAACCAACGCAATCAGGGGGTGATAATTGAACTCGCCAGCGTTCGTGTGCTATATTTACCGTTAAACTAAAATAGTCGATAGCAGCGGCAGTCTGGCAGTACTGCAGCTTGAAAATTTAAATGTAACGGTTACAGTCAACGCTGCTTATGAGCTCTGTCCTCTTTTCCGAGGAAGGACTTTCCAAAGTGCTTGAAGACCCCATAAATCTGCAACTACTTGGCCTTGATTTGATTATTTTGGTGTATATTTTTGTTAAAGACATCTCTTCTTAGATTTTAACATCAAATTTTAAAACATTATAATGGATTTTGGCAATTGAAATAATACAAAAGAATAAAATTTTTCTACTAAAAGTATTTTATATACATTAGCATAGACTTGTTTTTAAGCGATTCGAATTTGATGTTTTTGTGGCTAAATTTGCAATTTTCAGACTGCATTCAAAAAGCGCGGCTACTAACCGCCCGACGACACAAGATATCGACACAAGTATCGATCTATCGATAGGAGCTACAGGACAGCCAACGGACAAGTTGGCATCCCTATCGCTGTTTGTTGTTTTTTGCCGCTGCCGCCGCTGTTGTCGTTTTGAATGAATATCAGTCACAAAATCTAAACAATCTAGATCTAGTCCCCGAGTCGAAAACTGTCTACAAATTCTCGGTTTATTTATACAATTCAACAAAATTCGTTGTGCGCATGCAAAAAGAAACAAAAATAACAAGGTGAGTCCAGCTTCATGCACACACACTTGCACACGTGCGCGCACATGCAGACGCACACGGACGCAGCAAAAGCCGGCTGTGAAAGAGGGAGCGAAATAGCAATAACAAGGGTCGCGATTTTTTCGCGCCCTCTTGATTTTTGAATTTCAGTGAAGGCGAAAGTCGTTGTTGTTTGTATATATATATTTATTTGTTGGCACGCTTTGCTTTTATATTGTTATTGATCGATCGGCAATCGATCGTGTCCGCCGATCGATGATCGAAGTGTGCCCCGCATTCTGGGCGCTGCTGCGTTTTTCGGTTTTTTATTCTTTTTTCGCGTTTCGTTGGATGATCTTGGTGCCGTGCCATGAATCTTCGAAAATAGCCAGCCATTGACACGCCTCGCACACACACACGCGGACACCGTCGTTGTCGTGGTGAAGTAATCCTGAACAATCTGAACAATCAGCACCTGCAGCACCCCAAAAAAGCGACCACCTTGAACCCGTTCGGCAGACCCACTCCCCTTAGCGCGGAAAACCCCCATAAAGTTCCATTCCGATCACTTGACTAACACGAAAAGTGCCACAAAGATTTGGAAAATCAGTTCTTAAAACTCCAGATGTAAATAAAGTTTTCAAAAATATAAATAACATGGAAAAGTGTTAACAATTTACACTACAAATACAGCCATAACAAGAACAAATATAATTAAAACAAGTAAGGAAGATAACTTCGGGAAGCCGAAAATTTCTATACCCTTACATTTTGAAAAAAATCGGAATCAGAAGGCTTACAGCCTTCTGACTGAAATTATAATACCCTGCAAGGGCATACAAATAATACAAACAAATGAAAATAAAATAAAACATTTAAATGGAAAAATTTATATTCCAGGCTTCTGATAAACAAATGTAACCAAAAATTAAATGCTTAATCACCATATTCAGTAAATTAAAAAAACTAAAATTAAGAAGATCAAAGGAAAATAATAAACCATTGGAAAATAAAGAGATATTTAATAAATTAATAAGCCACATAAAAGACCTTCTATCAATTTTAATTAAATTTAAAAGTTTTTATAAATTACTTGCATTTAGCATTCAATTCACATTCAAACAAACTTAATTCTTTCATTGAGAAAGAAGGCTGGCACCCGTCCATTATTTAAAAAGCAACAATGATAAGAATGAAAACAAAGGACTTTAAATAGAGCTGATTACAAAATAAATTAGATAAAGGCAAAGAGAGATACATATACACTTATAGGGAAACATTTGTATCAATTCACATATTAATATTTTGTAATCGAATCTAACTCATTATTTTCCCTGTTTAGTTGTTAAAATTACCTGTAACCTCAGTATGGCCCAAATGACCGAGAAGAGGACGACGTCGGCCCGATCGGGGACAGCTGCCAAGGAGAACCACAGCATGACGGGGCGAAATCTTCGCCATCAGCAAAATGGACAGCAGCGCAGCGGCGGCGGCAAGGGCATCGAGATTCTGGACTTTCACGAATCCTGGCTGGAGGAGGTGGAACTCTACAAGGATAAGATGGTCATGTCCAAGAAGTTGACCCACCACAATCACGCACCGGCCGCTGGGCATCCCTTCAGCTCGCACCTCTCTGCTCCGAATCGAAATCAGAGCCGGATTTCCGCTGGCACTCCGCAGCAGCGTAGCACCGCCGGCGGAGGATCACACATGGCCACTTCCGCTAGTTCCGCCGCTGCTGCTGCCGCGGCCGCCGCTGCAACCAACCCCTTGTTCCGATCCACGACGTCAGCCGGCCAAAAACCAAGATCACCGCCATCGCCGCGTAAGCGCATTACGCCGGAGAAAGTAGTCAGAAGTAGCGTCTCATCTGCCGGAGATTCAACGAAGATGACGCAGACGCCGCAGCGCGTCGGCATTCGAGGAATCGCATCCCAAGGCACCAACACCAGTCCGAAGAACACGTCTGTAGTCGGCACACCCAACAGTGTACTCCAATCGGAGTCATACAAGAAAGTCCAGGTGAGTGTGGAAAAGCTATATGTTATCCGTTCGGATCAGGCTCTATATATATATATATAGAACAATTTTGTGAGTAGGAAAGGGTGTGACAAGATCTTTGTATTTATGATCTATGAGTATTATATATGGATGTGTTGCTTAGGAAACTATGAAAAACTTGGGAAAATTCTATTATAGAAAACTATATAACTAAGCCAAAAACGCCTTAATTTTAATTCGGAAAGCTTTCCCATGTTAGTTTTAATTAGGTTAACAAATCTGCATACTAAGTTTTAAATTTTAAAAAATTAAAATTTTTTTCAAATTTTGAAAATTTTAATGATGTTACCCCTTATCAAATTTTAAAATTTCGAAAAAAATTTCAAATTTTTTTTATCTTCCAAACATGGCTAGATCGATTCTGCTGTTGATGCTGATCAAGAATATATATTGTTTATGGGGTCGGAAATTACTCGTTCACTATGTTTCAAGCTTCTGACTAAAATTATAATACCATTTTTTAAGTCGATATTATTGTATATTTTTATGACATTTTCACTGGAAAATCAAATTTTAAAAATCTCATAACTAAGCCAAAAAAGCATTAAATTTAATTCGGCAAGCTTTCCTGTGTTAGTTTTTGTTAGGTAAATAAATCTGCATACTCAATTTTACAATTTAAAAAATTGAGATTTTTGCCAATTTTTGACAATTTTAATGATGTAACCCCTTTCCTTTTTTTCAAAATTCGGAAAATTTTGAAAAAAAATTAATTTTTGTCGGACATAGCTAGATCGACTCGTCTGTTGATGCTGATCAAGAATATATATGATTTATAGGGTCGCAAATGACTCCTTCACTTAGTTTGAAGCTTCTGATTGGAGCTAAAATACCATTTTTTTCAGTCGATATTTCTGTATATTTTTATGTCATTTTCACTGGAAAATCAAATTTTAAAAATCTCATAACTAAGCCAAAAAAGCATTAAATTTAATTCGGAAAGCTTTCCTATGTTCGTTTTTGTTAGGTAAATAAATCTGCATACTCAATTTTACAATTTAAAAAATTTAGATTTTTGCCAATTTTTGACAATTTTAATGATGTAACCCCTTTCCTTTTTTTGAAAATTCGGAAAATTAAAAAAAAAAATAAATTTTTGCCGGACATAGCTTAATCGACTCGTCTGTTGATGCTGATCAAGAATATATATGATTTATAGGGTCGGAAATGACTCCTTTATTAGTTACAAGCTTCTGACTAAAATTTTAATAGCCTGCCACGGTATAATGAATACTCAAAAATTAACTTGGTTTTTTTTTGTTATATTCCTATTTGTTTTATCCCTGTCTCTGCTATTTATTCGAATAAACCTAGCTTTATAAATATATACAACACCTTCTTTAGCCAGCAACAAATATATCCACTAATTCATTTTAAAGTAAAAGAAAATGTTGAGTAAAGAAGTATTGATACTGATTGAGACAAGTAAAATTACAGATTTCGAATATTTAATTATATGTTGTTTTATGTTATTTTCAAATATTGTGAATTTCAATACATATATAAAAGTGTAATTTTCAATGTGATATTAAGTCCAATCGGTAAAACATATCATACATCCCTAATCAGCCCCAGCTTTAGTCTGCATCATCAATGACTGACCTAAATCAATTCAAGTTACTCCTGTTAACTGCTAACATATATCCTGTCTGTCTTCCATTTCCCCCCTGCGTGTTCCTTGTCCGTTTTCGTTTCCGCTTCCGCTTAAACTAACCGCCCAGATGCTATTGAAGCGCGCTCGGGACGATGCCTGCGCCAAGGGCTCAACCATCAATGGAGGCACCAAGCGATCCACCCTCAGTCCACCTTTCACGTCCAAGACGGCGCCATCGAGCATATCCTGTTCAAGCACGCACACGTTAAAGGCATCGCCGGCCAGCAAGATCGTGGTGAACACTTTCCATGGAAGCAACATTCTGAATACCCAGCAGGAGGAGAAGACTAAGCTGCTCACGCAAAATGGACTAACCAAGTCGGCGGCCACTGCCCTAGAGACGAGCCTGTACGCCTCCTTGTACACTCAACCGCCTCACATTCAGCAGGTCCATCATCATTTGGCCGCTCAGCGAATTCCGGGAGGAGATCATAGCCCTCCATATGTGGGAGTGTCCCTGAACAAAGGAACCGTGCATGATCATTATGATCGCAAGCACGAAGACGATCCATGCGCAGGTGAGCAAGTTTGCTATTTTAGAAAGGATATTCATCTAAATATGTGTTAATTCGTAGCTATCGATGACATTAACAACTACGATGACTCCGACTCGGAGGAGGAGTATGTGGGTACGCCATTCTTTCTCGAGGAGGACAGCACGGAGTCCCACCAGAGCCGGCATACGCGCCTGCTGCCGGGGAAAACACATTCGAAGGAGTCGGTGGCCACCACGGATTCGGAGGCATCCGTTTATTTCCGTCCGGATACGATCCTTTCGCCCAGCCTGTTCCCGAACGTACCGCCCTACCTCAACTTCACCTCGCACGCCGACAAGGGTCCCCCCATGCCGGCAGCTCTGCATCGAGTCCTCAAATGGAAGCTAAGTCCCGTCATGCCTAAGATAGTTAAGCGAGTAGTCCTGAATTCAGGCTTCCGCATCATTAAGAGTGAGTCCTTACTGACATTTCATCTTCAATCTGTGATATTCAATCTGTGATACATTGGCAGATACCACCGACTGGATGGCCGTGTGGGAGAAGCACATGAAGAGTCCTGGCTTCAGGACTATAAGATCGCACCAAAAGTACAACCACATACCCGGATCGTTCCGTATTGGACGCAAGGACACAATGTGGCGGAGCATCTACAATAACATGAAGAAATTCGGCAAGAAAGAGTTTGGTTTTATGCAAAGGTAAGTGAATATTTGGCTTTACGATGTTATCGATCTTATCTACCATACTTTTCCCTGACCAGATCCTATATAATGCCTGATGACCTGGAGAATCTGCGACAGGTTTGGCCCAAGAACGCTTCCAAGCTCACCAAGTGGATTGTGAAGCCGCCGGCCAGTGCCCGAGGAACTGGCATTCGCATAGTGAACAAGTGGAGCCAGTTTCCGAAGGATCGTCCGCTGGTGGTGCAAAAGTGGGTCTTGAAATTAATCCATTAGTCTATATCCTTATGAGAACTTTAACCCATTTGCAGATACATTGAACGACCCCTGCTGATCAACGACAACAAGTTCGACATGCGGCTGTACGTTGTGTTGACCTCCATCAACCCGCTGCGCATCTACATGTTCAAGGATGGACTGGCTAGATTCGCGTCCGTCAAGTACAGCTCGGAGCTGAGCAACCTCGACGAGCGCTGCATGCACCTGACCAACTACAGCATCAACAAATTCTCGCAGAATTATGCAAAGAACGAGGACTTTAATGCCTGCCAGGGTCACAAGTGGACTTTGCAATCGCTCTGGTCCTGCCTGGAGAATCGCGGCGTGAACACCAAACGGCTGTGGGCAACGCTGCGCAACTTGGTAATCAAGGGGATCGTGAGCGGAGAGTCTGGACTGAATCGCATGTACCGCCAGAATGTAAACTTTCGCTACAACTGCTTCGAGCTTTTCGGCTTCGATGTGCTGCTGGACGAAAATCTAGTTCCGTGGCTGTTGGAGATCAATATATCGCCCTCGCTGCACTCCGAACTGCCCCTGGATCTTCATGTAAAGGGTCCTCTTATCCAGGCCGTGCTCAACACCGCTCTGTATCAGGTGCCGCCGAAGCTAAATGAACACCAGCAGACTGAGATCCTGCAGGAGTTGAAACTGAACGGTCCGCTGTGCCATGACAAGCGGATCTTCACCACGTGCTTGACGGCGGAGGAGGTACGCAAACACAATCAGTACACCAATCGCAGCATCGAGTTTCGGGAGGAGTATGTGGACACCATACTGGACAATCTGTTGCCGGACGATGTGCGGTGCCTGATTGTGGCCGAGGACGAGCTGGCCCGGTGCCAGCCTTTGGAGCGGATCTTCCCCACCGCAGACACACATATCTACCTGCGCTACATCGAGAACGCGCGCTACTACAACCGCCTGCTGGACGCCTGGGAGTCAAAGTACGCAAAGAAGCGAGATGTGGGCATCGCCCTGCTGTCACGATTCTGCCGGGACAAGTACCATCTGCAGGTGTCCGACGCGGCCATGGAGAAGGTGAATGACCATTTTGGCACACATAATTATCGATATTGCCGCAGTACCTTTTCAAGTCATATTTCTTATCTAGGAACCAAATGTTGCACTTACCGAGATTGATATGCTGCATGTTCGTAAGGATGAGGTCCTGGATAGTAGCACCACGCTGGCCATGCTCAAGCCCACAACAGAAGTGGTTAGCTGCAATGCGGTGGTGGCTCCCAGTGCGGACGCCAGACTCGAAACAAGGTCGTGAAGCCCAGTCCAAGACTGACAGCATCCGTGTGCACTCGGACTCTCTTGAAGCAGCAACTCTAGATCATCGTCACCGGTATTTCCATTTCCTTTTCCGTTTCCGGCCGGAACCTACGCGCTCCTCCCTTCTGAAGATTCGCCCTGAAATTGTCTTTACTAAATAAATTTACTAAAATCCGATCGACTTTATCCCTCTAACCGTACACCGAATATTTTATGATTAGTCTCAAAGGGAGTTATCCTTGGAGAGGTCCTTATTTCGAGTGCCTAACGGGTATTTCAAATATATTTCTATGATCCTTTTAAGGATCAATAATGTCTTGTGTTTTATGCAATTATTTTTTAGAAAAATTGAATAAAGATAATACACCAATTTTAAATGGTGTGATAATTAAAATTTTTTTATTTTATTTCTATTTGTTTTTTATTTTATTTAAGACTATCTTCGTGTTATATTATTATTATTTGATAAAGAATATTTTTAAAACCAAAGAAACTAAAATGCAAAACAAAATTATAGCATACATATTACATGCCATTATATACCACTAGTATTGCTTTATAGGATAAATCTATGTTTCTTGGTGAAATTATTTTATTTTTTGAAATTTAATTTATTTAAAAAATGAGAACTATTTTTAAATTTCAACCGATGTTGGTATATTCTTTGTAAAACTAGTATTTCCTGCATTTCCATTTTGCTGGAATATTTAGCTCGCTCAGCTGCGGTCACACTAATAGCTATAGTAAACAAAAATTCATTTTACGGCGCTAAAATAATATAAAGTTTATAACCATTTATTTACCATGGCGTGGTCCTAATTCTAAAACGAAGAACCAACCCAGCTGACGGGAATTGGAATAACTAAACTGGCTAACTCGGGCACAAGGAGCTGGAGAACTGGAAGACGGCGGCTGCATGTGGAGAAAGAAAAAGTTGCGTTTCATTGATTTTTCGCTGCGACGCCAAAAGTTACTACATAAAAAAAGTTGAATTGGTGCGGTAACGAGTGGTGGAATTTTAACAAAATGAGTGGTAAGTAATGTAGTTAAATTGACTACTTTTCCCCCTTTTATTTGGCTTATTGTTTATGCTCAGGGTCAAGTGAACCTTTTTGTGGCAACTGTATGGGAATTTGCAGTCTGCTTTTGGGGAGAGGTGGGGGTTAAGGGCGGGAGAGGGCGCTGGGGCTGTCCTGGCAGGACAGACGCACCTGCGCTTTGACACCCTCTCCAACCCTGAAAAAGGTCCAGAACCCCCCGATGAAGTCATCAATTGGGCTACAATATTAATACAGTGGAACATATAAAGGAATTTGGGAAATAGGAATTGTAAATGAATTTTAAATCATTTGTGAAAATAGTACATTAAATATTTGTATTATTTTTAGCCATACCCAAAGACACTATTTTAATTGTTATTAGGCGATTCCAAGTGAAAAAGTAATTTCCGACCCTATAAAGTATATATATTCTTGATCAGCATCAACAGCCGAATTGATCTAGCTATGTTCGAAAAGAATTTAATTTTTTTGAAATTTTCAAAATTTTATAAGGGGTTACATCGTTAAAATTGTCAAAAATTGACAAAAAATTTTAAATTTTTAAATGTTAAATTTAATATGCTAATTTGTTAACGTAATTAAAACTAGCACAAAACAGTTTTCCGAATTGAAATTAATGCATTTTTGACTAAGTTATGATCGATTTTATGTTGGGTTCCCTAGCAAAATTACTAACTTAAGATTTTAATATTTTATATTCTTATCTTTTCAATATCTCCTCCCCAAAACAGGCGACGAAAGTAGCGAGGAGAAGCACATCCTGAATTTAAGCAAGCAGAAGCTGAAGAAGGTGCCCAAACAGGATGATGCTCACAACATACGTCAGCTCGTCCTGGATGAGAACGAACTGCAGAAGATTGACAACATAGACTCGTACCTCAAGATAGAAACAGTGAGTAAAAGATTCTAATTAAAATCATTTTGCTAAATATTTTTAAATACTCCACCTAAGCTCTCCCTGGCCCGAAATCAATTACTGCGCATGTATGGCGTTTGCCGGCTGCACTGCCTCCGTGAACTGAACCTCTCCTTCAATGGCATCCTATCTATTGAAGGCCTCAAAGAGTGCATTCATTTGCGACTGCTGAACCTGGAGGGGAATAACATCAAGACCATCGAGCACCTCAACACGAACGTCAACTTGGAATGTCTGAATCTGGCAGATAACAGTATTGGCAGCATCTCGGATGTGTCGTATTTGCGGAATCTTAAGGAGCTCTATTTGCATGGAAACCGGTTGACGCATTTGCGGCAATGCGATAAATATTTGCCCACCTCCCTGGAGACCCTAACGCTGGCCAAGAATGGGATAACCGATCTGAATGAGATCTGTACGCTGTCACATCTGTGCAATTTGCTGAGCATCTCGATATCGGACAATCCCTGTGTCCACATGACCAATAGCATGGAGTGAGTTTCCCTACTATAGTGTTTTACTTTTCTTTAAACACAATTCTATTGTCTTTATTTTCCAGGGGCTTTGACTATCGACCCTTTGTTTTAAACTGGTGCATGAACCTGAAGTACATCGATGGCTATGTGGTGGCCCCTATCGAGGGCCTCAAGGCCGAGTGGCTGTATAGCCAGGGCCGCGGACGGCAGTTTCGTGTGGGCGAGCAGATAAGCTTGGCAAAATACCTGAGCTCCAACTGTCCACTAGTGGGTGAGGCCTTGGAGAATGAGAACGATCGAAAGCTCCGCTTGATACTGAGCAAGGCGCAACACCATCAACGGCAGCTACAGGAGGAGATTATGGATAACGCAAATAGCTCGGCCAGTACCTCGCCCTCATCCCATCGCAAAAAGCCCACGAGTCGAATTCAGTCGCCAAGATGTAAGTTTTATCTTTCCCTAATACCAATATAGTATCTAACCACTCCCTTAGTTTCCCGTTTAAGTGGTCGCCAGGGATCACCTGAATCCATGGCGAATAGCTATCATGGGAACAGCAGCTGCAACAACAGCCTTGTCAGCGACAATGGCTCGGCGAATAATTCCCTGCAGATGAGCATCTCGCTTATAGAAAATATTAAAAACGATGGCGATGGCTACTCCCTGGCAGGCAGCGGTATGTCCAGCAGCGTGACCACCAAGACCTACAACTCCACGGAGTCCACACCTAGAAATATAACACCCAATCCCTATAATGGTAAGTTTATACCAGAAACTATTATCTAGATGTATTAATGGAATCTCTTTTTCTCATTCAGATCAAACCTTCATCAGCCAAACCCCTTCGGGAGGTCCCCTGGCGGCTGCCTCGAAGATGGTTCCCGTGCCGGAGACCCTGATGAGTCCGGATGTCTGTCCCGCCGCCGTTGCCCAACGGATGACTGTCGTGGGGGCTATGAACTCGCAGCAGCTGCTGCACAAATCCAAAGTCAACAAAAACAAAGGTGGCCAGTTGTAAACTGTACTGACTTTTACACAGTCCCCTAACCCAACCTTTATACTTTATTACAGACAACAAACTAAACTTGCCGAGGGTTCAAAGTCCTCAGTTAAAAAGGAACCAAAGTCCCGCCAATAGTCCACGGAAGGTGGCTGGTAAATCAAACCAAGAGAAGATGCAACATGAGAAGCTACAGACATCTACGACAATGGTAGATGCCGGCGGTTTTAACACTGACGACGATGGCGGGGAACAGATTAATACTGAAAAGTTAAAGGCCATCCGGAAGATGGCAGCCCAAAAGCAACAGCAACAGCAACAACAACAACAGCAGCAGCAGCAGATGATCGTATTTCAGGAAAAGATCAACGGAGGAACTAGCCAGAACTGTGTGGAACGTTTAAGCGAACACGTGACCGAGTCCTCGGCTGTGACCATCCAAAAGATGTGGCGTGGCTATCATACGCGCAAGAAGACCAACAAAGATATAGCCGAGAGACTGCAGAGACGACGCACGCAGGAATACATACAGTAAGTGCCTCAAAAATAGATTTATGTGGATATTCGAATGATTTTTTCCCGCTCTTTTAGGCAACTTAGTGAGGACATGCGCCTGACCAAGGCTCATCTAGTAAAGGAGCGCGAGATCCAGCAGCTGCAGATGCAGGCCATCAGTGCGCTGTGGAAGAAGGTTTCCACCATGGAGGTTGTTTCGAAAGGAATACCCGCCGCTGAGCAGAAGGAGGGCGAGCAGGACTCCACCGTTGGTGGCTCCAGCTCCTCTGGTCATATGAGTCTTGATCAAAACTCCGCCTCGGTGGTCAACGATTTGGCCAAGCGTTGCACCATGCTCACCGATCAGGTCCAGATACTGCAGAGCTCGATTGGCACTATTGTTAATTGCCTGACCATGGTGTGCAATCTGCCACAGGATGCGATAAAGAAGCAGGCTGAGATCATTGATTGCAGCTCCACCCAAACGGATTTGATAGCCGTACACACTCCCCAAATAGAGGACCTCACCAACTTTCCCTTCACGAAACCGAGACCCTCTACCTTAGCCCTGGAGTCTAAGCACGAAACGATGAGCGCCAAAATCGAGGAACTCAATAATGCGGCAGAACTGAAGAAGAACAACGAGTCATCTCACGTCGAATCCGATGCATAAAAGAAAGCAAACTCCAGTTAAGAAACGATGAAACGCTTAAAGGATCCGATCTCGGCGCTAATTAATTACTTCATGTGTAGGCTTTTTGTGTAGCTTTTGCAACAATTTTTAGAGCTCAGTTGTGTTGAATTTACCAGTAGCACCAGCAAGCAGACACGAAAATGAAAATTTTTGTTAAATTTATGGGAGGAATGTAGTAAAGGTGATGGAGGCGGAGAGATGCAGCAAAAAAAAGAACTTATGAAACAAATTATAAATACAAAATTACATTTTTGTAAAACAAAACATTCGGGTTTGTATGGGAAAAGCTGAGTGTGGATATATTGTTGGATAATGTAAAAGATGTAATTTGTTTGAATTGAACCATTTTTTAAAGATTCGTTAAAATAACAAATGCTCTGAGCAGTTTATAATACATTCACTATAAAAAATTAGCTTGTTCGAATTTAAAACCTTACTTTTAATTAATTTTATTAAATAATTAAATTCATTTAAGATAAATGAATCTTTGACTTCAAATTGGCCTCTTAACGAGCTCTTTTACAAAAAGCAACAACCTAGTTTAGCAGTAGCAGCTACAACGAACCGCTTGTTTAATTTTTTTGAGATGCGCCTAACAAACGTTTAAAAAAATCGTAAATGAAAGAATTTTTGTACCTTAAGGAATGTCAGTCTTCCTCGCTGGACGTATCCTCGTCGTCCTCTTCCTCTTCAGAGGATTCTTGCGGGCGATTTGTGTTGGGCATAAGATCATCCTCGAAATCGGAATCCTCTTGATTTTGGTTGGGTAGCTCCTCCTCCTGCGCGGGTTTCTTGGCAAATTTTTCCGGCCAAATGCCAGCTTTGGTGTATTCCTTGACATGGTCGGTGGTCAGGATCTTACAGATTTCGGCCTTGACTTTATCGCCTTCTTCGATGGGTTCTATTAAAAGGAAATCGCCGCGTTTCACCCACATACTTTTGCGGAATTTGTTGGGCATGGAAACTGGAAGAGGAGAGAATAATTTTATTGATTTAATTAAATTTACCAGTAATTCCCCCGCACTCACCCAGAAAGTTCTCCTCCGCCTCGCTCTTGGCCGTTTCCACCTCGTGGAGATTGTTTCCCCGGCTGCTGACCACTCGCACGATCTGCTGCTGCTCCGTGGGCAGCGCATAGTCGTCCTCCATCATTTCCTTCATCAGGTGCTTGCGGCGACTGATACTCGGATGGGAGCGGTGCATTTTGAAAGCGTTTAAGTAGAGTTTGATAAAAACGTAAATTTACGAAATTGCCAATAATTTGTTTTGGTTTTTGGATACAGTGTGACCGTTGCTGTTTTATAAGACACACCAAATAAGACCTTGTAAAAAATACCAAAAACCTAGCTCCGACTAAATACCGCTGGCAAACAGTATTGAAAACTGCTTCGAAACAGAGCGCGTGATTTGAATTTTAAAGAAAAACCAATTGTTAAATCCATTTATATAATACAGTCATTATTTCCATTAATTCAAATCATCAGGTTCTAGAGTTGAAAAGAGTTGAAAAGAGTTAAAAGTTACAATCACAATACCACGAGAACAAAGAGTCACGCTTAAAATCGTTTTCCTTTTAAATTTATTTTATACAGTTTTGTAACTTAAAAAATAGCAGAGAATGAATCCATGTAACGAGAAATTTGTTTAGCAATAATGCGTGATAAAAAATGCAACCACAATTAAAAAATATATCATTGCGTCGTGGGCAGAGAGATAGAGAGAGCTAACTTAGTTTTTGCTGCGCCTCATCAGCATGCGTTCCTTCAGGGAAACCCGTCCGGACTTCTCCACCTTCGTGGAGACGTTGCGACGGGACTCGATTTGGGCCTGCTTTGATTTCTTCATTCTGCAAATAACATGAAATATTTAGTTTCATTTTATTTTTTACATTTATTTAATTTTTAAATGACATTTTTGCCCGCCACTTACAAGTCATTCAAGAGATTGTTGATCTCCTTTTTCCAAATGTCCTTGAAATCGTTGGTGAAGTTCGTCCAGTATTCGAAGAACTGATCGGGCGTGCACTGGGACAGGGTTAGGGTGCAGGCTTTGGGGGAGAAGTGATAGAAGCGCATTGTCTCCAGGAACAGTTCGCGGCACTCCTCGAGCGACTGACGGAGCTTGGCCATGGACTTGTCCGCTCCTTCAACGAATTCTTCCATTTTAGACTTGAAGGGCTCCAGTATATCGGGACGAGAGGCGTCCAGGACTTTGGCTGTGGTTCTTTTGCAACCTGCAATAATAATTATCATTTTATATATACATATATACATTAATGATCTCTTGTTAAAACCCACCTGCAAACCTCCTGTTTAGCTCGGTGATCTGCCTCTGCACATCCTCGAAATCCATCTGCGCCGCTCTCTCCACATCCGGTGGCTCTGGTATCGGCAATTGTATCTCCAATGGATGCACTCCCTCCTTCCTCCGGTGCGCAATATATGTGCGTACAATGAAATGGAGCAAAGTGGTCTGTGATTCCTTGGACTTCACATCCTTCAGTTTGCCCAAGATGTCCAGATTAAAGCCATCGGCCTGCCCGCGCTGCCGGTTGCCTCCGTTCATATAGTTGCCGAGAGTCAGGATAATGGAGAAGACCAGCTTCAGGTCCTCGCTTTCGATTAATTGTCGCGATAGCTGTGTCACTGTCTCGATTTTCCGCACCAACTGTGTTACGGACTCTTCAAATTCCGCCTGGAAGACAATACAGGATATCCTCTCGCTGGCCATGGATATCAGTGAGGTGTCCAGCAGGAATTGCTCTGGCAAATCGAGCGGTATTTCCCCTCCAGCTGCTTCCTTGATCTTCTGCAGCTCATCCTCCGAGGCCTGCATGTTCCGGATGTGCTGCAGGGCTTCCAAGCTGACCACCGAGGTGTCTATATGATAGATAGCATGCTCGATCTCGCGGGAGGTCACGTGTAAACTTTTCCAAATGATGCCCACATTTCGCGATCTCTCCGGATCGAGAACTTTGATGGACTTGGCTCTCTTGACCTTCAGTTCAATGGGCTTGGCGACGGGCGCCATGGCCTGGCGCGAGAAAAGCTCCGTGAATTCGTCGATATTATCGAGAGGCGTCTCCTCAATCTCTGTCCAGATTTCCTTTGTGGGTGGATCTTCTCCAGCAGCTCCATCGACACTTGTCACAGCTGGCGGTTCATCCGGGGAGCTACCACTGTTCTCAGTGGAATCTGTGGAATTGGCTACCGAGGGGGGGCGTGGCGCTGGCGGGGCACTCGTCACTATACGCGTCCAATACAAGGGACGCATGGGCTTCGGCGGGTTAACAGCGCTCTTGCGTAAAGCTGGAATAAAATAAATTATCAATTTGAGAGATAAATATATATAATAAAGATTTATAGAAAAAACATTTAAAATATTAACAAACATAAAATTAAGACTATGACAAGAAACAAAAAAAAATAATTTTAAGTAAATAACCAAGAAAATAAATGTCGTTTTTATAGAGCATTAAATGCCTCTGTACTTTTTAAGTATATTCTTTATATATTTTTTATCTTTGAGTGCAAAGAGTATTATTGATTTTCTATGCAACCTTGCCATAATTTTTCTAGCTTAGATTTTTTTTGTATAATAAAATGTGAAGTGTGTAATGTGAGTGCTAATTAGTTGAAACACTTGTAAATATGTGTTTTTGCATGTGTTCTAATGTATCAATACAATTCTAATATATATATATGAAACATAAAAAACGGCGGCTGCGAAAAAATGTGTAAAAAATATACATAAAAAAACCCCTTTGTTATAATTCATTAAAGTTATTAAAGTTTAATTGTAAAAGTTGCTTGTATTCAAATATGAATAAGTTGTTACACCCTTGCAAGTCATTATAATTATAGTTAGAAGCTTGAAACACAATGAAAAAATCATTTCCGACCCTATAAATCATATATATTCTTGATCAGCATCAACAGACGAGTCGATCTAGCTATGTCCGACAAAAATTTATTTTTTTCAAAATTTTCCGGATTTTGAAAAAAAGGAAAGGGGTTACATCATTAAAATTGTCAAAAATTGGCAAAAATCTCAATTTTTTAAATTGTAAAATTGAGTATGCAGATTTATTTACCTAACAAAAACTAACACAGGAAAGCTTGCCGAATTAAATTCAATGCTTTTTTGGCTAAGTTATGAGATTTTTAAAATTTGATTTGCCGAAGAAAATGTCATAAAAATATACAGAAATATCGACTGAAAAAATGGTATTTTAGCTCCAATCAGAAGCTTGAAACTAAGTGAAGGAGTCATTTCCGACCCTATAAATCATATATATCTTGATCAGCATCAACAGACGAGTCGATCTAGTCATGTCTGGTGGGAAAAATTTTTTTTCGAAAATTTGTCAAAATTTAAAAAAAAAAGATAAGGGGTTACATCGTTAAAATTTTCAAAAATTGACTAAAAATTTAAATTTTTAAAATGTTAAAATTGTTATGCTGATTTCTTAACCTTATTAAAACTAGCGCAGAACAGCTTTCCGAATTCAAATTAATCAATTTTTGACTTGGTTATGATCGATTTCGATCTCGGTTCCATGATTTAAAGGCAAACTTTAAGGGTATACAAACTTCGGCTTGCCGAAGATGGATTTCTTTCTTGTTAGAAATTAATAATTGTAATCGAAGCGTAATTAAATTAATTAAATTAAACAGCTGCTTAACATTTCTTGAACAAAGGTATGAAGAATTTTCATTCGCTTGAATGAGATTTTTTATTGCAGTGAACTTTTGTAATTTTCATGTTTAAAGTAAATTATTTATAATTATAAATTATTTCCTTAAAAAATCAAAAGTTTCTTAATTTAATAATTTAAAATTCATACTCACTGTTGGTGCGATGGAACCAGTTCCCTTCGGCGGGATCGGGCAGCGGGGCGGGTGAGTGTAGCGTCTTAGCGGAGTCGGACGGGCTCATGGGCGGAGGAGTGGGCGCACCTGGTACACCGGGAGCAGGGGGCGGTGGGGGCGGTGCGGCACCGCTGCCCGGCGGTGGCGGCGGAGGCGGGGGAGCACCAGGTGCTCGTGGCGGTCCGGGAATGGGCGGTGGGGCAGGTATTCCAAAGGCAGGCGGCGGAGGAGGTGGTGGCGGCGGGCCACAGAGCGCCGGAGCCGGAGGCGGAGGCGGTGGCGGTGGAGGCGGTGCAACAGCTCCATTTCCCTGCTTTTCCTTAGCTGCGGTATCCCTTTCCTTCGACGATTCCCTACATTTGCAGGAACCCTTGCACTCGGTCACTTCCGTTTCCGTTTGTGTCCCTGCATCCGCGTAGCTCCTTGATCCAGAGTCAGCTCCTCCGGATTTATTGTACTCATAAATGGTCGCCTCGCTGGCATTGAGTAGATCCGTGAGATTCACACACCGCTTGGAAGGGCGACGCGGCGGCTCGTCCACGCTGCTCAGCAGCTCATTGACCACCGCATGCACCTCGGCCAGGGTGGAGCAGTTGAGCAGTCGCTTCTTCAGGATCTGCTGCAGCGTCTTCTGGCTATCGGGTAGCGCTGCTGTGGACGCTGTCCCCGTGGCGGCAATAGCTCCTCCCAAGGCGCCAGCACCTGTAGCTCCAGCTCCCGCCAGCGAGCCCGCTTCCAGAGTTCGCAGTCCGGCGGGTGTGCTGGAAAAGGGCCATGCCGCCACCTTGTCCAGCTTGCCGGGTGTCAGGGGGAGCGACGTCGTCGGCTGTTCCGTGTGTGTCCATTGGTACATCTCATAGGGCTGAGGGTGGAATCGAGTTTAAAAGAAAATTGTGAGAAATACGTAGTAATAGAAATTAAATTGAGGAATATAAATTAACTTGGACTAATTATTTTATAAATAAATGAAAGTAAATGAAGTTATTTTAATATAGTAAACGGGCTCCCTTTCTTTTTAACTGAATAATAATTGATGCAGTACTTAAATATAACTATATTTAAAACTTTCTACATATAATTTTGGAAATATATATCTATATTCTGTTGTACATATCGCGTATTAAAATTTTAGTCTGAAACTTGTAAAACTTGAAGGAGTCATTTCCGACCCCATAAATCATATATATTCTTGATCAGCATCAACAGACTAGTCGATCTAGCTATGTCCGACAAAAATTAATTTTTTTCAAAATTTTCCGAATTTTGAAAAAAAGGAAAGGGGTTACATCATTAAAATTGTCAAAAATTGGCAAAAATCTCAATTTTATAAATTGTTAAATTGAGTATGCAGATTTATTTACCTAACAAAAACTAACATAGGAAAGCTTGCCGAATTAAATTTAATGCTTTTTTGGCTTAGTTATGAGATTTTTAAACTTTGATTTATGGAAAAATTGTCATATTTAAATATTGAAAAATATTAATTCAGAAAATGAGAATATTTTAAGCTTAGCTATGATTGATTAACATTCCATCCCATACAAATTATTTGCAAATTAATTTTGAAGCTATTTTCTGTTCTTGTAATATATACACTTCCTCTTTAAAGCATCATCCCCCTTTAAAGCTATATATTTATTATTTCCCTTCTGTAATACCAATAACTTCTAATTGCCAGTCGAGTGGGAGAAAAATATATATAAAGAAGAAAAACTATATAACTATGGCAGTAAGTGCAGAGCTGCCAGTGGGTCTCCAGTGTGCGACAAGTGACAAAGCTTAAAAGCACCCATTCGGGCAAAGTTCGCTATATTTCTCGTCTATTTTCCTGCATGCAAAACTCCTTTGATTTTGATTGTGCCATGTCCTTGTTGGCGATGCTGACTTCTTCGTCCCACTGTGGGAATTGTCCTTTTCCTGGTGCCATGAAGTTGAGGAATATGAAAGCAGTGAAAACTGCTGAGGATAGATAGAAGCGAATTATAAGAAGAAGAAGAATTATAGAAGTGAATTTATAAACAAAGCAAGAGAAAATAATTGAGGGAAATTTTATATTTAAAATTTAAATTAAAGCAAATATTATCCTAAATAAATTTCTAAACTTTAAATGAGATTTTTTCCTCTTTTCGAACTACTAATTAGGGTCAAATTTGCCCACACAACTTGCCCTGACAAATGCAATTAAAATTGCAATTTAATTATGACATTACAAGTGCCGTTTCAGCACACACACCCGCAGACACACACCCGCACACACACACACATCGCTAATCACTCAAAGAACTTGAAAACTTGACAAATGCAAATCAAGTGCAACAGCTCGGTCCGACGGCTGATTTTGCAGATGAAAACACACTTTCACACACAGTAAGTATCCTATAAGGGTATATATATAGAGATATATATGCGAAGCAGGGCAAATCGGCCGAGTTTATCGCACTTTACACCATTTGTGCCCAAGTGTTTGCACTTTGGGCTGGTGGTGCCGGCGATTTGCATGTTGTTTGCACATTTTAAAGAACCGAAGCGGACCATGGAGAGCAGCCCCAAGAAACCAGCAAGTAACCAGAGTGCAGGCAAACACCATACACACCACACACAACACCTTTACACCCTTACACCCAGCACCACACTCAGTGCACCCTTCTAAAAACAACAGCCACAAAATGCGAAATAAAAAGTACCAAAAACCCTAAAAAGACCTCATAGAGGTGAGCTGGAGTAAAAGAAATGCCAAAAGCAGTGACCGAAAAATAAGAGGAAAGCTTGAAAATTAACTGAGAAAATGCTAAAATATATATGGAAAATTTAAGGAATTTAATAAGTAAAAAAAAAAGAAAAATTAAATCAAAATGAAATGAAAGGAATGCGTTTAATAAATCTATGTATATTGGGTTAGTTTCCAAGGTTACTCTTACTTTGGTTCTTGAAAAACCTTACAGCTTTTCCCTAAAACCTTTGCAGAAGTCCTCAAAAAACCTCTTAAGAACCACCTTAACCACTGTAAAATATATAGCTAAGCAAATAATTTAACAACAAAAAATTTAAAAATATTAATTTGATTATTATGCATCATCTACTTATTGTTTGCTGAACAAAAAACACAATAACATATTAAAAAACTGACCGAAAACTACCTAAAAATCTCCTTTTAATGCTTTTTTTATACCTACTGTTTGTTTGGACATATTTATTTTAAATTAAAAACTAAAATTTTAACTAAATTAAAAACCTACCAAACCTCAAATATTCGTATATTTTCTAAGGATTAAATTGATTTAACAACATTTTGCTTTATAAATTGAAATGTCCGACAAATGAAACACTTAATAAGCGATTAGAACACACACACAGTTTTAGCCAAAATTTCTAGTTTACCTATTTCCCAATTCCCACTTAATTAACAACAACATCAAAATCCATTCAATCTAATCCCATCAGTGCCACTTGATATAAACCCCCACAAATCTCATTCCAAATATATTGTTTATATATATATATGTATATATAGTTAAAGAACAATCGAACACGCGCACGCACACACTGGTGATCTAAGGAAACCAAGAATATACACACCGACACACACACCCAGTGTTAGTTACATTGCACATTCAAATCCAGTTTTCCTCATTTCTGCATCAAAGTTTCGTTTGTTCCGGCAGACCCAAAAGAATAATACTACTAGCAGATGATAGGGGGGAGGGAAAGCCGTGGGGAGGGGTGGGAAAAACGGGGGGGAAAACTTTCGACTCAAAGTAATAAAAACGCACAAACTTTCAATGAGCTGGCAACAACAATAACACGAAGAAACAGAAGGGAATATAGCGTAAAAAAAGGATAAGGCATACAGAAGTCACTGGGAATAAAGAAACAGTAAGAATAAATGAAAAAAAATTATAATTTAAATTGAAAACTTTAGTTATAAAAAAAACAATGATTTTAAAATAAGTTTCCGCTCTGACTACTTTGGCAAAATTCAATTTAAATTAATTGCTTATATGTACATAATATGTATAATATAATTCCCTGCTTTACAAAATAATGAATGAAACCTTCTTAAAAAATAATAATAAACTGCAAAATAATTATAATTAACGTTATTTTCTTGGAAATAAAGAAATATTGTTCCTATTTCCCAATTTAAATTCTCTATTCTCAGTTTTTCACTTGGCAAATTATAATTCTCAAGATGCTCTATTGCTAAGGAAAAGTTAATGATGAACATATTTTATAAATACAATTAAATGCTGTAAAAGTTATAATAATAAACATTATTTTTTAAGCAATTTAATATTATATGGAAATAAAAAATTTTGAATATATTTTCACTATTTATTTCAAAATAATTTTTACTCTGAAGCTTATAAATCTCAAAAGGTTCTACTTCTGATCACTAAATAATGTTGGCAATCTTTTAATAATATAATATGAATGCAAAAGTATATAGTTTTAATTTCTAATGATATAAAATGACTTCGTTTGGAAAAGGAATTGAACTTAAAATTAAATAATTGTAAGTTCCCAAACAGTTCAGTTCCTCGTTAAAACCTTAAAAAATATTAATAAAATAATATAAACCATAAATTACCCTTATAAAATTCCTTAAATATATAATAGTTGTAGTAAATTACCTCAAGTAACCCATATTAAGTACTTCTAAAAGATAAAACTACCAAATAGCGGCCACTGTACTCATGAAACACCAACTAAAGTCAACGTCGAACACTGAACCTTTGGCATTGTTTCTTCTCTCTTTTCCACCTCGCTCTCTCTATTCCTTTCTAACTACCAACTGTGCGCCTCCTGGCCTGTTGCCCAAAAAGTTCGAACACACATTTCGGAGACATCGGAGACGTCGTCAGCTACATTTAGATATATATATATATACTATAGATATATATATATCACTCTGCTGCTTTCCACTTGGCAGTCAGTTGAAGAAATTTGTGATATCATAATCTTGAGCTCAAGTATCATCACATAGAAAATCACTTAACGGTGTCGTCTGGCGTCTGCCATTTGCTATGAGTGTGTGTGTGTGTGTGTGAGTGTGTGTGTGTGAGTGTGTGTGTGTCTCTCTCTGTCTCTCTCTCAGGGATTTGAGGTTAAGCTGCTGTGGCTAAAACTTTTGGCCTAAACTAATTTGAGGGCTATATCCAGTGCTTCATTATTTGCGGTGGTTTTTGGTTGTTGTACAACGTTGTTGGATTGTTGTTCCTAGTCCTGTGAGTCCTAGTCCTGCCCCAGCTCCTGCTCCTGCTCCTGCTGCAGTTGTTCTTGTTGTCCCTGCTGTCGCCTGTCTAATAACACTTAACTGGGTCTCGGTTTACAGCCCTCGAAATGGAAATGGAGCAGCTTCCTTGGCCTTTTTCTACTGGGGCAATTAAAGCTTTGCTGATTTTCCTTACCCCCATTTCCCCCCCGCTTTTCCCATGGAACCGTTTGTTTATTTAGCTTTCTGGTCAAGAGCAATGCTATAATGCTAAAATGCTAAAATGCTAAATGCCTGGCTAAACTGTACCCGATATGGCCAACTATTATGGAGTCCATTAGGCCCGGCAGCAGCAGCAGCAGCAGCAGATGAAGATGACCATCGCCAGATGCTGGCCAAAGAGTTGGCACAAAAGGAATGAGTTGTTAACAAAAAAAGAAGGAAACTGGCCCTTTTCCCAGGGAGATGATATTAAAAGGGCTCAGTTATTGCTCAATGCACTGGGAATAAATTTAAAAATTTAAGTTTTTTAACTATAATTGTATGCTATATAGTATAAAGTTAAACCCAATAAAGAAATATCTGTTAATTATCAATGTTTAATCAATTAAAAATAGCTTTAGCTCTTCTGATCTAAACTCTAAGTGAAATAAACCATTACTCTTTTGATTTAAAATCCTAAATATATAAGTTATAGTGTGTTTATAAAAATAAATAAATATATTCTATGACTTATAAAAAAACTCAACTAGAAAAACATTTTTAAGCATTCAAAACTGAATTTAATATTATTAATTATTCATCTGCACTTTATCATATAGGTAGATATATAGATATCTCATCTACAGAATAGAGTTAAATAATTAATAATATTTTTATAATAATCTATCAACCGAATATAGGTAAAATATCTCTCTAAAAATAAACCTTAAACACTCAAAAATTTTTACTCTGTGTACCCAACTTTGGTTTCATAATTTTGCATGCAGCAAAACAACCAAATCAACAGCAAAAGCGAAAAATTGTTAATGCAGCCAAGAGAGAACTTGGCTTTTGATAGTTGACGGCTGCCGACTGTAAAGTTTTAACAAGTTCTGACACTTGCAGGCAGGGGGGAGGGGGAGGCGGGAAGGGTCCTGGGGCTTGTGGGGGAGCGGACGTGGCACGGGTTAGATGGACAACCGCTATAGCTCGGTTGAAATGAAAGTGCAGCGAAGGCTTGGCCCCTTGGTTATGCCTCCATTTCTTTTTTTTTTGCAATGGAATTGCTAATTTCCGGGCACAACTTTGCGGTTCAGTGTTGCACAACTTTTCGCAGGAACTTCGACGAGCGAACGAGTGAGCGCTGGACAACGCTGCGTATGAGTAACATTATGTAAGTTGAAGGTCCTTGCAAGGGCCTGGGGCTACAACTGTCAGGACACTGACAAAATTGGACTCAATTAGGCTGTCAAAGTGTACAGATTATAAACGAAGCCTTCAAAGGACTTTAAACGTTGTCTAAACCCTAATCCTTTGGCATTTCTTTTTTGGAAACTAATTTTTTCGATCAGTGCAGCTGGCGGATGTCATTATCAATGGTTTTTCCTGAAACGCTAATGACTTGGAACTTAGTTTAGCTGGCCCCTGACCGACTACCCTTCAACCCTTGCTTGCTCCTGGCCCTGGCTCTAAACGCGCTGTCATCATTTCCGTTAGCGCCGTGGCAACTTCCGCTTAGTTAGCACCCCGTCCCTCTCACCCTTACTGATGCCCAATTTCCGGGAATAAAAGTGCATTGAACTTACGCTAAATCCACCATCCAAATGCTCGCTGGAGATCTGCTTGAGGACGCCGACATATTTGAGATTATTGCAGAATTGCATTGCCAGGGAATTGAAGAAGCAATTGTCCTGGTTGAAGCACTCACTGGCCGGACTCTTCGGGTTGCTCTGCATCGTTGAGATTAGCCATTTCATCAGCATTTGACCTGCAAGGAGAGAGAAAGGGAGAAAGCCAGTTGTAACTGAATGAAATAACTTTGATCACAGCTGGTCCACTTATTCACTCTCTCACTCCTAGTGGGTTTTCCGAAAAATAAAGGAAAACTTGTAGCCACTAACCAGAGAGATTTATGGGTGAGAGACGCCTGGGGGTAAAGGAACTCCCAAGCCGAGAGTTTGAATCCCTCTCTCCCCTCTCCCCAAAAAAAAAGCAGAATAAATAATTTTCTGGGCTAAAAGTCAGACTACAAGCTGGTTGTGAAAATAATCCTAATCGATGAGGTCACAAAAAGGGATACTCTGCAATATATAATACATAGCCTGAGGAACTATATAAGGATTTATATATAAGATTTAATAAATATGTTATATTAGTTTAAATGTTTTAATTATTTCCCTTTTAAAGTTAAAAATCTAATGGCTTCTTGTATATTTAACCTATATTTCTACACATATCCTCCTAAAAACCTAGATAAATTATTATGAATGAATCAATATCTATTCTGTTCCTTTTTATATATCAATATATACTACCTGATGGGTTCATAAGTCTTTTAATCAGTGGACTTTCTTGACAATACAATATAAAATCGCATGACTAATGGTTTGATAAGATAAATACAAGAACTGGTTGTTAAATGAAAAGGTTTTAAGTCCACAAATTAACAAAAATTAATCAAAGTTGAGACATTTAAGATAGGAATCGTGATTGCTTAAACGATTATGGGTTTTAAGATCACAAAATATATATATAAACCCTCAAAACGATTCCCATAGCAGAGGAACTCTCTCATAAGTAAAAAAAAACTTTTATGTAGGCAAAAAAAAAAAAAATGAAACAAAACTTACGCTGGCTGTCAGCGTGTGAGTGGGAAACAGTTTGCAGGAGCAGCAGGAGCAGATGTTTCGGGTCAGAGGTCCTCAGCAGGTCAACTTGAAGCCGCACAATGCGTAGGCTAATTCCTGCCCAGACCTCAGAGTCCTCCTCCAAGCCCAGAGATTCGACATCAGGTGCTGGTACTCCTTCACCTCCTACTCCTCCTGCTCCTGCCCCCATCTCCGATTGTTTTCCCCTCGAAAATCGAGTTTTCTGCGCCCGCCGGGCGGCCAATGACATTAGCTGGAGATAATGTGCCGCTGGCAGCCTGGCAACATCCTCCTGGGAATCCCATTTCAAAGCCAGTGGCCGTGGTCCTATTTCCGCATCGAACTCGAGTTCCTTTGAGGGCTGCTTGGCCAGCAGAGAGCACCAGACGTTGCTCAAGGCACTGGACATATAGGTGGGTTTATATATATATTCGCTACTAGATCGCCGGAGAGATCTAGCTCAACTTTCTCCGACTAATTTCAATTCTCAACTGAGTTTACTTGTTGTTCACTTGGTGAGCAGCAAAAAAAAAATTGAAATGTGTCGAAACTTATCAGCATTATCAGTCAGCCGAGAACATGACAACACGGCTACCATCGGTTAGTAAACTGAGAGAAAATTTGTAGATTTAAATTAAGAAATTAAAGATAATTCAAGAAGAACCTTTAAGGAAAAAATGTATAATAAAATGTATAATGAAAAATGAAAATGTATAAATAAATATCATGAATTTATAATTTAATGTTACGATAAATCGATATTCTGTTTGATATACTTAAAACATAACAAATATATTAAATAACATTTTAATTTTAAATTTTAAAATGAAAAATGTATCTTTTTAATATCTCCAATATGATATAAAGCCCAATTTTTTATAGATATATTAAGAAACCCTTGATTAATACATTATTTATAAAATTTATGATTTTTCTGTATTCTTCCTCAATATACATTAAATATTTCCCAGTGCACTGATAACACTGCAGTATATTAGAGAGACCTAGGCCTGGTATTCTTTTGGCCCTGGCAAGGTCGTCTGCCTTATCAGTCATGGTTATTAATTTTTTGGTTTACTCCACTCTGGTCCTCTGAATCATTTGCTAAATTCGTTCAATCAACTTTTTAGGAAATTGCTTAAGTACGTCATTGTTTTCCTTAATCATCGACGGTCAAAATTCAGCATAAAATCAACTGATTCAAACGTTTATTTCCCCCCCGTTTTTGTACTTTCTATTAATTTGTACAAGTTTGTTTTGGTTTTCAGTTGCTTTATCTTTTAATAAGCCTTTCCACAAGTGAAGTGCGACTTTAGATAGCGGGGAAAGCTGACTGATAGTGTCTGGGAAATTGAAGTGAATGGTGATAGATTAAATCGGTTTTGAGTGACGCAAATCTATCAAAAGGTAGTGCACTCAGAGATTGCAGTTGCTTTTCTGTAATTATATTTTAATTATATAATATTTAGACCATTTCATGAACAGGGAATGGTAAAAGATACTTGAGAGATCTAATGGGAAACTGAAATGAAAAATTAATTGGTTAATTTAAGGTTTTTTTTTTATTTTACCATGGAAAACTAACTTTTAAAGGTCCTAAGTATTTTTTGTTGCATATTTATTACTTTAATTAAACCCTATATTAGTTAATCCAACCTAACAACATAAGAAATCAACGTTCATTTTCCAAGGACTCTCTTGCAGTTTTTCATATCCCAACTAACTCAAATAAGCGTTTCTGTAACCCCAAGTAGGCATCTATATCCTTCCCTTGTGCGTGCATTGCGTCACTCCAAACCTTGGCCAAAATGCAATTGGGCTTACAAGATCATTAGCACACACCACATGGAAAGTTGTGGCCAAGTATAGCCATTGGGCTATCAATGATGGCCTAGGGTTCCATAGGGTTAAAACCAGGAACCAGGAACCAGGAACAGGAGGAGCAGGACAACCAGCAGGAAGGAAGCGTCAGCTTAGCTGGTCATTGTTGGCCTCATCATCAGCGGGCGGTATCTCTTTTGTTGTTATTTTTGTTGTAGTGTTTGTTGTTGTTGTTGTTGTTGTTATTGTTGTTATTGTTGTTGTTTTTAGCCTTTATTGCTGGCGCCGTCGCGGCGTTGTGGCGAACGGGTTTTGATGAAAACTGCGCCACGGACGGGACGCACAACAAATTTGCATAACTGTTCGCCAAGCGAATGCAACAACGAATTTACACAGGAAAAAAAAATATTTACAAATATTTCAGAGCGAAATTTATGGAAATTTAGATAATATTTATAGTATGAATTGATTTAACTCTTTTATAGCCTTGCAAGATATTATAATATTAGTCAGAAGTTTGTAACGTTTAAGTCTACAAGTGCAAAGATTCTCCATTTAAATGTTATTGGAAATGTTTAAAAATCTTCTTTTAAAATCCCTTCAATTTTAATAATATTTTTCTGCAGTGTAGAGCACCCTCTGAAGAGCAGCTTAGAAGTAGAGGGGGGTTGCGCTACGCTGGGTGGCAGCGGTTTTTGGCGCCTCACGCATGCATGCGCTGCATTCATCAACGGCAGAGTGCCGTTCGCTCCACCGCTGCCCCACTCCCCCCCTCCCTCTGTCCCTCCATACCGGAAAACAAAAACGGATGAGAATAAAACGATGCCGGAAAACCACAAAAGCAGAACTCAAAATGAAGCAATGAGGGACAGATGCAGCATCTAAGAGGGATACAAAGGAGTGAGTGCAACTAAGAGTGCAGCCGAAAAAAGGTTAAAGGCGACTTGGAAATACCTAAACTTGATTTATTAAGATTTTTTGTTCCTAGAATATGGTAAATTTATAACTTAAATTCTTTAAAAACCATAAACAAAAATCCCTAAAAATAAATCTATTACAAAATTGAAGTTCTTTAACTTTCAAACTCCATATAACAACCTATTACAAGGTTGTTGACAAGCACCGGAGGTAATATTCATCACCTTCCTTTGAACAAAAAATATGGTTTCATTAATGTCGGTCTATGCCAAGGCAACACACCAGAGAGATTCTCCTTAAAGTTCAACTTTGACAGCTGCCCTCATCCCGTCCAGAATCTCTTCATCCGCGGGAAGCTGGCGAACGTGATGTTGTCGAGCATATAAATCAGATTTTTGGTCCGAAAAAGAGCGCTGCCGGACGTTGTTGCCTGATGAAAAGTCGCGACAAAAAGCTTCTGTTGTTTGCCCCATCCCCCTCCCCCCCGCTCTAGAATTTTCCATACCGCCCACTCCAGCTAGTCCCGCCCCCCAATCTTGCTGCAAAAGCCACCAAGAATTGATGGCCACTTCAGAGACAATGACGATGACGGCGGCGGGAAAATGCGAGATGCTCCAAGTGGCACACAGAGAAAATTATACACTTTTAGGGGTTTGTTTTATAAAAATTAACTTTTCCAAAGGTTTTTCTTATGAAGAAAATTAAGAAGATATTTTTAAAATTTTTAATATAGTTCTTAAACAATTTTTTAAGTTTTTTCCTCAGCTTCTTTTCAAAATTTCTCCCCACTAGTGTAAGCTTATTTCTCTCAAGTGCATAGATTTTTTCCCTCTGCACCGCAAATTGCGTGTCCAGCTAAGCCCCACCTACCCCCTCACAGTTTTTCCAACCCCCCCTCCACTGGCTGCTTTTCCCGCTGCAGCCTCTTTGCTTCTTTCGTTGTTTGCCCGGCGAGGCGTTAAAATGTTTGTTTGCATTAATTTGCAGCAGACGACAACGACGATGATGGAGGATCAGGAACGGGTGTCGCTGGTCGCCTATATCCTGCCAGCGATGAGCCTTACCAATTAGCGCTTTTTGCGGGGGGTGGGCGGCCACACAACGTAGGCGTGGCATGTGTCAAAAACTGCGCCTCCAAAATGTCCGCGATGCGTTTGAAGCGAAAGTTTTGCAGCCATTTTTGGGGGGGATGGACTAGATTTTTGGAAATAGTTTAGCTTCCAAAAACAGAGGAAGAAGAATTTTGGCAAAAGGAATTCTCGAAAGCAAAGCAGACAATATTTTATGATTACAGTGGAGACTTTATAATTGAGAATTAATTAAATAGGAAATTTGTTTTCTTTAAAATCAAGAAAATAAACATTTTCTTCGAAAAAATCAAAAAGTTAAAATACTCATAACTAACCCAAAAAAGCATTAATTTTAATTCGGACAGCTTTCCTATGCTAGTTTTTATTAGCTTATAAAAACTGCATACTCATTTTAAAAACTTAAATTTTTCCCCAATTTTGGAAAATTTTGACGATGCAACCCTTATAAAATTTTCAAAATTTTGAAACAAATTAATTTTGGCCAGACATTGCTAGGTCGACTCGTTTGTTGATGCTGATCAAGAATATATATGATTTATAGGGTCGGAAATGACTCCTTCACTTAGTTTGAAGCTTCTGATTGGAGCTAAAATACCATTTTTTCAGTCGATATTTATGTATATTTTTATGACATTTTCTTCGGAAAATCAAATTTTAAAAATCTCCTAACTAAGCCAAAAAAGCATTAAATTTAATTCGGGAAGCTTTCCTATGTTAGTTTTTGTTAGATAAATAAATCTGCATACTCCATTTTACAATTTGAAAAATTGAGATTTTTGCCAATTTTTGGCAATTTTAATGATGTAACCCTTTTCCTTTTTTTCAATATTCGGAAAATTTTGAAAAAAATTAATTTTTGTCGGACATAGCTAGATCGACTCGTCTGTTCATGCTGATCAAGAATATATATGATTTATAGGGTCGGAAATTACTGCTTCATATCGTTATAAGCTTTTGTCTATAATTATATGCAAGGTTATAGTAGAAGTGATTTAATTTTATTAGATATTAAATAAATAAATATTTTTATAAATATTTATAATTATGTGCAAATCATTTAACTAATTATTGTTAGGCAAAGTTACAGATTTAAATTCATGACACTTCTAAACACCTTAGAGTCTGATCTAAGATTATTTTGATGCATTTTTTTTTACTTAATTCTTGATTACGTTTATTAATCGTTAAACTTTATAAATAAATCGATTTTAGGCCTTCTTAAAGCATTATTTTAACTATTTAAACTGTTTGTTATAATTTTCAGTTTTTTCAACTTTATCTTATTAGTTTAAGTAATAAAACCAATTTCTTAATTAAAAGTTTCATATATCGAAGCAAAACTGTTCTAAACTATATATATATACTCCGTCTGGCTTGAGGGCGTGGCATCTCCCATTCCTAAGCAAGTGAAATTCCTAAGATTTTCCCTGTCTCTTGACTCTTAGGAGACGATGAATTTAAAGCCTTGGCCGGAAAATATGCTATATATTTCTAAGCTCACCATGAGGCAAGGTGGAAAAGATATATCCCATAGGTGAGAGGGGGGAAATGCTATGCCATATACCTATATATATATGTAGATGTGTGCGTGTGCACTTCAAACACTTGCGAAAATGTTAACCTCGCCAGTTTTCGCCAGCTCTCCTCTATTTACATACAAAATTTCCCAATTATGCAATCATTCAACTTGATTTGGCTTTGCTTTTCTTGACTGATTTTCCAAGAGGAAAATTGCAAGAATAGCGGGTATAGGGGGAAGTGTACTGAAGCCGAAGCAGGCAAATTAATTGTTAACTTTAAGCAAACAACAAACGCAATCAAACGTGGAGCAGAGCACCAAAAAAAAAAAAAAGAAAATATATAAGAAGAAAAAGAAAGGGAAACGAAAGGGAAGAGCTCACGGAAAGGGAAATAAAATTAAATGTTTCCCGTGAAACGACACAAAAGGCAAACAGTAAATGCGCAGAAATCGCAGAAGTTACCTTCTATATATATATAAAAATATATATATATATTTCTGAACCCCCTTGAAATCCCTTTTTACCGGGGGATTTCCCCCTCTCGATATCCCAGCCTTCGGCATCGCTTCACTGAAGTCCCAGATTGAAGCATAAAGCGCAGCTCATAAAAGGCGAGAGAAAACGGAAAACTCTGGGTTAATACTCTAAAGGTTTTTTATGGGAAAAGCATAACAGAAGAAGATCTTTGGAGAAGGAAAAACTGCATGCAAGTTAGCAGAAAAAAAGAATAGGTATCCTTTTTACAGTTTTTAAGGTAATTTATTAAAAACCTTGTGAAATGTTTATTTTTTAAACATCAACAGAAAAACAAATCATTTGATTTTCCTAATTTGCATTTACTTCAATTTCAAATTCGTTTCAAAATTAAATCTCTATCAAAATGATATTTTCTTTACCGAAAAAATGAATACTTTTTTTTACTGAAAACAACTTCAAATCATATTTTTGGAAGGATTGTAAAAGTAAACTTCAACTTGAAACCTTAAACCTGGCTTTAATAATTATTTTTAAATAAAATAAAATTCCTAAAAATATTTAAAAGTATAAAGCAATAACGTTTAGAACTTTGAATTAAATCTGTTTAAAAATATAATTATTAGAAATAATTATTTGTCAAATTTTTAGCTTCTACTTCCATTAAAATGCCTTTTAAGATGTAAACCATATTATTAGGATATTTTGTATATGGAAAATCCGTTTTAAATCATAGTTTTGAAAGGTTTATAAAAAAAAACGTACATTTAAAGTCCTTAACTTGGCTTTAATTATTTTATCAATTAAAAAAATCACCCCAAAAATATTCCAACATATATGGAAACGCATTCCTCTAGAAACCCAACCCACAATTTCAAGGTAACTCCCATACCTCAGTGCCTCCAAACCCCATCCAACCTTAGAGTATTTAAACACGAATATTTTCGGCAAACTTACCTTCGAACTTTTCATATGCAGCGAAGCTTAACTTTTCCGGTACATAAGATGAGCCGCGACGCGAACTGGTGCCCGTTCCGGCTCCACCGGCTCCACCAGCTCCTCCTCCAGCGAGTCCAATTTCTGGATTTTGGGTTGCCAGCAGCGACGATGTCGGTGTCGTGGCCAGAAGCGTTGTCTCCTCGCCCAGAAGCGGGGTATTGGCACTCGGCGTGGAGCTACTGCCCGCCGACGATTTCTCGACCGTGAAGCTGGCGACCTTCTTGAGCACATTGCTCGACAGATGATGGGGCGTCGTTGGCGTCCCAAAGCCAGGTGGCGGCGCTGGCAGGCAGGGCAGGGGTGCCGTGTCATCCTCGACATTGTCGAAGCCGGCAGGAGGAGGAGGAGCAGGTGGAGCAGCAGTAGCAGCAGCAGTGGCAGGATTCGTTTGAGACTGCACAGGTGTTTGAGATGATTTAAACGAAATTATAACAGTTGATTGCGTTTCCAGCGACGAGGATGTAGCTGCTGCTCCCGCTCCTGTAGATCCTGCGAATGAATGAAGGAATGACGAGGCAATGGCATTAGCTGGATAAATTTGTATAGAATCTCCCGTCCATATATATATGCTATATATATGTACTATATATATATTCCTGTGCAACGTTATGCTCTGGTTCTTGAATCTCGCAAAAAAATAGAAGATAAATGTATTCAGGCAGCGCATAAGTCACTTTCCATAATTACTGGTTAAATTGTAGAATTTTCGGCAAACATTTGCCAATCATTTATCATTTATTCGGGCTCAGGGAGTACACTTTTCAATATTGAATATTGGATTAAAAAGAAGCCTGGGAACCTTTTCAGCTTATTTTATGGATTTTAAATGGGCTTATAAAATGTTTCTTTAATAGAAATGAATTATTCGTATTCTCCTTCTTTTGTTAAAATTATAAATCTACAAACCATCTCAATATTTATATGATTTAAACATATTTAAAGTTTCTTCCCCCATACATAATTTTCCACATTTAAGATGGATAAAAGTGTCTAAAATTGTTTTAAAATAAATTTCCTTCTTTACCCCTAGATATACTTTATATACATTTTAAAAATATTAGAATGTCTTAAATTGTTGAAAAATTATTTAATTTCACGCCTAGATATAATTGCTTTCATTTAAATATCACAAATTGCTTGAAAAAGTTATTAAACTAGTTTTAAATTTACTCCTAAATCAAGTGTATACTAACTAAATCATTTTAAAATATGTTAAATTGTTTTGAAATTACTAAAAATTGATTTAGAGCCTACTATATATATTTTTACGCATTTTATAGATTTTAAAGTAATTTATATCAAATTTTACTGTTGAAGAATGTCTCAAATTATTTAAAAAATATTTGAATTTACCTCTAGATATAATTCTTAACCATTGAATATGTCAATAAGTGTCTGAACTAGTTTTTAAGCAAATTTAAATTAATCTGTTAATTCCACCTCAATATTATGCTACTTAAATACATTTAAAAATCGCTGACATTATTTTAAAATTCCTTAACATGTACTCTGTTACCCTCCAACTGTTTGTCTTTAAAAAAATCTCCCTACTTCAGGTCAATATTGAAATGATTTACATTCATTAAATCGAAATTCATGCACAGCAGCCCGACACAAAAAAAAAATTGAGCTAAAATAAACATATAATTTTTCTAGTGCATTAAATCTTCCTCGGGCTCCTGCCAATCAGTTTGTGTACTTTCAGGCGGATCCTTGATTTCCCGAATTTTTATGGTCCCTCCACTCCGATTGAGTAGACCCTGCGGAGCGCTTATCGCAGGCCATCATCATTGACTGTGTACCCAAGTGGTTATGATGGGCTCCACACCGCTTTTCCCGCTTTTCCCGCTTTCCCGCGTTCCCGCTCTCCTGCTCTTCGATTTGGGCGGAAAAAGTCCCGCGTGTATCATTCTATATAACATGATTTAATTAAAATTTAAACTTTCGCTGCTTTTTTTTTGAGCGCACGCTGCGTTTTTGGGGGTTTCCCCTGCGGAGCCGCAATGGGGGATTCACACAAAGTCAGAAAAAGGGAAGCTGAAGCCGAGCCTGAAGCGCCTGTTTCCGGCCAACATTTTGTAAACAATGAAGACGTGTTTGCAATTTTTAAGTTTTTTACAAATGTTTTTTGTTCTCGACAGTCGTCGGTGGGTAGTACCATTTTTTTATACAATTTTTTGCTGTTGTATTTTGAGCTCTTCTGGGCATTCGCAATATATAGCCGGCACAAGCCAGAGGCCCGAAAAAAGCAGCGAACCATGTTCGCTTTTGTTTATTTTTTGTTTATCGAGCCGAGCGAGTTGGGTGAACGCAATTAGGTGAATTTTCCAAGCACGGGGGGGCGGGGGGAGGGTGGCACTTTAGCCGGGGCAATTATATATTTAAAATATCATGTGGCAGGCGGCGGAGAACGAGTCCTTGCATAAATGTGCCAATAATTACTTTCGGGTCCTGCTTTTGTTAATACTTTTTTTGTTCATCTCCCCTCTCCTCTGCTCCTTTTTTCCATCACTTTTCTCGCATTTTGTTTAAAGGCGCGCCGCTAATCGGATCAGTTTTTGGGGAAAAACAAAGAGAAAAATATGAGGAAAAATTGTGTGAAGCTGTTGCTACATGAGTTAATTAAAAAACTTTGAATTAAGGTCCTGCCATCACCCTTTTTTTCTGAGAAGGTCCTTTTCGGGTACTCTTATTGAAAGAGGCTTTCAAAGTCATAGGAAGTATCTATGTCAAGTAATTACAGATGGTCAGGAAAGGAAAATTAGGTATAGAAGGGAATATAATTGCTTTTTTATTATGGATTAATTTTATTAAATAATATATATAATATTTGTCGGGAGTTTTTATAGAGTTTTTAAATAATAATAATAATTAATAGAGTTTTAAAAGCCTTTAAGAATGTCTCCAAAACTAAGCTTTAAAAATTTACCTCATTAAAAATAAAAGGTAAAATTGTATTGCTTATTTGTTGATACCTTGTTTAGCCCCTAAAGATTTCTGTATATAACTGAATTTATTATATAAATTAACTAATAAAGTTTCCCTGATATTTTCTTTAAATTCCTGCCATATTCACTTAATTTTCTATAACTCTGTAGACATAGACTACAAGCTGTTTTCAAGCTGTTCTTTAGTCTAATTTTTATTCTCTTTTTGGAACATCACCTCTCAAGGGAATAAAGACACTTCAATTTTTGAGAAAAGGTCAGGTGAGGGGGGTGGAAAAACAACACTCAAACCTACAGTTTGGCAAGCACTTCTGGGCAGCCCGTGTTTACCTTGGAAATTGGCGCAGACCGAAATAAGCAACAAGCAAAAATCCTCACAATAAAAAAAGGGACAAGCTTTTAGACAGTTTTCCCTCCTAGTTTTTTTTTTCTTCTTTTCGTGACTCAAGGACCACTCAGTAGAGCACACACATATGGCTACAAGTGTGTCACAACAAACAAGGCGAAAAACTCGGGAAACTGGGAATTTAATCCAAACGCTGTTTTTAAATTATATTTAACTCAATATAACTAATTACTATGCAGGTATTTAATGTGTAAATTATAGATAGTTCTCATTTGTATTAAAGCTTTTTTAATAACTTTAATATTGTTGCATATTTTATGAAAAGCCTAACAATTATTGCTTTTGTTTAAAATGGTAATTATTTGCATTGCTGCATTGCTGTTGATTTTAAATTAATTTCATTGATAAACACATTAGGCAGAAACTTGGAAACGTGGAAAATGCAAAGCAATTATTTAAACATTAAAATGGTGACTTTAATAAGAGGGTGTTTTTGTTGAGGTTTTTTTAGTGCATATGGAGTTTTAAGCATTTTTTTATAAGTAAATTATAGTTGAGGGTAAGTGTATTATTAAGGGTGTGGTTTAAGGTCTTTAAAATACATAGAAACTAATACCTCTTTTTTAAATCTTGTTTAAGATCTCTTAAGATCCCAAGAAAAAATATATACAATAAAAATTTTCCAACTCGGGGATTATAGCGCCAGAACACACTTTACCCTCTTTGAAATTCCCTTTTCCTTAAAATGTTTAAACTAATTTTTCTGTGAAATATATAGAAATTAATATAATTTTAACTTAACCTAAAAATGCATTAAATAAAGATTTTCCTATTTCAGGGATTAGACGTCAGAACAAATTTTCCCCTCTACAAAATTCCTTTTCCTTTAAAATTTGTAAACTCATTTCTCTATTAAATATATAGAAACTAATATCATTTAATCCAACCTAAAAAAATTCGTAAAATAAAGATTTTCCCCTCTATAAAATTCCTTTTCCTTTAAAGTATGTAAACTCATTTCTCTATTAAATATATAGAAAGTAATATCACTTTTATCTTACTTAAAAAATGTCAAAAAATAAAGATTTTCCTAGTTCACGAATTATTCCGCTAGAACAAACTTTTTCCTGCGTATTTTTCCTTAATTTTAAAATAATTTTCAACTAATTTCTCACCTGCTTCATTGTTTATTGCTCCTGTTACCAAAACACCTTGCGGTGTTTGGCCAACGGCTGCCGCAAATCGTGACGACAGATTCTGCAGCTCCACCTTCTTGGCCTTGGACACATTGAAGAGCTCTCCATTGCCCAGAGGCGAGTCCACGAGCCGTGCTCCTCCTACCGTTCCAGTGGGCGTGCCGGCGGTCTCCATGCTGCCCGGAGTCATCGGCGTGCCCGATCCACTGCCCAAGACCTGGGCCAGCTTCTTGCCCAGCTGCAGGGCCATAAGTTCGTCCGGCGAACTCTCCGCCGGACTATTGGGTGCTACCAAGAGATCGGTATTAAGCAATATAGCCGGCTCAGCCTCCTCGACTTCCGGCAGATGATCATTGGCTATGCTCAGGTAGCTGACACGGGTTAAGCTCAGGCAGGCCAATCTGTCCGCCTGACAGCGTCGCTGCAGCTCCAGCACAGCCCTGGCGGTGCTCGGCGATAGTGTGTCCACCGAGGTGACACTTATTTCGCTCAGTGGACGATCACGCTTCGTTGGGGGCTTAACTGCAGCTTTGGGAGCACTTAAGGGGGGCAACTTGGGCTCGATCGGCTCCTCGTCCACGGGATCTGTGAAGAGGGAATCATTGCTTGAACAACTGGTGCACAACGATCTCCGGTCGTAGGGATAATGATGATGATGATGTCGACTTGGATGGGGGTGATCTTGATCGTGCTGCTGCCGCTGGCCGCCATGGGTTAAGGTGTCATTCGAGGCGTAGCAACAGTCGTCGCTGCTGCAGTTGTGGTACTCTAAGGAATCGGTGTAATCCAAACTGACCAAGTCGTCTTTACGTTCGGTAAGCGATTTGTGTAGAGAAAATAGAGACAGATAATCGAGATGTAGAGGATGAGACAGCAGTTATAGGAAAAACTATGCCTATAAGGTGTGGCTAATAAATATGGAAGTCAACAAGTGGAAATTAAGGCTGTAACGATAGGGGTTGCAACCAAAGGTTTGTCTGTTTAAATTAACTCAAAGGTATGTGGAAAAAAGGTTAAAAATTATTTAATATTTTCTAACTAGAACTTTTGACTTATTTACACTGTTTTTATATGCAATTTATACTTTTAGTCAGAAGCTTAAAAAACAGTGAAGGAGTCATTTCCGACCCTATAAATCATATATATTCTTGATCAGCATCAGCAGCCAATTCGATCTAGACATCTCAGGCAGAAAAAATTAAAAAAATTTAACAATTTTTTCGAAATTTTATAAGGGGTTGCATCGTTAAAATTTTGAAAAATTGATCAAAAATATTTTAATTTAAAAAAATTTTAAATAGAGTTTGCAGATTTATTAACTTTATAAAAACTAACATGGGAAAGCTTTCCGAATTAAAATTAACGCTTTTTTGGCTTAGTTATGCGTTTTTTAAACTTTGATGTTTCGAAAAAAATTACATATAAAAATATCTATAAATATCTATTCAAAGAATCACAATATTTTAATTTTATGATGTTGTTCCATTCGATCCTATAATTAAATTGGAAACTGCAACAAAAGCTTCCCGAAGCGTCCTCCCTAGATTTTTATTGAATGGTTTTAAATTTTAAAATAAATTTAAATGGTTTTAAAATAAATGTATGAATAAATAACATTATTATTATATTTTGAACTTTAGTATTTACTGAAGAGCAACAAAAATATTTTAAATATTTTCATAAATAATTAAAATTCATTTTTACAGAAAGTTCTATGGAGTTAGCATAATGTTTATACTTGTAGGTGCTTACTCTTAATTTTTTTAAATTAGAAAAGGAGAAGTTATTTCTGTATATTAATAAATATTTTACTTTGTTTTTGTTTAAATTGTCATTAAATTGTTTTTTATTATTATTATCTACTAAATATTTTGTATCTTTCAAAAAAGTTAATTAACTAATGATTAATTTTTTTAGCATATACAAAAGCTATAAAGTAAAAAAACACAAACAATTACAGTTTCCCCTTTAAAAAGTCTCTAATAATTTACAGAAAATTATTAAGAGATGGTGATTTTATAGATAAATTTTCACTGCTCGAATTTCCTATATAAAAATGCCGAAAAACAAGTGCGATGAGCTCGCCGCTCAAATATTTGGATTTAAATAAAGTCGACTGGCAAGTGCGGCTCGAATGATTTATTTGCCATTAATGCACGACGGGCCCCATCGGTGGCTCATTCACAAAAATGCGACATGTGTGTAAGAAATAATAATTAAACAAAAGTAAATAAAAACAAGGCGCCACTGGAAGCCGAAAGCCGAGCGAAGCAAAGAAACAGAGAGCGAGAGAGCGGAAGAGAGAAAATCTCTCACGAGAGACCAGACTTGAAAGCCGCAAAATTATGAAAATCTATATGGGAAAATGGTCAAGAAAGAAAAGCACGAAAAAAAAGGTGTGTGTTTCCACTGGCTAAATGAAAATGAAAATGAAAATGAGGGGAAAAGGTTAGAGAAAATCCCCACGCACAAGGTAAACAAAGAAAATCGTACAAAACAGAACTGGAAACTGGTTTGGTTATGGGTCACTCTTCAGGGAAACCGAACAAAAAAAAAAAGAGTACAGAAATATGCGTTGGCGTCAGTTGGATTTCCCTCCTCCCCCCATTTCCCCTCACTTTAAATTGTTTAATTAAAGCAAATTGAAAGCAAAACAAAAGCCGAAAACCCGAGATGAACCGCGATATAACACGGAAAAAGGTACTCCAAGATAAAAACGAGAAAAGAGAAGAACAAACACAGGAAAAAGGGAGCGAAAGGGGAGAAAAGAACACTGCTTAAACACCTGTAGATTGCGGTCGTTGTTAATTGCTAATTGCACTCGTCAGGCGCTTTTCCACAGACACTTCTCTTCACTTTTGTCACTTTTCACATTGTATTTCTAGCAGTATTTCGGTTTTATTTTGAATTCTTGTCTTCTTTGTAGCGTAGTTTTTAACTTTGGAACGATCGGAAGCGAGTGCAAAGCGTTAATAACAACTGGTTTGTTGGGGGAGCGTGGAACCAGACCCTAAGCAGCTTGGAAAGAGCCGCTGGAAAGCCGCTCAGAGAGCGAGAGGCATGGCGGCAAGAGATGGGGCGAACTGGAGACAGGCAGAGCGAAAGAGAGAGAGAGATTAAAAGAGAGAGAGACTAAAAGAGAGCTAGTGCCAGAGAGCAGAGAGAAGTATCCATTTAGTTTTTGTTGGGGTCTTAAGCTCGAATTACATGAAACGAAAGCAGAGCAGAAAATGTGGAGAGAAAACAAATATAACAATGATCGACGCTAGGAATACCTCATATTCAAGTTTAAAATGGTATAGTTATTTTTTAAATTTAGTTATTTTAATATTTTTTCTGCAATATTATTTACATATAAATAGGAAAATAATAATCTTATTAATTATATGTATATAAAATTACATTTCTGTGAGTAGAAAATTGAAGTGAATAAAAAAAAATAATTATTTAATTTTGTAAAGTGGCTAGATTTATATGAATATTTAGCCACAAAAATTATATTTATTTTAGTCTGTGCCGAATATCGAAAGAGGTCAGGCAGAGAAATTAGATAATTTTCGAGTCAAGGCTTGTGTAGCATTGCTTTAAAGCCTTAAAAATATAAACATGCCATGACAAACCCCGTAAAAAATTGATTTACAAAAATTGTCAACTAAAAAAATCAAATAATAATAGAAGACAAACAACTCCCTAAAACTAATATACCCGTGTAAACTTGTTCAGTACTCATTAGCCAGGGGCAGCGCAGCAGCAGCGTCGCATGTGTCTTTTGTGTAATTATTTTGCTTTGCAGAGGGCTGAGCTTACCCACTGTCAATGCTGTGATTTTTGTTGCCTGAGACGATGCCTCGCCCACTGTGGATATGGCCCTGAGCGATGTTGCCTCAGTTGTGGCTGTAATAAGCTGCTCAATGAACGCACAGTGGTCATCATGCACAAGCTTTGCCCCCCTCATTTTCCTAGGTTTCGGTGAAGGTTTTTCTTCGGTGGGTTTCGGTGGCTGTGGTGCAATGCGCCTTTTCCTTGGCTGCCTCACAGTGGGCGTTGCTTGCGATCCTTGGTAATCCTGCTGTAGAATTCCCAAGGACTCCTCGTCATCGGCATTATCTGGGGCTGGTGACCACGGGCACAGCTCTTGGGCCAGGCTGCAGTGATCCTTGATATTGGGTTTTTCCTCCCGTTGCTGCTGCTGCAGCAGTTTTCTCAATCTCGGCGGCTTCGCAGGCGCTTTTCAAATAACAAACATATTTTGCATACTTTCAGGCTGCAGAAGCATTTCTTCGGGAAATGGAAAATACCATTTTCTACTATTTTTCTATTTTTTTAGTTGCCTTTTGTGAATTTTTCGGTAGGGTTGCTTGCTCGAAGCAGTTTAATTTTTAAAATCATACATTAAGTTATGACTTAATTTTGCATTTTTGATGGAATTTCGAGAAAGTTTTTTGAAAAAATTACATAACATTGATGTTTATATAAAATGCTACTTGAAAGAATTTTTTTAATTTTTATTTTTTAGCTTTAATCAGTAGAAGTGGCAGAAAATACGGATTTAAGATAATTTAATCCAATTTATAATCGATATTTTGACTTTGCCATAAATATGTAGATATTATTTTTCGTATAAATTATTTAATTTCTTATTATTATTTTAATATTCTGAAGGTTTAAAGAAATCCAATAAATATTTTGCTAAAATCTGATTTAACCTTTTATATAATTAATATTGATCATAAAATATTTTGATAATTTTTAAACCCTTGCAGGGTATTTTCAGTCAGAACACAGTGAAGGAATCATTTCCCACCGTATAAATCATATATATTCTTGATCAGCATCGACAGCCGAGTCGATCTAGCTAAAATTTAATTTTTTCAAAAATTTCAAAATTTTATAAGGGGTTACATCGTAAAATTTTCAAAAAATGGACAACAATTTTAATTTTTATTAAATTTTAAATAGAGTATGCAGATTTATTAACCTTATAAAAACTAACATAGGAACGCTTTCCGAATTGAAATTAATCGATTTTTGACTGAGCTATGAGTGATTTTCTCTGCAAGGGTATCGAAATGTCGTTTCCCCGAAGTAGCTTTCTTTTTTTTATTCATCCAAATTAATGTTATATTTATTCTGCTTTAAAATGCCATAAAATCTCATAAAATCCTTCAAACAGTTTGCGAAACGAGTTCCCGGGACTTGAATGTGTATTTACACGGTCAATTATTGCAATATTATAACAAATTGTAAACAACATTAAATAGTTGTTAAAACTACACACTACACACACACACACAGATAGACAGGCAAGGGGGGGAGGATAGAGATGAGTGAGTTTACAACTTTACATGGGAATGTACAAGCAAAACTATTAAAACTAATTGCCATAAATATTAGCGGCCAGCCACGTGCCATGCCAAAAAAACTTTTCCACTGTAATGTGGCCCCTCGTCCCCCACACATGTCGTGTATTAGTGTGTGTTGGTTGTGTGTGTGCCTGGGTGTGGGCGCTTAATTGAGCACGTTGCCCTAACTCCGCCACAGGCTGCAGTTTCCCAGAAATAAGCGAAAAAAAAAATAGGAAAACTAGAAATCGTAAGCCAAAACTCAGCATTGGCCCACAGCCCACTTCCGCCCACCTCCCCCCTTCTTTCCCACCCCCTTGCCATTGGCCTTTCATATGTAGTTCCCGACCTGCTTTAGGGTATTTGATTTAATTTGCAGAGTCTGTGTACATGAAAAGAAAAGCGCTCTAAGAGATGGTAAGATATAAATAATAATAATAACACATTTTTATTAATTAAAAAAAATTTAATAAATAAATAAAGACTTCACAAAGTAACTAAAAAAGGTGACCCCAAATGTTTAGAAATTATTTAATCCCTGAAATTTATTTATTTAATCCCGCCAGTGAGATTCAAGTAATAAAATATAAAATAATAAGATGGTTTTACACCAAAGATCTGTTTTATGGAACATTGTATAAACTTTGGCTTCTCGAAGTAAGTTATCTTTCTAGTTTAATTTATTATTTTACCACTGCCTTTCAAAGAAGAATTAAAATGTCTACTTCCTATGCGAATAAAATATAAAGGGTTTATAAATAAAATTTATTTGAGGCATTCGTTGTGATAAGAGCACTTTATGGCCATGCAATCATATCATGTCATATCGGTCAAAAATGAATCAGTTAAAAATTCGCAGAATAATGTCGTTCGATCCGTATTGTATATATTTCCGTCTAGCAAGACAACGATTTTTCAGTCTGCAGATAGACCTCGTTTGGTCATGTTGGTTTTCACAATATCACTCTGCCTGCTGGCTATAGGTTATGCCAGAAGTCAGGACCAAAAGGATGTTTGCAGCCTATTATACATTTGTGACAATGTTTCGGAATTGAAATCGGAGATGGCTGCTGTGCGGTAAATATTTAAATAATCCCTTAATAAATATTAAAATAATACAAACTACATTTTGGGCAGTGAGGAGCAGCGACAGCAGACCGAGATCCTGCAGGGATTGACAGTGTCCGGAACCCTGCGGTATCCCTTAAGCTGTGCCGAGGTCTCGAAGGCCACCAAACTCTGGATCCGTGTGCCTGAGTACAGTGAGGACCCCTTCGAGGTAGCCTGCGATCAGCGGAGTCAGGGAGGCGGCTGGACGATCATTCTGAGACGAAACGATGGCAGCCAGGACTTTTATCTCGGGTGGGAGGACTACAAACATGGATTCGGTCAGCTGGGCAATGAGTTCTTCCTGGGCCTGGACAGAATCCATGCCATGACTGCCTCAGAGCCACAGGAGCTGTTGGTCCTTCTGGAGGATCAGAATGGGATCACAAAATATGAGCTCTACGATGACTTTAGAGTCGGATCGGAGGATAACAACTACACCCTGGAATCGGTGGGAAATGCCTCTGGAGATGCCGGCGATTCTCTGACAGATCATCGGGATATGATGTTCAGCACCAAGGATCGGAAAAACGACTTGAGAACCGATGGCGACGAGTGCGCAAAAATGTATACAGGTGCATGGTGGTACTTCTCGTGTCATAGAAGGTAAGAGCTTAGACTTTTGTTTTTATTTTCGGATAATACTACAATTTTTTGTAGCAACTTGTGCGGAAAATATGGCGATGATACCTTTGGGAAGGGAATTAATTGGTATGCGTTCAGGGGTCACCATCACTCGCTGAAGCGAGCCGTCATGATGATCAGGCCGAGGACTTCGGCACTTAACTGAATGAATTACTTATCGTTTAAACTATTAGCACTGAATTGTCAATATAATACATAATAATTTAATAAAATTATTCCATTATGAATTACGTACATCTCACTTTAAAATCTTATATTGAATAACACCTTTAATTATTTGATTCCTAAGGTTCGAATGTATATATCAGAAGAATCAGGGGAATGTATTCTTTCGATTTACTAACAAAATCTAACATTAAAATAACGATTAAATTAGGGAAAATGTAAAAAACTTACTGATATTGAGAACTGCTTGCTGAAATTGGGATTTCCATTTCCTTTTTCAATACATCGAGTGCAGGATTTTTCAGGCCGTTTTCCCGATTTTCCGCACATTTTTGTCGTTTTCTTTTCACTCGCCCCGCGCGTCCGACGATTTACCGCTTTTCTCAGCAACCTTAAGAGAGTATAGGTATGTATGTATGCAGATCTCTCTCTCTCTCTCTCTCTCTCTCTTCAATTCTTTTTCCCTTCGTTCGCTGCAAATTTTAATGACGTGTTTGGCGTGGTGTTTTATCATAATTATGTAGGTTTTATTTGTGCCCACGCTAGTTAATCACTCCTGGTAACTAGTCAAAGCACTTAGTCAAGGTGCGCGATCTGCGAATATCACTTTTGTTGCACTTTATTTGGCCGCAAATAAACGGATTGACTCCAATTGCGCAGTAAGTTTGTCCTCGCTTGCAGCGTTTGTGTTGTGCTGTTCGCTCGCGAAATTTAGCAAAAACAAAGCGCGGCCTTAGGTTGAATTGCAACGAGATACACTTTAGCACGTTTTAGTTAGTTATTTTACTATTTTACAGAGAAAGTTTAACAAAACGATCCGCACTCCACGCTTTTGGCAAAAACACTATCGATTCCTCGATGTTTTCTATTCCTATTAAAGGAATCGATACTCCTGCACTATCGATGTATTGAAAAGGAATACTCGTCGGTAACGCAGATCCCAATTTCAGTAAGCAGTTACCAATTACTACTTGCTGAAATAGTGATCTGCATTACCGACGAGAATTCCCTTTCAATACATCGATAGTGCAAGAGTATCGATTCTTGTTAATGCAATATCCAAACATCGACGTATCGATAGAGTTTTCGCCAAAAGCATGGAGTGCGGATCGTTTTGTTAAACTTTCTCTGTAAATTGGTAAAATAATTAACTAAAACGCACCAATGTGTATCTGGTTGTAATTTAACCTATGGCCGCGCTTTGTTTTTGCCAAATGTCGCGAGTGAACAACACAACACAAACGCTGCGAGCGAAAACATACTTACTGCGCAATTGGAGTCACTCCGTTTATTTGCGGCCAAATAAAGTGCAATTAAATGATATTCGCAGATCGCGCGCCTTGACTAAGTGCTTTGACTAGTTAGCGCGAGTGATTAACTAGCGTGGGCACAATTAAAACCTACATAAATATCATGAAACACCACGCCAAGAACGTCATTAAAATTTGCAGCGAAAGAAGTGAAAAGGAATTGGAGAGAGAGAGAGAGAGCGATCTACATACATATATACATACACTCTGTTACGGTTGCTGAGAAAAGCGGTAAATCGTCGAACGCGCGGGGCGAGTGAAAAGTAAACGACAAAAATGTGCGGAAAAACGGGAAAACGGCCGGGAAAATCGTAGTAAGTGTTACACGCGTCGTCGAAATAAAGAAAATCGAAATAGTCGGGCGAAATATAGTGTGAGTGTAAGAAATGGTGCGCATTGGAAAATAGTATTTTTTTAAATTTTTTTTCTGTGTATGTGGTTCAATCAGAAGAATGTGTATAAAAAAATTAATATAAGCCCAAAGCTAGAAAGAGACATAAGATAACTTTAACCGTTTGAACAACCGGCAAACTAAGTGAGTGGCGATCATTTACTGTTATATTTCGTCTGCTCTCCCCATTTGTTTTGTAAACAAACTGCTTTCTCACCTGCAGTAGATCCCGCAATACTGCTTACTGAAATTGCGAACTGCTTACTGAAGCTTTGATCTGCATTACCGACGAGAATTCCTTTTCAATACATCGATAGTGCAAGAATATCGAATTATTTTATAGGAATATCAAACATCGACGTATCGATAGTGTTTTTGCCAAAAGCGTGGAGTGCAGATCGTTTTGTTAAACTTTCTCTGTAAAATAGTAAAATAACTAACTAATACGTGCCAATGTGTATCTCGTTGCAATTCAACCTAAGGCCGCGCTTTGTTTTTGCTAAATTTCGCGAGCGAACAACACAACACAAACCCTGCGAGCGAAAACAAACTTACTGCGCAATTGAAGTCAATCCGCTTATTTGCAGCCGAATAAAGTGCAATAAAAATGATATTCGCAGATCGCGCGCCTTGATTTAGTGCTTTGACTAGTTACCACGAGTAATTAACTAGCGTGGGCACAACTAAACCCTACATAAATATCATAACACACCACGCCAAGAACGTCATTAAAATTTGCAGCGAAAGAAGTGAAAAGGAATTGGAGAGAGAGAGAGAGCGATCTACATACATACTTACATATACTCTCTTAAGGTTGCTAAGAAAAGTGGTAAATCGGCGAACGCGCGGCGCGAGTGAAAAGTAAACAACGTAAAAGTGCGGAAAATCGGGAAAACGGCCGGGAAAATCGTAGTGTTATACGCGTATTCGATATAAAATCGGAAAAGTCGGGCGAAAAAAAAAGTGTGAGTGTAAGAAATAGTGCGCATAGGAAAATATATATAGATATATATATATAATTTTTTTTTTTATTTTTTATTTTTTGTTTTTGTGTGAGTGGCTCAATAAGAAGAATGTATATAAAAAAAAATATATATATATATATTTTCTGATTCAAATAGTGTGCGCATGATTTCTTTTCCAGTGTAAGCTCAAAGCTAGAAAGAGATAAAGGATGACTTCAACCGTTTGGACACCCGGCAAACAGAGTGAGTCACGATCATTTACTGTTATTTTTTGTCTGCTCTCCGCACTTGTTTTGTAAACAAACTGCTCTCTCACAGGCAGTGGATCCCGTAATGCGATCCACATTTGTGGATTGTAAATCGCAAGGGGTTGCTTTTGATTTTGATTTCGTATAGAAAAATCAAAGCAATGAAAAATCTATATTAATTTATTTTTAAATATTATTGTTTTTATACATTTTCCCCAACTTATTTCTATAGTTATTTATATATATTTATGAAATGATGAATTTGTTTTTGGATTATGTTTATGCGAGTCCTTGTATTATTTTTCCTCGAGTCTTGTGCGATTTGTAGGGAGTTGTGGGCGGCAGCCTCTCCCTCCTTGGCCCCGCCATGAATTATGAATTTATGCATTGAAAAAGCCCCCGAAAACAGCTGCGTGTGTGCGAGTGAATGAATTGGTCGGCTGAGGGGAGGGAGGGGTAGCGGAGGGGTAGGGGGGATCAACAGTCGGAAGCTATCATCTCTCTTCGCTGAAAGGGAATTTTTGATATGGGGACCCGGGCTCGGCACGTTTAGGATTTTTCGTTGATTTGATTTTAGGCTTGCTTTTTGCCCCGCTGCAATGCCAAAAAGCTTCTTGCATTCGAAGGGTTGGGGGGTGGATGGGTGGGCGAGGGGTGGTAAGCATCTCTTTTTCGCCTCTGAATTGCTTTTTGATATGCGCCTCAGCCTTGAGCGCGTTTTTCGCGACTTTGTCGAGGCGCCTGGGAAAAACAGAAGCACATCGCTCAGAAAAAAAGAAGAAGAAGAGGGAAAACAAATAGGAAAAGGCCATGGAAAATCTAGGAAAAACGTTTGCCGAGTTATTTTGGCTCAAATTTGAATGTATTTTATATCCAAATAGAGAAACAGAGAGAATAGAGAGTATAAATTCATACTAATAGCCTAGATTTTTGAACAAATTTATTTAATATTTATTTTATATATTTTATAGAAATTACTCTGATATTTTCGGTTCTTCTAGTTAATTTTAAAAAGGTTAAGAATAAAGGTTTTACTTTTCAAAAAAATCTAAGAAAAGTACGTGAAACATTTATTTAAATTGTGGATTTTTATTTAATAATTTATTAAGGTTTTACATTTTTTATAAAATACAATATACATAACAGGAAATATTATTTATATTATTTTAAAAGGAAACTTCTGTTCTTCTTTAAATTAATTTCAATTGCCTTTATGTAATTTATTTGGTGGCTTCCTGACTGCAAACTCAAGCAATTATCTAATTCTTTCCCCCAACTTCTTAGTTATATTTTTGGCTGATTGAAAACCAAATATATCAATCAATAAAAGTCAGCCATTGTAGCATCCTTCAGGGCTTTCCTTCCTTCAAAACTATTTCCGACTAACAAGAGCATTAAGAGTTCGATTTCGCGGATTGCAAACCCTTTTATTTTTACCCGCTTTGAGTGATTTTTGTTTTCCATTTATGTTTTTCTTTTTTTTTGTTTTGTTTTGTGGGAAAGTCAGACGCCTGCAGCTTTTGAACTCGACGCGTTTTTCTTATGGCTGTTAATAGACAGCCGCGGGTTTTTTGAAGTGGGTCGCATTCGGGGATGCCTTCGTTTTTTGTGCTTCGCCCGTTTTCCACCATCTCCTCTTTTCCCTCTCGTACTTATTCAGTTTTCCCAGCTTTTCGCTCAGTTGCTGAGTTATGACGGCGAACGTGCTTTTGAGCTTCTGTTTTTTTTGGGGTATGTGTGTGTTGCTTAATATTTTTTAAAGGGGGCAGCATCTTAAAGATTTCACATGAATAACTAAAATCTATAAATTTTTGATTTCACTTTGCCAAAAAAGGCGCACACACACACACACAGACAAGAGAGGAAGAGCAACACTAAGTAAAAAATATTATTTTCCCAAGGCAGAAAATGCCAATAAGTTACAAGCAGCCAAAAAACTTGCAGAGTCTTGGCTTCGATGAGGGATGATATATAAAAGGGGGGTAGATAGGTGTGGGGGAAATCGGGGGGAAAAGGTGCCCACAACAACAACAGAAAGAAAAACAACATCAGCAGAAGAGTGGAGCTCAGAAATTCAGAAAACTCAAGCGGTAGAAGAGTGAAAAACAAGGAGGGAAAAATCGGAGGACTGAGTGTTGCAAAATTTCATAAAAAACTTCAATGGAAAGTTTTTATTTTTTTGTTCACTGGCTGGCTGGCTTTGTTGTTGTAAAACTTTCGAAAAATTCTTATTTAAACTCCGCTTAAATTGCAATAAGTCGAAATTGAAGAGAGTTTGAAAGACAGTGTGTTTCAATACTTTAGAGATCATGGAACTAAGTAAATATAAAAATATTTATTTCTCATGACTACGAAATATTTTCTTGAATCAATTTCTGAATAAAAATATGACAATCACATTTTTAGGTATTCTTAAAATTCATATAATTAATAAAAATAAAGACAGTTATAAAATTGTGGCAGATTTCAATGGCAAACAATTATCCTTTTAATTGTCACTTATTTTTTTTTATTGAACTGTCTCACTTTTAATTGCTGACATATCGCATTTCACATAAAATCACAAATAAGGAAAGGAAAAACCTTTGGTTTATTTCAGCATTTTCACCACTTGTCGTTTCCGTTTAGTTGACCACTTGCCTTACAAATTTGAGTCGCACTGTAGTCTGAGGTTTCAGAGTTCTATATTAAAACAAAAGTCCCCAAACAAGAGGTAAAAAATAGTAAAAAAAAGCAAAACAAAATCCCAAGGAACAATAGAGGTAAAAAATAAAAACTTGGCATATTGAAAACTGCAAGGGTCAAGCTTTGGTTGGGTGGAAAAATAAAGTAGGAAAAGGGGTTTTCAGATAAAAAAAGGAAAAACGTTGACAAACTGAATTTGATGCACAACAACAATAAGAGCTAGTATAACAATAACAACAACAATAAATACAGTAAAGTCCTCAACAAGGAATCAACAATATAAATAGCAACATTAAAAAATAACAAAAAGTGCACAGAGAAAAAATTGACATCAAGATGGTTATTTAATTTATAGGAAGTATAAACATTTTAGAATTAATAAATATAGGCATGGTCATATTAAAATTGTAAGTTACCATTACATAATTATTAAAAACTGTCAACTAAATTTATTGATTTCAAAAGAGATTTCAAAATTTAAAGGTGTTTTCTTTGAATTTCTAAATTATATTCAAGAGAAAATGCCTTTATAATTAATGTGACAGCTTTCTAATGAAAGAAAATGAAATATATATTTATGCATAGGCATAAAAAATATATATAAATATATATATATATTTGTAGCAACAAAAACTGATAACTTTTCAATTCCGTTTAACTTTTCTCCGTGCATTGCTGTGGAAAACTTTGAAAATTGACTTACGAAAATCTATTTGCTCAGCAGCAACATCGTCAAATTGTCCATGCTTCACTTCCGTTTCCTCTGTGATCCAATCGCCGCTGCCGCCGCCATTTGCCTCCGAATTGACAGCCGCTTTCGGCGAGTGTAGGTATGCCTCCCGAATGCGTTTCTGGCCAACAAGGCGGCTGAGGACGCGACTTCGACTGCTCTGCCGTTGGACGAGGGCCACGCCAACTCCGACACCGGCGACGCCGCCCCCGTTTCCGTTGTCGATTCCCAGCCGCACTAGACTGCCGGCACCTGGCGTTGACTTTTCATCGGAATTCGCTGCTCGATTTTGTAAATTTCCCATGTTGCTTTTGTTGTTATTGTTGAATTTCAGTTTGTTGTTGTCGTTGAGGTTGTTGTATATGGTGTTGTTGTCGTTGTGGTTGTTGTATACGGTGTTGTTGTCGTTGTGGTTGGTCCCGTTGGTCCTGTGGCTGCTGTCGGTGCTGCCGCTGCTGCTGCTGTTGTCGCTGCCGCTGCTGCTGCTGCTGCTGCCGCTGTGGTGGTGTTGCTGCAAAAGAAGTTTACAAAAATCAATTAAAAAACTTTTCAATCAGTCGCATTGTTTGGTTCAGGTTTTTCACAATTTTGTTTTTTTCAACAGTATATATTTTTACAGGTTTTTATACTCTGTAAATATGGGATATTTATGGACATAAGGGAAACTTGATGGTAATGGGAAAACATGGGTTAATTTTCATGAAAGTTGCTGAAATCCAGCGCATGAAAACTGTCATTTGTTGGTTCGATACATAATTAATTTAATGGTTTTTTAATAATATTTATAAAGATATTTTATTCAAAAATGTGTTTCATGGAATATATCGTTATTGTTAATAAGATTTAAATATCATAGTGCAGGGAATATTTAAATTTGTTTTAATATTAATTAAATTTATTAATACCCTTAAATTAAAGGAGGGAAAATGTCAGGAAAAGGCATTTGCATTAACTTTTGAATAGGAAAATGCATTCTGCAAATATGCTATCACGCTAATTTTCTATTTATACAAGTTTAATTATAAAAATCTCTTAAAAAGCTACATATAATACATGATAATAAAAAAAGAATTCCATAAATAATTCTTGAAACTCATAAACTTATAAAATTAACAATATTTATAAAGCAAACTTTACAAACAATCTCTCAATAGCTTTTTAATAGAACATAAAATATAAGTAAAGCCCCGATAAATACAAATTCCTAAAGCAATTTATAGAGTATCCATTGTTTGGCTAAGAATTAAACTGAATTCTGGCATTTTTTCTCTCTCTCTGTCCTTTGGAAAGGCTAGAAAACTTTCTGTTGCGAAAATGTTGCAGAAATATGAAATGAATTAGTTGCCCAGGTAGAGCACCAAAGGTGGGAGCCGATCTCCCCTTCCCTCCCCTCCGATGGTTGACAAAAAGTTGCTACTTTAGTTGTTTGATTTCTAAAGGCAAGTTCGTTGTTCGGCGGAGCAACTGCTTCATCTGCGGCTGATTCTGGAAGCTGTGTCAATAGCCGAGAGCCCGGGGCCATGGAAAATGCAGTTGCTCCTCGGCCACTGAATGGGAAATCGTTGTTCTCCTGCTGCCCTGGCTCTTCGTCTCGTGTGTTTTTTTTGTACAACTGCAAATTGAACTTTTACTTTTTAGCAAGTTTGAACGACAGAAATTTTCCACCCATAATGATCATTAAATAGAGAGAGAGAAAGAGATTTACGGGTATTCAAAATAAAAAAAGACGGAGAATAAAAAACCAGGAGACGAAAAGGTCGGGGCTTAACCTTTGTTGGACATCTGTCAGATGGTCGGTGGGTCGATGTGGGGTCGGGGGTCTCTTTAGTTTGCTGCCAGAGAGTATAGGAAACCATTTGCATTTGTCCGAAAGTTTTCCTTTCAAGGTTTGACAGGTTATTTTCAGCAATTAGAAATTTAATTCGACATGAAATAGCAATTTGCGAGGGGACTCTTTTATAATATATGCTGGTTAAGCCAAACAATTAAAGGGGTATATTTTATACATACGATTTTTGTATATATTTAAAACTAAACTAAAGTTGGGGAGACTTTCTCAATAATAAAATGTAAAAACGAAACTGTGGGGAGTATAAGTTAATGTTTAAAGTATAAATGTTAGCAAATAAAATCAGAAAACCTTAGTCACATTTTTATGGTTTTCAAAAATTAATGGTCGTACCCAGATATATATAGTCTTAAATAACTTTAAGCCCATAAACAAGTGTTTTATTAATTTCCTATGAAAAGACTAAACAAATTCCCACCCATTTGTGTATAAACTTTTGGCTTTCCCCTCTGTTCTTATCTATATTTAAAAGTTATTCCATTTTCAGCTGATATTTCTTATCTTTAAGTAAGCTTTTGTTGACGTTTTTCTTGTTGCGTATCTCACAACCGATAAAAGGCAGCACCTTGATCATATCAATCAAGTTCAATGACTTAATATTTTGCACTACCATGTTAAATTTATAAATCATTTTAATTAAATAACTAAAATACTCAACGGAGAAGAAAAGAACAGAGTTCCAGAGAGCGGAAGTGAGGTAGACAAGGCTCACGGTTTTCTCATAAATCACAATAAAAACAAATTAGGGAATTTTTTATCGGTCCTGGGTGTAGGGAGTTGCACCACCGTGTTTTTATTAGGCCTCGAAAAATGGTCGACTAATTGAAATACTCAAGGTGCGGGGGCGTGGGAGTGGCCATTCGGGGCCATCCAAAGGGAGGTGTTAAAAATTGTTGGCCAAAATTAATTGGTAGCAATAAATTGCTAGCTGTTGTCCGCCCACGTGACTCATTTACAAGTTGGTTTTTTGGCCAGTTCTTGGTTGCTCTCCCTTGTATCTTTCTCTCGGGATTATTTTTTGAAATTTTCTATTAAGGAGAAGTAAAAAAAGAGTATATAAATACCTTAAAATTATACTTTTTAAATTAAATTAAAAATTGGATTAAAATAATGTATTTGTGAAAGTTGAAAAATTACTTAAAAGATGGTAATAAACCAGGAAATTCTTTCTTTCTTTAATATAAAAAAAGGTATGAGAAAAATTCAGTGTCACAAATTCAATATAGAAGGAAAGAGTTGACTAGAAAATACTTTTTAAAATATGAAGAAATATTAGAAAGAAACTACTTTATTGGAAAATACAAAATGGAGAAATTTCCATAGGAGAAAATGTATTTTTTATTACAAAATATAACAAATTCCTAAAACCGCATAAAATTAAATAAAGAAAATATATATTTTGTAATTTACAAAAATTGAAATGCCTCATTTCTACAAATTTTATCCCTGTAACTACAAAGTAAGGGTATTTTAAGGTACTTGGGTCTCAAAGGAAATTTTCTAGCGGCTAAATGCTTTGTGTCCTTCAAACAAATCAGTTTTCAATTATGAAAAGAAAAATAAAAATAAAATATATGGCATAATGAGGGGGAAAGTGCGGTGGTAATGGCTCGATGGGGCGGCTGAAAAGAGGCTTTTCCGAAGGAGAAAGCACACGAAACACATTTTCTTAATTGTGTCAAAAGCGCAATTTTCTGCAATTTGTGAAAAGTGAAAGCGAAAGCGAAAGCAAAGCACAAAACCTGCACACGAGCTTACGCATCTAAAAACTCACACACAGATGGGGAAACTCACAAACACACACATATTGACACACACCTACCAATGAGAAAGAGAGAGCAGTCAAAGCGTTGCTTTCTCTCTTTCTTCCGGTGCAATTTGTTTTGGCAAATATGCTTCCTCCTCCTCCACGTTGACACCTTCCGAAGGAGAAAACAAAAAGCAAAACAAAAACGGGCGCGGCAAACTTGAATTTCTCTTCTTTTCTCTCAAATGTCACGGGGACTTTTCCCCCTTCACGTTGTTTTTGTGCTACGCTAATGCGTCAGTTTCGTGAGGTTTTCTATTTCCGCACTTTGGGCCACCGCACTGCCCCTTGAATTTCACCGATTAGTCCACGAATCCGGCGATTTCCGCTTCCGTTTTAGCATTTCTAGCGTTACTTTTGGCCGTAACAAACACTTATTATTGGTTATTTAATTGCAAAGTGCAGGAAAAGCTATGAAATGCAACTGCAGCTGTCAGCTGAAGTGTCACAACAAAGCGAGCCGAGTGGAAAATGTGCAGCCGAAGGGTGGCCGAAGGGATAGCCGAGCGCCATCAGCTGACTCACGCGGTCCTAGGACAACAAAAAAAAACACAAGAGCCACGAGGCAGCGGCTGGAAAAATCGATGGCACACTGACTGTGAAACTCTGACCAAATCGGCGAAGCTATATCTCTCTCTGAGAAAGAGAGAAGCGTAAATTGTGGAGAGAAAGAGCGAGCGACAGACTGGTGCCTGATAACAGCTGAGCGCATTTGTTAAGGTTTTGTTTATTATATTTTTTTTCATATTCGCTGTGTTTTTTTGGCAAGGTATGCGGGTCTTATGATTGTTGAAATACCCTACTTTCATAAGAGATTTTAGTGATTTAAATATGGTTTAATTAAGCAATGAAAAGGCAAGTCAAATTCTATAAATTGCTTCCGAATTAATAGAAAAATATATATGTCTATAAAAATATATACAAAATTTTATAATTTGTTTACTAAATTAATAGGCAAGCTTTTAGGAGTTGAAATAAAATATGTACTTCCGTTTGAAAATGATTAATTTTTGACTTATAAGTCACGGAATCAATGTTTTTAACCTAGTATTAAACCTAATTCTAGATGTCTTATAAATTCATTCTAAAAATTAGAAAACTGGAATCGATTTCACTGAAACAAGCCCGATCTTAATGCTTTTCCAAAAGCATTGAGCTTCATATATCCCAAAAGATATCCCCCTGATAGTCTAAATGTTTAAGAGCCGCATCAGTCACTGTCTATTTGCGACCACTGAGAATATAATTGCGATTTCGATTCCAATGGCGATCCCCTTTAATTGTAGCTCACATCTCGAGTCTGGCAAATCGAATGCGAATCCGAATCCGTTGGCTCATTAGCATCGACGGGTCAACGGGGACTTAATTTCGGGGTTACGACGACGTGACTCATTGTCCGCTGTCCGGTGGCACACAAATCGCACACAGATACTAAATACAGTGACAGGTTCTGGGTCCCCGGGCAATTGCAATTGTGATTTTATGAGCTTTTCCGGGCTGCCTTCTGTGTGGGGCTTTTGGAGCATCAATAGCTCTGGCTGGTTTACACGAAAACAAAAAGAATAAAACTTCAAATATATATATATCAAAGAAATATTTCCCAAAATATTTATATATTTTACTTTAGACAGAGTTTCTGGTTTTAATCTAGATGACAATATCATTAGTTATAGTTAGTATAAATGAAACATTTTGTTTTGTATTAAAATATACCTATTTTCTTCATTATCTTCTATTTTCAAATCTTTCAATTTTGTTGTAAAATATTCCTTTGTACCCCCCAATTTTTCCCAGTTTATAAACGCTTATCAAATCCACCTCTCACACACTCTCTACGTTTTTTACTCTCTTTTTAACCTTTGGGCAGTGCGAAAAAAAGAACTTTGCATATAAAAAACATACACACAAATTCTATTTAATCATTTATAAAATGCAACAATAAAATGTTTAGCTCGGACTTGAATGAATCATTTAGGAGGGGAATTTAAGCGTAAACGATGACATGATGTCACATTTTAAAGTAAGACTCTTTGCGGTGCTTCACCAAAACAGTTTTTTATAGTGATTTTCTTATTGGTTTTCACATAAAAACAAAGAATACTGGAAAAAATTACAAATATCACAGATACACTCACTTTATTACTGCATTCTGTTGCCAATATATGCACTGATGTATATATAGTTGTGTTTATCACTATAAAACTAATCCCGGAATACATCTTTGGTTTTTTTTTATAGCGAATAATTTATTTTTTTTATTTTATCATCTTTTATATTAAAAATGGTAAACTGACAAATATTGCAAAGCTGACATTTTTCTGTTTGAGAATTTTTCGATAAATAACAATTTTTAAAATACGAGCACATTGAAAATTATTTGCAGAGATGCCTCAATTTGTTAAATAAATTCCCTAAAAAAAAAGACTATATAAATTTGATGTTACTTTGATAACTTTTCAATATTTAAAGTCAACAAATAGTGTTAATAGCCACTCTTAGTTAGTGTATTTAAACCGTGTTACTCTTTATCTTTGCTTTTGTTTCTTTTTACTATGTTTAATGTGTTATTTTTTTTGTATTTTTGTTTGGGGTGTTAATTTTTTTCAGACTTTTCGCACATATTTTTTTTCGTTTTATTTTTTGTAGGTCATGAGTGGTGTGTGCTGCGAGTGTGTGTAAATTGAGTGATTGTTGCTGGTACTTTGCTTTTGTTACTGCCGCTGCTGCTCAGCTGATAAGCCGTTTATTGCTGCCTGCTATGCCACTCTGATAAGAGCCAGCTTACCGACGGACAAACGGACAAGCGGACAAGCGGACAAACGGACAGATGGACACGTTCTTGGTGGGTCACGTTCCTCCTTACGGAGGTAAATCCGATTAGAATTATGCATTTCGTAACTCATTAGCCGACTCAGTTTGCGATTTGTGCCAGTAACGAAGCGGAAATGGCACTAAAGCAAAGCCTTTTTAATTAGCCCATGAAAGATTTCCCATTTTAATTGGACTTAATGCATGCCAGGGAAATCCCACGAAAAGTTTCTTACTCAAAATGTTGCAGCTTGGATTTTAATTAATTTTACACGGCACATCATCGGTGTGAGTGTGTGTATGTGTGTGCGTGTGTGTGTGTGGAGGCCTTGGGAATGCATTTTGACACATTGTTTGACAAATTGCCAGACGCTGGGGACCCACAGATACACTCGCTGGCAGGAACAAAAGACGACACGCGGTGTGGCAAGTCAGCAGAGACCGAGAGAGACAGATAGAGAGAGCGACAGAGAGAGAGAGAGACAGTTGGCGCAGGAGTTGCAGGTAACAGAATCATCAAAGCTAAACTTGACGGCAACTTGTGTCGTTGGCGCACAAGTTTAATGCCAAAAGGCAAGGCAGAGCTGCCTGCGAAGCGGACCACAAAATCCAGAGCTACAGGGGTGGCCAGCCAAAGGGGTAAAAAACATATTTTTTAGGTAATATTTAAAGGTAAAAAATAAATAAATACAAATTCTAGCGCAGTTAGTTATATGGTAGTTTCAAAGCCTTGAAATTAGTAGTCAAAAATCCTTTTTTTTGTTTAGAAAATTTATTTTTTAGGTATTAAAATTTTTAATTTCCAAAGGGATTGTCAAAATTGAAACTAACCAATTTTGACAATATTTTTTTCCTAGAAAACAAAGTTTAAATACTCATAACTAAGGCAAAAAGGCATTAATTTCACTTCGGAAAGTGTTATTAAGTTAATATTTGTAAGGTTAATAAATCTGCATACTCAATAAAAAATTTAAAAAAATTAAAAATTTTGTTATTTTTTTTTTTTAATTTCAAAGATGTAAAATAGTGAAAAAAAAAAATTTTAAAATTTTTTTTGTCAGAGATGGCTAGATCGACTTGGCTGTTGATGCTGATCAAGAATATATATGATTTATAGGGTCGGAAATGACTCCATCACTTAGTTTGAAGCTTCTGATTGGAGCTAAAATACAATTTTTTCAGTCGATATTTCTGTATATTTTTATGACATTTTCACTGGAAAATCAAATTTTAAAAATCTCATAACTAACCCAAAAAAGCATTAATTTTAGTTCGGAAAGCGTTCCAATGTTAGTTTTTGTTAGGTAAATAAATCTGCATACTCAATTTTACAATTTAAAAAAATTAAATTTTTTGCCAATTTTTTGACAATTTTAACGATGTAACCCCTTATCATTTTTTGAAAAAATGGGAAAATTTTCGAAAAAATTTTTTTTTTACCCGGTCATGGCTAGATCGATTCTGCTGTCGATGCTGATCAAGAATATATATGATTTATAGGGTCGGAAATGACTCCTTCACATCGTTACAAGCTTCTGACTTAAATTAAGATACCCTGCAAGGGTATAAAAATATGCAATTTTATGCTTATAAATGAAATATATAAAGTAATTAGTCTTTAAAAATATATAGAATTAATAAACACAATCTAAATTATATTACATAATTTATTATGTGAATTTTTTAATATTAAAACCACAAATAACTTGTGATAAAGATTTCCCCAACTGATCAGACCCCCTTTTACGGGCGGCCCTGTTGCCCACACACAGGTGCAGTGCTAGTTACAATGTTGCACTAACTGCTCTTTCTGCCAACGCTCAAAATGGAGCCCGCAACAGGGCGTATGAGCAACGTCTGAGTCAAGCACAAATGGCAACAATGGCGACTCCACCAAAGACAACAACAAGGAGAACAACAACAATTATCATCTGGCCGAAGCATCCAATACGCTCTAGGGGAACGCTAAAACGCTGACAGACGCCCAGCACCACCTCCCCCTTTTTAGACATCGAACTCCTGTCCCTGCCTTAACCCACTCCCTCCTCCCCCCCCCCGCCGTTCATCTGATGTCCCATGACAAAGTCAGTTATGGCCAATAAAAAGCAATGCGAATCGAGCAATGCCAAGCGACAATGAGGAAACGCCAGCGATTGGGATGCTGCGATGGCGGGATCGGGTTATTTTGGGATGGCAAATGTGAGGATACACCGTAAAATATAATTTTTATTAAAAAAAATCTTTAATTAAAATTTTTAAATACCTAAAAAACTAAATCTTTTGAAAATAATAATTGTAAAGTGCTTAAAATCTGGTAAATTTAAAGATTGACTTGACATTCTCCAAAATATTGAACAAAGAAGTAATATATTTTTTTTAATTCTAATTTATATATAAAATTTATATATAAAAATTATATATCAATTTAAATTACTTAAACTAAGTGCTTATTGTTTTTCTGTGTACTACTTCAACCTTGACCAGTGGCCGGCAGATGGCGCTCTAAAGCGCTGTCGGCTATTGCCCTAGAGATGTTAGCATGAAATTGCACAAAATTGGCTCAAAAAGAGGGGCAAGGCAGTCTGCCGAGGGGAATGAGAGGCCTAATGAAAGTCGTGTGTTTTGCGGACAGCGGGAATTAGTGGGCCCAAAAAGGCAAAGATGCATAACATTAATGCATTCGAAAACTGTTGAAAATCGAAATAAGAGGCTGAATTCGAAGATGTAAATCAAGATAGTACTGAGGATATGGAAGCAATTGTATTGAGATATTTTATGTTAACAATATTTATAGGTCCAGGACTTTCCATGGAATTTTAAGCTCTCAAAAGGAAGAGACAGAATCTCTGCCATTCATAAACCCATTTCTGTGCTGTATAGGGTCAAAGGTCGGGTCATAACGCGCAACTCAATTTAAAATCGTTAAAGCCAACCCTGAATGCAATTGATGCACTGCAACTTGATCCCTCTGCGCCCCAAAAATTGACTTCCAAAAATTTCAAAATTGCGTGTGTCCCAAAAAATTACTAGGAATCTAACCGCAATTTTGGCAGGGACCTCCTAAACACACAACACACACACACACACACTTCCACATACACCAAAGCTGACCGAAAAATGTGCCGTGTGCTGCGACGAAATGAAAATTATTTTAAATTATAGTCGCGCGAAACCATATAGCCACCAGGAACCACCACAACCACATGTTAGCCGAAAAATGCCAGCGACAGGTTACCCAAATTCATTCGGGTTCAACCGAAAATACATTTTGGACATTTTGTAGATACACAAGTAGATGTAAGAGTGGATTTTTATTTTTTAGGGTTGTGTTAATTTTACCTATGAAAATTAGATGATAATTGGGGATTTGGATAAATATTACATTCAAGACAAATTCTCGCTTTGAAAACTAGGGCTTGCCAGTATTATTTATTTCTTATTTGTTCATAATAAATTATTATTAAATATTAAATATATCTTAGAGCTAAGATAAGAATGAAAGCACTAATAATAATAATAGCTAATATATAATACCCTTGCTGGGTATTTCAATGTTAGTCAGAAGCTTGAAACGCTGTGAAGGAGTCATTTCCGACCCTATAAATCATGTTTATAATTGATCAGCATCAACAGCAGAGTTGATCTAGCTATCTCAAGCAGACAAATTTTTTTGACATTTTTGATAAATATAGATTTAATGAATGCGTATATTCTGATCGTTTATTTAATAATAATTATTAGTTTAATATAAAATATTTTTTCTTACCTACATACTTGAAATATTACCTTAATGTCAAGGCTAAATATAAATCCTTTCTTCATCCTACATAAAATGTTACCTTCATATCAAGGTTAATAATGTATTTATAATATTAACAATTAATTTTGGTGTATTTTAGGCTATTCATTTAGGCGTAAGATACATTTAAAAAATAAGAAAAATACATTTAAAAAAGCCTAAATGTGAATCTTTTCGGTTTTCTGATTTGTCCCTTAATTTACACACTTGTAAATTTTTTCTCAAACACTTGTAATGACATTTCACCTACCCAAAAGGCACATCCATTGACACACCCCCACACCCGCACACACACATTGACACAGAGAGAGAAAAAAAAGAGTAAGAGAGACAGAGACTGATGAGGAACGCTCGCATTGGACACCGTTTGCAGTGCTGCAACTTTAATTGCTTTGGTGGTTTGTGCCAAATTAGATTCTGCGGTTTTGTCGCGTCGCCATTCCGGTAATCGAGGGTGTACTCTTCAAGTGCTAGGGAGAGCAGGGGGTCCGAGGGCATGGCATGAGGGTGTGTGTGTGTGTGGGTGGGTGGTGTCTTGCCCGCCGCCTTTTCCCCAAACCCAATCGAAGCGAAGCTAAAAGCTGCACATGGCATCTGACGCTGACGCCGACGCCCATCAATTAAACTTGTCAATGAGAATGCGAAGCAACAATGGGGAAAACCGGTAGGAATACAGCGACAAGAACCCGGGGAATAAGAATTAATGGTAAGAGGGGGGGCTTGTGGCCATCAGGGGAAGCAGGAGGATATCAGGAGCAGATCCATTTGCATGGAGATCCACTAAAAGTTAACTACATTTGAACCCCTTCCATTGACAATCAAATTGGACTAGCGCTAAGGACAAGTGCAATTGTAATTAGATTGAGACTGTTTATAAATAGAAAAAATCAAATTTCAGCTCAACTTCTTATTATATTTTCCACTTTAATATATTTACTACATTCTCTAGTATATTCTAATAGTAAAACTGAAACATTCCCCTTGTTTCTGACCCAGCTTACATTAAGTCTTGCCCGCGGCAGCCAGGACTCTGTCCAATGCAATCAACAAGGTCCCAAGGATAAGTCGTCTTAACACACTCCATGTATATGTTGTCCTATTTTCTTGTATTTTGAATATTTGTTAGCAAAAGTAAAAAATATATACATATATATATATATATGTGTAGAAGAAAATGCGGGCCAAAAACGACTCAGCTCGTTGTGGCTTTTGAACCGAATTTCCATTCCTCAAGTGCCGCGGGCCAATGACATGACTCTCCCTTGGTCTTGGCTGCTATCCTGTTGGTTTGCTCCTGTCGTTATGGACACTGTCCTATCCGACTATCTCAACAATTGTACGCACCAAGAAATTGATTTATTTTTGTTTACGCCAAAACAGCAAAAAGTTTACCACAATTTCTACAGCTCCACGCCCCTAACATCTCTCTACTATATATCTCTCTGTAAATTTTGCCTTTGGCCAAGTTCTTATTCTGTTCGTAGTGCACGGTGAAAAATAACTTGCCTTAAGTATAAAGAAATGTCTAAAATATTCAAAGGTTTCTTAAATATTTTTAACTATTAGGTGTTGTTAATATTTTACCACTTAAAATTAAACTAAACTATTGGGAACCTCTGCTTTGCTGGGTTTAAAGTTTTAGTTTACTGTTTCTTCTTTTCGTTTAATAGAATAGATTAGATTATGCTTTCTTATTGTACTTTTCCCTGCCAAAGTCCCTTCTTAAATTTCTTTTTTATTATATTTAATTAATAGATATTTCTCTCTGTGCTGCAGTTTGTTATCCGCTTCTTGTGAACTGTCGGGCTAATCCTAATGCTTTCTAATTACATTGGCCAGCAAGTCACACACACACACACAGAGGACAGTCAAGGCCAAGTTTTCTCCCCTGTCTATTTGAGTTTGCCATGTCCGCTGTCTACTTGCCAGCCCGCTTATCATTTTTTAGCCCTGGCTTATAGACACTCCTAATTATTGGCCCTCTGGCCTGGCTAAAAAGCCAAGTTTTCGGCCAATGAACTGGCCCGCCGCCATGGTCTCGTCCTTGTCTCGGCTATGAGCCTGTTTATGAGGGTGCGACGACACCTGGCGACATCAATTAGGGGGGACGGCAGGTGGGAGATTTTCTTAAAAACACACAAATGTCAAATGGGGTATTTACTAAATTTAGTTAGTTATGTCAAGATTTAAAGGGAATAAGCTGGTAAATATACATTACATTTTATTAAGAGAATTAAGTTTTGACGATATTTTGTGACAATTAAAGAGTTTAAATAGTTTCCTTAGTTTCTTCACTAAGTTGTTTAGTTTGAACTCTATATTTTGACTACAAACATAGTGTATTTATGGTATATATTTATTTACAAAATATTCCCACTACTTATTATGCATTATACCCACTGATTCATATGCCTAACAAGCATTTATATTTATTTCTGCATATAAAGAACAATTTTTCTCCGTTTCTGCTTCGTGGAAATTTATGAAGGGCACTTGAAATGGCCTACGAGTTGGGCTCACGACCCCCATTTGTGCTCCCTTTTTCCACCTTGGGGCTAAAGCCACACACTCACTCACACACCGTACACACAGTACACAGTGGTAATGATGGAGGGGTGGTGTGGGAAAAAAAATGTGGCGGGGAGGCAAGCAAAATGGCGAGCAATAAAAATAATTGCAAATTTCGAAATTTAAGTGTAGGCGTGAGGCACGTTTAAAGTGGCACCCTCAGCCCCCTTGTCTCTTACCACTTCTGGGAAAATTCTACCAATCCCCCTCCCCTTTGTCATCCGGCTGCACAAACAATGGCCAAAAAAACTGAAAGCCAAATGCTCAACGCAGTGTAAAATCTGTGAATCGCGGTTTTCTTTTTTCACTTTTTCACCGCGCTGTCTGCGTGTGAGTGTGTTTGTGTTTTACAATCTGTTTCGCAACTCACGTAAAATATAAGGTAATTTGTGGAAATTTGATGTTTATCGTAAATTGTTTTTTATTTGCACAATGTCACCATTTTGCGGTTTGCCAGCAGGGCGCAGTCACACACAAACACCACAAGCAGAGTTCAGAGTTGCCAGGCAGACAAAGAAAAAATAATAATAATAAAAAAAAATACGAAAATAAATGTAAGTGAAAAATGGGATACTTTCGAAAAAGCAACACATTATTTAGAATCTATAAACCACTTTGTTTTATATATTTAAAACATATATACATTATCTTTATCACAAGATAAAACAATACAAAAAATACAACATTGACTTATTAGGTTCAGACGCTTAAACTTAAATTTATATCAATAATATATCAAAATGGTTTTTATTTGAATTTATATATTAATTAATAATATAAAAGATGTAACAGACGACTTTTTAGTTGATAAAGTCTTAAAGTTTTTAGCTTTTTGTTTGTGCTTTTGGTAGAAAATGTAGACTAAAATTGATCAGTAAAAATAGTAACTTAATAATAAAAACAAATACAATTAATTGAATTAAATGAAAAACAAATTAAGAGTTTTGAAGAACTACTGACGAGATATACATTTTCTCTATCGTAGATGTATAGATATTTCAAGATGAATGAAGAGATTATGCCTAGATATATCGGAGCAATTTAAATCCTTTTAATGTACAAAAATAATCAGTAAAAGTATGACATAAATAATTTTTTTCAATAATATCGATATGGCAAAGTTAAATGCGATATTTTCTGGAATATTTACAAAAACGATATATCAAACTTTGGGATATTTTCGACTAGTTTTTAATTGCTACCTTTGATTCAATATATCCTATTCGATAATTTCTTTCGATATATGTTAAAATCAGTATAAAAATATTACATTTTCGGCAGGATATAATAGTTATAATCGTCTCTCGAAAGAGTATTCCATGAGTAAACTGACATTTTTTCGCCACCTTAATTGTGGCCCGAAAAAAAGTACAACGAAAGGCATGGAAAGATGGTAAAAACAATTGCAAACATTTTTCAATTTACCTGCATGGCGGACACAACGCTTTTTCTCCGCCTCCTCTTCCGCCGTCTCCGGTGGGTGGGGCCGCGACCCGCTTTTCCGCCTCGCGTTTCCATTGGGTTTTCCGGGACTTTGGCCAGCGGTGCCTGGGATACTTGCAGCCTGCCGGCGGCACAGTACAGCAGCAGCATCAATATGAGGACGGACATGGGAATAGAAGCCAAGGGGTAGTTTTCCCGCACTTGGTCGCCTTGGAGCATTTTGACCAAAATTGAATGAATTCGAACGAAAACAGAAACAAACAAATTTGGGCCAGGAAACGAGATGCCTACCAGCCGAGTCGAATATTGTAGAGCAACTGAACTGAAACACTCCGCTTGGTTTAGTTCTCATTTTATTTGCTTTAAATTATCGTATATATTCGGATTTTACATTGTATAATATCGTATATCAATTACGGTCTAGGTTTACAATTAAAATTAGTTTAATATTTGGTTTCGCCATAAAAATGTTTCAGTAAAATGTCACAAGCGCCTGGCGCGAACATTTCTGCCTTTCAGTTTGTTTTTGGTTTTAAGTTTTCATTTGAAGAATCAAATAGTTTCAAATAGTTTACATTAAGTTGATTTGGAAATTATAAAATGCTCTTGGCAAAAAAGTGGACAGTTTAACATAGTTTGAAGACTTAGGCTAACAATTTATCGACTATTTTGATCTGATTTGGTTTTGGATTACGAATAATGTTTTGCTTAGAGTTAACATGATCTTGGAAAATTGCTTGCCTTGGTCTGGGTTAGTTTACATATTATTTAAAAGGTTTCAAATTAAATTAGATATTTGTTTGTATAGTACAAAGACCTAAAATAAATGAATTTAATATGTAAATGTAAAAAGGAATAATTTAATGGAAAATCTAAGCTGCCCAGACCAACACAAAGAGTCTCCCAAATCGTTTTCATCTTATTTAATAATAATAAGTATTCGTGATCATATTTGAAACATACATTTTATTTGGAATTAAATATTTGTTTTCTCTTTGGTTTACTCTGTGTTTATGTATTTACAGTTCACTTAAAGTTTAATTCACCATTTAAATGGCTTCTATTGCTATCGGGAGAGCTAGAAATATATGCGCAACATTCATTTAAAATTGAAGTTAATTTATTTAACTAAATTTGTATGCATAATTTGTTGCGCGAACACCCCCCAGACAAAAAAATACTGATTTTTTACGCCGTCCATTCGTTTGCTAAACATCACATAAAATAAATGCTTCAATTATGTGAATTTATTACTTGAATATTTCATAACGCAGCCGAGCAACAATAACTATTGGATTAAAGATTAAAGATATTTGCAGTGCCATAAAAAACATTCAATTCGGTTTGTTATTTTATTTTATTTTATTTTGTTTCTTTCAATATATCACTGATTGCTAAAGGGCTGTCCGTTGTCAAGAGTTGGTTTTTAAAATGGAAAACAAGGGAAAATATATATATATATGGGCAACTAAATGATTTTACAACCCATTTTTGATGGCTACATGGTAAAAGCGATACACAATTTTATTCGATTCGAAGAAGTAAAGGAAAATCAATGTTTATTAAATTTTCACCTCAGACTAGGCACAGGAGAAAGTTTATGGAAAGTTGGTTAGAGATGATTTCGGTGATCACAAGTAACTCAAGTTTTTTTTTTGTTCTCTATTCATTCTCTATTTAATTTACAGAAATCATTTTAAAACTTGTCCCCCGGAGCTTAAAATTTAAATTGAATTCCATTTTGTGTGTTTGTGTTGATTATTTCATCTGTTTTTTTAGCAGCTATTATGATTTCATTTCAAAGATTTTTCTCCTGTTTTTTATGCTAAAAGATAGTTTTACTATTTTAATTTTCATATTTTGCGGTTGCCCTTTGTCTATTTATATGCACTTTATTTTTTTTTTTATATATATATCTATATCTGTCTGTGTGTAAATGCAACTCACTTGGACTTTTGACGACTGGCAGCGTTCAGTTTTAAAGTTATTTCGGTTGCAACAATTTAATAATAATAACTCTAGTGCTTTTCCGAAGAGGGGGGTGGGTGGGCGTGTCAACTATTTACAGATTGCACACAGTAAATACAGTAAATAAATTGATAATGTGTACACTGATTTCGGTGAAGCGAGTGCCGGCGCTGAGGGCTTTGTGCAAAATGGCAAATTAATTTGCAAATTTACACAATCTAATTTTAGGTCACCAAGGGACACAGGGCACACAGGACACACCGACCAATTGTTAATTTGTAATTACAATTTTTGCATTATTATAGGCGAACAATTGAAATTAGCAGCGCAATTAGTCGATCCGGGCAAACACAAATATTCGTTTCAATTTAATGCCCCAACGGAGACAAAAGCTAATGAGTGACAACACTTTTCCAAACTTCTACGATTTTTCCCTTTATTGTTATTATTATTATTTGTTTTTTTATTTTTTTATTTTGCATTGTGTCGAAGTTTGATTTTTATTGCCCTTGTTTTTGGTTTGGCTGGAAAAGCAATTAAATGAACATTTTGTCTCTTTTATTTGATTTAAACGAACGCAATTTCCATATTTTTGCGAAAAAAATGCGGCACATAGAAACCTCAAAAAGGTGGCTTTTGTGTTTGGCTGTTGGTTTAACAATGATTTGACCAGAATATTATGGCCGTGTTATTGCAGTTTGTCGCCATGGACCTCAATATTTTGGCCATGCGCCGAATAAATTATTATTTAAATATAAATAAAATATATGTAGGCGATGGTGTTTTTAAATGAAGTGCTGTTGCTTTGGCAATTTTCTGCAAGTTTTTTGTGTGCTTTTAATTTACTCGTTTTCAGTTTATTTTTCATACTACAAACTTGGCTTTAACAAAAATCAGAAGAAACTTTTTTACTGGCAAAAGGATAATGCTCTAGGCAAATATTTAGTTTTAGTTTTAGCTTAACATTAGTTTTATTTACTCATTTTTTTGTTTGGTATTTCTGCAGAGATTTTACATGTACAGCGTGTTCTGTTTTTTGGTCGAAATAGGCAAGTTTCCTCTTAATTAGCTTGGTTTGCATTTTTCACGCCACTTAAACAGCTAAATATGTAAAGTTTTTTTTTTTTGTTTTTTGTATCCATGTATTTACTTACTTAAATGCTAATGTCAAAATGGTATTTGGTTGCCGTTTTTGTTGTCTCTCTCTTAACTGGCAATTAGTTTAATTTGCCAAATCCTGTATTATATCCGCTGCAACGATACAGAGAGAGAGAAAAATCGATTTGCGTTTAGTGCGATTTAAGCTCATTAATAAATAATGGTGAAATGTGCAATTTAAATTAATTAATGCAGGCATATGAGTGCGTTTCACTAAGCTATTAATTTGCAAGGGACTCGTTTTATATCCCTTATTTTATTTGGAACCAGGTCAGACTGCGGACATAGATTTATCATAATATATTTTTGTATTTATAAAAATTCGCTCCAAATGCATTTGGATTTTGCATTCAATCAGCATAATGCCTCCCTGAATGCCCCATTCATTTCGATTTGTATTTATTTTTATTTAAATGCAACTCTCACTATATTCTATATTCTATTCGCATTATATTCGTTGCATTTATATAGAATATAAGTCTATATCCATTTCTATGTGGCAGTTGAAGCACAGTCGAGGTTTCTATCTCGAAAGCTCGATTCAAATGCCAAAACACTTCACATACGCCGCTCTCTCTCTATAACCTTTTCCACTTGTCACCGTCGGAAAATGCTCGGCATCGACGCCACCGCTTACCCCGATTTTCCACGCTTTTCCCAGGATTCTGCGTTGATTTGAGGCGACACTTTATGCACTTTGACTTGCCTCTGACAATTGCAGCTTTTGCATAAATACATTTTCAGCATTTTCCATACACACACACCGCACACTCGACTTGAAGTCAAGTGGTTTTGTGAAACTTCTCGCTCGTCTGCCGCAAAATAAAAATACTTTCTCTGGGTTTTTTTTTGTGTTGCATTTCCCGCTAAGCTTTGCCCATACGCTTCGCCTCGGAAAAACTCAATTAACGCTTATATTTTCGCCTCCGTTTTTGGGTTTCCCTCCACAAAATGTGACACGCTCGTTTGAGCTTTATGTTGACCGCTTGTTGTTTTGTTTCATTACCTAATAAACATTTTATGAGACCGGGTTCTGGAGGGGGTAGAGTTTCCTAAACAGAAAGACAGACGACCGGCGGAGCGACCAAATTGGTAAATTGTTTGAAAAGATGCATTACACGCAGCTCGCTGGCCATCAGGCGCTTCCCTTTCTCTCTCCCCCCGTTTTCCGCGCAGTTTTCCGTAGCTTTTCAACCATTTTTCCCCCTCTGTGAACAAACCATTTTGGCCATGCCGTAATTAACAAGCAGCAAAACGGCTCCAATGGGCTGGCAATGAGTTTTCCAGCATTATTTTTTTTTACTCGTGGGTGGTGTGAGGCCAAAGAGTTGATTAACTTTTTCAGGTGAGCTTAAGGGACTTGAGATTTATTATTTTTAAATTCATATTCGGTACGGTTTTATATAGTAATAATAATGTTTAATTAAGTGGGGTAATTTAATTGAAAATTGTAAATATTAGGCTTTTTTTTTTTGCATTATTATTGTGCTAATTAAAGTGTATATTGATTTATTAGAGTATTTAATTATCGCTGAGTTAGTGTCTTCCAAAAACCCCCTTATAAAGTCAGTTAATGTTTGACCCCTTGACTCCCACGTTTGTCCTCCTCCTTGGTCTCCTGATAGTCCTGATGGCTTCTGTTGGCCCATAAAACAAACTCTCCTGCTCCTGCCGCCAGGATGTTGCCTCTGTAATGCCACTGCTTGTACTTTACCTGTACTCGCCTCACAGGACAACACTCTGGGCATCCCTGCTTTGGGCGCTTGCTCTTGTATTTATGCCTATGAATATTTCATTTAATTGAAGCGCATTCATTACCAACCACAGCAACAACAACACCCACTCCCTTGCACCGCCGCCACCATCCCACATTCGCCGCACTTTCGGCGTTGTAATTAAAATAAATTTATTACGTAAAATGTTTTGCCAAAAAATTTGTCGAAAGTTGTGGCTTGGCCCCATGGTGTAATAAATAATGCTGAAGGTGTATGTGTGTGTGTCTGGATGCTGTTGATGTGTGTGTGTATGTGTGTAGACAGGTGAGGGCAGTTGTGGTTAAGAAAATAGGACTAGGAACCAGGTTTATTAAATAGTTCAATATTTTGTAAGATTTTCCATATCAAAGAGTGAATTTTGTTGCTTTTTTTTCCTATAAAATATTTATATATTTATTTAATTATTTGTTTACATATAAATATGTATCTTAGAAACTGTCGTTAAAATATAAACAAATAATTAAGTAATAAGGCAGTTTTTATACTTTATGGTGATTTATTTTTTTGCAATTACAATTTTTGTTTGCAGATCTATATTCCTCTTAAAAAATCCTTCTTTTGATAGGAAGTATAAAATAATATTGTCTGAAAATACCTCCACACAATCCTCACACCTTGGTTTATCTGATACCATATTTTCTATCCTATTTTTTTGCCCACAACTGTCTTCTCCTGTTCGTGTAAATGTTTGTTTAATGATCTGTGCACGCTTTGTTGCTGCCGTTGTTCTACGGAAATTGATGCGGTTAATATGCTTCCAATTGTTAATTTTTGCGTTTCGTTTGTATTTTCCCAAAAGCCACAAAATCATGGAAAAAACAAGGAAAAAAAAAAAATCAAATCGCACATACAATTTACACAGGGAAAACAAATAGAAACCGAAAACAAAAAGCTAAATCTAATCAACAGGAATAACAAACCGACCAGGCGAGCAGCCAAACAAATTTAAATGTATAACCAAAAATTTATGATTATACCTCTGATTTGGCTAACCGAGTTTTCCATGTTTTTGAAATTAATTTGTTAGGAATGAAATTATCTTGTATATTGCAGGGATTTTTCAACCAAAAATTATTGCTTTAAATGGTGAAATTCGAGTTGGAAAACAAGAAAGGAAACTATTGAAACGGAAATTATTTGCATTGAATCTATATTTATTGATATTTTTGTATGCAATTTTTTTGATCGAAAAATGATAAAGAATATATATGTTTTATAGGGTCTGAAATTTTTTTTTTTAGTGAAAAAAATTCCTAAACAATCAATCCGACTGTTCTGTGATACTCTACCTAATTGAAGTCAAAGTGCATTAAATGCTAAGGGTATTTGCCTTCCTTTCTCCCAATCAAATCAACTCAAGCGCTGTTTTGGCGAATTCCTGGGTATCAACGACCTAAACTAGGAGAAAATGATATCAGGAATACACTCACACACCCACACACCCATTCACACACAGGAGGACAAGACTAATTGAAACTCACGGCAAAAGGCAAGCCGAAGAGCTCTGAATTGAATCGAATGCCAGGCGGGGCAGCTGCAATTCAATGCGGCGAATGTAGCGAAACACTCGAAATAAAAATGTTTGGCATTGCGTAACGCGCCCTCTGATTTGTGCTCTTTGGACTGGACTTTATTTTGGCCAAAACTCTTGGGACTAGAGGGGGATATAGAGAGAGGGAGGGAGGAGGGCCGGCAAATCGGCAATTGGGATTGCGCACAAATCGAGAAAAGCCGGTAGCTCGAAAGCATTGCATACTTTGCAGCGCAATTTTGGGCATTGAAACAACAGCGAAATACTTGGCTTTCCCCTTGTTTCCCAGCTTCTTCTATTGTTTTTCACCATTTTTCCTCTTGTATAAAAGTCAAAACGAGGGTTTGGGGCCAATATAAAGTGGTGCGCCAAAGGAGGAGCGGGTTAACAAAACTCTACCACTGACTGCTATTGCTTTTATTGCTTTAAACTGGCCCTCGAGTTCCACTTGCCATTCAACTTGAGTTCCGAGTCCTGAGTCCTGTTTCCCTTGCGCCCTTGGAGGAGCTTCCTTTTGGGAGCCAGAGAGAGAGCTGGCCAGGTCACCGAAGCTCGTCTTCATCCGCCGGCTTGAGCTGACACTGCGCCAACCCTTTTAACCCGTGCTTCAAAGATTTTTGGTTGCAGTTTTCTACGGAAAAGGGATATTTACATTTTGCTGCCATAGTTGCTGGCCAGAAGAGAATGTTTTTGAGACACCACAAAGAGCTATATTTGGCTCTTGAAGTTTGCTTAAAATATAAACAATAAAAACCAATTTTTGTGGTCTAAATATTGAGCAAAAATGCAGTTAGTACAAGTTCACTCTCCTTTGTTTAATTAACCCGATTTTTTTGTACCGCCTCTCCCACACAATGTTGAAGCAAAGATCCAGTGATGTTCTGGAAAATAAAGCCTCAAAAGTTGTCTCTATCAATGATCATTAAGGGTATTTGTGGCTACGCTCGGACCGCAGCTGTTCATCTTTCTCGGTTTTTCCTTTCGCCCATCTTGAGTTGGCATATTTTCGTTGGTTTTTTTCTACTTTTTGGACTCAGCTTTGTTGCTTTGTGGCCAAAAATGCGGCACACAAACTGCAGAGGCGGAGGAGTTGAAAAAACAGGCAACACAGGAGGCACGGGAAAGCGGAAAGTAGAGTCTTTGGCCATGGCTTTTGTTTTAATTGAAATGTTTTTGCTCCTCCGCTGGCTGCCTGGCTGCCTGCCGGGCTGGTTGGGATGCAGCAAACTGCAGCTGCTTCTCTTTTCTAAGCCGATTAGAAGCAGTTCATAATGTATACGGCTAAATATGAAAGCTGGTCAGGATGTTTTGCCCCATTTTCTCGACGATTTCCACACACCGGAGGTTGGAAAACAATTGTTTTGGTCCACGCTGCAAAGAGAGACCGCAATCGCCGCAGTCTCTCTCTCTGGCTCATTTTTTCTCCTTTGTCTGTCTGTCTAATTGAAGGAGCATTTAGCAGATACCCAGCCGTAATACGGGGCGTATGCGGAATATGAAACGGGCATACGGAACGGATATCTTATGCATAACAGCACAAAAATCACGCATACGCCGTGTATGCCAGAGTGCATACTAAAAAAAAGAATATAGGAAGAAGAACAACCGCAGCAATAGTTGGAAGTAAATGCCGAGCACTCGGGCATTAAGCTATAGCTGTATCTACAGATATAGATGCAGCTATAGCTCCCGCATTCGCATTCGCATTCCCAATCGCAATCGCAATCCTTTTTATGCATTCCATGTGGCATTGCGGCCGACAATGGAGGAAAATCAATCAATTTCTCGTTCGCTGAGGTCTTTGCGGTTAAGGGGCATGAAATTCTATTAGAAATGCAGGTAAACATCACTAAAAAGGAGTCATAAATAGATGGTTTATTGAAGAAAATATCGAAAGTTATAAGACAGAATTAAATTAAGCAAATTTTTAAACATTTAAATAAATATGAAAGAGTTTTGAAATGGAACTTGATAGTTTATATTCTTTTCAGTTAAGATTTCTTGTTTTATATATCTTTAAGGTATTTATTTTGTATCTAAAATCAAAATTGCTGAGCTGGTTAAACTTCCTTTCCCAGTTATTTTATTTAGTTAAAACTTGTTGCTTTTTTGCAATCAATTTCAATTACACTGTCACTTAAAATCGTTTTTATTTCTATCCTATTTTTGTCTAACTCTGCCCATCAGTTTTCCTTATGTTTTCGGTTGGAACCTCTATTTTCTTGCAGTGTGCACTTGCCTGTTTGCTTTTATTTATATCGAGCTGTGTGTGCGTTTTAGGAGAGTGTGTGTGCCTGTGTTCGGTTTCGCTTCGGCGTTTCACTTCACTTACAGCTGGCAGCGTTGTTTGATTTTGATTTTGTAAAATATTTTCTGCTCTTGCATTTTACATTTTTAATAGCGCTCACTCGCTGGCTCCTCTATCCATCCATCCAACCATCCATCTCCTTCTATATGGCCATAGTTTGTTTTGGTATTTTCCAGTATTTCGACTCCTTTTCATTCTATTTTTTGGATGAGGAGGAGCAGGAGCAGGAGCAGGAGTATCTGCTGCCATAGTTGCTATAGTTTTTTGGGGGGCAGGACAAGAGGAAGGAAGGCAGATCCCCCAGGCTGACTATTTTATGTGCATTTATCTGTGTACATTGGTGCATCCTGCCTCTCTGCTGCTGCCGCTGCTGCTGCATAAAAGGATATACAGATGCAAATTCTATACTGAAATGGGTGTATGTGTTGTCCTTGCCTCCCATTGTCCCGACAGTGAGGAAATTCTATTTTATTTATTCGAGCAGCTTGAGCTGGAAGCAACAGCAGCAACTCTTAGCCAAACATTTCCCACCACTTAAGTGCATAATCAATCAAACTGATTTCTCAGTCGCCTCAACCGATTTTAGATTATTTTGGGCTACAGATTTTGTGTTGGCATAGGATTTGCGAATGGATTATTTCTTGAATGAAAGCGGTTGTTTTTTTTTTATTGTTACACGAACAATTTGTGTGGTAATAATCACATTTATGGGAATATAACAAAAGAAATGGAAAGGAAAGTGAGCTTGTATTTAATTTTTGATTGTCTTTTAATTAAGTTAAACCATATTCTGGGTATACTTATAAATAAATTGTTATTAAAGGATTTATCAAAGCGTTCTTAGACATAAATTAATTTCAATTAATTGAAAGAGACTCAATTTTAAATTGTAAACTCACCCAATTGCTGTTGCGGTTTCGACTGTTGCTGCTGCTGCTGTTGCAGATCCTTACGCTGCGGCGGCAAAGGAGGTTGCTTGCCGGACTTCCTCAGAGTCCCGTAACGCTGCGCTGCCTGCAACATTTCGTGCGGGGCCAGAGGTTGCGCCACCGAGGCGCTTCCACTTTGCGGCGTGAAACTCTGCTGGCTAAGGGAACTGGTCACCGTCTGAATGTGCGGCGAGTAGCCACTGTAGTCCACCAAGCCACTAAATGCCGATGGCGGTCGCTCCACATAGATTTGCTGCGACTGAGCGGCGGCCGCCAATTGGAGGCGCCACAACGCCTCCTGCGACAGTTCCCTGGCATTGCTGTAGTTGTTCTCGGTGGAATTGTTGCTCGACCCTGCAAAATTAGCACACAATTACGTTGAGTTATAGTGTCTAAAAGTACTGGGCAGCTAGTTGCTAGTTACAGTTGTGCATCTATGGCAAAAAAGAGGTGACGAAAGTACGAAAGGTTGGCCAGTGCGGTGAGTGAGGAAACTTGAAAGTCACAGTGGCTAATTGGAAACACACACACGATTATAATAAGTGTTTATTTATATATAGAGTAGGTACTACTGGCCAGTCATTCCCATCAGGCAGCTGTCCGAAAGAGAGTTGGGCTTAATATAGCGTGGTTCTCATAAGGCAGAGTATTTAAGACTTTAAGACAGTTACTTTACCCCTTTTGAGATATAAGTTTGAATCCGACACAGCCAGCTAATCTCTACAGATATATTTAATATATATTCAATACCATTTCAAGTGCGCATAAATAAATCATTCCATTAAAAGTGCAAGGCTATCTCCAAATGCTTTGTTTTTTAATTTAAATTGCTTTTAATTAATTTGACTTGCATGTGTAGGTTTTCGGGTAAAAATGATTCAAACAAAATAAGGAAAACTTTCACGATGCAATTTTTGTTGATGTTGCCCAAGGGATCCCAAGGGATAATCTATCGTCGTGCGGGTCCATTCCATGGTTTCGCCGAAGCTTTCATTTTCCGAAGACAAGCAATGGTGGCGGCCACCAATTGTCGGGATCCTGTGACCAGGATGTCCAGTTCGCTCTTCATGCCATACGACTGCCGCCCGTACTTGTTCTGCAGGGCATCGAAGAAGGCATTGATCGAAATGGACAACTGGGAGCTGTCCTTCTTGCCATTCTCCTCGCACAGGGACCGCCAACAGCCGGCATTTCGCCTGGCCCGCTGAAGGTCCTCCATGCCGTGCCAGACCGTCGCCTTGCCCTCCTCCTCGACCACCGTCTGACCCTCAAAGAAGTTCGGACAGGACACAAAGTAGGCCTCCTCGAAGCGTACCTGACTCCGGAGAATGGTCAGCAGATCCTTGGCATTGAACTCGTTCACCTTGTTGAAGAGCAATATCTTTGGCTGCCGGCTGGATCGAGTCCTGCCGTAGAACCAATTCTGGCAGGCCAACATGGACTCGAAGGTGTCGGCACTGTCCAGATACACATTGAACATGTCATGTTTGATGAAGTCAAATTGTCCCGGCTGCTCGAAAGTCTCGATGCCACGTGTGGCCCCTGGCGTTAACATGGTCGAGTTGTCGTCCACGCCAAGAACATATTCGGGCCTGTGCCGCCGGAGGAAGTCGTAGGCCAATTGTATGCCCAGGGAACCATTCAGTCTCACGGTGTAGTTGGCGTTGTTCATCACCTGCTTGTTGCTCGGATTCCCATCGATATAGTCATTGAAGGTGGGCACCTTCTGCAGCTGCACCCCAATTTGGTTGGCCTTCTGGGCCAGAACCTCACAGCATTCCGTTTGTGTCACATTGGTGTAAATACTGGCCTCCGGTTTCATAATTGCCGCCTTGGCCCAGGCTATGTCTCGCAAGGAGTTGCTCAAATTCGAGCTCTGCTCCCAACCGAGACTGGTAATGCCTATGGTCTCGGCATGGGATGCGATATTTGTGGCATCGCTGGCACCTCCTGGACCCACCTCTAGGATGGCAACTTCTACGTTAGCCCTTTGGAAGGCATGAAAGGCCATCACCGTCATGATTTTGTTATAAGATGGCGGCGGATTCATTTGGGCCAGCTCCATATTGATTTTCCAAAAGAGTTGTGTGAATGCCACTTCATCCAGAGGCTCGCCATCGATCCGTATTCGTTCGCTGGTTAGGAAGAGATGGGGTGCACAAAGGACGCCCGTCTTCACGCCATGACATCGCAATATATTCTCCACGATGCCGCAAGTTGAACCTCTTCCCTTGGAGCCAGCTACTTGAATCACGGGTATGGCCTTCAGGTGCGCCCTGCTGAAGCCCGTCTTCTCCAGACACTCCAGAGTATGTTCTATGGTTGGATCCTGGTCGTTCTTGAAGCTTTTGGTGGTGACTCTGCCGGCGACAGGCTCCAGAGCCTGGTAGCTATTCAACTGCTTGATGGCATCCAAGTAGGCTAAGCGTTCCAGCGGCTGTTCTTCGGGCACTTCCGGTTCAGCGGAAGGGGCTGTTGATCCTTGGTGTGTGGAAGATGCATCACCTGATGTCTGTTGTCCCGGCATCACCTGCTGCATTTTCTGCACTTTCTGCGCCTGAATATCCCTTCCCGCCTGCTGCTTGGCCTGCATGTCCTTGAGCCATTGTGCTTGCTTCTTCTGCTGCGATCCCTGCATGCGACTCATCCAGCTCTGTCGCTGTGACTCGCTGGAGGCGCCCTTGAAAGCCGCCGCGGTGTCCGAGTCGGGTTTTTTCTGTTGCTGATTCCTGGGCATCCCACCGAAATACGGCACAGGACTTTGACCAGGATTATGGCTCTGATTGAAGTTGGCCTTTGGATGACTCGCAGGTGAATGTTCCTTGCCAGCTGCTAACTTGGCCTTCATCTGCATTTCCGGTGAGACCTTGGCCATCCATTTCGCCCGCTGATCGGGTATAATGGGCTGTGCACAGGGTTTCTTGTTTACCAGAGGACTCGTCGTGTCCTGTGACGGCACCTGGGATGGAGTCTGAGTGGCCTGAGGAGCCTGACTGGATTGCGACGACTGCGACTGCGAGGGCTGCGAGGGTTGGGACTGTGACTTCGTCCTTTTCTTGGCGAACTCGGTAATGGGCGGCGTCGGGGAGCCCCTCAGGTGCGGTGCCTTGAAGTACGCCTTGAAGAAGCTCCGGCTGGACAAGATCATCAAGTGGGGACATTGTCTTCGGTAGGTCAACGGCAGCAGCGAAACCATTCCAACAATGCCTTTTTCCAGAAATTCAAGTCCGAAATGTACTGTTTTTTTTTTCTAGATTTTTTTTTGTTTTTTGTTCGCGAGTATTAGTGGAGGAAATAATGAATAGGATTTCTGTGTTTTTTTTTGTTGACTTGTTTAGAACGTATTGTTTTCCGGTGTCATCCGTTCGGACACATAAAGGGAAGGTAGAGAAAGATGTTTAGAGAAATAATTAATGGGAATTGATTTCCATTTTGACAATACTGAAGTGTTTCGCCTAACTATACTATTTCATTAAATATTTTGAATTATTTTCACAGAAAGCAAAGCTCAAACTTGAAAAGATTCATAGATCAACAGAAAGTCCTAATATTTACTATTACTCCAAAACACCAATACCGAATTAATTTCAATTTAATTATTTTTCTGAGTGCAAAGTGAGAAAGCATCAAGAATAATACGACAGCAAAAGATAAATGTTCCACTCCGAAAATTCCTACCACATTTTTCAACTTATGCAACAAATTTCACCAACAGAAAACACCAATACTAAATTATACCACCATAACCCTTTTTTCTCCAACTATTTAAAATATTTCACAGTGCAGTAACAATTAGTGGAAAAACATCAATATAAATAATTTCAAATGGTGCTTGTATTTTGTTTTTGTGGTACTATTTAATGTGCAACATTCAGTGCATAGTTTTATTTTGTTTATTTGTTGGTGAGGTGCGAAAGTTAAAGTTGTTCTAATTTTTGTTTGCTCTTTTTTTTTTGTGCTCGCCGGCCTTAGCTGGAGTTACCTGTGATGGCAAGTGTTGTTGTTGTTGTGGCGGTTTTGGCGTTACGAGAAGTTGTTGTAATGGTGGTGGCCAATGCTGTTGTTGTTGCCGCTGTGGCTGCGGTCACCAGCGACCTTTCCCTTTCCCTTTCCCTATTTCCCAGATGGTTGCGCTTCAAGGTGGTGGTGTTGTTGTTGTTGTTGTTGGTGTTCTGGGTTATGTTGGTGATGTTGTTGTTGGTGGAGTTGCCGGGAATGGTGGGTTGGTTCGTTAGATTGGTGCGTGCTGTATGTTGCTGATGCTGCATGGGATTAATGTTGCTGCCGCCGCCGATGTTGCATGTTGCTGGTGTCGCCTCAAGTGGTCCTGCTTCGGTTGCAACCGCACACACACAGAGAGCACCCTCCAACGAAGTGTGTGTGCATGTGTGTGAGTGGAGAGTGTGTGGATTGTGTGTGTGTGTGTGTGCGATTCGTGGGGAGCGAGGGCAGAGAAATAGTAATTAAGTTGACGCTTGCCAGAGGTAGACGCAAAAGAAAGAGAGCAACAAAAGCCAGCGGAACCCCACAATTAAAATGCATTCTTGAGTGGAGAACACTGGTAGAAAAAATTACTAGTACTTATTTATATTTAAATTATAATTATAGGACTTTTAGGGATTTGGTTTCATAGTGAAAGAAAGAGTTTCCCAAAATCACTTCCATTGAAGAAGTTTAATTTATGTCTTTACCAATAACTTATTTGGTATTGAAGGTACATTTAACACAAGGAAAAATTAACCTTTACGAAATAAGGTTCTTTTTCTTATTAAGTTATATTTGTCCTTTACTTCTTGGCAAAAATAAAATATTATACATTATTCTTCCAGTGCCAAATCTCCCCTCCATTTAGTTTTAAACTTGTAGCTTTCCATTTAGGTGTGAATAGAGTTCACTTCTTTATTGTTCCCATTCCCGGCTTCTTTTCACTGGCTTCCGTTGGCAGAAAACTCAGGTAGATGAAGGTGGAATAAGGTGCGGAACGCCTTTTTGGGTTTGGGTTAAGTTCGACGGCCTAATCCGATTAAAGCCTAAGTGGTGGATCTCTTTAAGGGGATTATTTGAGAAAATAATTTATAAGTGCAACTGGAACAAATAACTTGCATTTGTTTATTAAATTTAGGAGTTGTAGAACTTCGTTTCAATGACAGTTTATCTTTTTATGATATTATATTTAAAGTTGAATAAAAAGAGAATAACTCTTTGGCAAAAACTTCTAATATTTAATTATATTACACATATCGAAGGTAGAATAATTTAGCTACCAAGGTTTATTTATAAAAAATATCTCTAGGAGTCAGAAGTAATTATAAGCCTTATTTTTAAACTTTATAAAATTGCTTTTAATGTAGTTAAGTATAAAACTCTCAGCTCTTAACTTGACTTTATCTTAGCGTCAAGCGAAGTGGCATGAATTGAGTTCTTAAATCAATTAAAAGCACATATTGCAATTAAAAATCTCTGATGATTGCTTTTGGATTTCGCAAAGCTCTTGAGCCGCCTTGTAACCAATTAAAAACGGCCAATAATACATGGCCAACACACACACACACACACACTGAACGTAACATCGAGGGGACAAAGCCGGCTGAAGGATAACGGCTTAATTCTCACTTAATTGGAATTACGATGGCAACATTTTCAGCCGCTCCCGTTTCCGTTTCCGTTGCCCATTGGTGTCATTTCGGTTTCCAAGGCGAGCTGCTTATGCCCGACACCAAACACCATGGAAAATTGGGCGAAATTCGGTTGCAAAATCCGAGGGGAAGCGTCGCCGCTGCCGCCGCCGCTGCATTTGCATGAGTAGCTCGGTAAGTGGAGGAGGATCCGCTCTAGATTGACATGAAATGCAATTACGGCCAAAAACTCCGGCCAGGGAAGGTTCGGTGAGGCGGGGAACGGGAGACAGACCATCGCAATGGCCGCCATAAATCTGCGACGAAAAATGTGTCGCTTAATCAAGACATACACACAGAGCCACACGTCTAGCGAAAGCGGGGGACATCACGTCATCCGATCCCCATCCCTCGCATCCCATTCGTTCCCAATTCTAGCCGCAGAGACACGTCTCTTCATAAGTTGTCGCCTGGCCGAAACGAAATTGCTACAGTCAGGGAAAAATACTAAGGAAAAGTGTGGGGAAGCTTGTGGGAAAATTTTGAATATTATATAAAAGAAAACTTAAAGATGTTGTACATCGAAAAAAGTAACTGTGCACACCTTTTCCTTCAAGGAATTATAAATAATTCTCACACCATCTAATTAATATTTCCTCTTCCCCCCTTAATTAAGAATTAAAAAATATATATATATATTTTTCTGCTGCTGTACTCACACTCTCCGGCACCCAGGCCATGTCCATGTCCTCCGTGTCCATGCGATCCGGCTGCTGAGTTGCCGGCGGTGGGCAGCACTTGATAGCTGTCGCCGTCCACGCCGATGGCACTTGTCACATGATAGCCATAGCCGTTCGAATGTGGATGCTGTCCGCCGGAACTGGCTCCTGGTCCAGCCACACCTCCTCCTCCTCCTCCTCCACCACCACCGCCTCCTCCGTAAATTCCCATGATGGCTTTGGGCTGCTGGTACTGCCCGTGGTTATTGTGGTGTTGCTGCTGCTGCTGTTGCTGCATATTCAACTGCTCGTCGGGATCGTGGAGGGCGGTGAGGGTGAGTTCCATGCCACCATTGCCACCCACCATGTCCTTTGAGTCCAGGCTGCCGCTGGGGTAGTATGGGGGCGGCGGTAGGGGTTGTTGCTGCTGCTGCGACTGCTGCGTGTCGTTTTGGTTGAGTGAAGGTCTACGGCTGGCGTCCAAGTCAAGGTCGTACTCCTTGCCCCCAGCTGGAACACCACCGCCTCCACCTCCGCCTGGAGCTGAGGTGGCATCCGTAGTACTGTCCTTTTTGGCGGCATGTGTCCGGCGACACCGACAGAAGGCATAGAGCAGGGCCAGAAAGATGCAGAACGAGAGCGAGGCAATAATGATGGCCACCAGGGCGGAGGTGGTCATGGAGGAGTTGTGCGGCATGTAGGATTTACCAACTGAAAGAAGGGATAATACGTATAGGTTATGTTATTAATAATAACTCACTTTGACTTACTTTCTGCATTCGCATAGGCTCCGCAGTGTTCGTGGTTAGATTTCAGGCAGAGCTTCACTCGCACCACTGGCCCGGGACCCGCTGTTTCGGCCAAGGCCATGGTGCGATCCTCTCCTAGATGGGTGCCAACTGCTCCTCCTCCGCCCACTCCCAGGCTCCGTCCCGATGTTGTAGCCGTGGTGTAGTGAGCTGCTCTGGACATGTGGTTAATTACAGCCTCCTTGAAGGTCGTCTCACTCCCCGAAGAAAGCAGCGTCAGGGTCTCTACAATTTCCCACATTGGCACAGTTGCATCGCGGGTTACCAAGGATTCTACCACGGCAATCAGGGACAAACAAGTGGCAGCCACATTGATACCCAAAACATGGGAATTGGGATCGTAGCTCACATGCAAGGGAGGCGGGATCTTACTGACTTTTGTGGTGGCCAAAACCTCATTGGAATAGCCAGAAGTTCCCTTGGAATTCAATGCATAAACCTTGAACATGTAGCTCTGATGCTGATCCAAGGGAGCCAGCTTACAGGGATTCTCCTTGAAGCAATTGAATTCGATCCACTCGTGATTTGAGCTGCTGGAAGAGCTGCTAATCTGGTAGCTGGGTATGTAGCCGTGTCCCGAGCAATCCGACAGGGTTTGCTCCCTGGGTGTGGCCACCCGACGATAGCTAATCAAATACTTTGTGCCCATGAAGCCACCATTGAATCCCGGCTGCCAGCTAAGCACGGCATAGTTGTGACCCACCTCCAGGATCTTCAGATTCGTGGGTTTCTCTGGCGCTCCCTTGGGCTGTAACCTTATGGGTGCTCTTATGCTATCCAAAGGATTCACAGCGCGACAGATGTATTCCCCATAGTCCGAGTGCTGCAAGTGAGCTATCCTTAGAATGGAGGTGTAAATATCATTATTCTCCATCCGGGTGCTTATCTCATAATGACCGTCCGAGGACATGGTCAAGGGCGAGGGATTGTTGCCATATTGCCATTGAAATTCGGGTTTGGGATAGGCCTGGACGCGGCAAACCACTTCAGCAGATTCCCTTAGATCGTAGGCAACTTTGTTATATTGATGAATTATTATGGGTTCATGTTCGATCCGGAGATGCATTGAGGAATTGGCAGAATTTACATCGTTTTCGTACAGACAGGTGAATAGACCCCTGTCGTTTGGTAACAATTGATTTCCGTTAGGTCTGGCTTTGCCTCTGAATCGGAGGATACTCTGGACGGCCACCACACCACCGCCGGCATCAGTGGGCGTGGTCCTTATATCGAACATCTTACGCGTGGGCAGGATCTCGGTGCCGTCCTTAATCCATCTGATTTGGGGAGTCGGCTTCCCCTTGGCACTGCACGTCACCGCATAGTCCACATCACCGACTCTCCTTGTCATGTGTTGCTGCAACTTGGCCAGAAATTGCGGCGGCTGATGTACCTCAAGGATAATGGTGGCTATCTTGCCAATACCCAACTCATTAACCGCATGACAATGGTACTTGCCCTCGCTGCCCAGATGCGCCTTGGGTATGGAGTACTGTGGCCCTTGAGCCAGGATTTTCTGTGTGTTTCCAATGTCCCCGTCCATGTCCCGGAACCAGCGATACTGGGGAACAGGCCAGCCTGGTGGATTGGCGGAGCAGGTCAGGGTTACACCATTGCCCACATGCACTACCGGCTTATTGGGCGTTATGTAGGCCTGTCCAGGACGATGTCGTACCAATAAAGCCACCGTGGAGTTGCCCACACCCTCGATTCTCTTCGAGTTGAACGGTTGCATGATATTCACCGATCTGCATATATAATTTCCAGCATGTTCGGCCCTCACAGAGCCCAGGGTTAAGAGTTCGCCGGTGTATCGGAAATCGGGAGCTCCCTCCTTTAACCATTCGATATTGATCGGTGAAGGATTGGCAGTGACATTGCAGCGGATCAGCACGGTTTCACCCTCCTCAGCCTCATGGGTCTTTGATTCGATCACCACAATCGGGGGATATAGTACATCCAGGACTATATCTTTTTCACCCGTCTTTCCCAAACCATTATCCGCATTGCAGGTATATTTTCCAGCATGATGACGATTAACCCTATAGATCGTATGAATGGGCGTGGCACTCACATATTGACCATTTCTGGACCAACGCACATTGCTAACCATGGGCTTGGCATCCACGCGGCACTCCAATTTGGCCACATGATCGCGTTCAATGCGAAGAGGGTTCTGGGGTCCCACCTCCACGCGGGGATAATCTGGAAAATGGAGGGAAAATTAGAGAAAATGTGTTGAGAATATATTAAATATTTTATATATTTTTTTTATAGGATTTGCTTTTGGGTTTGCAGTACTTGAAAAGTATTTTTAAAACAGTTTAATCATATTTTCCCATAAAGTAACAAATTCTATTTGATTTTATTTCTTCTGCCTAACTTTAAGCCCACTTAAAAATCGCTATAAAGTCCCCTGCTAAAAGCTCACTAATTTGTATTAACATGACTTTTTAAATTATTCACTCATTCGCTGAAGCTATTAGAATCTCCCTTTAGGTATTTTTTCGGTTCATTTGGGTTAGCATACAAATAGGCAATTACAGTAGCTAGTTTAGATTCTTGGTTGGCTTGGTTGTTCGGGCCATTAACTTGTCAATAACCGTTTTCAATTACAGGACGGCGGCAACATTGTTCGGCAACAACAATGGCCAACAGCGAAAAAAAAGAAAAAAACAGTAACTACAGTTTATACCAAGTGAAGGACGTTGACGAGTTCAGCGTGACCCATCGACATTTTTAAATAATGCCATTTTGTGTGGAACAAAAAAAGGGCAATATATGTTTAGTAGTATGTATGTTGGGGGAATAGCCCTGGAAATTGCCGGGAGTAGTTTTTTTTATGGGCGATATACTACAGTGGTTGATGCTTAGGGGTTTTATGCTAATAAATAAATATTAAAATATTTTTTAAATATATTATTTGTGCATAAATAGAATTTTTGTAATTAAAGTCAAGGAATTACACTTTCTGAAGACTTTAAACTTTGCTAAAACAACGGTTAATTCAACTGAAATCTAGCTCTAATTTCGGCATATGATATATTTCTACACATTTTTTTTTAATACATTTAATGATTCTTGAAAACAAGTCTTTCTTTTAATATTACCCTTTATCATTCAAGACATGCTCATTTTATTCGCTTAATTAGTGATAATAAAAACAATAAACCCTGTCAAATAGTAATGAATATATCCTTTCTCTCAATGATTTTGTTATTTTATTATGTCAAAACGATAAATAGCTCCGCCATTGAAGAATTCATAATTGAAATGTCGACGGTAACTGCTACTTTATTCGATTCCCACATTCGGTTGTCTTTATCTGTCATTTATCTGCCAACTTTAACCATTTCCAAATGTCGGGGCCGGGACCTCTGAACATTTCACTGACTTTTCCTCGTTTAACTCGCCATTGTGCAGCCGCTCGCTCTCTCTCTCTCTCTGACTGGTCATTTGGTTTAAGTGCCGTTAGTTTCATTCCGTATCGAATCAATGGCACTACCCCTCATTTATCCCCAGGCTCACCGCACCCCTTCCCGCGCGGAAAAGCGGGGCCCAGTCAAGCGTGAGGCATAATAGTGGCTAAGTATAATTGTTGCTGCTGTTGTTGTTGCGCCAATTAACTTTCGAACACTTTAGTTTAATCACCAGACGGCCCAGCCGAACGCGGAGTCTGACCTCCGACCTCCTGCGTACCACCTACCACCTACCACCTACTCTACCCTTTTCCCCCCACAATTTTCCTGCGATTATAGCCGTTACCCCCCAGTGTCGTTGTTGCTGCTACCATTCTCCCCGCCAATTGTTTTTGTTGGCTCTAATTCGTGAAGCGAAGTAAATGTGCCTGCGTCATGGTCTAAACTCCGAGAACTCACCAAATGGACAGGACGAAAAATAAAAAACAATCGAGTGAAATTTGAATTAGAAAAAAGGGACTTCAAGGTACCCTTTACTTAACTTTCTTCGGATTTCTTTATTAAATAGTTAGAAAATTACTAGCAATATTTTTGTAGCTGAAAACAATTCTACAATTTTAACAGATAGCCCTTATAATTTAGTTATATTGGAATTGGAAATATTTTTGTTAAAAAAAGAATAAATCTAATTTTATTCGCTTGCGAGCTATAATAATTTCAGTCTGAAGCTTGCAACACAGTGAAGGAGTCATTTCCGACCCTATGTTCCATACATATTCTTGATCAGCATCAACAGGCAAAACTTTCTAGGCATAAAGTTAAGAAAAAAATTTCAAAAATTTTTTTTCTACATTTTATGTTGTTAAAATTTACATGGTTACAAGTTGAAAAATGGTCAAAATTTTAACATTTAAAAAATGTCAATTTGAGTAAGCAGATTTATTGAGCTATTAAAAACTAGCACAGGACTGCCTTCATTATTAAAATTGATACATTTTTGACTTAGTTATGGATTTTTTAAGTAGAGAAAATTGTCATATAAATATAACTGAAGGAATACGAATATTTATACTCTGCAGGGTCTTATAATTTCAGTCAGAAGCTTGCAACACAGTGAAGGAGTCATTTCCGACCCTATGTTTCATACATATTCTTGATCAGCATCAAAAGGCGAATCTTTCTAAGCATAAAGTTAAAAAAAAAATTTCAAAAATTTTTTTTCTACATTTTATGTTGTTAAAATTTACATGGTTACAAGTTGAAAAATGTTCAAAATTTTAACATTTAAAAAATGTCAATTTGAGTAAGCAGATTTATTGAGCTATTAAAAACTAGCACAGAACTGCCTTCCTTATTGAAATTAATACATTTTTGACTTAGTTTTGAGTTTTTTAAGTAGACAAAATTGTCATATAAATATGACTGAAGGAATACGAATATTTATACTCTGCAAGGTATTATAATTTCAGTCTGAAGCTTGCAACACAGTGAAGGAGTCATTTCCGACCCTATGTTCCATATATATTCTTGATCAGCATCAACAGGCGAATCTTTCGAGGCATGAAGTAAAGAAAAAAAATAAAATTTTTTTTTTTCGAAATTTTTTTATTGCTAAAATTTACATTGTTAAAATTTCAAAAAATGTCAAAAAATTTAAATTTTAACAAAAAATTTAAATTTGAGAATGCAGATTTATTATTCTATTAAAAACTAGAACAGGACTGACTTCCATTTCGAAATTAATGCATTTTTGGCTTAGTTATGAGGTTTCTAAGCTTTTGGTTGTAGAAGAAATTGCCATATAAATATGACTGAAAGAAATTATAAAGTAAAATTATGTAAATTATAAATTATTTTTAAAAATAACTGCCATCGCTTTTCTTTAAGTAGAAACCAACTTAATGCCCTGCAAATACAACCACATCCTAGAGTAAAAATGCTGCGTTATCCGGGACCCAATTACGCGTCGCCCGAAAACATTAAAGCCTAACTCCTAAATGAGGGCCACTATGTGTGCTGTTGGTATGCGTGTGCGTAGCACTATGTGTGCGTGTTTGTGTGTGTGCTTGCTGGTGTGTGTAATTATAAAATAAAATTTAATGAGCAGAGCTTGTCAGCGCGGACCAGCGAGAGAGAGAGGTGGCCAGGAAAACAGAAGCCACCAAGGAGAAGCAGGACCCCGAGCAGGAGGAGGAAGGAAAAAATCAAGTTTGCATTTCAACACATGCTGCTTTCCCCCTTCCAACCCTCCCCCTGTTATGGAAATCCCCACACTTTGGGCCATTTTCATGCCCAGCCATCCATGTAGTTTCACGCTGATGTTGGGGTGTTGCTGCCACGCCCACCTCTGCCACCTCCTACCATCTCCAGCGACCGCCCAGAAGACGTAGTTCTAGTCCAGAACGCTCAGTGTCCTGACATTTGCCACGGAGCCCTTGCTCTGCCTCTTTTTTTTTTTTATAAATATATATATTTAATGCTTAGGTTTTTATATGGAAAAAAATATTTCAAGGAAAGGCGAACGAAATTAATTCAATTTTTTGAGCTGGGAATAATGATTCGGGAAAGGTATTTGCTGTAAGAATCTAAAATTCCAAGAAGTAATTGTGGAACAAAAGACGCGGAAAAATAATTAAGTTCAAAAAGTATACGGGGATACTAGAAAATTACAATTTATAGTTTAAAGAAACATATCCTTTTGTCACTTTTTAAAATTTTATAAATAAATCTTATATTTTCCAACAGTTTTCAGAAGCTTAGAAGTCCTTTATATATATTTATTCATTACTTGAAGTGAAATAAATATTCTTTTATATAATTTTATAGAAAACTTATTCTTTATGACAATTTAAATATAAATTAAATAAATATTACATTTGAAATTAGATTTTTAAGCAGTCCTTTGCCTTTTATTTTAAAGGATTTTTTAAAACCTTTTTCAACAACTTTCGATTTCTAAATTCCTTTTTGTTTTTTTGTTCTTTAAAAAATGTAATAAAGAGCATTAAAACTTCTTTGGTTTTATCATGAACCCCACCTTCCCCTGTAACGTTATTATTTTTCCGCAAAAATTTTTAAATGAGTTGGCCGGGGGTTGGACCTTGTTCACATGTATGCTGCCACGCCTACCGCTCCGCCTAGAGTTCCTACCTTAACTATGCCACCCCAGCTAGGATACCCTGGGCTCCATACACTCCTTCGCCTTGCACATTGTGATTTTATGACCGGCTACATTAGTGCCATGAAATATGCGCCTCCTGCACCTGCCTTACCGGAGCTGCCCCCCAAAAACCCCAACCCCCAAAACGCCACCCCAATGCCAAGCCCAACCCCAAACCCAATCCCAGTCCAACCCAATCCCACAACCAAAACCCAAGCCTCGACTCGACGAGATCCTGGCTTCCGGCTAGGCAGCGTTAAATAAAAATGAAACGTTGCGCATACGCCGCGTTGGCCGTGGCGTAACTTATGCCCGCTGGCCATTTTTGCAGCGAAATTTAATTATTTAACCCGGAACTGGGCCGAAGTCGCGTTTTCTCTGGTCGGTTTTTTTTTTGCCTGCCTGCCTGCTTGCCGCTGGTGGCTGATGGTTTCTCGTTTGCTGTTTCAGGATGTATCACACACACCTGCTCGGAGTTATTTTAATGAGTCGAGTTTGCAGTTTGGCTTTAAGCTTTCCACTGTTCATGATTGTCCCGCAATGCACAGTGAACAAAATGTTATTGTCTTTAAGGGGTTGTAATAGGAATATTTTATAATATCTTTATAGGTAGTGGGAAACATAGAACCTTTTTAATATAATTTACCAAATTCATTTGGAAGGGAAAATAAATATATTATTACTATTTATTATTTTAATCAGGCTTTTAGCTTATATATTTTTAAAAGTATCTAAAAATGATATGAAAAATATTTAAGCATCTTCAAAAATATTACAAAATTTAATTTATTGGTAATATTATAAACTTACAGAAATCTTTCAATTAATTCCCAGTGTATTTATGATTCCAACTGCAACAGTAGCTAGTGCCTTTGTTCAGCTGGCGTTCTCCATCATCCCCCACCTTTTCCACCGCTTTCCCGCTTTCCATCTTGTCCAAATTGAAAAGTTACAAGCGACAAAGGCGGCAAACAGGACTGAGGGAACTGAGGGGGTGATGATTGAGGGAGTGCAGGGACAAGGATGCAGCTGCCGCTGATTCTTTTGCTCCTTCGTCCTTTTGCCTGCTGTCGCGTACGTGTCACAGTGAACACATCACGTGACTTCCGGCGCGCGTGCTCTCAACACCTAACCGCCTTCTGCTATACCGCTTTTCCCTTATTTTCCTCCATTTCCCCCCCATGTTTTCCCTTTAATTCTCTGGCCTTTTGTTGGCGAAAAAATATATATATCGTAATGGTAGAGGAAATACGTTGTAAATTAAGAAATCGAATGGAAATTTAGATTTTTTTTAGGGGAAAAGTGAGAGGTAGGAAGCTAGTCACTAAATACAAATATTTCTCCTATTTCTTAAAGGAGTTTTATTTTTTTAATACCTAAAGACATATGTTATATACTAAAATATACTTTTAATGCAAATATTTCTATATTAAAACTAGTTATTTGCAAAGCCTCAAAACCATTTTAAACTAAAATTGCCAAATAAAAACATTTACAATGTTTAATCCTCTTAGAACACATAACATTAAATTTGGTGTTATTTTCCTAAAATAGAGAAGTACTCTTTGTGTTATTCACAAAGGCTGAAATTATTTTGACCTATTATTCAACTGCTATCCAATGGAGAAATACAATTCCTTAGCAGTTAAAATAATTGTTGCCATTCCCGAGGGCCATTCACAAAAAAGCCCAACGAAAATGCCACATCATCGAAATGACCAAAAATGTATACAATATATATATACAGGGGGATTTAAAATAAATCATCCGATACACGCAAGCGAGTGTAATCATTATGCTGCGACCGCTTTTGGGCCACTTCAATGGGCCAGGGCAATCGATGGCTTATAAAAACTATAGCATACTTTTTTGGGCAGTCTCTGCTGGACAAAATAAAAAAGAAGGAGGGTATAAAGGGTCAGTGCAGTAGAGGGACAACGCCAGTGGTCACTTCATTGTGCACTTGATTGCGCTTTGTTCAGTGGTCCGTAGGTGTCATATGGCCGGTGGAAATTAATTGAATTGGCTTTGGACGTGGCCGCGAGACCGGGTACAGTACGAGTACGCGGGACTACAGTGAGTACTGGGAAAACAAAAACAAGCGGTCGAGTCCTTTGGCGCACTTGCGGTTGCCCAACGATGACGATAAAGTGCAGTTAATTGAAATTGGGCAAAGCAATTAATTTGCTTTTGTCACAAAAGCTGTTAAGCTGAAGAGAGGGCCAGCGAGCGATGCGGAACACCCGAAAAACACTTGACCAGAAGGGCATCCTTTTGGCGAAACATTTGTTTCTATAATTTGTGCGCTTAAAGCGGCTTAAAGTTTTATTTTTTTGTATTTTTTTTTTTTTTTTGCTGCTAAAGGTAGCCAGGTTGCGCCACTCGAAAAGTCTCAAGTTGAGAGTTCTTCGGCTGGAGTAGCACTCAGAAGTCCGAAGTCTAGCGCTGGGTCCACTACAACAATGCTGCATTCATTAAAATGCTGTTAAAAGCCAGAAATTTTAAACTTGGCCAAAAGAAGTCCGAGCGCAGAAACTTGAAATCAGCTTAAGAAAACCGAGCCGGAGTCCTGGAAAGTCTCTGGTAGAAAGGCTTTGGGCGGACACTGAGGAAAAGAATATTATGTCTTTCAAGGAAAATATTCGAAATTTAATAGATATATTTAGAAAATTCTTACGTAGAGAGAACACATTCTAATTAATTTTTGAAAATCAGGAAATTTCTTCAACATTTAAATATTTAATTATGCTAAAAGCAAGTCTTATTTTCTAAGACCTCTTTCCTTAACAATCAACTGGCATATAGTTTATTATAAATGAATTATTTATTCACTTTATATATCAGTCTATTCTTGAGTGTACCATTTTGGGGTAAACTCAAGAAATTCTGGCCACTGAATTTCGGTCTATCTTGGTCTTCAGCCGCATTCCTTTTGTGGTTATGCAAATGGCCAAGAAGCGGGCCAATAACCAAAGGCTCAAACCCAGACCAAACTATAGACCTAAGGAGACCATACCACCAGACCGGGCCAAAGCCAAACCAAACCAGTTGCCTGACACTGCCCGGCAGTGACACTAATTGCAATTGTGTGCAGCATTAGCCGACTTTCTGCTCCTGTCCGGGTGTAAAAAGGTTTTCGTGTAGCCCAGTCAGCAGACATTGCCTCCCCTTGCTGATTTTCTTTTCTTGCTGCTCCTGGTTTGGGGTTTTTTCTGGCCGGCACATTGGCATAATCAAAAAGGACACGAGCCACTGGTTCTCCCCAGCCGCTGCTGCTGGAAGAATTTCCTATGCCATTCCAATGATATTGGCCAGAACTCGAAACTCGAGACGTGCTGACTTTGCGAAGATGTGATTGTGACTTGGATGGGGATTGCGCTGTGGTTCGGCTGTCTTGTCAAGGTGTCTGCCCATTACCGATGGATGTGCGAATTGGGTGCGAAATTTCGAAGAAAATGCTTCTAAAAACAATGCTGTTGAGCTTAAATTGGCTGGTTTTAGAGGAAGATCTAAGGTAGTAAAATATATTTAATATATATTTATGAAGATTCAATAAGTTTAGTTTACGTTTTCTTGTAAAAATTGCCATGTTTTCCACATCTACGAGTATTTGGTCATAGGGAAGCAATTTGCAGGCGTTTCCAAGTGCCATTTCCGGTTCTGTTTGTTTGCCTGGGAAATCTTCTGGCTAATGCGAATTATTGTCAGGGTGACATCGATGGCAACTGAGAGTTGCATTTGCATGCCGCTCACCTGGGCAATATGGGGACGCACACCTGTCCCAGCAAGGAAAGCATCTTTTTATTCAAATTGAAATGTCTTTTCAACGGGTTTGCTTTCCACTCCAGCGGCCCGCGACACATGAGTGCTGTTTGTCTTCGTCGTTGTGCGACTTTTTGGCCAAGGACTCCGCAAGGAATCACAGAAAGAAAAGCCAACAACGAATGGAAATTGGTAGAAGACAACGCTGTTGGAGGAATATTTATAGACCGAAAGATACCTTTTTTTTTATAGCAAAATGTATGAAAGTATACATATATGCAATTACATTTTTAATTCATTATTTAATGGGGACACTTTCCCGGGAGAAAGTCTCCCCTGAGGCTATCACAGAACTATATTCTGCGAACTCGGTTGATATCCCCCACATTTCTGGTATCCTTGTACCTGTAATACCCATTAAATTCCGCGATTGCCGCGTATGGCAGAGGCATGGCAAGGGTTTATTACGTGCGCCGCATGCAACCGAACAAAAGTCACGTGTTGTGCACACCTGTGTGCGTGTGTGTCTCTGTCTCTGTCTCTGTGTGTGTTAAGGGGGCAAGTGCGGGTGCTTTCAGCTGGGAGATTGCATTTGCACAGGTGAGGGTAACACTCAGGAGGGGCTCAGGTGAGATGAGACGAGAGCGGCGGGAGGGGGGTATGGAAAAAGATGGAACGTGCCTCTCACGTGTGCAGCAAACTGTGCCAAGTTGACAAGGCGATGGTGGCGGCCCTCGTTCTGTTTTGTCTATGCGTGGCCACGCTGCGTATGCGCAATTTGATGGCCTTGCCGCTGAAAGCCATCTCTCTAATACCTCTACCTCCTCCCCCTGTATTTTTTGAAGCCATATTTTTCCGAATCCATCGAAGGAAACGAGAGTGAGACAGTGACTTTTTCAATAATTTCATTTTGGGATTTTCGCACGTTATAAAACACTCAACGGTCGACGAGAAGTCGCCTCCGATGACAACATGACGCATTGGGAGTTTATTTTTCCAAAAATACACACATATTCCATATATATTTTCCCTGTCTCTATTTTTTTTCAATTTTTCTCTCTCAATTTTATCATGTCTTTGGCGTTTTTTTGTTGTATTTTTTGGTATTTCTGTTTTTTTGGTAGCTCCTGGCATAAATCAATCAAATGCAGGCACAACACGCAATGCACACACACAGGCAGGCAGCGCGAAGAGTGAAATAAACAAGCCGAGACGGAGAGCTGATATATCTGTGGGAATAAATACACTCAGAGAAAAAGTCCATAGTTTAAAATGAGTATTAACATTAAGGCGTTGCTTTTTAATCACTTTTAAAGTGACTTGAAATATTAAAGTGAACTGAAACTTAAACATAAATCTAACAAAATAGTGTTGAACTATTACATTATTATTATTGTTAACTTTTGTTCTAATTGTTTTTAATGAAATATTAAATATTTTCTTACTCAAAAATTATTTTTAATTTTCTTTACAGGGAAATACTAAAGATAATTGCAAGGAAAAGCGAAGTATTTCTTCTCTCGGTGAGTCTCCACTAAATTGTATTTACATTTCAATTTATTTCATTAAATATAAGAAGAAGGTGTTCTTTTGAAGTATTATAAACTAACACTTTATTTCTCTCTCTGCCTTGAGAGTGAGATGGCCTGCTTAGAGGAAGACAGGGACAGCAGGTCGACACATATGAATCGAATGACTTTGGCAGCGCTTTCAAGAATCCATGCAAACATTTTCAATTAAAAAAATGCCCTGCCATTTGTCAGTTGCTACGCTGCCCTTGTTTCCGCCTTTCTTCCCCTTTCACTTAGTTCTCTGTTCGCCACTTTCTCTTCTTTTCCTTTTTTCCCCTCTTCGCCTTCCTTCATGGTTCTGTGCAATCAATTGCTTATCAATCACAATCACAGTCATGAGACAGCGTCGTCTTCGCCTCGGATTCGCATTCATATCTGTCTTCATGTACATATGTGCCGCAATGTGTGTCTCTCAGTGATTGTCAAACTACGGAGCTGGGAAAATGATTTTCTTATGCGGTCGAGGAAAATGAGGAAAAATTAGAAAGGGGAATTAAGCTTGTTTCTTTCTAGAGAAGAGAAAAGTCTTGGTAATTGAATATAAGCAGGTTTCTGAGGCTTCGTAAAGTCTAACAAATTAAAAGAAAGAATGGTTTCCCTTCGAACAATTTCAAAAAGAAAAATATAACTAAACCTTAACTAGGAAACTCACAATTTTAATAATTTAATTAAGCTTGTTACTTATATATTCTCCAAAGAAAAACCTACTCTAAAATAGTGATCTTTTGGCAAATAGTATTTTTTAACCCATTAAAAAATATCTATAATATAATAACTGGCCCTATGCCTTCAGTAATACCATTTCCACTAGCTAATAACTAATTTCCCTAGAACTCTTGGTGCCAGCGAATAATTATTAAGGCCACATAGTGTAATTATTCCATCTATTCATATATCATAGCCATCGGAAATTAGCTAGTTAATGCAGGACACACAATTTGGTAACTCAAATTGCAGCTCACCCGCAGGCGATTCTCTCCCTCCCCCCAAAATGAATGTCAAACTGCATTGGAATTGGCTGCCTGCCATGAATTGTGAGCAGATCCTTTATGAGTCCTGTGCCCGCCACCGCCGGCAGGCACTTCGAAGCCGTTTGAAAGCCGAACCGCCGTTGCAAATTCAATTGTTCTTGTCGAACGTCTCGCAAATCGCAGGCCCAAGTTTGTTGACGTTGCTCCTAGTGCTGTAGTGCTCCTGGTGCTGCCACTGAAGCCAGCAAATCCCGGAGGCCCCTTGCACATTTGCGGCTGGCAGCTAAATGCACCTTGGAGGCCCACTTTTGACCCGGGAAACGGAACTCTGGGGTGAAAATGTTAGGCAAACATAAGGGAAATGCACAGAGAAAATGTATAAGCTCCCAAAGTCAGACCTTATTTTTTGTGGAGTTTATAAATATTAAAATAATTTGAAAGGGCCCTTGCCTTGATTAATTTATAAATATATTAAGGGATCACTATTACTATATTTTGATTAATTGCTCTTGTTTTTATATACAACAATTTTTCTTTTACAACCATTTCCCCAGTGTTTGGTGTTTTGTTTGCTGTTGTGGCACAAGGCTGACTTGCTGCTAATGGATTTTAAATGAGCATCATAAATAGCAGCAAGTCGTGCTGGCACACGCCGAAAAATTGCATTTGCCACGCCTGCCACAGCCATAAAAGGAGTTCTACTTTTTCGGGGGATTCCCCTGCTCTCCTCAGGCTCTTTGCAAAAACCACTTGGCTGTTGTCATTTATTCTTGTTCTGTTTGGTGTCTGCTTTGCTCCGGTTGTGTTCTTTTTTGGTTTGTTTTCTTTTGGTTTATTTGGTACCCTGTACTTTTGGCAAAAAAAATGGATGTTTTTTGAACCCGTAGAAAATTTCTATATATATTTAATGGTTTTTTTAAAAGGTATAAAGATATATTTCACTCTAAAAGCAGGCTATATTTAATATATAAATGATAGAAAATAATCTCTTTATATTTTTTATATGAAAATTAGGTGTTTTCACCTATAAAATATATAAATTAAAAGTATTAACAGAGAGTATTCTTTAGTCAATCATCAAAATGCATTCCCCTTTCTTGGCCTGACTTTGTTTTTTGTATTTGTTTTTGGTTTCTTACTTTTTTTTTTTTTTTTTTATTTACCAAACAGAAAAGACTATAAATATTTGTTAAGCTGACGACGCCGGGGGAGCAAGGCACAAACACACACATGGCACATAGTTATAGGAGACATTTATATATAAACACATATGAGTTGTTCTTGTTGTCTGCTTTCGTGGCTACAAATCCGGCGTGTATAAAAATGACTGCAATTTATGTTTTCCTATGAATATATTTGTGGCAAGCTCAGCTTTACTGAATATATAGAATTTATTTTTTTTTCTGCCATTTATTGCTTGTAGTAGTAGTTTGTTACTTTATTTGATTGCATAAATTTTATGCAGATTCCGTAACATGTCATTGCTAGTGATTTTTATTAAATGCAGCGCCAGAGTGCGAGCGCGTTGACAAGTAGATTGCGCATACGCCGCGTTGTCCCCCCCCCCCCCGAAAATTTAATATCCGCATCCAATGTGTTATGATGTTGTTGTGCGGCCAGGAGGGAAGCGTGGCCAAAAGTTGCCAACTAATATGACAAGTTGATGCTCCTCCGGTCATCCTGCAGCAGATTTCAGTTGTTGTGGCCCAATAACTAACAATCAAAAGTGGTTATATATGTGTGTGCGAGTGTAGTTTTTCCCCCCCAGACAGACACTTTATGGGTCCCGTGTCATGTGCTTGGCTTTTCGGTCACGTTGATCATGTGACAACCCACTAAAGCCATGGATGGAATTGGCAACATATGTTCTCATACCAACGCTGCTTGCCAAACTTTAATTACAAAAGAAATGGCCAGCATGAAGGATGAGAATTGGAAAATAAGTTTGTCGGTATTTCTTGCTAAATGCTCGGCGGCTTACCTCTGGCCAAGTTTTTGAGGTAATGAAATTTATTCAGTTTAAATGAAGTAGAAAAAGATTAAGTTGAGCTTAGATTTTATTTGTGGCAATTGAAATATGAAGGGAATAAATGTATATTTTCGGTAAGCTGCTTTTGCATGTATTTTAAGTATTATTAAATGTAAGTTTATGTGTAGACGTGGTTATATTTATGTCAGACAGAAGGTTTTTCCTAAGAAATATGTTGATTTTTTCCACTTTTTGACCCAGACTGACCCACCACTTTAACAACATCAGGCCAAAAACCAACTAGCCAAGAGCTTACAGAGGAAAAAAATGTTTGTGATTATGTTTCGAATGTGTCACTTGAATGCGAAGTCTTATGACATTTTATAATAATACTTAAGAGTTTCTTGAATATTCCAAGGCTTGAGTCGTATTCATTAGATATTTTCATATAACAGATTGAATAGATTTGTAACTCATTTTCCCAGTGCAAACCTCAAAACCAAAAGCCGTGTTCATCGCCCCCAAAATACTCGAATACTCACAGTTGACATTCAGGGACACGCTGGTCTCCAGTGTGTGACCCTCGGGCATGGCACGATTCCAGACAACGCATTTGTACTTGGCGCCATCGTCGGCCCGTCTGGGAACAATCTGTAGGGTGGCGTTGGTATAGTGGTTCTTCGATCCGCCCTTCAGCGCATACGACTGCAGTGGCACGGTGCTGCCCTCGCGGTACCAGCTGCAAAAATACACACATACCAAAAAAAAAAATGAAGACACATAGTGATAGCCACGATTTAGTGCCAAAAAAATAGAGGGGAGTAGAGGGAACCATGTGCCACAGAAGGATTATTAATGAAGGCGACTGCCCGTTAAGTGATTTACTTTGCCAAGCGAACCGAAAGGGGGAAATATGGAAAAATCAAGCAAGGAAAAGGAAGCCCTTTAAAGGGTTGAAAACTTAACTAAATTGAAATATAAATAATGTATAAAGTTAGGTAATAATAACTTACGTTATCATAGGATCTGGAGAGCCACCAATACTGCCGCAGGTCAATTCCAGTGGCTTCTCCTCGGTGGCCACTGCCAGATTTCCGGGCGTGACCATCGGCGGATGTGGAGCTGTGAGCACTGTCAGATTGTAGAACTCCTGGTGGACATCCGCGCCTGTGCCCTTGGCCTTAATGCGGCACTCAAAGCGTCCATTATCCCGATTATAGGAGGTATTCTTGATTTGCAGATCGTAAATGCCGCGACTCGGCCGAAAGTCCAGGCTAAAAGTGAGCAAAAAATCAAAGAGAAAATAAGCAAATGCGAGCTGAGTTCTGAATAAACTCTGGAAGCGATTTATTAACAGGGAAAAACTTTTACTTTATGTAAATGAACTGTGCGCTTTTCTGTTGATTTACAACAGCTGTATATATATTTGTATAAATATAAATATATATATATATACTTTTATTTATTTCTATATTTGTTTATCTTTATATAAATGAAACGAAAGTATGTAGGTATGCAGTTAACGTATTATTGTGGAGTTAATGCTCTGGTGGTCATATAGGGTATTGGAGAAGGTTGTGTGGTTTATAGGTTTTATAATTCGTATAACACAGAAGTTTAAAATATACATTTTTAAACTTTAAATGCCTCACATTATCGTAGAGAAATATTAATTTAAAAACAAACAGTGCTTGATAATACCATTATAGGAATTATCCTGTAGTCTCTCCACCATTTAATCTCACAAATTAAAATCCTTGGCTAATGCCAATGTTCCCCCTTATGTCAAGCAGAGCATCCTGCAGTCATGGTTTCTCTCTAGAGAGATCCTGGAAAATAAATTTCTCCTCACTTGTTTTCGTTAAGTAGCTTCCCTTCTCCCATCATTTCCCGCCACTCACTTCAGCCTGCCTGTTGTGTGTTGTTCATTTTCATTTTCGTTCGCCTTCTGTTTTCCGTGTTGGGTTTTCCCTCGATTTCATTTTTGTTTTTTCTTTTTTGGTTTCCCCATTTTGTTGTTGGGGCTTAAAAGCCATGTCCCGGCGTCCGTGGCCGGCGCGAAATAAAATGAAAAATGCTCATGGCAAATTAAGCGTCGAACTCATTTTTGTAAATTTATTAGCCCAATTCTCATGCCGGACGCTGAAGCTGTAGCTGAAGCCCAAGCCGAAGCCCGGGGTCCTGTCTTGGGCATTACATTTTTATTAATTTAACATGGCTGGCGCTACCTTGATGATGGGCCAAGAGGAGCTCGGAATTGGGACTGGGATGATGTTATTTTGGCGGATTGACTGGCTAAAACCAAATGGAAAAACTCAATCAAGCGTAATAGCTACGAAACTGTTGCATATATTTTCGCAGAGCTTCAGAGCTCCATTTTCCTTTGGTGCTTTGCATTTGTAAATATTAGGGGTATGCTGTAGTATATTTGTTTTTATTTTGAAATAGAAAATACAATCTTTATGTTATAAAAATAATATTTTTTCTTAACTGGATTTACGAAAAAGGAAAGTCCTTAAGACTTGAGGTTTTTCTAGGTAATTTGTAGCACAGCTTATAGCAATTTCCTAGTCATCACCCCAGCTTGTTTTAAAAACAAGGATAAGTCCCTGCCTACGCGGAAAACTACTCCTTCTGCATCAGTTGCCCGGGTTTGGCTTTTGTATTTAAGTTTTAATTTCTTATGATGAGATTTCCCCGCCAACCAAGTGGGGGCGTGGCACAAATCAAGCACTCGACTTTATTAAAGTGGGTCTTCAGCAGCTGCAACGAGATGCAAACTTCGGTCTTAAAAAAAAGAGAAGATTAAATTAAAAAAAGAAATTAAATTTTGATAACTCTCCTGGAGGAGTGGAGTATGTGTGTATGTAGGAAAAGAATGGAAAAAAAGGATACTGGAGAAAATGGTTGCATCTGAGATTTCTTTTCGGGCTTTCCTCTGCTTCTAATATTTTCTGGCTCCTCTCAAGCTGCCTTTGCCATTGCATTTCCGGCAGCGACTTTTACGAGGCAGCCTGTCTTGAAAGGATGCTTAAGAGCGGGTGGAAAATGCGAGGAAAATGAATGGAAATAGTAGGGAGGCGGGGCAAAAAGGAGTCGTGTATGTGGAGAGCGGCTCAAGCGAAGCACATAATTGCCTCTGCCAGGAGGCTCAGCTCAGCTCAGCTCGGCGATGTCCTTGCAGCCTCGAAAAGAAGGAATTTCTAATGTGTGAGTGTAAGTGCCTTCGCTCCTTATCCCGGACCCACAGCCTCCCGGGCTTGTTCCTCGCCATTCGGTTATTATGTTGCATCGTCGCAGGACTTATGCAAAACAGTCGCTGAATTGTTATGCAAATTGTTGCCAATTACATGGCAATGCCTCCTTTCGCCTCAATGGGTCCAACAAGGATGCCCCACACAAACACACACACACTGAGCGCACTTTATATGGAAAGTATTGAACAATGACACTGACCTACAAGGCTGGGATAAATTAACGGGGAAATGATATAAAGAATTTATTTATTTTCAAGGCACGAAATTTATTTTTACAAGACATTTTCGTTGTTTAAAAACATATTAAAAAGATGGTTTCATGTTCTAAAATTTCTTAAGCATGCAGCCCAGTGTAGCCTCTTCAAAGCAAGGAAAATGCGAGGAAAACTCGGCTGGCCAGCAGTTTACAAGCTGGCAAACTTTTGCCGCACTATCAATCGACCGAAAGACACCAAGTTGGACGATGGGAAATGAGGGGGAAAAACCTGAGGCAAGCCACTTGGCTTGTTAGCGGTAACTAAAGCTCACTTTATAGTTGATCATGGGCGGCGCATGACAGGATGAAAAGGAGGCGGCGGCGGCTTGGGGCTTAAGCGTGGGCTGATTATGTTATTATCGGTTTAGTATCGAAGTCTTATGGCTCGTTTTCCTCGTTACCCGGTGTCTCATGTCTCATGTAATTCAATTTGCCAGGACATCCTTCGTCGCCTTTTTCCTCACTCTTCAATTCTCTCCTGCCCGTCCTTCGATTTTCTTCAGTTTCGCATGCCAAGGAGTCGTCTTGTGAAAGTAATAAACTTTTTCCCCGCCTTTTTCTCTCAATGAAAAACTTGACACACTTGTGAAAAAATATTGAGACCTTAAAATGTAATTTCTTGGGAAGTATTTGAGGTAAATAAAATTTTTTTTGGGATAATTTTTTAGTTTTAATTATGGTTTGTTTATATTTTAAAGTATTTTTTGAGTTTGGTTTTTTAAATATATATTTTAGGCATTTTAATCTGGAGAAAGCCTAAGTTTTTGAAGTTTAGACTTGGGAAATTAAGTTTTAACAAGTCCTGTTAGTTAGTTCTTATTATTATATTATTAATATTATTTACTTTTAACTGCAAGAAATAGTCTCATAATATTTATCTTTAAAAATTATTAATAAATACATAAAAAGCAACCAATTTCTCTCAGTGCCAACAGAAAAGGAAGCTGAAAAGGGAGCTACTGCGAAGGGGGGCAGAAAAAAAAATGTAAACGCGCCAAAATTGACGCGTGGCAAGGACGATGGGTTACCTCCCCCTCCCCCGATCCCTCGCCTTTTGGCCCCCTCAACGATGTGCGTTATGTGCGGATAATTGACTTTTAAAATGTGTGTATCACAACAACAGCAGCAACAGAAACAAAAGGACGACGAGGGGGGAGAAACGAAGAAGGGTCGCGACGTATAATTAAACGGCATATTGTCACGCATCCCTGAAACTCAAAGAGGGGGCGTCAAGTGAGAGGGAAAGTGTGTGGGGAAGAAAGTGCGGGAGAAAGTGCTAGGGAGCAGCAAGGACCTTTTCCCCCATTGTTGTGACCATTAAATATTGTTCGGTGCTTACTGTATCGCTTTCTGCCCTTTGTTTGGACTCCTGCCGCCTTCCGCTTGTCTCCCGCGGAAAATAAACAAGGATAATCAGCGATATTATTAGTTTCCCGACTCTACTACAACACAGTAGAGCCAAAGCTAGTGAAGCAAAGGACAGTGAAATAAATCCAATGACAACAAAGGATATAATCGCAATATCAGGGAAATTAGTTTCATTCGGGAAAGGGAGCTTAATAAGTTTATGGGATATATCTAAGCTGAAAAATAAATGTAAAACTAGTTGAGAGACTGAAGAAAAGAAGATTATATAGCAAGTTTGCAAGAAAGCTGAAGTTTTTAATCATTACAAAATTAAACTGCTGACTAAATTTATTCTATAAAATGCAGGAAATTATTAAGCTTGTTTTGATTTATTTTATTTAATAAGTTCACACTTTGAATAATGTAATATTTAATAGGTTATATTTATACATTTCCAAATGTATGATATTTAATTAAATGATATAGTTAAGTGTAGCAGCTTTTCTCCTTGCCTCTCAACATTTTCCCTGAAAGTTCTTTTATAAACTATCTTCATAATATTAGTGGCTTGGCACTTCCTATTTGTATTTCAACTTAATCTCTTGAGAGTACTAAAAACTTCCAAGAATTTGTCAACTTTTTAACAAGTCCTTGGGAGAAGTAAATAAATGAAAACAGGACAACAAATCAGCGAAACAGCCTCGCACACCGTTTATCAAGTTATTCATACAACTCACCCCAAAACCTCTTTGAAAACCCCTCCAAAAACCTCCCAAAAACCCCCCAAAAACCTCCCAAAAAACCCCCAAAACCCCCCTTAAAACCTACCTTCAAAATCCCCTCTCACCCTGCAAAACTGGTCCCATTTGGCAGTGCCAGTGACTTATTTATGCAAATGGCCATAACAAATGAGGCGCATACACTCGACGCGTGCCCCGCCTCCCTTCCAAAACAAGGCTTAGATGGTTGATTTCCATTCGGAGAAAGGGGCATCGTGGGAAAATGGAGATGGGGGGGTCCAGTCTAACCGCACAGTGGAAACGATTAATTTGGTGCCCAGTTTAGCTTCGAAACGCTGTCCAAGCATCGCAAAGCGGAGGCGCCCGCAGGGGCTGGGGGTGCAACGCATGTCTCAATCGTGCAACATGGCAGCTCATCAGTGGCCGCCGGCGGCAGGGGATTACTGTACAGTGGGACGTCGGCCTCATTATTGAAACATGTTGCTAACATTTGTTATGCAAAGGCGACATTCATGCTAAATGCGATTGTATGCCAGGGAGGAGAGCCAGATGGGTGTGCTGGGTGCTCGCATATATCTATATTCATCAGGCTTAGAGGCTTTGCAGCATAGATGTGTTCTTGTCTTACCCTGTTTGCTAGAAATTTGTCAAAAAATTAACTGAAATGTGTGTTATTTGGCAGGAAATTTGGCAAAAATATATTATATAAATACTTTTTAATCAAAGATTATAGATTCTCTTTATAAAAGCGTTTTTTTCAGTCTGTTTTTGGTTAAAAAACAATTTGATACATTCAAATATTAAATATTTAACCATTAAAAATCGACATACGAATTTTGCGTATTTTCCAGATGAAATATGGTATCTTTTCGAACGTTTTAAGTATCTTATGTGGCTTTTATGGCTTTCTTGATTACCCAATATTGGTCAAAATTTCTATAAATGCCTGCGTTTCCTGGCACTTTCCCTGCTTGGGTCGCGCCTTTAACGAGACAGTGTTGTCATGTCCATCTACTAGTAGGAACCACCGAAAAACCACTTCTTCTATGGCCAATTTGATGCTGTCTCCCTGCAGCACAGTGTGTGTGTTTGTTGATATCCGTGTATCTGTGTTGACTTTATCTGCTGTCCAGGCGACAGAGCACGGATTGGAAACTCGTCCTGGTCGGTACACATGGGAAAATGTCGCTTCAGAAAATTATTATGAACCAAAATTACATATAATTTTTAAGGAAATAAATAAGCTATCATATCCTGAAGGTTTTTAACCTTACAGTTCATTTTATCATATATATTTTTAAATATTCTTTCCTGTATATATAATTTTGTAGCCGTGCTTAGACGTAGAGCTCAGTGGGGGCTAAGTCTTTGTGCCTTTCAGATTCAATGCAATCCTGTGACATCCCTCCAAGGGGCTGGGGGCGTAAGACCAGTGTGGCCTTGCCAGCTAAACTATTTACCTTATGTGATGTTTGTTGTCGCCTTGGCTACAAAAGCCCCCTCAATCCGCTCTCTCCTCACGACATTTGATGTTGCGTTGCTCTCTGAGTATCCTGCTTTGTGTGTGTGAGGGAGTGTGCGAGTATGAACGTGTGTGTTCGCTCTTTAACGTTAACGGTAAATGTGTGCAAATGACAGCGATATGACAGGTCAAGGCAGTCAGGCGAACGCAGGCACGCACACAGTCACATACTCACAGGATTGCAAAAAACAGGTAAACACTGAGAGAAAAAAAATTTAAATAGTAAAGGGTTTTTCTAAGGATGATGCTTCAGGTAGACAGAAAATAAAGGAATATATTTTAAACTTCTTAAAGAAGATATAGTTGCTAAGAACCAAAGGAGAATTGCATGATTTTCTTCTTAAACTATAAATATTTAATTAAAAAAAGGTAAATATTTAAGAAAATTAAATGATAGTGATGTTAAAATTCAAGACTTCCTCTTAAAAAACTCCCATATATAATAAATAAATTTAAAAATTAATGTAAGGCCTAAGGATAATTAAAAATACGCATTTTCATTTAATTATACTGATTAAAAAATGATATATATGTTAGCTGTCTTTTTGCATAGTTCCGTGGTATACTATTACTTATTATTTTTCGCTCTGTGTACCACTAACAGTTGCTGTAGTCGCCACTGTGATCTGGCACCAGCAGGGCTCACACTCACATATTATCCTTGGCAAAGGTTTTAGTGTCATTGTCACCAGGTGTTGATAAGGGCAACGTGGAAAAAAATGTCTGCCACCGAAGGTCAAATTTATGGCTGATATGTCTGTCGTTTCTCCGAGAATTTCTTGAAATTAAAGTTGGGTTGGGCGCTATATGATCAAAGTTGATAAGGGTTCCTTAAGCCCTTTGAAAGGCTCAACAGGGAAATGATAACATTAAACATTTAAGGGCATAAGTCAATGACATAAACTAAGGAATATATTGGTCTTTAATACTTTAATTGTATTACAAATAAGGTAAAATAATAATATTTTAAATAGGGTTATGAATTGAGGGTTATCTATCGATCTAAGGTACTATTGCATTATCCCCCGATTAAGGTCTGTCCAATTTCGAAAATCTATCAAACGCATTAGAATCCCTGGGAATTGACACATTTTTCCATATGCAGGCGCATCTGGAATGGAAATCAAAGTCAATTACTTGACAAATGCGGTTTGAATTGTGTGTGGCGAGTGTCAAAGGAGGAGCTGGATGTCTCAGGACGTTGGAAAATATTCCCATTGCACTCCGTGGGCCTCCATCATAAGCCTGTTGAGTGACTAAGTGAGATTGCATTTGTTTTGTTCTCCCCTTCCAAAGGGGTTTTATGGGGTGGCAAAAATCTCTGCTTATTCGTTTGTTTGTTTGTTTGTTTGTTTGCATTTTCTTGTGGCTTCCATGTTTATTCATGGCACATAAGCAGAAAAAACCAGCAAGCGGAAGGGGGTTTCGAGATGGGGGACACTTGCTTAAAAGCCGCAATGACTCTTGATATTGACAATATCAAAGCCAAGCAGATGCAGGGAGAGAGCGAGAGAGGGAGGGGTTCATGGCTATGCATCATCGTGTCCAGAATCGTGAATCCGGAATCCCCACAAGCAGCTGCCATCTGCTGTCCAGCTCCTCCTCATATTTCTCCACTGTCACTGATTTCTCAATAGATTTCACAGGGCAATGTGCATAAATCATAACTCGGTTGCTGAGGGCGTGGCCGGAGATTTAAGCAAAAGTCAAACCACTGACAGCTGCATAGGGGAAAATGCGGGAAAAGTCTGGGGGGCTGGGGGTTGGGGTAGTGGACGCTTTTTTTTCGGGGGCTCCTCTTGTGGTGCCCGAAAGGCAACTGAATCCGAAACTGCAGCTGTGCTTGCGGCTTGCTTTCGTTTGGCATTTTTGAGATATGTGCTTTTATCCTTTTTTTTATGGCCAAAAGTCAACTGTATAAGAGGAGCAGACTTTTGGCCAACAAAAAAAGTGGTAGAGTTTTTCTAAAAGAGTTATCACAATGGTGTTTCGGTAACAGTTCGAGTAAACTTAATCAATTAAACTCTTGTTTAAGTTTTATAAAATTGTAATTAATTAGAAATATATTTAGCTGAGTGTAGTTTAATTAAATAATCGTATGTAGAATATTTAAAACAATTTTTAAGGCTCAGAAAAAGAGTTTAAATTATTTTTAACGTATAAAATGAGAAGAAAATGGTTAGAGGTTCAGGTTTGAAGACTAAGAAAATTATAAAGGACTTCATTCTTAATCCCACATATCTCTTAGATAAGAGTATACTTAATTCACCTTTAGATTTTCCTATATTCTCTTTTTTCTTACATTAACTTTCAACTTTTCTGTACTATTTTCTATATTTTCTTTTCTTTTATTTATTTCTCTGTACCGACAGTTTTTATTTGTTTGCCAGAAGGAGCGAGAGTCATAACAACACCAGCAGCCATGGCAGTAAAATATCTGCTGCGTTGTCGCCGCAGTCAAAATGAGTGTGAAAAATAAATGTTAATATGACAGAGGTTTCTTTCGGTCAGTGAGGGGACAGACACACACACACATGACTTGCCACAGCTTTTCCAAGAAAAACCTCTTCCGTGAAATCAGAGTGCGGAATGTGTGTGCCTTGCTTATAATTTGTGCGGCCAGGCCTAGGAGAAAATTGCAGTGGAAAATTTATGAGTCTCTCGCGCTGGCAGGTTCCCTCAACTTTCCCCCCGCATTTCCCAATTCCCCTTGGCCTTGAACTCCTGTTAATATTCTTCCGCGCCGGCTTATTTACGACCTTGAGGAGAGAGAGTGGGAGGAACAAGCTGCTCAAACAGATCCTTTGTGCGTACGTTGGGACACTTTGCATTACTTTGCATAATTTTTTGGACACGACTTTGAAGGGGTATAGTTGTGATAGGAAGGGATTTGTTACATTGAGAGTATTACAAATTGTTAATGTAATTAATTGTACAAAAGTGTAATTGGTATTTTTCCCAGAAAATTCCGAAGGGATATTTATACAAATTATATTTGTAGAAATAAGGATGACCTTTAACAATGTGTAAATACCTTTATATATAATAATATATATATATAAGGAGAGCATTCCTAAGTCTACTAGAATTTCCAGTGAAACTCCTTCATGTCTCAGCCATGTTCCCTTGTTTTATGCGCTTTTCCCATCTCTCCCCCTGTCTCTATACTTTTCCTCCTTTCCTCCCCTTTGGCTTACATTTTATTTTTGCATATTTTGCTTTTTGCTGCAGCCATTTTTGGCTTTTGTCTGTCTGACAGTCCGATGTTTTGTTGCCCGCTTTATATGCATAAATATGATGTTGATTTTTATGATTTCTATAATGTTTCATTATGCTGCGTTTTACGACACAAGCGGGAGTGTGTGCCCCCCACACACACACACACTCGCACATACAATATTTGCCTCCATATTCAGAGTGTATCTCGCTTCGTTTCTGCTTTAATTTATGGGCCTTTTGTTTACATTTGTGTGTGCATGTGTTTGTGTGTGTGTGCATGTTGTTTGAACAATCCGCCTATCTCTGGGCCAGTTCTCCCGGCTCTGCTATTTTGCTCCACAGTGTAATATACACAGCACAACACAGGCAGAGAGAACAGCCGACGTCCCGCTTCTCGCATTTTATGTGCGCTCAAAAGCCAATTTCGTAGAGATTTGCCGGGGTCCAAAAACTTGCGGACCCATTATAAGCGCATAATCTTTTCCTAACACACACCCCGCCATACACACTTACACACACACCCGCACTTACACCCGCACAACAGGGCCAAAAATGAAATGGCTAAGCTTTCCTAAGTCAACTCCCCCCCCCTCTGACTCTTGCACCGTGTTGTTAGATAATTTTTGACTTTTCCAGACCAGAAAAATACTTTGAAACACACTCTCACACATACACACAGTTTTTCCTATGGCAACTCCCCCCATTTTCCTTTTTGTTTGAGCAAATTTTAAAGCTCACTTTTAGGCGCAGCCCTAGATGACAGTTGAAGAAGTTCGTCTGCAGTGGCTGGCTAATGGCCAACAAAACGGGAATAACTCAGAGAAAATTCTTGGGAAACAAGGAGAGATGTCAAAGAAATAGAGCTTCTTAAATTTATTGAATTTTTTAATCCAGTTTGACTTTAGAATTGCATATTTTTGGATATAAACTGAAGTATTCTAAGAGACATACGACATGTTCTTTTTATTTTCAGTTTAACTGCAAAGGAAATAGTTAAAGGCTAAAGGAATTTCTGTATTTCTTTGAAATACAAGTTATTTGTGAATAAAAAATCAAATGAACTATAACTCAAAATAATAATTAAAATTAATACAAATAGTTAGACCAAACTCTATCAATTGTATCCTTCTTTTTAAAGTACATTAAGTATAAATTCATCAATTATAGTAAATGAACTTATTATTTATGTGAAATCAATGCCAAATCGATCTTGCTCCGTCCTATTTTTATTTTATTTTCATTAAACTATTAAATGAAATATGTAAGCAATATATATTAATATAATCTATATTTATATAGATTTAATTCTTGATGCTACATTTTCTCGCCGTGAATCCAGGCCATTGTCTAATTTCTTTAGACCGATTTTTTTGGGCATCGCCTCCTGCTTTTTATGAGCAGCGCCTTACAAATGAGTTTTAGCCACTGACAAGGCCACCCGGGAGGCGGCATTTCTCGTAGGGGGGCGTGGCATTTGCTCCATTTGCAGAAGGAAACAGAGAGTGAGAAGGTGGGAAGAGACCCTCCCGTCGGTCGTTCGCTTCTATTGCCTGCTTTATGACAGTTTCATAGACTTTTTATGTTTATGCCGGAGCGTTTAGTGAGCGCAGCTGTTGCGTCCGCTTGGCAAGGCCAACTGCCACTTTGAGTTGTGCCACCCAAGCTCCTTACACACTGCCACCTCAACGCCCTCATTGTCCGCCTCCTCCTACACTTGTCTCGTGTTTTCCGCCCCCTTTTTTGGGTTGGTACAGTGAAGGGTGCTGATGAGGGAAAGTCTTGAAAGCAGAGACTAGTTACAAAAAATATTTAAATATTTTTTAAGAAATGGATAGCATACTTCAAATATTTTATCGAGATCAGTTTTACTATTTATTTATAGTTTATTTTTTCACTTCAATTAAGTTTCCAATGCTGCTTGAGGATAATAAATCCTTGGGATAACATCTAAATATAACCTTTGATTTGGAAAAATATTCCTAAATATTCTTAGAAATGTATTTGCTTTAAATAAATACATTTATCTTTCCCAGGACGCAACTTCAGTTGAGTTTATCTTAATTCTTTTAAATAAGATAAGGAAACTCTTAGGGAATATATATTTTACATGGCAGAAAAGGCTAGAAAATAAACCCCAAAAGATTTCCAAGACTTATTTCAAAGCTCTGCTCTGCCATATTTTTCCGTTTAATTAATTTATCCTGTACCTGTGGCAACCGTGAGGCGTTCCTATATTTATATTTGCGTTTCTTATCTCCACGTAATTAAGGCAATGGCCACAGGACCCAACTGCGTGCGGAATCCTTGGAGGCCGTTCGTTCTAATCATCATCGCCATAGTCATCATCGACAAGCGTTGTCATCCAGGGGAAGCCCTTAACCCTCGGCTCGCAGCCTGCCCCCGGAGTTGGAGTTTTGGGGCGTCACGAAACTATGTATTTCTTTTTTGCTTGTGGCCTCGCGGGAGCAATAATGTCTTGGTTCCCTTTGGGGGGAGGGGAGGCGGAGTGGGGGTTGCTGGGCAACAGCTGCTGCCGGAAAAGCCGCCTCTCCCCCCGCCCCAGTTTTCCATCATGCCATCCTTCAGGCTAAGCCGAGCCCCTCACCGCATTCATTGTTATTTTCCAACAGTTTCTGTAAGGGAAGAGAGAGAGAGAGAAACACCGAGGGAAGCGCGTGGAAAAACTTCTCAGCTTTTTCTGGCACACCTGCTCATAATCAAGGCATCCAGCCAGCGATTGGTAACAGGTTACCGGGATAACAGTTAACAGATTTCAGTTCAGTTCTGTTCAGTTTCTCCTGTTGATTTTTGCGCGTTGAATTTTTAATTACTGCGCCAGCGAAAAGCTCAAATATTCCACCAAAAATTATGTTACGACTTAAGCTGTCTGTGAAAGTTGAGCGGGAATAACGAATAACGAACGGGGACGGGCAGGAGCAGAAGCAGGAGCAGGAGCCGGAGCTGTCTGGTTACACTCTCATTAAATTTTAATTTTTATTCTCCGCCAGAGAAGTGCTCAAATTGGTGTAATCGCAAAAGAAAGCTGCATTTATTATTGATGGCCGTGGCAGCGAAAATCTAATTGATTTGATTTAGGTTTTTTGTTTTGTGGCTTAAATCAAGCAGTTGCAAAGTATTTATAAATATAAGGAAGGTGAAGAAAGCCTTCTTTACCCTAACCTTTAAATACTTTTCCTTCTAATTTATTTTCAAAAACTTTTTGCTGAAAAACTGCCTCAATTTAAGTCATATTTTCCCTTCTACTTGTGTAATTTGTAACTTGCAGTCCTTTGATAGCAAGCAATCCTTGCCAAGCTCTGGATTTTAATGAGCGTCCGGTACCATCCCGTTGCCTGCAACTCTATATAGATGTTAATGCCCGATATTCGCACTTAATGAGCTTCACCCCTCATAAAGTTTGGCCATAAACTATGCTCTGGGTGGACTTAAAGTTGCTGTGGACATTAAAATGCCGGAACCGCGCGACCGCCTCTTGGGGTCAGCGCCCATTAAATTGGCAGGAGCGCACACATCCTTAAGCCAATTTTCGATAAGCTTTTGCTTCTTGGACACACTCACACACACACACCCCGACCGAACATAAAAAAAACCCTCTTCATTGTCTGTCAATGGCCGGGCATGAGTAAAAAATATTTCTACATTAAAGGTGACAGCGACAGACGTTGCCACTGATTCCTCATTTCAGTCGGGATCCCTGGCTCCTGGATACAGATACACTGTGCATCGGATACATGGGAGGGAGCCTGGCACAGGTCCTGGATGGGATGCCGGTGCTTGTGACAGCGCCGGCAGGAAACAAACAAACAACACAGCAATGCAAACACAGGGCAGATGGGATCGAGGGTGAATTGCTGGGGTTTCGGGGCTTGGGGGCTTGGTGCGGGCTCCTCGCTCCTCGCTCCCGGAGTTTTGGGGGGGAATTCCAGGACAGTGCGTGTGTTTATTTTGTCGTAAATTGATTTTAACGGCGAATGACAAACAGCAGTGGCAGCAGCGACAGCACGAACGCCATTTTGCGGCATTTAAAAATGTATTTAAAAATGGTAAGATTGCTTTAGATGAGCTCTTAAAAATTGAGATACAACGTAGTCACTGGCGTTGTTAAGCTCGTAAATTTAAGTAGAGAATTATTTTACATATACAAGGAGATGTTCTTAGAGTACTCTCTCATAGGGAACTCTCTTCTGAGGGGATTAAGGAAATTATAAGCTTATATTTGGTTATACTTCTTATTTCATTGGCGGTCTATGAATGATTTAATAAGAAAATATATTCTTATTGCTTCTTAAATGGCATACAACCCTTTAAATAAATTAATTAAACCAAAGGAATTTCTTAAAGGAAATTCCATCAACCTGGCTTCATACCCTTTTTTCAATGCTCACAAAAAACCTGCATGAAAGCAGGGAAAAAAGGGAAAACCCCGCAACGAGACATCGCATATTCATTTTCTGATTAGAAAAATTATTACATAAAATTTATGTTAGTTGACAAAGTTTATGGGTTTGAGAAGCGCCCGTGAAGGAAGCCCAGGAAGCCGAGGAAGCCGGCAAGGAAGATGGAGACAAGACATGGCAGTGCCAGTGTTAATGGCTTCCCCTCGGGGTAGTCGTCCGCCATCTAAACTGTATTATGGCAGCCACAAAACAGCAGCGGCGGCAACAACAAGCTTAATAAATGTCGACACAAAGGGGAAACTGGAGCAGGAGCAGGAGCAGGCTGCTCAGGTAGGGAAGGATGCCAAGAGAGAGGTGGTGTCGTCGTCGTCGTCTACCTGGCAACATGTTAAGCAGGTGTTTCCAAATCACTTACGTCGAAACATCGCCGAAACAACAGCAGAAGCAGGTAGCAGCAACATCAGCGGGAATTCCAATGTTGTCTGCTGATGCCTCCAGCGACATTGTCGTCGACTTTGCAACAATAACAGCCAGTAAATAATAAACAACAAATTTAGCAACATCAACTTTGCCAGTCGCGCGACATTCTCATTCCAACCTGAGTTATCATCACTCAAACGCACTACGCGGCGTATACGTAATGTGACGGAGTTTGTGGCACAAATACGTATACGTAATGTGACGGAGTTTGTGCCACAAATTCAAGAGAAGTGCTTAGTTAGTTGCACGGGAGGGGAAATGTCTACAATATTAACAATGCAGTTAGAAAATTGCACCAACTTCAAGTTTATTGTTTAAATGCAATTATTTTCTATATAACTGAGTTATTTGAAGCGGGAGTAATTAGGAATATGTTTGGGAATATCAACTTTGTCAAGGTAGGGGTTATTTTATAAGGTACAAAAGCCATTTGAGGGTTCTAAATATTACGCATACGCCCCTTACGTGAAATAAAAATATATAAATGTGTTTTCCTTTATTTTATATTGCATTAAAATTAATGTCTCATATTACACATACGCCGTGTGGTTCAAGAATTAAAATGGAAAACTTTAAAATATTTATAAAAAGGTTTTGAATCGTTTTAAATAAATAAATTCCCATTTCCCATTAGATCTAATACAAGTAAATCCTTGAATGGTCTAGATTCTCATATAATTTCTTTAAATAAATAGTTTTTTAAATGTTATTTTATATGTGCATAAACACATCCGTGCAACCTTCGTCAGTCATTTAAATGAATGTCTTATTATATTGTTTCAAAACTCTGCTCTTATTTCGAAGGTAAATTCCTTAATTTCTAAGTATTCAAATTAAATAAGTCGCACTTGGAGAGTCTTTAAGCCCAACGACCCAGCCAAGTGTAAGCTAGCAAATGACAACAACGACAATAAAAAAACATTTAAACTGAATTATTCATAAAGTTTGGCGACCATGGCCAAAAGAGGAAGGAGACAAAGGAGAGGATCGGAGGCGGCCGGGCCAACTGCTTCCTGTGTGTGTGTTTGTCATGGCCATGGCTCCTGCGTTTCTTCCTGGCCACCATTTCCACATCCAGACTGTAGTCCGCACTCCGCCCTCCTCCACCCCCAGCGTTGCTGCGGTTATTGCGGCGAAGAATGGCGGCCGGAAGTACACGTTGACAAGTCGCACTTCGTACGGCGGACAACTTCCGGCGGCGGCCCCTTGGCTTTCGGTTTTCGGTTCGGGGGGCCCCTGAAGCTTTATGAACTTCGCCTGGCCGGCGGGTGGCCGGGACACCTTTTGTTCTGCCCTCGCCCTTTTCCATCATGGTTTTCCCCTCTGTTTTCCCCGTCGTTTTCCTCACTGTTTCCCCGTGTTTTTCTCGGGTTTCACCCGTGACCTTTCCCTTGGACAACCGCCATACCGCATGTGCGTATTTGCATGAATCAGCGGCGAGTTTGAGAACGTTTGTTGCTATTTTCCCGACTTGTTGTTTATGCTGCAAAAGTGTGTGTACACAGGAAAAACTTTTGCACAATAAATAAAAGCAAAACATCAAACAAGCGAGGAGAATAATTGAAGCTGCAACTTTAGTTTGTGAGCTAATTAGGCAGAAGGAACTGTGTTGAATGGCAATTACCAATACTCGTAATTAGTTTTATCACTTACAAGTTCTTCTCATTTATTACTTGATTATTTGTGTCTAGATGTTTTATTTCGAAATTATTTCTGCCTTAATTCTTGAATATTTTTATTATATTTACCCATCTTGTCTCCTCCCCCTATATTTCTCACCGTGCATGATCCTTCTGTGGTTATGCATGTGTCTCGCGGCTTAAGCTAACTTTATATTACGCTTAGCGACTGAAATTAATTTACGCAACGCCACGAGCACCGAGACAACAAAACAACAGCCGTGGCGATTGTGCAAATGTGTCCCGCGGAAGGGGCAAGAACCGCACTTGACAGGGGAGTGTGTGTGCGGGTGTGCGGGTGTGTCCGCCACATGGCATGGCACTAAGCCTCTTTTGGGGTTTGTGCATTGCATTTGGCAAATCTGCAAAATCCGTGTCCTAGGTCGTAAAGTCATTTAATGCGCCAAGAGTGGAAATCATTAAATGCGATTGCTGAAAGGGGCTTGTGATATATATCGAAATGGCGGTGAAATTTTGGGTGAAATTTGGGGCAGCACTTGATGGCAGGGAACCGCTTTTGGTTGCCAGATTAATTGTTGATTGTTTGTGATTGATTTATGGTCGTTTTCTAGAGGTTTTTTGGGTGGCCTTAAAGTGGCTTTCGAAATGTTACTGAAAGGGGAAGGGACTTTAAATAAATATATACATGTAGTCATGTGATTTATATTAAAGTTTTACTTTTTTGTAAGCTTTTAAACTATAATAAAATGAGCTGAGCTTCCCCAGCTAAATAAATCCCTGCCTTCTTTTAAACACTTTAAAATTGATTTAAAATCACCGATTATTGAATACTCACCGCATTTCTAAACCCTCAATTTTTTTGCTTACTCACTTGACCAGCTAATTTCCAATAAGTTCTGGGAATCAATCAAATTTCAAAATTGCCCTACTCCATCAACGATCACGCAGGAGCCAGCGATTGATGGATGGCTGGTATTGGGGATTGCTATTGCCATATTGGTATTGAGTCTGGAATTGTTTCGTTTTCCGACTCTGACCAGTGGTCGATGTTATGTAGCTCTTATCGTTTTTCCTGCGGTTCCCCTACCGCGCCCCAAAAATTGTCATTTTGATGACCTTAACAACCTCGAGTTTCCCCCGAAACCCGCCGCCTGTTTGCCGAATGATATTGGAAATTTTGCACTGTGTTTTCCCTCCTCTTGTTTTGTTTAAGTGCGGCAAACATTTCGCTGCCAGAGCGTGGAAAACAATCAAAAAAAGAGAAGGAAATTTTTGCTTTTCACTGAACAGATAGCTAAATACACACGCACACATACACAGAAAAAAGGAAAAATAAAAGCCTTGAATGTAAGGAATGAAAAAAGCGCTAGCTTCCGGGAACATCATCAGTGGGAGGCATTTTTCAATTGTGTTAAAAGAAATTTAATATGAAACTCATGCTGTCTATCGATTTTTAATTTTGATTTGCAACAAAGCCTCAAAGGCTCCCCGCCCGACGCCCAGCCACTTCGGCGTCTTTGTTGTGGTAGCAAAAATTTTGATACACCCCAGAGGGCCGAAACGAGGAAGGAAAGAGCTAAAATGGTTTATCCATTCTATCTTTTTTATGTTTATTTTGCGGTATTGATTTTCAAGGCCCAATAGATTTCAATTGAAATTTAATAGAAAAGTTGAGTCATTTGTTACTCATTTTTATGACTTTTTCGCTAGAAATATATAGAAGGAATAGTGAAACATGTTAAATAAACATAAATCTATGTATCTTAGGTAATTGATTATTGATTTAACTTACAATTATTAGTTTTTGTTCATTTACTTAAAATTTCGAAAGTTCTATCAAAATAACAATATTAAATAACAAATTTAAACCATTTGAAAATGAGTTCAACTTCTCATTACAGTGTTTCTACTAACACATTTTTATACCCTTGCAGGGTACTTTAATTTCAGTCTGAAGTTTGCTACGCACTAAAGAAGACATTTCCGACCCTATGTTCCATACATATTCTTGATCAGCATCAACAGGCGAATATTTCTAGGCCTCTAGGAAGGAAAAAAATTTCAAACAATTTTTTTTCAACATTTTATGTTGTTAAAATGTACATTGTTACAAGTTGAAAAATTGTCAAAATTTTAAAATTTAAAAAATATCAATTTGAGTATGCAGATTTATTGAGGTATTAAAAACTAGCACAGGACTACCTTCCTTATTGAAATTAAGACATTTTTGACTTAGCTATGGGTTTTTTAAGTAGACAAAATTGTCATATAAATATCACTGAAGGAATACGAATATTTATACTCTGCAGGGTATTATAATTTCAGTCAGAATCTTGCTACGCACTGAAGAAGACATTTCCGACCCTATGTTCCATACATATTCTTGATCAGCATCATCAGGCGAATCTTTCTAGACATAAAGTTAAGAAAAAAATTTCAAAAATTTTTTTTCGACATTTTATGTTGTTAAAATTTACATGGTTACAATTTGAAAAATGGTCAAAATTTCAAAATTTAAAAAATGTTGATTTGAGTATACAGATTTATTGAGCTATTAAAAACTAGCACAGGACTACCTTCCTTATTGAAATTAAGACATTTTTGACTTAGTTATGGAATTTTTAAGTAGAGAAAATTGTCATATAAATATCACTGAAGGAATACGAATATTTATACTCTGCAGGGTATTATAATTTCAGTCAGAATCTTGCTACGCACTGAAAAAGACATTTCCGACCCTATGTTCCATACATATTCTTGATCAGCATCAACAGGCGAATCTTTCTAGACATAAAGTTAAGAAAAAAATTTCAAAAATTTTTTTTCGACATTTTATGTTGTTAAAATTTACATGGTTACAATTTGAAAAATGGTCAAAATTTCAAAATTTAAAAAATGTTGATTTGAGTATACAGATTTATTGAGCTATTAAAAACTAGCACAGGACTACCTTCCTTATTGAAATTAAGACATTTTTGACTTAGTTATGGAATTTTTAAGTAGAGAAAATTGTCATATAAATATCACTGAAGGAATACGAATATTTATACTCTGCAGGGTATTATAATTTCAGTCAGAATCTTGCTACGCACTGAAAACGACATTTCCGACCCTATGTTCCATACATATTCTTGATCAGCATCATCAGGCGAATCTTTCTAGACATAAAGTTAAGACAAAAATTTCACAAAATTTTTTTTCAACATTTTATGTTGTTAAAATGAACATTGTTACAAGTTGAAAAATGGTCAAAATTTTAATATTTAAAAAATGTCAATTTGAGTATGCAGATTTATTGAGCTCTTAAAAACTAGCACAGGACTACCTTCCTTATTAATATTAAGACATTTTTGACTTAGTTATGGGATTTTTAAGTAGACAAAATGGTCATATAAATATGTCTAAAGGAATACGAATATTTATACACTGCAAGGTAATATAATTTCAGTCTGAAGCGTGCTACGCACTGAAGAAGACATTTCCGACCCTATGTTCCATACATATTCTTGATCAGCATCAACAGGCGAATCTATCTAGGTATGTAGTAATGAAAAAAATTTTCAAAATTTTTTTTCGAAATTTTATGTTGTTAAAATTTACATGGTTACAATTTGAAAAATTTTCAAAAAATTAAAATTTAAAAAATTTAAATTAGAGAATGCAGATTTAATATTCTATTAAAAACTAGAACATGACTGACTTCCGTTTCGAAATAAATGCATTTTTGCCTTAGTTATGAATTTTTTAAGATTTGGTTTTTAGACTAATTTGTCATATGGTTGAATTCTGTTATTTTACTAAAATCCGTTTTGCAAACTGTAAGGGTATTGCTTTTTGTTTTTAAGAAGTTTCTTATTAACAAAATCAAAGCTAACATATTAGAGAGTGCCAAAGTAAGTTTAGTTTCACATCAAAATTTGTTTATTATTTGTAAAAATTCTATATTAACCATTACCCAACCCCAAGGGGTGTCTGATATACGATTAAACCCACACCCAACAAGACACTCCTCCTGTTCTTATTTGTTTTGCAAATATATATATATAGTATACTATATATATGGGGGCTGTGCGACTCAGCTGACACATTTCGCCTTTTCGGGTGATGGATGTGCGGCAATAATTTCTGCTATTTATGCAAACCTTGCCTTGTGTTGTTATCAATGGATGGACCCAAGTCATCCCGCCCCTTTTGGTATTCTGTTACCAGCTTTCCCACCATCCCATGTTTTGCCTTTTTATGCGGGTCAACGTTTAACCTTTACCTTGCCGGCAGACATACATCAAAATACGCAGATCAAATGCTGACTTTTGTGGGGCGAAGCCTGGGAAATGGCAACACGTGTGTTGTTTCCAACCCGATGCGGATGCCTACGGACGTCGCGACATCTATCGTGGATATATGGGGATATATTCCCATATATATATATATATACGTGTATCTGGGGAAAGGGAGTCCTCCACTTATGCAAATTGAAATGCAAATAAGCCATGCCGACTGTATAGGCGTTTTATGTTCAAATCTCCCACGAAAGTCGCCGCTTTCCCTTTGTGTTTCGAGTATTTCGTATTTTGTTATGGCACGCTTTATTGAATTCATTTAAAAAACAATTTATCTTTTTGCTGCCACGGCTGCTGCTCCTGTTCCTGCTGCCGCTGTGTTGTTGTTTGCAAAACTTCTGGCTAACAGGCATTTTTCCTGTATTTTTTCAGCCTTCAGCCTGTTTTCCATAAAGGCGAGAGAAGGCCTTGGGGGGCGGGAGGGGCGAAAAAAATCAGGCAACCGGCAAAATGTGAGCCAGAGTTGCATCGCCTTTTGTCTAACATCCCAATTAGCCTTTTGTTTCGATGTCAATGCAAAACATGCAAACCCTTCTCCTTTCCCACTATGATTTTCTTTTATTTTTGTTTGTTTTGCACCCATTCATTCTGAGTGCAAGCTGTGAGCATAAAAAATTGAAAAGATTTCTGCTCCCCGACGGTCACGCCTTTTAAGGATCACAATTGCCTTTTGTACGCCGCCTCCTGTCAATGACTAAATGTATGGCTGTTCACAAAAAAAAAAAAAAAATAAAAGGAAACAAAGAAAGCCAGCAATCTGATGGCCTTTTAACAACTAGAACTTGACTTGGAAAACCGGGAAATTTCTTTAGCTTTGGAGTGGGGAAACGGCCTAATGGTTAGTTTACTGGGTTTTTCTATGGCTAAAGATTTTCTAACTGAAGGAGATTGCTTTAAAAAGATTTGTTTAATAGTTTTATTGAATGGAGAAGGTTATGGAAGTGTATTTGGGATTATTTGTATAGCTTGAAAGTGTGTTTTGAAGGATTTCACGAATTGATGAAGTAATAAATTCATGGAATTTATGATTTATTTAATAAATTGAAGGATACTCATTTAAAAGAAGAATAGATAAAGTGTTTCTTTTGAATTTTCTTTAGACAAATGTATATTTTGTCGGAAATTTCTATAGGTATTAAATAAGCTGCACAACAACCCAAATAACGCATTAAATTTCGCATATTTATGCACTTATTTAATGGAAAATGTAACTAACTATTTAATTCGATTTATAATTAGATTCTTATTTTATCTGCCGAATTTTCGACATTTCCCAAATATTTGTTTCCACGCAAAAATTGAAAATCCATCACTCCCAAACAATCTCCACATTTTAGATTATTTATATACGCCCCTCATTCCGTGGCCCTGATCCGTTTTGGACCATTAGTCTGGATCCTGGGGCCTCATAAATCAAGCAAATTGTTTAACGCGCGATTAGCAAAATTGTGTAATAATAATTCTTATTTTATTTTGGCTCTGCTCGGCGCTGTTCCGTTTGCCTCGAACACGTTTTTGGCATTTGTATGTTGTGCGGCGGCGGCTACTTAGCGAGAACATGCAGTACATGTATCTGTTGGATCATTTATTTATTATGCCTGTCGTCTGCCACGCCCCACGTACCGGCGTCCCCACGCCCCTTAACCTTGCGATGGGCTCTTTTGTCTGGCGTGTATTTTGAATGGCCTGTTGAAATTTTCCAAACGATTTGCAGCATACGCCGCATTGAGTATTTCCCTCGGCCTACCCATACTTTTCTCTTTATTATTTTTGTTGTTGCTTCTTTGGCTCCAGCTGCCGTTGCTGTTGTTGTTTATTCACGCTCAAAATGCTGTGGAAAATGATTATTATGATTAATAAATAAATATGCTGCTGGCAACGGCGAGCAGTATTCAACGCGTTTTATTCAAACAGTTCGAAAAGTTCCCCGCCCACGTGATTTTTCCTCTCTCATTTGCCTTTCTTATTTTCCCATTTTTAAAGGAAAATCCCATAACCGATGAGTTTGAATTGAAGTTGCGTATACGCAATGTGTTGCCAATACTTGAAGACAATGGGTGAAATGGAGGAATTTGTTAGCAGAAATAAAAAGGTTTATAGAAATGTCAAAGAAATCTTAAACAAAAGAATATTAAGGGGTAATTTGTACATCTTTAAAGATTCCCTAATATATTCAATTCTATATAAATTTCAAAGAAATCTTTAAGCATTTTCCTTTCAATTTTAAATGAAAGACAAAAGTATTCCCAGAGCTTCTATAATTATTTATCCATTTGCTATTTCTTGATTAGCCAAGTTGGACAACTTTTATCCCTAGTCCCGGATCTCAGTTTCCCTTCCATTGTGCCAGCGCAGCCAAGGCATAAGCAATAATTTTGTTTTTCCAGCCTAGGAATCATGAGACTAACAGCTGCGCCTGATGGCTCTCCGAAAAAGGACGAAAAGGATACGCGCGTAGGGGAAGCCATCAACTTGTTTGCACCACCAAACGATGGCTATTGGTGGGGGTAATGAATTATCGCCAGCCAGATGAACATTTAATGATGTACAATGGCATCGATGACGTTGCGACGATGTCGCTGTCGCTGGCAATTTTAATAAATTTAACAGCTGAACGCCCGAGACTTGGCGCATCCTTCATCTTTTATCGTCACGGGGCAACAATCCCTTACGCGTTCGCGTTCGCTCTCGCCGGCAATTAAATAAATGTCCTTTAACCCTTGACATCCATCCCGGTGCCAGCTCATTGACAGCCATCAGCGACAGCGTTGAATTTATGAGGCCGCCTGTGATTTATCAGTCGATTGCACACGGCACACGGCACAGGACAGAGCCAATCCCGACCAATCGGCGCCTGAAATGCAGGATACATGCAGGATATATGCGGGCCCTGGACACACTCACCGATAATTCGAGTTGAGCTGCACGTCGCCGATGGCCACGTTCTCGAACAATGTGGGGCAGCAGGTCCATCTCGCCCAGTAGAAGGTGAAGTCGGTCGAGTCGTAATGCTCGGTGAAGCGGCACTTGAGCACCAGATCGACGCCCTCACGCGTGTCCAGTGAGTCGTCGCCGGAGACGGAGGCCAGCAGGGTGACCAGCACGGAGATCAGGACAATGGACGATGGCCAAAGGTGTCCTGCAATCAGAGAACGAGGTGTTGATTACATGGGCGGAAAATTAAGAGAATATTAATTATGCATCATAGGTTTTATATTTTAGAAGATATATTCCATAGATTTTACATTCCATCAGCATACAATTTATGCTTGATTTATTACTAATTGCATTTAATTTTCGCTCAGTGCGCACAGCCTTGAACATTTTTATTTCCGGCCAACTGGCAACTGCAATTCAATTACGTTGTGCAAATTCTAGCCGCGCACATTTAATTAAGAGCGAACCCGTCGAAATCCCATACAAATTCATAAAACAACATTGATATATCCGTTCGTTGCTAAACTGATTTGATTTATTTTTTCCACTATTATTAACGCAGCAAAGTGAAAACGAAAATCAATACCCATAGCCATCAGAACAGTACAGTACATGCACCAAAAATAAAGGATCAACAATGTAAAAAAAAGAAAAAAAATGTGGGGATAGAGAAATAAAAATAGGAAAAAGGAGGTACTATAGAAGCTCGGGGAAATTGTAAATCTATACCACAAAAATGAATAATTCACGTGGCACGCCAACCATAACACAATGGCAACGGGAGTGGAACAACTGCATCCCAATTGGTTTGTGTTCCCGAAATGAATTCCCACACAAATTGGGGGATTATTTATCAAAAAAAAAAAAAAAATTTGCCAAGAATTTTCTACAGTATTTCGTATATTTTTTGTTATGAAAGTATTTTTACAAGGATGTTATAATTGAAACAAGGGTTTACAGGTGGTGAAGCTTTTAGAAATAGGTCTAAAGCCTGGAATAATAATAAATATGAGTGTGCAAAATAAATTAGAAGATCAAAATGAGATTGTATCTTTTAAATAAATTAATAGGAATATACTTATATCTCGTCTCGATCAAAATACACTTGTTTCAGCCAATTGTAATAAGCAAAAAACTATTCAAATTTGTTTCCAAGCCATTAAACTTTATTATGCGCTAGTTTTTATTCAATCGATTTCTGAAATTATAGAAAAACTTACTGGGAACCAAATTAAGCGGAAATAATTGAATTGAAATATATATTTGCTGGCATATAAACTAAAATATTGTGAACTGCCTTGGCTGGCACTCATTTGAGTGGGCCATTAAATTTAATTTTTCTGTGGGAATTTCCCAGTTTTTCATCAGCTCTCGAAGTATTTGCGCATAATTGCTGCTGGAAAAATCTGCGAATAAGAGTTCCGGAAACAATTTCAATCAAATTTCACTGGCTGCATTTCCTTCAGCCTTCGTTTTTTTTTTATTTTTTATATACATTTTTTAGTACATTTTTTGGAACATTTTTTATATTTTTTTTTGGCTTCATGGTAGTAGCCGGGAAAATGAAACTTTGAAGCTTTTACTTGCCGCACTGTGGTCGCTTTACAGTTTTAGCAGCACCGTCCAAATAAAACTAAGCACGCAGTTTAGTTTTTGGTCCTTTTTTCTAGCCTTTTTCTGAGTGTGTATTCAGCTAAATGGAGCAAATGGTCGAGTGGACGCCATTGGGTCGAGTGCTGCTGGTGGAAATTGTGGGCGGGTTTCGGGGGCTCGGGTCGGTTGTTTGCACATGCAGCGCTTAGTTTTAATTTGTCTGCCTGAATTTTAGTTTTTTGTGTACTCTGTTCCCTGCTTTTTATATTCGCTCCACTCAATTTTCGTGTATTTTGCTGCTGCGAATCTGTTTTTTCCGCAATCTGGCCCATCCATAGATGCATTGCTGGTGGAAATATATTTCCCACTAGCCGGGGATTGTTACTCTGTCTTTTTTTTCTTTTCTATATATAGTCATATATTTTATCTGTCGAAGCAACAGCTTTATTGTGTTGAGATTTTTGGTATATATAGTGTGTATATATAGTGTAGTATACTATACAAACAGCTCAATGCAACTGCGGCTGCATTTTCAATTGCTCATCGCTCAAATGTATGCTATGCTTTTTTTTAATCTGACCATCTGCTGCGTTTTCTTCCGTTTTTTACTTTTTTCTTCGTCCACGTGGAAACTTTGGCCCCCATCCGCTTACTGTTATTGTAATTAACAGTTGCTGCTACTATGGAAATGGGGGGGAGGGGAGAAAAAACTTGAAATATTCACAAAAAACAAGGATTTTGTTGGTATTTGTTTGTTTTCACATTGGTATTTTTGGCCAAATACTCTTCGATATATTTGGTTTCGCTTAAAAGGGTATATTAAATTCTCGAATGATTTTATTGGTTGGAAAAAATAAGGCTGCTTTGTCGGTTGTTTCCCACTTTAAAATCCATAAGTTTTTAAGGAATAAAGCTGTTGCTGGAAATGATGGAGTAAGGTGTTTCTTTATTCCAATTTTTATATAAAATAGTAGATTTGTAGGGTCTTGGTTTTGTCTCAATATTAAATGAGATATTTTTAAGGCTTAGGACACCTTTATCTATATATTTTTCCAGGCATAACATGCAGTTTATTGTGCAACATTTCCTCGCCCAAAATAAAGAGCTAACCATTCGAATTGCAACGTAAAAGCGTTCACATTTCCATCCGATTTCAGAGATTTCACGCTCTAAACGGCGAGGATATTATTTCGCATGGCCAGTTGCCGCACAATTCTCGCTGGCTTCTAATCAGTGGAATTTACAAACGAAATCAAATCAATTTGAGGTAAAAATCCACATTCGATCATTGCAGGTAATTTGCAAAATTCAGCAAAATCAACAGAGTTTCAAGCTCACTGTTCGAATCATGTTTAACGTTTGCCATCGGCCACCGATTTACATATTTCCAGGCAAATAATTATGAACGAGGGCCGACCTGGGTCCTCGAGGGCCTGTAATTGCCATGGCCACCCCCAATCTGAGTGCATACGGAAACATGAAATGCATATGCATATAGATTTCATTTGCTGCATATAAGTTGATTGCCAAACTTGGGGAAATTACCATGAGCAAGTCGAAAGAAAAACACAGCTCGAGGAAAAACTCGCTATAAAATGTGTTGAGGGAAAAACTCTCATCCTTTATTTTTCTACGGCCATGAGGCACAACTGTATTTTGCAATTATTTAAACAAGCTTTTGCAATCTGATGGATTTTAAAATGTAAATTAACTTTGTTTGCATACGAAAGTTTTCACTCACAGTTTGGCAGTCACCAGTCACCAGTCCCCAGTCGCCGGTCGCCAGTCGGGGGATATGGCGATGGTTTAACTTATTTCCCTCTATATGTGAGCAGGAGCGTGTGTATTTTGTAATAATTAGCCATCATTAGAGTTTCGGTAAAGTTTTCCCTGCCTCTCACTTTTCCCGCTGGCTGCCAGCTTTATGAATTTTTCAATTGTTCGCTTCTTACTCCCAGAACTGGCAAGTAAAAACTTTATCATCTCCACTCAGTTCAGTTGAGTTCAGACCCGGACTCCGAATGCTTAAACATTCATAAATGCAAGTGCATGCAGGAGCCGGGGAGCGGGGCGTCCTCAGGGGGGGCACAAATAAGGCTGGGTTCGTTTGGGCCAAAAAGATGCTAAAGCAAAAGTCAAGTCTGGCCAAAAGCAACCCAAACACACAAACCGAGAGAGCAAACAACAAAAAACTTTACACACACTCGTGGAAATACATAAAAAAATACTGCCAACTGTTATTTTTTTTTTACTTTACTGCATAGTTTTTGTTTCAGTTTTTTAGTTTAGGTTTTCCAGCTCTTATTTTTTAACGTCGAGTTTGACTTTGTTTGGGGTCGGTGACGCGTCGTCTTCATAAACACAAATGGCATCGGATGGTGAAAGGAATGGAAATAAATGTGCAGGGGTTTTCCAAGGAAAACGAAGTGGAAATGCTCTGAGGTGTGCAGAGAATATGTAATTTAATTTCATTTATTCTAAGTTTTTCTTCTGGTATTTGGAGAGAATATTTTATAATTACAGGGCTTTATTCAAAATAGAATTTCCAGGTATTTCCTACAATTAAATTATTTCAAATTGTTTTTCATTTATTTGTTTCAAATATAAAAGCAATCGTATTTGTAAATTTTAAATAATATGTTTATTCCTTAGATTAATACATTAAAATATTTTATAACATGATATACGTCTAACTAAAAACCTTCAATGATGTTATTTTCTAACCTTACCTTTTCTAAATATAATATAATTATTCATCTTTATATTTTCTAATTTTACTAAATTACCATTTAAACATATTAAGTTTCATTTCATAATTCCTCCAATTACATCGCACCGCCGACTTTATTAATGCATTTTGAAGGCTTGCAGAAAGCATAATCAAGCAGAGTGTGTTGCACTTTGGTGAAGCATTTGCCCTGCAGCAATTCGAGTATCCTGGGGTTATCCCCCTTGCCGATTTTCTGCTCCTTCACCATGCCACATGCAACATCTAACACTTCCACATAATTCTGGCTGTCTGGTGTCCGCTTGACTTGTTTGTAATTATTTATTTCGCATCATGTGAAGCACACTCTTGTGCGTAGACAAGAATTATGGCATTTGGGGCATTGTGTGTGATGTCTGGGAGTTTTTAAAACAGATTTCATGCTACAACGCCGTCCAGATGAAAAGCAGGATGAGACAGGAAAATGTTTTTCCCGAGCAATGCAACTTATATATATGTGTGTGTGTGTGTGTGTGTCCATCCTTGTGTGGGTTACACTTAAAACAAGCTGCTTGGCTCGTTTACTTGTGGCTTTGCCACAACCCCTGAGTTTTCCTCGCCACCACACCCGCTTTTCCCTGACCAGCTCTTGCTTTTCTTTCAGCTTAATGCGAATTTCTGCTTTTAACATCGACCATTGTTGTTTTCCTGCCTCCGCACGTTCGTGTGTGTGTGACGTATAAATATAATATGTAGTCTCGCCTCCATTGTTGTTGTAAAATATATTACTTTTTAACCTCGGAGTTTGCTAAAGTTCCTTACCCCCATCTAAGCCCCCGTCCCCCCCTGCTGTTTGTGTAATTTTTACTCATAACAATTACAACAATAGCAATTGCTGCCTGAAAATCAACTGTGTGTGCATGTGTGCGAAGATGTTGCGTGAGTGTTTGTATGCTTGGTCCAGTGCCGTAGCTTTGGATTTGAAAGGGGATTAACTTTGCCCCAAAGTTACTTTGTATACTGACTAGCCCCGAGGGTCAACTGTTGCCAAAGAATGGTACTTATGAATGGTCTTAGGTCAACAGATAGATTTTTGCTATGCATTTGAGGTGCAATTTCTTAATGGCTTTGGGTTTTATTTTTAAAGGAATATAAAAGGCTTTAAGTAACCATAATATTTATTCTATATATTTTTCTTTACTTATATTTACAACACTTTCTATTGCAACATTTTTCTATTCTGAAAAATGGAAAATTAATCTTGTTAGGAATTTCATTATCGAACCAGAACTTTGTAGGATAATCCCCTTTTTTGAAAACCTCAAAATCCCACATCTCTGGGCATATATTCAAGTTTATTGTTGGCTCTGTGTTCCGTGTAATGTGTTGCTGACATGCGCTAAGTTGTTGCGGTTGTCGTTGTTGCTGCTGTTGCTGCTGCTGTTGCTATTGCTGCTGTTGCTATTGCTGCTGCTGTTAGTGTTGCTGCTGTGCCCTAATGCCATAAGTCTTTAGTGGCGCACTCTCAAAGCAACTGGGAAGAGCCTTTGTCGGCATGGGATAAGAAGAACTGGCATAAAGGATATGCCAGGCAGTGTGTGCTTGCGTTCAACATATGGCAGTTTATACGCTCAACAAGACACAGCAGCTGCAACTGCAACACAAGCTGCCTGAGAAGGGTGTACACTTGAAAAAAATACTCAAATTAAAGCAAAGGATTCAGATATATAAAGTTTCAAAGTGGGAATATTTAATACAATAATAAGGGAGTAGAATGTAAGTCATTGGCTTGTAATACTGTGAAATATTCATTTCCGACCGTATAAAACATATATATCCTTGATCAGCATCAGCAGCCAAATCGATCTAGCCATCTGAGGCAGGGAAAATTAGTTTTACAATTTGTTGAAAATTTTATAAGGGATCAATCTTATTGATTGCCAAAAATTGGCAAAATTTTGTATAGTTTTTTATTTTTAAACTGAGTATGCAGATTGGTAATCTAATAAAAACTAACATAAGACAGCTTTCGTAATTCGAATTAATGTTTTTTTGGCTTAGTTATGAGATTTTTAAAATTTGATTTTCCAGTGAAAATGTCATAAAAATATACAGAAATATCGACTGAAAAAATGGTATTTTAATATCAGTCAGAAGCTTAAAACTCAGTGAAGGAATCATTTCCGACCCTATAAATCATATATATTCTTGATCAGCATCAACAGACGAGTCGATCTAGCTATGTCCGACAAAAATGAATTTTTTTCAAAATGCCAATATTTTAGGTTTATTTAAGATTAATTTCCGATTTAATACTATAATTAAAGGCAAACTCTAAGGGCTCATAGACTTCGGCTTCCCGACATTAATTTCGTTTCTTGTAAAGTTTAATAATTCAGTTAATTTCTTTTATGTTTTTATGTTCTTAAAAGTATCTTTTAACCCTAAAGTTTTTTTTCCTAGTGTAAAAACAATAATATCACCCTCTTCTGTGACAAATATTTGTCGCACATAAAGCATAATAAGCGATACAGGGGTAAAACGTGTACGACAATCCATTCGAACAGTCGCCAGTCAATCGGAAGGCAAACAAGGAACTGCCACTGAAATTTAATAATAAATTCTTCTCCCCGTATTTCCCCGTATCTTGCATCATTTTTGTGGGCTCTTTGAGTGTCTCAGTGAGACAACTCATTAAAAAGTCGGCATGTGAAACATTTTGCAAATTAACTGCAAACGTTGCGTATGCGTAATGTGAGCCAGAGCCAAGTATTTGCTTAGCCGCAGTGGGGAAAATGGAGTGCCGGAGCACTGGAGAGTGGAAAATGCGCAGAGACTGGAGAGTCCTGGCTGATGACTAAGCGATGGTCCGGAAGTGGGCGGCGGGAAAAGTAAGAAGGGCGGCTTCGAGCTGGGCAATTACATCAACCGTCGGGGATCAGAAATTATAAACCGGGCGATGCTCTTAGCGGGATTATGTGTACGGATTATGGTTAGGGGATCTGTGCAAAGTCCCTGGAATTATTAGGCATGCAGATTGGTTTTGGAACACCGAAAAATGTGGAGTAATATTTCCGTTTTATAAGCTAGGTTGGGGTATTTATAGTAGAGTAATAGAGGAAAGCTAGAAAAATAAAACTATGAGAAAATATAACAATGTTGTAGCGATTTCATAACAATTATTATTAAATGTAATATCAAATATAAATAGAACTTTCCATTTATTTATTTTATTCAAGTATTACAATTTTTGGTCCATTACTACTACTACAGTTTTTATTATTTTTCCCCTCTGGCATTCAAATTATGTTCGCAGCTAATGTGCCCGAAATGAAAATATCATTTCGCCATCTTTCCACAGCTCATGGCTGGTGGGCATGGAAAAGTTTTACGCTGCGTATGCGTAACATCTGGCTAAATCGCTGCTGCCAGTTGGGATTGCAGCGGATTTGGTGGCCAAACAGAGGGAGTGAGTGTGCGAGGGAAAAGCCCGGGAAAACGGCAAGCTAAAAGGGATGAGCTCCCTGGAAAGAGGAGGCAGGAGGCAGGAGCCTGTTGAAGATGTAAGGACTTGTGTGCCACTCAGAATACCCAATTTCACTTTAATTAAAACATTTGCAGCTAGTAATGTTGGCAAAAGTTGCCTATCCAGTGGGAGAGTGGGCGAGGGATTGCCGGAGCAGTCGCGGCATCCAGGGCACGTATATTACATAATATGCCATTAATAAAAGTGTTTAAAGTTCACTTAAGTGCCGCACGGAGCTTTAGACAAACGGAAACCGTATCAACAACAGTTAAAGCAAACTGAGCAAACTAAAACCCAAACGCACACACACATCCATGCATGTGTGTGTATATACACATATCCGGAGGGGGAGGGGTTGGAAAAAAGGGGCTCATCCATCCCCTTACCTATCGAGGATGCCATGACCGACTACTGTGGGCCGGGTCCCCGCTTTATATGCGACCAGTGCAAAGTAAACATTTTCAGAATGACGATGACAATGAACGGCTGCGGGGCGGGAAAGGAAAAAAGGGAAGAAAAGGTTGAGTAGAACTCGAATGGCAAGAAAATTGAAATGAAAAATCAACGTCACATTGCGACTAGGACTTCATTTATGCTGCTGCTGTCAGCCAAAAGGGGAGGGGTGAGGCCTACGCCACTGTTTTGCACTTAAAAACAATATGTTACATAGAGTAAAGCCCCAGAAAATATGTATATTTCCTAAAAAAAATCTATGATTAAATGATCAATCATTAATTATTAATAAACATGGAGTAAATCTACCAGGAAATGTCTGTATTTAATAGGAAATGCAATGACAAATAAAATAAGTTTGAAGCTTAAAAGGATTTCGTTATTTTATATGGAATTAAGTTCTTAAATATGGATCTGAAAAATGATTATATTTATTCATCCCCTTTGTTAATTTCTAAGAATTTCTTTCCCTATTTCTCAGTGCAGTCATTCCACTTTTTAGACCTCCTCCTTATATATCCGCCGGGCTAAGAGAGACTGTGGATTCATTCACAGAATTGACTTTGCGGCTCAGTTGCGTTGAAAGCCAAGCCAAGCCAAGTCAATAAGGCACGCACAGATGGACCCAGGCTAGGGGGGGGGGATTCGGTTACCCGGGGTGTCCAGGGGGCGAGGTGGCACAAACAGAAACCAAGAATCTGCTCCAGAATGCGCCTATTGGTGACCACACATCCTCCTCGCTGTGCCCCCGAAACTAGTGCCTGGAATGCAAATGCATTTTACCTGGCCAAAGCTACAACAGATGCCAGCCGGGGAGATACGGATGGCATATGGGATTTCTGAGGTGTCGCAAATTAATGAGCAGGGAGATCGGATGAGATAGCATAGAGCACTCTAATGGGATTATAATTAAGAGATAGCAGTATGAATGGTAGAGGAAAATGACACTAATATGGCATATAGTTTGATGTATACCTTTTTTATTACTAGATTCCGAGTTTTAAATCATAGATAACTGCATGCTTCTAAAGTCATATTTTTTTCTATATATTCTCTGATTTCGCAGAGAATCCTCGTGCTGCACTTTCCGCCACTTGACCTCCATGTCTTGCAGAATGCGATTTCTAGTGTCCATTTCAATTGTCCTTTGCCAGCATTTGCCGGCATTTTCCCAGCATTTCCCAGCAATTTCCTTAGGCCCCCTCCCTCCGGCCTGCCTTGCCTTTGCTGTGCATTTAATTTGGCATAATTTGTGCGACAATTGTCAAAGGCCGCCGCAGAGAGAGTGAAGTGGAATGGAGAGCCAGCCTTAGTGATTGAGTGAGGCGGACATGCCGGACTGCATAAATCATGCGGTTAAGTTGTAAAACATTAAACTTAATTTGTTGTAAATTAAATAATGCTAAATATTCGGAATGTTGCATGCAACGCAGGCAGGCAGGAAGGCAGCCAGTCATGCCGAATGTTTATCATGTTCATGTTGCATACGTTTGCCCGGTGCAATATTCGAACATGAACCTGCAACGGCAACGGCAACGGCAGCACTTGCCACACAATTTATGACTACATTTACTGGCCAGAGGCACCGAGAGAAAGAAGTGTACAGCCAGAGGGACACAGGGAAAAATCCTTTAACAAAAAGGAGGTTTAAAATATGTATATTATTGAAAAGGATTATCTTTTGATTATCTTCTGAATTAATAATAACATTCTTCTGAATGAAAAGTGACTAAATCAGCACGTCTTAATTTTATAAAACGTTTTAAAATTATTTAAAATTATTATGGATATTTTAAAATTATTGTTAGATATATGAAAAAATAATTACTGAGTTAATATTCTTTTAAATCGTTAGCAAAGTCTTTCATCAGCTTCCCCTCTGATTCAGTTTTCTCCCTTTCATTTCTTCTACTGATTTCCAATTTTCTTTCAAGAAGGATTACTTTAAAATTAAATGATAGTTGTACAAACATTTCCTTATGAAATACCCTTTTTATCTTCAAGTGTAGTTGATTTTACGTTCTTGTTTTGTGGCATATGCCAGAAGTTTTGGCCTCCACTCGGCGCCGTTTTCTGTTTTTGTCAAGCACCAACAAACTCGGCCAGCTGACGCCTCTTAATTAAATTATGCTTTTTAATTAGGCCATTCTGTACATGTGTGTGTGTGTGTGGTGCATTTCCCTAGTCGGAAAATGCACATGTTGTTGAGAGCGCGACTAATTGAGCATTTTCTTTGTTGCACTTTGAGAGTATTCGTAAAATCAAAGCAGAACTTTCAGCTTGCTCAATTGGTTTAAATTTTTAAATTTTGCAAAGTTAATTAACTTTTTGGTTGACAATCAAACAAAATAATTAAATAAGAAACTACTTCAAATTGATGGGATTTTCAGAGAATGCAAAACAAAGAAGTTAACTTGTTTATTTAATTTGTTAAAGAAGGTTTGCTTTCAAGTTGCACTTTAGTTTAGCAACTAATATCCATTTATTTTCCTTTTAGTTTCCTCTTTTTTATGCTGTCTTCCTTTAATTTTACCTTTACTTAAGGCAGCCTTTCCTGCAAAGCATTCAAGCATTAAGGCTTTTTATTCGTAAACATTTAATCCCCAAGAAATTTTCCCTCCTCAGCTCCATTTCGCCCCCGCTTGGGAGTATTTATTATGAGTTTTCTATTAGAATAATCTCTTAACAGATTCACTTTACAAGAGACGGGAACACAGAGAGAGAGAGCTCGACCCTTGTTTTTTTTTTCTGTATGCTCCAACATTTTATTTTCATATTTTCCGTTTTCTGCATAATTTGCCCTGTTCCATATATATTTGTCGAGAGACCCCAAGCCGGACCCTGACTCTTATCTATATATAGGCAAAAAAAGATAGAGTTTTGTGCGGCTAAACGCATATTCACACAAATTTGTTGTCATGTTTTTTTTCTGTTTTTGTTGCTCTGAGGATAATTTAAAAACAGAAGCACCTTTGACACTTGCAACTGACACTTGGGCCGAGGACACCCAGGCACAGGCACATTCACACACAAAAAAAGGGACAACGACCAGACGCTTTAATTTAATATGCCGTTGACCAGAGTGCTTGTGGGTCCCAGTGTATGCGGGCTGGGCGAACTTCAAATCCCAAAAGTGTACCCAAATCACTTTTGAAACTATCTTGCGCCTTGACACGGCCCCACAGGGACGCAAACGAGGACAAGAGACTGGGCTTGAGTCAGTTTAAATGTGCCTAAACATATTTGACCACACGAAAAAGGCTCGAGTTTTATTCACACATCTATCTGTGCACCACAAAAAATGTGTGCTTAAAAAAAGATATGATTTTTTGTAAAGAAATAATTAAAAAAGGCAAGGAAATTTAAACTGAAATCAAATGTTATCTTAATAAGTAAGCAAGAAACTGCTTATAGATATTTATTTTGAATTTATTTCTATTAATTATGCATTATTTTTAATTTTAACTTATTGTTGGTGCTGTATTTTAAGTCTACAAAATATTTAAATATATTTATTACACTTTCTGTTTATTGTAGAAAGTATACAAACGAAAGGTTAGGGAATAAACTTCTCGTTGGGCATTTTAAACGAACTTTGAGCTTCTAAATACATATTTTTGCTCCATGTAAATATTTATGAGGTCCTCCAGGATTTTCATTCAGATAAGCGTTGAACATTTAGACCTGAAACCATTTATTTCGCTCTTCTACAACCCTCTTTTGGTAGAAAAGAAGAGTAGAAAATTTAATTTGAATGCATACATTTTAATGAGCGGCATTGAGAGAGCAAAAAGGCAAAGATCATCCCCACCATGGGTGATTTTTAGTGAGATTATTAGCCTCGGGGGGCAGTGGGGCAATCAATGTGGAACACAAATCAATTGCCCGATGCCAGCCGAGCATGAATTACGTGACACGCCACGTTGCGTATACGTAATGAGTTCTATTTTTTTGTGCTTCTGCAGGAACCAAAAAAAAAAGGAAAACAGCACAAGCACAACAAAGATAAATACGAAAAGCACACACACACTCACACATATGGCGCTGGAAAACTAACGAACTGAGGAGGGGAGAAGATATCCGTGAAGGAAAAACTGACAACAGCATGAAAAATTGTCACTGGCCGAGAGTTGCGATGCCTCGAACTCCTACACCAACTGCTCCTTCCAATGTTCCATTGCAGCTAAAAACACTGGAGAGAAACCGGAAATGTTGCTTAATAAAAACGGATATACCAATTTAGTTGTGTGCAGCAGTAAACAACAACAACAACAGCAGCAACGATAACGGTTTGGAGCGTGGAAAATCCAGAGGAAAAACAAGAAAAACAAGCGAGAACAAGGAGAGAGCAATGAGTGCCCGAATAAAACAGCAGCAGACAAGGATAAGACCAAGAACAACTCGACTTGGCTGCCGAGCGTTGGAAAAATGTGCAGGAAAATCGAGAAAATCACGGAAAAGGGGGCGGGTGTAGCAAGGCTACAACTGCAAAGCTCAAATAAACACAAAAATAATAGAAATTCATTTAAAGTTAAACCCAAACCCAAACAAAAAGGCGACCGAGAAAGATGCGGTACAAAATTAAAAGCCCAATCTAAAATGATGGCACTAAGTGATATCCTGAGAAATAGTCTTAAGTTATAATTAAAATTGGGAAATTATAGTATTATTTAAAGTTAGACATGTATAGTTATTGTTTTTCACACAAAGGCAGTTTTCCTGCCCCTCAATCTCACCTTGAATGCTCCTTTGAGCTTCCTCCTCAAAAGCCAGGAATTAATTCCACTCGGCCCCCAACTGTCACATCCTCCATTCAAATTCCGGCATACCCTTCCCAGCTTGCCGAAAAAAATAGTAGGGGAAACGAAAAGCCGCAAAAAAGCGAAGCCAGCGTTAAAATGCACAGCGCAGTGATCAGGATCAGCAACACAATGGGCCAGGACGAGCTGTGGCATGTTGAACATATTTGTTGACTGAACGAACGAGCGGCGGCAGGGCGGGGGGGCAGGGGGCTGGGGGCAGCCAGAGGGCCTTGAAAAGGGGTTCAAATGGGTGGCGAATAAGAGGGGGTTACGGGGCAGAGTGTCGCTGAAGTTTAGCACACAGCTTGAGTGGAGTTTTGGATTCGGTTTAAATGCACACAGGGAAAAAAATGACAACTAAAGATGATGTTAAAAACAGGAGAATATTTTAAATATAAGAATTTGTTAGATATATATTTTTTTAATTGTTTATAGCAGCAAGTCTTAGCTATAATCATTTATCCAGGACAAGGGAAAAAGTCTTCAAGGTGAAAAGAAAACTCACTAAAGGATGAACCTTTCTCCTGCCCCTCAGATCTCATTTTTCCAGCAAGAAGCTGTGCTATATATTGTAAATAAATCTTTTAAGGCTATTGAGGATCTTAAGTATTCAGATATAATCTTAAACTGAAATAAAAGTACCTTTAACTAATTATTAGCAATCATTACATTTCTCCCAGTGCTCGATACTGCTGCTGTTGATGTTGCCTCGGCCGCAATTTTTGTGTTTTAGGTTTTAAAGTCTTTTTGTTTTTTTTTTCTTCACCCACTTCACCAAACCCTGGAAAACTCTGCCTTACTCCCCCCTCTATATTTCTTTTTTTCGGCTGTTGGCCGCTTTGTTTTGCGGCCAATGCAGCTCGTTTACGTTTGAATGCACTTCAGTGCAGATGGGCCTCCGTCGGTGCAAAGAGCTGGGAGTTGGATTGCACAGAGAACGAGTGCTGGGGAAAGCCCACTGGGGGTTTGTCTAAAACAAATGACCAAAATGACACATGACCACACGGCCATATACGCCGAAAAAAAAAATATGTAGGCCAAAGAACTTAATACAAACGAGGTCCACGAAAAACCCACCGAAAAATTCCGTAACGAAATGCAATTGCTGGGGAAATTGGCAGTATATATGGTATAGGGTTTTCCACGGTTCATCATAATTAGAAAATATTTTTTAAAACTAAATTTTGGGAAAGATATAAAAGATTTTTCAAGAAATCATTAACTGTTTTAAATATTATTTGAAAAAGGGAATAGTTTGTTACAAATATTTTAAATTTTCATCTTCATAAATATTTATAAATCTCAACTAAAGGAAGTCATAGTACAAACAGCATCCTAATTACAACTCCTTACCAGTTTGTCCCTAAAATCATCTCAAATAATTAGCAGTAGAATTTTCTGAAATCGTGCGGAAAATCTAGCATGCCGGGGGTAGGTTCAAGGACCTTTTTCCCTTTTTCGGCTGAAAGCAGGAAGTGCGTTGTCCTCCGGAAAATGCTTAAGAACAAGAAGCAAGAAATCCCACACACAAAAACCAAACTAATGGCAGGGAAGGAAAATGTTGTTTCAAGCTGTGTGCACGAGCGGACTCAAACGGTATTTTCTCCATTTTTTTTTTTTTTGCTCCTCGTCTAGATTTTTTTCAACAATTTTCCATGTTGTTTTCTTTCTTTTTTTTTTTTTTTTTTTTTTTTTTTTGTATTTTTGTATTTTTGGTTGGTGCTCAACTGTTTTTCGCGTAGCTGTCATAAAAACTCGCCATAGGAAGCGGAAGGAAAATTTGTGCCAAAAATACACACAACAACAATGAAGGGAATAGGAAAAGCAACATGAGGAGTTGAAATAGGGGAAAACTCCTCGTGCCTTCTTTTCAAAGGAGTAAAAGATAAATAATGGCCGACATGATGCGTGTGTACATGAGTGGTACGAGTTGTCCCCCTCAGGATAGGCTCATTTCCTGAGCATGATGGAAGGCAGGGCCATAACCCACAGTTCCCGTTCCGATATATCTATATATTCCACGCAAATAAGATGATAGATAAGCCACTGCCAGATGACTCAATTAGCGAAAGATAATGAATGGCGTTGCCTTGGCGGAAGATTGTCAAACAGATGCTGCCATAAATGATGATTTAGCCTTGTCCTGCCCGCAATTGGAACTATTTATGGCATAGGCGGAGGCAGAGTTTAAATTGGAAAGGGGGTTGGCGCAGAAAGAGAGAGAGAGAGTTAATTGGTATAGTTAATTTAAGGCACTAGAAGCTTGGGTATTTTCTTTAAATGAAACTATAATTAATCAAGAAACTGGCAGAGAAAATTCAAGGCTATCTAAATTAATTGTTGTGCATCACGAAATAGGATTAACAATTAATAAACAATTCTCCCAAAGCCTTAGTAAAGCTTTGGGTCTTGTGATTCTATTATTAATTATCTCTTTTACAGTATATTTAAATAAATATATATACATCTAAATTTTCATGAAACCTCAACTCTTTCTTATTTTTAATCAAGTTTCCACTCAAGTTTCGATTGCTTTCAATCACAAATAAATAAATCTAGTATAAGTTTGATTACATCTTTTGTTTCAATTATCCAACTCCCCCTTTCTTGGTTTTCAACAAGTCCAATATTTGTAAGATTGATTGGCTGGAATTTCTTGTGGCTATTTCGTCATCCAGGGAATTCCTGGCCAAGAGCTTTGTCTTTTTCTTCCCTCAATCAGCTGAAGTTTGGCAATCAGGCAAGTCCCCCTGCTCTCCTCGTCAAATTATAACCACAAAACTGACTGCAAAAACTCCTGGAGTCCACCTGCTCTTCCCTTGTATTTTTTCTGTTTGCATTTTTTTTTTGTGCCTTGTTTATTCTTGCTGAACTGATTAAGGTGCTTCTTGGCCATTTCGGAGCTGTTTCTTGTTAACGGTTAGCGGCGTTCAACTGTGACAAATGCCTTTGTCGGTTCACCCCACACGGAGAGGCACATAAACATCGTGATATATAGATACTACCCAGTTTCCCGCCCTTGGAACACGGGGAAGCACTCATAACATATGTTGGTGTGTGTGTGCATGTTGGCCAGGCTTAGAAATATTATTTATGAACAAGGCGGCACAGACAATAGCCCGTAATTCTACGACATAACCTTAGACCTGGGTTTTTTTTAGGACACTAAGAAAAAGTTGAAAAAAAATATATAACATCCATTGATATAAAAAAATTTCAAATTAAACTATTATTATCATTTAATTTTAATAAGAATTTAATGAGCATCAGTGTATTATTACATTCCTAATAGCTGAAGGCTTAAATGCATTTATAATTTCTTGACAATAAATCAGAAATGGTCATAAAATATATTAATAAATTACCCTACCTAAAAGAAACTAATAAATTAAATTTACACATTTTTTCCCCCTGTGCATCCTTCGATTCCTGTGTGGCACTTGTAATTTTTGCTGAGGTTTTTTTTCGCTTTGTTGCACGTTTAGTAAATAAATCACGCGTTACGTGGTTCAGCCATTTTTTATATAAGTAATTCGAGCCAAGTTTGCTGTTTTACCCCACACTAACCAGAGGGGGTGTGTGTGTAGAGCATTGATATGGCGATACACACTGATACAGTGACCTGTGAACCCGCTGACCATCGCACCGCCTACTTTCCCTGGCTCCCTTGATGATTTATGGCGTGTGGCCTATTAACGTGTATGTTGCGTGTTCGGCCACGCCTCCAGCCGTTTTTCGGGTACCGAGATTTTGTTCTCTGTGTATATCATAAATAAACGCAAATCTATAAACTAAATAAAGGTACTGGGGCATATAGTATGGTGGGGGGCAAGGGGAAAAGACAAACTAGAACATGAGTCGCTCGTTGTTTATGCCTTGGCTAATGAGCACGAACTTGTCAATGTGTCAATTTAATTAGACAAGCAAACTCACACTGTGCAGCGGCAGTAATAACAACAAGAACAACTCGCCGCCAATTGACATCGAATATTGAATTATGCGCCAACAACAATATGCGTTGGAGGCACCTTATTTGACCATGTTGTATGTTTACTTACATTTTGCTACGAGCTGTTAACATTACAAGGACACACAACCCCCGGATACAATATATATTCACACTCTGATTTAACGTTGGGTTTTGCTACAAAAATATTACGCATACGCCAGGTGTGTTTGTCATAGAGAGAGGGAGTGCTCAGGGAAATAACTAAAGGCGTTGCAATTAAACTCTAAGTAGGATTAAGTCTTGAAGATGATGTATATTTCATTGAGGTAATATGTGAATTCATCATTTATAATTAATTAATACAATTATACTAAGATCTTATTATTTTTAAATATATTTATATGCTCTTGTATAATTGTTATGGATACTGGTTTGTGCTGTTTGCAGCTTTTCCTTTTTTTCTCAGTGAACTAGCCTCACTATTGACAGTCACATCCTGAGCCAAAATCAAATCATTTATGCCAGAACTGTGCTGTCCTTCGGCCCCATCAATAATGTCCCATTGACAGGAGTCCTCCTTAGTGGCTTTCTCTCTCCGCACTCCCTTCTGGCTGCACCCTCTGCCCTCATCATCATTCTTCCCTATCCTTTCTGCCTGAGTCCTGCTGCCTTACCTTCGATTCCCTGAGCCCGGACTTTGGTCAAACAATTAACGCCACAGCCGCCTTAATGATTTATGTGGGACATCAGGCCTTGGTGGAGGTGGAGGTGGAGGTTGGGGGGGAGGGATTGATTTGGAAAATGAGAAGGCTGGGCGGGAAAATGGCTGCCTCAGCTTTTGCAGGGGCTTTGCATTCAGGAGCTGAGCGGATCATTGGGGCTTATAATGAATCAGAAAATCATTGAGGAAAAGGCGATGATGACCACTGATTGTTTCCGGAACATTGAGCTTTGTTCCATCAAAAGGGAAGATATTTAGTAAGGAAATAGTTTAAATATTTAAGAATTGCAAGCAGCTTGTTGTAGCTTCGTGAAGAAGCCCCTAGGAAACTTCTTTGAGAGAGTGTCTAACAAAGTTATTAAATTCCCTGGTTGGTAAGGAGATCTTAGACCATAATCAACTCCAAGTTGAGGCTTTTATCTTCCAAAATTCTCGCTCTCCTTCGGCTTGCTTAGCATGCAAATTTGATGGCGTTGGCCATAAAATGCAACTCGCCTTTCTTCCTACCAATTCCCCGGCTACGTTTTCATTTTCAAATTTCACTTGGAAAATTTTTAACTACTTTCTGGCAAGGCACTTGGTTACAACAACGCCAACAAAAAATAAAAAGGAACCCCTTCCCGCCATCTTAATCCTCTTTTGCCATTGTTTGTCTATTTACACGAGCTCATTAACATTTGAAATGACTTTTTGCTTCGCCGGAACATGGAGTGAGCAGAGTGAGGAGGTTTTTAAATGAGTGAGCGCAGGGGCAGCAATTTTCCTTCAGTTTTCTGTATATATATATATATATATATATATATATATATATATTTTCTTTTTTTGTGTCGAATTATTTTAATGTTTTGCTTTTTGGCTCGGCAAACACTTGGCATCTCTCGTTTTCGCCCCTCTTGGAACTCAGTCCTTCGGCTCTTTTAATTTCTTTCTTTTTGCATTAAATAAAATTTGCAAAAATAATTTATAACCAACAAATAAAAAGGGCTTTTTAAACATTTGCACAGCCTGAGTTTCATTTCGAATACTCTTTGAAAGGTGAGGGGTATATGGGTTTTTGAAGGAAGATGAATGTATAGAATAATGGGGAAATTAAATTAGAAATGTATATCAAAGGGTTAATTTATAATAAGTATTAGCTAAATTATTATTAGACTTTATAGTTTTGGGAGTTTATTTAAATGCTGAAATAATATAAAGAATTAATATGCCTAAAAGCAAATTAAACTATTGACAAGACTTCATTTCTCATTAAGGATACTTTCTGTTCTCTATAGACTCCCCATAATTTCTTTATTTATTCTTATATATTTTTTTTTTATCAATTCCAAGTGGTCGTGTTTTAAATGGAAAACTGAAGCCTGAAGGGTGGCACAAATTGCAGAAGGAGTTGGACGATTTCCTTCGCACTCATTTATGCTAATTTGCGTAATTATGCGCTTCATAAAATCACTCGGCAAATGCAAGCTAAAGTTGAAAAATGTTCCTCAACTTCGGCATTCTTTCGGTCTTCCAACTCTTCTCCTTGTTGTGGTGTAATTTGCTGTTATTGTTTTTTGTTGCAACAATTAACAAACAAGCCAAAAGGCAATACAAATAACACATCAAAACATTGAAAAAGTTTCGTAACCCTCTCCCTTTTGTTCAAATGGAAAAGATGGAAATTCATAAATGAAAAGCCTGCCGAGGCATTCATTAATTCTAACCATAAGGCATCCTTCTAAATTTCGACCCCTTTATTGTTTTGGCCCCCTCAAATTTTGTCATCAGTGTTGGGCTTGCTTGTTTATTTATTATTATTCATAAGGGGATTTTCTTGTTAGATTTAAATATATTAATATAAAAAAAATAATATATAAACAATAAAGGCAGCTAATTTCGGGAAGCTGGGGTATATAAACTTAATTTAAAAGAGAATTAGAGGATTGAATCGGAAATCAATCGTAGCTAAGCTTAAAATATTTGCATATTTAATCGATTTTTATCTATATTTTTATATGACAATTATTGTTGACAAGTCAGCGATTAAAAACTCCTAACTTAGCCAAAAATGCATTAATTTTACTTCGGAAAGCATTCCTGTGTTAGTTTTTATTAAAATAACAAATCTGCATACTCAAATTAAAAATTAAAAAAATTAAAATTTTTTGTCAATTTTAATGCTGTGACCTCTCATAAAATTTTCAAAAAAAAATTTATCAAAAAAATTTTTTTGCCTAAGATGGCTAGATCGATTCGGCTGCTCATGCTGATCAAGAATATATATGATTTATAGGGTCGGAAATGACTTCTTCGCAGCTTTACAAGCTTCTGTCTAAAATTAAAATACCTTACAAGGGTGAAATTGTAATTTCCTTTAATTTAAAAGCTGAAATAATTTGTATTCTTAATTTTATAAAATTTTCACAAAATATAATTTTTTTTTTAAATAAATCCAATCTAGCTAAAAAATGTTCTCAGCTCCCAGACTCATTATTGTCTCATTTCGTTTTAGAAGTGTTAACTTCGTTTCTAAATGAGGCTTCACAGCTTCCCCCTCGCACTCCCTCCATTAGAAGTTAACCCTTTGACGCCCCCACACGGAAGAACACTCAGCAAGCCGAGTTTTGTTGAATGAATAATTGAGGATGGATTTAAAAGCGTGTTTTTGGGGGGGAAGAGGGAGGCTTAATTATTTATCAACCACTCGTCCAGTGGCTGCCAAACTGCGCTAAGCATAAATTATGCCAATGGTTGGAATAAAATCCAGTTTGTTCCCCGTCCCATTGTGTAATTTTCAATTTTGCCTAACGAGTCCGGCGCTCAGCTAACCTCTAACCCGATTTCAGACCAATTTCAAATTGCCGGGCTCACCGTTTTGTTATATGTAAATATTCTGACACTAGAGTGCCAGCGTCCATTGACAAATAAAGTGTGTATTTTTTTTTTATTCGCCAATTCAATGCATAAAAAATGCATCGTTCGGTCTATTCGCATCTATTAATAAACGAATTCAAATTCTGTGTGCGTTCGATTTGCATATTTTATTTGGGAGCGCATCAAATTTGCGCTGGGAATTGATTTCTGATTTTATTAAATGCCAAGAAGCAGTAGCGCTTGGTACTTAATACCTTTTTGGGATCATTTTTTAACATATTAAGTCCACTAGTTAAATCTAATTTAATTTTAACTTTATCAGAAAGAGGGAAAAAATATGGTTGAATTATTATTAAAAGTGCAAATTAGTGCCAACGTTATTAATAAAATGTATTAAGCCTCCGAAGAGTATGAAAACACCGCGTGAGAAATAGTTAAATTAACTTAATAGTTAAAACAATATATGCTTTATTGTAATATCTGACTATTGATATTATTTTTATGATTACACGTGCATGGCCTGCTCTTTAAGTATTTAAACAAAAATTAAAAGACAAATTTAAGCTTCTGAACCATCTTAAATGCCTTGTGCATTTTCCTTCAAAGAGAGAGAGAGACTTCTTTAAGAGTAATTTGTATCGAAATATGGCATACACTCGTAATGGGATGCCTTTTGCATTCATTTACTTGGTCCGTAAAAATGCCAGTTAAATTTGGCTGATCAAAAAGAATTTCCGTTTTCCGCCTTTTTGTCCATGTGTCTGGCATTGCCTCACTTATGTCCATTTTCTGGGCTTTCACATTCTTTTGCCGGGGCATTTTTTGTAGTGCTAAATAATTTTCGTCGGCAACAAAAGGCTCCACTTTCGGGCAGCCACGCCTGCCCACGAGCCTCGACTTGTCTGCCACCATTTTCGGCATTGAAATGCAAATGAAATTGAATTGTTAATTTCAAATAGAAAATCCATGCGGGCCATTCATTCAATATTGAATGTGCTCGCAATAAATGTAATGACTGGCACAGTTTTTCCTCGCATTTCCTCGACGCTTGTTGTTCGATGTTCATTTTTTTCTCTATTTGGCTCTCTCTGGCAACGTGGAGCCGAAAAATTGGCACGCAAACAAATTTTGTAGGAAACGTGGTCCATTATTTTTGGCCATGACAGTATATATACATTATTTTTTCCTTTTTAATATTTGGCATATATGCATATAGAATATGACATTTCCGCTTCCGCTTGTCGAGCCATTTGCAAGCAATGCCTGCGAATCAATTTTCGCGGTGAATAATAAACATTTTTGTGATGCATTAGGATATTTTGTAAATTAAATTAAGTGGAGTATGGCAACTAAATGGTTTATAAAGGTCTAATCTTTTTAACTAGCTAGTTAGTTCTAAAAAAATTCCATAAAATGCATCACATACGTTTATGTAATTATTCCTTAAACAAATTAAACAAAATCCCAAAGAAAACAAAGTTGAGTAAATCATTAAAAGAAACTGTCTTCATTTCCGCTTCATAAAATGCACAAGTTTTTCCTCTTACCCTGGTTATATTTGTTTTTCCTGACCCACTTTTATATTTTATATTCATTTATAGTTTTTTAAGCGCCATCTCAATGACACATTTATGGAAATTATTTCCCTTTTCCAATTTCTGTAATGCTCTATTTCGAGTTAAAAAAAAAAAAATACCTTCAGCGTTGACCCATTGACTCTGCCCCTTAACCCCATTAGACCCTCACCGAATCCCATTTTTTGTTTTCTGGGCCAGCCCCCTTAACCCGCTGCTGGCTACCTCAACAGTTTTCAGTGTGTCAAAACTAAACGCTGTCTGAAAGTCGTTGAACAAGTTGACAAAGGTCGAGAAGGTGTCCCTCTTTTTGCTCTGTATCCCAACCTGCCCCCTTTCACCTGTCCCCGTGCAAGGGGGGTGACCCAGAGCCTCTGCCAAAAGGGTGTGATTATGCCGCTGACACCTGACACCTCAGCCACACACATATATATGAGTTTCTGTTTCCCAGAGTGTGTGTAAAAGTGTGTGAGCGGTCAAAATGTTGGAACCCAAAAAGTGTTGTGGCAAAATATTGTGTACCTGAGCTTTTCCTGGTTGGATTTTCCTTTTATATATGTATATATTTGCACTGGGAGAATTTTGTATTATAAGTTATGAAGAAGTAATATAAATATAATGCATTTTTCTTTGTGTTTTCCAACATTTAAGTGCTGAATATGTGTTATATTCTTGAGATAATATTATTAATTTTTAATTTATATTTTCCTTATGTTATGTTATAGTAAATATAACATTTTAAATTAAAAATAATTTAACATCTTTAGATGTCTATAGAAATGAAATTCAATATACTTTCAATGTAATATATTTATATTTAAGGGATTTATATATAATTAAACCTTCCTTTCATATTTTTAATTATTTTACCTTTTATACCTTTCGCTATCAAATTTTTTTCCAGTGCATGTTTATTTATATGTCTCAGTATTTTTGTATTTTTTCGGAGAACCCTTTTAGCACATGTCAAAGCATTTTGAACTTGTTGGCATTTCGTAACACTTTTCGTGCACTTTTCTATGACTTCCCAATAGGTGAAGAAGCGGGGTTTGGGGAAAATGGCAGCGGATGGGGTTAAGGGTGGCGGAGGTGAAAGGGCAACCTTTGACACCCCTCCCCTGCTCTTTGCTCTGTTTGTTTGTTTGTTTGCTTGTTTTTTTTTGTATTTTTGTTGTGTTCTCCCTCCATTTTCTTGCGGACGACGCCGTTGTTTGGCTGCTTTCAAAATGCCATTTAGTAGAAAATTCAATAGAGCTTTGATTTTGTTTCGTTGATTTTCACAAAGTGCTGCCTGCCCCGAAAACTGGTTAGCACCGTCCTAAAATAGCCCCCCCCCCACCACAGCCAGCCCCGCTTTTCCACTCTTTTAGCCACTCAAATCGATTTGGCCGGCGTTCGTTTTGTTGATTTTTCGTTGCGTTTTTGTTTAGCGCCAGGGGGGTGTGGGGGTGTGCTGGTGAAAATCAAACTGTTAATTTGCGCTTTTGTCTGACTCTCCCACGATTTTCCCCGCACATCCCCCAAGTTTTCCCACCAGGTGAAAAGCACTTTGCGCCACGCCTCCACCCGCCCCGATTGTTTGCTTGCTTTCGGGGTTAGCTAGGCGCTTTTTGTTTCTGCGGTTGGAAATTAATGTTTGTCTAAAGGATTTAATAAGTAAATGATTTTCGTTGTTAACCTTTTTTTCTCGCAGTGAGTGCGTGTGTGTGTGAAGTGGTCCAACATCAACATAAACATCATCAATTTAAATTGGAAATCGCCAAAAAAGGATCCTCGGACCGAATTTAGTTGCAGAAATATTCTTTTGGCCGGCGAATGAAATGCAAATATTTTTTTTAAGAATTTTCAAGAGACCGAGCCGTTGGAAAATCTCAGTAAAAAGGGATATATTTATATATAGCTTTTCATGATATACTTTTTAAATATACAAAAGCCTGGATTTAATTTTAATTGCCCTTCAATAAGCTTGTAAGCAATAAATATTTCTTAAACTGTATTTATCTTAATGAAATCCCAACAAATATTAATCAAAAGTCCAGATAAACTCCATATACTTAAAGAAAATTAAAGGTTGCTTCGGAAGCAAATTTTAAACTGCCAAAAACTGTCTCCATCATCAATCTTTTGTTCAAATTTTGGTTTATTTTTAACCGCTGCGGCTGCTGGGGTGGGCCTGAAAAATAAAAATTCCTTGGGTTCCCCAGCTCAACTATTAAAACATCTTATTAGATTTCTTTGATGGCAAAGTTTTAGATGGAGTCCCGGCTCTTAAGCCCCACCCCCCACCCAACACACGATGCTAGTTACTTTACTTTTTAATTACTTTTGTGCAAAATTCATTTATCACTTTTATCCCAGCTCAAACTCAGACTCAGACTCTCTTCCACTTTCCACTCGAAGATCTATGCGAAGGGCCATTTTTCACCAGCAAACTTTGAGCACACACACACACACACACATATGGAGCAGGAGGGGTTTTCCACACTTTTCAAGGATATATAAAATTGAACTCCCTTTGGCCAGTCATCGTCCAGTTTGGCAGCAACAAAATAAAATCGCAAAAAATCTCTCCGTGTGTGTGTGGGGGGCAAAAAGAAAAAGTCAAGTGGAAATTCAATGATGCCATTAATTGGCCAAAGTTTTCACTTATGTTCTGATTTTTCCCAGCCCCTCCTCGCACCCCACTAAAAAAAAAAAAAAAAAAAAAAAAAGCAAGAGAAACTGTGCCAGGAAGTACGAATGTTGGTAGCGAACAATTTACGATTGCCAGTTGCAACTTTTGGGCCAGCGCTGCGAGCCAAATTGCATGAAATCAGTTTAGTCAGTAGAAACCACCTCCCTCCCCCCTCGTTTTCCACTTGCCCCCCCGACACGTGCCACGCCCCCTTTATCCAGTCGGCTGGGTAATTTATCTTGCAACTAAACGTTTCCTGCCCCGGCCATATGTGAGTGCAAGTGTTAGGATGGCTCAAATTCCGAAGGAGCAAGGAGGAGGGAATGATAGCTGACCCAACCAGGCCTTCTTTTTTAAAAAAACAAAAAAAAAAAAGAACATAGAAAGGAAATTTTTGCATGAAAAATGGCCGCGTCATTAGGCGTTGACATGCTATAAACAAAAATTGTGAGAGGAAAAAATTGCACACCAAAAAATGCAGTGAGGAAAACTCATCAAAAATGCATTGCTAACTTGCTTTATGAAGTCATTTTTGTTTTGTTTTGAACTTTTAGTACAGAAAGCAGTTTGTTAAATTGCATTATAATAGTTAAAATAGTTATAATAACTAAACAGTAATTTTTAAACCTGATAAAAAGAATAATATACTTATTCTAAATGCAATTTAATTATGATTATTAATAATGATTTGGAAGAATTTTTAAATCGTTCGCCTCAGTGCTTGAACTAAGGAAAACACTGGAAAAACTGACACAAACTGAGTGAAACTTTGGGTCCCCCAGATTGATGACAGGCACTCGGGAAAAGCGGGGAAAATGGTGGGGCAAAAGAGTTGCAGCATTCACTGCAATGTCAATCGATGCTGCTCTTGTTTTTCCTCTTCACATTTTTCCACAGGTTCTCCGCCAATTTTTCCTCCTACCGTTTTTTTTTTGGGTTCGCTACTTTGGCTATTGAAACTTTTGCCAACTTGAAACTATTTTCAGGCAGCAGCCACAGTCCCTGCAACACGACTAATAGCCAAAACTTTAAATTGTTCCTACCGCGGCCATATGAAAAGTCAGCGGCAGTGCCACCACCCCACCCCCATTTTCCTGCAGTGGAAAAGGGACTCCGGGACACAGGAAAAAGAGAAAAATTTGCCAGAGAGTCGTTTATCTTCGAGCCCATAATGACAGTTTGGCAAAAGACCTGGCTGCTGTGACAGCTTGGGGCAAAACAGGGGCGGCGGTGTTGGCTGGAAATAGTTGGACATCTGAGCTAATGTTGATTGCGGCCTGACAGTTACCTGTGAACCAGTTTCAGGGGCCATTTTCCGGAGGCCAAGAGAGTGAAGATGGCGGCTGGTTGCAATGGATGGCAACATTTATATAGCTTTGCCGGGGCGAGACGTGTGGCAGATTTCTTGAGTTTCTGCCGGAAAATTGCATTATATGCAGTGTAAAGATTGCAATTGGAAATATGAAGGTATGCCATAAATTTGAGGTTTTTATTAAGGCTATTTTTGAGTGGCCAGAAATCATGACACAATTTTAGACTTGATTTTTAGGATATTTGATGTAGAGATTGCTTTGGAAATGTAAATAAGGGCAACTTATATTATGCTTAAATCAATAAATTAGTTTTTAAAGAAAATTACCAAAAGACACACACAAGCAAAACATACTGATATATTTCAGAATTCATAGATTACTTTTAGACATGGTTTTTAGATGATTCAGACTACTAAGTTATTAATAGGAAATCTTTTTTCCATTCCGTTTTCCATTTAACAACCCAAAATCCAAGTGCAAAAAGTGATCTCTTTGCAAAATTGTTTTATTGCAATCAAAATTCCCTTGAAAGTATTAAAAGTTTAATCCCTTTTCGAAAGAAATGGAGATGGATATGTGATTCAATATCTCGTTAACTTGAACATCCAATTCCAATTGACCAAAATAAAAATTGTACTCATTCTCATGGTCAATTCGAATTACTTTCGCTCATTGCAATGATTGATTTACGATTTCTTTATCCCTCCCCCTTAAAAGGAAATGGTTAACCCGCACTCCTCCCTCCAGCCATGTCGCATTAGCCCCATCAAACTTTTATCGGGGCTTTCTAAGACTTATATGGCTATTGGCTGTGGCCTTTGCAGCCATTAAACTTTTTTATAGGCATTACTTTGATTGCAGCCAGGCGGCGGGAAGCACTTGACCCACAGTTTTATGGCCACTGGACGTGCACTGTGCATGTGTGCGACGGTTTGACATGCAGTTTTTGGGCAATCAAACGGCCCTGGCTCGACGCTCATAAATAACATGCAACACTTCAAAGAGCCAACAGCCACACATTGCATTTCACACATCACACTATATCCGGCAGGCTGTTCCTCTGGGGACTTTTGCGACGTTCTTGGGGCTTGGCTTTCCTGTGAGTGCACAGGGAGAAAAAAGAGAGACTATTCGGAACTATATAGGTTAAATTTGAGATTATAATAGTGTAATGAAATAGTTCTTGAAGGTTCTACAGACTTTAAACATTGAATTTTATGAGCAATGGAAATTTATAGAGGTATTTGGATAGTCAGAAAGTATAGAGAAATTTAAAAAATTTATTAATAAATAAATAAATAAATTATACAATTCATAAACTCTATTTTCCCCCAGAGATATATTTTATACAAGTTTCTTTATTACTTTCACGAAATCAAAGTTGTACTCATGATCCTTGATCAAAGTTGTACTAATGATCCTTGATATAAAGTGTTTTCCCAGTGCTGGATATCCTTTCATTTGCTACTCCCTCCGCCTTCAGAGGCAACAAAGTTCCAGTTGTTGTCATAAATTATACGACAAATGCGTTTGTCTTGAGTGGGAGCCCATATCCTTTCTGCATTTCCTGCTGCCCGCCTCTCGGGCAACCTTCTGCTCCTGCCAACTGCAATCATATTGCCGTCGCTGCTGCACTGTCGTGTTGCATACATTTTTGGGCACGGCCCGGGGGCCCAAGTAGGAGGTGGTGGCGGATGGGGCCGGAGGTCATATAGACTATGCAGCTAATATTATTTTATTGCTTGCGACTTAAGAAGCCGCAAAATTTATGCGACAACAACATGGAAGGCGTCGCGTCGTGAGGGCGTGTTGCCATCATGAGACAGTGCATGCTCTTGAAATATTTACAAGGGGAAATAAATTGAAAACTCACATGATTTTACTGGCTATAAGCCATAAGAGGGACGTTATTTATTACATATATATCATATTGTATATGTTGGGTTGTTTTATTAAAAACTGAAATCTTAAGAAGTTTCATTATACTTATAAATCAAGAAAGAAATATAAGATTGAATGCATTTATATATAAGATCTCTCTAAATTCTCCTAATTAGTCTCTCAAAAATATTTTAGATTCCGTTTTTTCGGTCTAAGCATATATTTAAAACAAAAAAGTGATTTTTTGAAGCTTAGTCTCTCAAACTGTGAGATACCTGTAGCCATAATAATAAAAGCCCAGCCAGCAGGTTGCCATTTGCCATTTTCGCTGCCAATGCAGCATTGTTCCCCTTTCTTCTCCGGCTTCTTATTCAGCTCCTTTGGCTTCTCCTTGTTCTTCTGTTGCTACTACAGCTCCTGCTGCTCCTTCTGCTCCTGCTGCTCCTGCTGCTCCTGCTGCTCCTGTTGAGGGGCGAATGCAAACAAATTTGCATGCCGTCAGTTACTATTTTACTGCCAGCTGGGAGAGCTTCCAAAGGGTGATGGCGGGAAAAACTGGGGAATATGGTAGTAAATCTTTTTATGTGTATGTGTGTGGGTGGGTGTGTGGGTGAGTTTTCCCCATTGCCATTGCGGTTATTTCGCTTCGCTTCGCAGCAGGTGGAAAATGGAAATGGAAGGCCTGGAACTTCTGGCAAGCGTTGCCACATGGTGTGAAATATGCACCAAGAAGAACTAGATGCCAACGAAGCGCCAGAAGCTCTAGAAGTTCCCGAGTTTAGAAAGGACACTGAGGGAAAGTTTAGAGGAAAATTTTAGTCTCGATTGTTTTTTATAGGCTTACAAAAATTCAGCATTTTCTGAAGGGTTTACAGAATGTATTTAATGAGAAAGTGAAGGTTTATGCCTATTTTTGAATAATTTAAAATATTTTAAATTTTTTTGTTAATCCAACTTTATTATTATTTTGAAAATTTATTTTCTTTAAAGATTTTTAGAATTTTTCTCTCAGTTCATAAAGAACACAAAGATCCCAAACGGCGAAGTTGGCTGGTGAAAACAAAAGCGGCGCCGGTTACGAGTGCCACATAAACGTCTGCAGGTGATACCCCTTTTTCTACCATTTCCCGGTTTTCCTTCCCCCCTCTTCTTTTACTATCCCTTCCCCCTCTTCTTCTACTATCCCTCCTCCCCCTCGATTCATTTCGCTGCACTTCGCACACGTTGCACACACGTGACTTGTTTATGTAGTTGAACTTTCTGGCTGCGTCAGTGGCTCTCAAACCCTCATAACCCATCCAGCATCCAGCAGCCTTTGCTTCATTTTCTGTTTCGTTAACTACAGGCACACACACAGATACTACATACACACTCACACACACATAGCGGGGAACAGGTGCACCTGAGTCAAGTGTGAAACTTTCTGCGCTTCTTTTTATTGATATTTAAGCATTTTTTATTGTGCCCGCATAAATTTGGGGCTCATTTGTTCAAGGGGGGGATGGCAGTTAGAAACTGTGACTTTGAAGTGGAAATAATAGAAAAATATATCTCTATACATTTATAAAAATTTTAAAAGCGTTTTTATCTAATCTACAATTTTCTACATTTTATTTCCAGGTTCTCGAAACCTTTAAGAACACTCTAATGCCTAAGGTAAGTGTTTTTTAAATTAAAATATAAAATAATTCATTTAATGTAATTTTATATAAAATAATTAAGAACATGTTTTGAAAACAATGGCAATATTTAGTTTATAAATTAATTTATTTCCTTGCCAAGTTACTTGTAGTTACACTTTTCCTTGTCCTTGGCACTTCTCATACCTGACACCACACCGTAGAAGTTTTCCACTCATTATGCTGGGGAAAACTTCTTCACATCTCGGCAGTTGCAGCTGCTCTGTTTTGAAAAGATTTCCCTTAAAGTTTTCCCAGTGAATTCAAGGCAATCTTTAAGCCAACAAATCAAACTGGAAAAGAGAACAAACACAACTCCCTGCGATGGCACAAAATGCCGGCTAATTTGGCATTTAAACGTCAAATGTCAATCCAAATAGGAACACAAAAAAAACAGAAATAAAATAAAAATAAGAGAGAACCATAAGGGAACTGGTAATAGAAAGAAGAAATAAAAATAGGAATCAAGGGATAATAGAGAAAAATAGAGGAACAGCCAGCAGAAAAACATAATTGGCCACAAAACCAACTGGGAGCTGCAAAAAAAAAAAAAAAGAAAAGAAAACAAAACACTGAGAGCTCAAAAAGCAAAGAAAATTTGCTTAATGCCAACGAAGGAAAAATACAAGCAAAAGGAAAACTCCAATGCAATGCGATAGTTAAACAAGAAAAACTAAAACTCCAAGAAAAAAAGCGAGAAAAAATGAGGGGAATTGAAATAGCGAAGCATAAGTAAAGTTGTAAGCGAAATGGCACCGAAAAATCTGCATTCCTTATCCACACTTTTCCCCAAAAAAATAACATTTACATACATATATGACTCCGTACAAGAAAATCGCATTTTCAAAGCTTGGGTAAAAGTGGTGCGAAATTCGAAAAAAAGGATGAGGAAAATCACACGCCGCACATTGCGTTGAAATGCAGCGACAGATAAGGCTAGGGGAAAATTTGAGGAACGTGGATTTGCCAGGGAGTTGCAGCTTCTAGCGATGTTTTTGTTGCTTACTGAAAATAAAATAAACACTCCCGTTCCAAACTCCCAATCGTCCTGCTTTCCAAAATAAAAAAGAAAACTACTGAAAAATGTGTAGCTCTCCTTTGCTGTCGTTAAGTTGAGTGGGCGAACAAAAGCTCAAGTTTTTCAAATACTTTTTTATGCAACTTTCTACTCCACTAGTTTTGCATACTGATAGAAATTGGACTTCTTTTAGAAGCAGAAAATTTAAATATAATATAAATATAATATTAATTAAATAAATACTTTTTGAAAGTACAGGATTAGGGATTTATTATTTAGTTTCAGAGAAAATAAAACTTAGAAGGATACTACAGTTTCCTCAATCTCTAAATTGAGGATGTTACCCTCATAAAAACATAAGAATAACTTTCACAATTGTCCAGTATTATTCATTATATATATTCTTAAACAATTGCTAGACTTTTTGAAAAGTGCATTCCCTTACACATACAGCTTCATCATCATCAATTTTTTTATAGTAAAAGCCAGAAGCTGTAAGCTTTCTGACTCTGGACTCCTGGCTTTTGTATCTGCATCTGTAGTTATATGTATCTGTATCCGAGCCTGTATCTGTGTCCCGTCCCAGGCGCCGGCACATGCATAAAACATGCAAGCCATGGTATACCGTCAACAAAAAAAATACAAAAAAAAAAAGAGGAAAGAAACAAACTGCAGATAATGCCGCCGCCGGTGGCCAAAGGACCAAAGGCAGGATCGGCCGCGTCAAAATTCAATTGAGGCTGCCAAGGCGAAGGGAAATGCAGAAATGCAAATTAGAATGCCAAGCAGCACCGCCAGATGCCGCAAAAAAAAGAAGGGGAAAATACAAAAGATACAGATGCAGATACAGGGGTGGGTGGTGGGCAGGTGGCCTTGTTAATTGTATGCAGTTTCCTAGGTGTTGCTGTCCGTTTGCACCTGACAGGCCGGCCCCAGACAGACAGGTGAGGGAAATACAAGAAAAAAACGGAAGAAAAGTAAAATCTAGGCAAAGGCAGTGGAGCAGCAAATGTATTCCCCGAAATTCTCAAGTGTTTTGCTCGCCAGCAAAGAATCCCCAGCCAAGAGACCCAAAAAAGATTCATTTTACTGAGGTAATTTTTTGTGTGAAATTCTAGAGAGCGTCGGGTGGGCGGCAGCAGATGTATTCATACATTAATCGGATTGCTTACACTAAAATGGGTCAGAAATTAAACTGATTCGAATGGAGAAAAGATATGCAGTTATTCAAAACAAACGAAAAGAATTCTAACTGAGAGCTAGGAATATGAGAAGCGGCTTTATTAGAGCTTTATTTTTAAAGAATCTTTTATTGTTTTATACACAAATTTATTGAATTAATTTTCCCTTTTTTCTTGTATGATCCAGCTATATTAATTTTCCTTTTATTTTAATAACCTGCGAATTTATTTTTGTATTTCCCGCAAATACTCGATTGTTATTTTTATTCATTCCCAGAATACACACATATTCTTGATATTTAATATTTTTGCTAGATCTCTCATTTCCATGAAATTATTTCCATGAAATTATTTGCATGGATAGTGTATAGCTAAACTGGCAGAAATATTTATGGTATAATATTCAATATACTTTCTTAAGCTGTGTCAATCTTTTTGAGTTAATATTCACAATTTATTTTGCCATGAAATAATTAATTTAAACATTATATTAAACTTTAAAAATTTGCCAATCTATTTAATAATATCCCTATAATAAACTCCGCCTTCAATTAAATATTGAAGAGCATTCAAAATTCGTTGCAAGCACTTATTTGTGGGTGTCTCACATTTCTGGAGAACTCACGTAATTTGCTTGTTTATCTGTGCGAGTTTTGGGTGCCTCGTGTGTCTGATTTAATTATTTCTGACACAGACAGATACTTTTGCCGCCTGGCAACAGTCGTGGCCGAGAGACAGGAGGACAGGAGGTCCCCTCGCACATGGCTGGCAAATATTTGGCAAGGATCACTTTCAATTTTGCGAATCAAGTCGAAGTAGAGGGGAATTCAAGCCATGACTGGGAGTGGAAAAAAGTGCTCAACTTTTTGTGAAATTCGAACAACAACAGCACAACTGTTGGCCCAATCTTCAATTTTCCAGCACCTTTTCTGGCTGTAATTTTAAACTCAATTAAATGGCTCGGCACGCATGGTGTTTTTGTTTATGGCAATTGCGGCTGGGAAATTGTATTGAGCTAAGCTCATACAGAAATTAAAAGGAAATTGAATACAAACAAAAGGCAGCCAAATCTGATTGGATTGGGTTTTGGCCAGATGCTTGGCCTGCAGCACAAAATAATAATTAACAATACAAGTTTATGGCAGAGAGGCGAAAGAGCCAATTTGTCCGTAGGCCGGATATGAGGGAAGATCTTAAGTCTCCGAAGGCCATAATTTATGTGATTTCCCGCATGTGAATAAAAGCCGGAAATTCAAAGAAAACAAGCACACATTTTCAAGCCGAAAATTGCAAATAAATGAGAATGACACTGACTCTACTCTGCCATCCATCCCCCGCACACTGTTGTCTAGACTTCCGTCGAGACTCGTGCGCCTGAATCTCGCAAAAATGAAATGCGAGGAAGCCAACGCACTTACAGATACTTAAGAGCATCCGGTGGATGCAGTTAAAAAAAATATTTCCAAGGCGACAGGAGAAGCTCATGGCGACCAACGTTCTGGCCAAATGTTAATAAACATTAATTGCACAACATTTTCCATGAATGCTGTTGCCAAAAGCCAGAGCACAGATTTTTATTACTGCCATAAAATAATAAACAATGACGATCGGTAATGCTCTTACCGAAAACCGTTGAAAATACATTGCATAAAATACAATATTAAAATATATAAATATTCCAAGATTAAACCTTAAATTCTTGTAGTTTTGCAACCAGTAAAATTATTATTTCCATTAAACTTTGAATTTCTAAAAGTCTCAAGTACACCGCAGAGTTTTTATTAATTTTGTAGCTCCACAATTTCTCCTTTATTTTTTGTTGCCAAGCCAACAAGTTTACTCCCTTACCATTCACTACTTTTTTTCATGAGAGCATTTAAACTTCGATCCTTCAACGGAAAGGAATTAAAACAACTACCAAAAAAAATACAGAAAAAAAAAACCGGCGGAAACATGAGGAAAAATCCTTCAATTTTTATTTCTTTCCCTTTACCTCATTTTTTGTGTCTTTTGTCTTTTCGTTTTACAGTTGAGCGAATTTTCTTTTAATTAATTTTAAATGAATGTCGTCCGTTTTGGCGCGCTGCAAACTTTCGCAGGACTCGCAGGAGTCCATGGGTTAAGGTGAGAGGGTGAAATCGAGGGGGGGGGGGAACTTTGGTGGACATCGTTGACTTTTAGCTTAATTAGCTTTCGGACGAGCAGCGTTTTTCGTGGAGTGGAGAGCAGAGTTCAGTCAGGTTAGCTCCTGATTCGGCGCCAGCAGGTCCTTCGGCGTCCCCTTCCCCCATTCCCTTCGAAAACAACAACGTGCGGCAATTAAATATTGCATTCTGTGGCAAGGGCTTCGAGACAATACTGCCACTGATGACGTCACAGAGAGTGCACTTGGCTGGGGCATGAAAAACAGAGAATAAGAAGGAAAAAGCAGGAGCTTTCCAGACAGACAAAGAGGAGATAGACCGACAGGCACTGAGAAAATATTGTTTTTTGTGAGAGATTATGATTATGATTTGGAATTAACATTATAAACGTAATTTCTTGTTAAAGAAAAGGATTTCAAAGGATTTAAAATGCATTATAAATGTATCCAAATAAGGGAAATACAGCCTTAAAGTCATAAGTACTTTCAGGAGATTCAAAATGAATAAAAAAGGGGCTTTTAAATTTTATGAAAACCCTTAATTTTATTATTATCTTGCATATCAAATGTGCTAAAACCTTAATAAATGAGCAGCTCAAGCTTTGTTTCTATTTGTATTTTTTTTTTGTCTGTAGAGACAAACAGATGATGATGTCCTGTTTTTGTATACAGCATGTTGTCCTTTTGTGTGCGTTGCCTTTTGCGCTTTTATGCAACTTTGTTGTTCTCCCTTTTATTGCTATTGTTGCTGCTGGCTCTGTTGTTGCTGCAATTGTTGCAGCAATGGTTATTGCTGTTGTTGCTGGCGTCGCAGCATGTGGCAAGGCTTTTGTTGCCGCTGTCGTTGCTAGCAAAAATGTTTACTTGTTTTGCTTGTTTTTAACATTTTTATACCGTCTACCAAGTAGGGCATAAAGGTATATTGTTTTTTGGTAAGATAATTAGGGTTATAAGAAAATATCTGTGATATATGTAGCTTTTGTTTTTTGAAAGGGAAATCTATTTAATACTTAAAGAAAAGTATTGGATTTTGTTTTAAACCTTTGTATTACTTAAGGGCATTTAAAATTGGAGATGAGCTGCTGTAAAGTTTTAATAACCTTTTATTAATATATCTTCGATATTTATAGAAATTTCATCTTTTAAATATAAAAGAAACTAACTTCAGAAAAAAGGAGTTTATAACCTTATTAAATTATGGAATCGAATCGAAACCCTGTAATAATTATCTCTAAATATAAACATTCTTTTTTGATTCTATAGTTATCGTTATTTTTCTAAGACAGTTTTTTCGTCAAATCAAAGTTTCATAACTTTATCAAAAAAGCCTTAATTTTAATTGGGAAAGCTTTCCTATGTTAGTTTTTCTTAGTTTTATAAATCTGCATACTCAATTTTGAATTTTAAAAAATTTATTTTTTTTTCAATTTTTTTTTAAATTTTAACCACTTAAAAAAATTGAAAAAATTGTTAAATTTTTTTTTCTTCCTGAGATGGCTAGATCGACTCGGCTGTTGATGCTGATCAAGAATATATATGATTTATAGGGTCGGAAATTACTCCTTCCATGGTTTTCAAGCTTCTGACTAAAATTTCATAAATAAATAAATATTAAAATTAACCAAGATAAAGCATAACTAAAATAAGAAACTACTGAGTGTCTCAATTGTCGACTTTCACTATTCCGACTAATTTCTTTTTTTGCCGTCTGTTCCTGTTGTTGTTTCCGCTGTTTTTGTTATGTTTGTCGTCACTCGTTTGTTTCTGTTTTGTGTTGCCGTCGCCCCGCCCTGGAAGCAACCCCAAAAAAGCCCCCTCCGTGAACATCTCCACTGTCATCCCTTTGGTATTTAACATTCATTTGGAATTGTCATGGCCCGCTGTTGGTGGACGGCTCCTTCCTGCTCGACGATTATGTTGATTGCAGCCGAGTTCCTGCCGCTCCTCTGATGCAGTCCCCCGCATCCTGGCCGCACTCCTTATTGTTCGGCTAACTGAATGATGGCGGCTCCCCGGCTGCCCGCTCCCCGCTCCCCGCTCAGCTCCGATTCCTAACTTCATGCCCCCGGGGTTTTTATCCACTCATTTAGCTTTTGTGCATTGACATCGCCGGGGCATAATGTTCATTATATCCTGTTGATCTGCTCTCCGAAAAAGGAAGTGGCTCTTGGAGACGGAGACGGAGGGAGAGCTGCATGGATTTTAAAAGCAGACAGCCTGTCAATTGCATGCTTATGCCGAGCATAAAGCCGGCAGATTCCCGTTTTGCAACCCATAAATTGCTAAAGTTTTTGGCAGCTATTTCGAGAACATCTCTGTCAACCGATGGATGGGTTTTTCCCTTAGCCACTGCACCCCCCCTCGGCGCTCTGGGCACAAAAAAATTTGCATTTTGGGCATAGACTTGTAATTTGATTTTTGACAAAACGCCAAAAACTTGTTTAGTTTTTGCTCTCACTAAACTTTTGGGTATGTGTATTTTTTGGGCAGGTGTTAGGCAGGGGGAAAATGCATAAAATTTGCAGATTTGGGAAAGTAATATAAAAATAGAGTTAAGGAAGGTGTAGTAATCCTTTTTAAAAATTTTTACAAAGAGTTAGTTTGTTATTTATTTTAGAACTACTTATAATATTTATGCTACATAAATTCTTTACTGAAATCAAAAAAAAAAACGCTTTGTCGTAAATAATTACAATTATAATTAATGCATTACAAAGCGTACTTTCTTCATAAATAATTACAATTATAATTAATTACAAAGCCTACTTTCTTTGGATTTCTGTAAATAATTATTTTTAAAATTCATTAATAATTTGTTTAATTAAATATTAAAAATATTAACAATGCTAAAAGCCTTAATTTAACTATTATATTCAATCTCTTATACGTTTTAAAGTATCTGCAAAACTGGGTTTATCCATAGCGAACTTTATTAGATAGGTTTCCCTAAGCTTAAGGTCTATGTATATAAGACTAAATATTATTTTTTTAATAGTATTATTTAGGGCATTAAATTAGTGCATATAACCTAAACTGATTTTTCCAATTTCTTGTTTTATTTATACGCAAGTCCATCCGTTTTCTCTGCAGCTCTTCAGCCATTTCCCTTAAAATTTATATTGCATACTTTCCAGCATGCCGAATTTTTGGCTCGCTTTTGGAAAACTCGCCGCTTTTCCGTTTCCCTATCGTCTCTCACTGCCGTCCAAACGAATTTCCCCACTTTTCGGACAGGACTCGAATGCTGTGTCGAACGCTGCTTCATTTATATTTCAATTTTGATTCGTTTCTTGTCAATCAGTTAGACAAGCCCCCTCCCTCCCGCCGCCTTCTTCCTTTTTTCCCTTTTTATTTTTCCCCGAGCCTCTGGCGAAGGCTAAAAATGCGGCTGTCTGTGGCTTTTCGGCGAGCTGAAAATGTTTCAACGTTAATTGAAAATTTATTGAGACAAATTGTGTTTTATTTACGCATTATTGACGTTCGGCCCGCTGTTTCTTTCGGCTTTGTTCGCCTGAATTATTGGGCCCGTGTTGTTGACGATGATGAGGGAAATGTGAATGTGAATGTGAATGGAAATGGCAATGGCAATGGCAGTGGCAATGGTAATAAAAATGAAAATGCCTGCAACCTGGATCAGTTTCCACTTAATAACGCTTTAATGTGATTTCGGTAGGTGTTGGGGCACTGGGAAAGAGAGCGGCTTTTCACCTCTGACCAACCTTTGTTTTTCATAAATTGTGTGATAAACATGCCAAAGTCATTACCGCAAATACAGTTCGTCAACATCATCATCTGTACTTTTAATTAATGCAAACAGATTTAACTTATTTTTTTTTTATGTGTGTGTGGGCTTAATCATGCGCGTTACATGTTACATAAGTGAGCGGGGCTTCATGGAAATTGATATAAATCAATTGTCGCACGGCGACATGGCAAACAAAAGTGACGAACGAATCCCCGCCACGTGTGTGGGCAAATAAAAATTAAATGGAATAATGCATACAACACAAAAAATAAAAAAAAAAATAGGGGAAAAGAGGAAAAGTTGGTCCATTAAAATGAACGGTGGAACGATGCCATTTCCATTGCGGAGGCTTATGTCACTTCATTCGTTGCTCTATTCCCATGACAACTTCATGAATAAATTCCCCCTCGATGCCCGAGCGGGAATTAATTTATATGATATGTAAATTAATATGGAATATAAAATTTGTGCAATTAGCCGCCTGAATTGATTGACAAGAATGGCACTTTTTTGTAGTCCAAAAAATGATCAACAAATTATTTGGGAGAAGCTGATTAAATTATAATTAAATGAAATATGTTGGTGTTGCTATAAAATAAATGGAAATTTATATATATTTAAAGCGATTTTAGTATAAAAATCATTTGGCGGGGATTATAGAGGACAGGCATTTATGTAAATGAATATGGCAAACAAGTGTTAAATATTATAAATAAATATTTAGATTGACTTTTTATGGGTTAATGATTTATGGAAATAGGTTAATAATTGAAGGTTATTTTTAATTTATAAATGCTATTTAAAAAGCGTTTTTAATGGGGTTTTAGAGTAACAAAAGCTTAAGTGCTTTCTATTGTAATAAATTAATATTTTTCTAAAAACTCTTCCCTTAACTGCAGCACCTTAAGCGTTCTAATTTGAACATAATCACATTTAAAGACTTCACACCAACTCTAAATAATAATTCCCAGAAAAAAGTGTTGCTTATCTATTATTTATGCTTTTAAATACTTTTAAATGTTCAAGAAACCCTTGTAGATAAATACACACAAACACACACACACACTTAACTGATCCCTGGGGGGTGCGGCAACCAGTTTCGCAATCAATCAATTCCCACTGCTCGCAATTCAATCGAGCCCCGATATTTCCATTTGAAAATTTCAGCTGCTCAGTGAGTCGAGGACGAGGAGGCTCTTTCCACTTGATTGCTCTCTCCGCAATCCACAATCAATTTGTTAGGCAACCCAGTACAAGGCCCTCCACCACTCACGCAAATTATTTAATTATTTATGCAAATAAATAACTTTATATAGCACTTAATTTTATATATATGTGCATATATATATTTTTTATGCTGCTGCTGCCACGTGTGCGATGTGCCAATGTGAGGTAAAAAAGATTTTTACGCCAACTAAAGGTGTCAAATGGACTTAATTCATATTATCATTTTCAGAGCGAACACACGCCGCCGCCTTTTTTTTCTGTGTCTGTGACATTTATTATTTATTAGGTGCACTTAAATATTTTATACACACATTCTGTTAGTTTTTTCATAATTTATAAATTGGCCAATTGTGCGTGAGGGCTTAAAGAGAGCGCGTTTGCGGTGATATTACGTGAGCCTGCCACCTGACAATCAATTGTCGCACTCATTGCCCCACTGTGCGTTGAGAGGCATAATGAAGTTGATGCGCCATTGTTCCAGGCCTGTCAATAAAGTGTCAATAATTTATAAAGCAAACAGAAGTTGTCCCTGGCATAATGCCATATAAACAGGGCCCCGGACCCGGCTCAAAATGAAAAAGTATCGCTTCTAATGCAAATATTTGCCAACTGTGCTCGCGACTGCTCGCTGCCAGCTCACTCTCTGTTTATTTAAAATTTATTAAAAAACAAGCCAACAAATGTTTACACCCCAAGGAGAGAGCGGTGTTTATTATATGATTGCAATGCATGTTGACATACTTATAGCTCATCAATGTCTGTCTATCTGTCTGTCTGCCTGTCTGTCTGATGATGGGATTGATTCAATTCATATCGAGGGTTTGTTTGCCAAGAAGCGTGTGCTGCGTGTAAACACTGGCAATTTAAATAATTAATCCATAAATATTGCATATATTTAAAGCGAGTGAATTCGAGACACTCGAGCCTGAATGATAATTCCTTGGCCAGGTATTTGAATAATTCAATTCAATTGTAATTACGATATCTTGAGTAATTAAGCAATGAACATGGCACACAGTTGAGGTATTTCTGCTGGCGAGGTGTTGTTAAATTATTAAATAAGTGTTAAGAACAACAATTTTGTAGATGGAAATTTCAAAGCAATTTAATTTGGTTTACTGCTCTGTGGTTGCAGCTGCCGAGTAGCTTAGCTGGGAATTTTCCTGGCCTGGAAATTAATAGTGGTTAAAGTGCGAAAAAATTTAGCTTAAGAGAGCTTAGTTGAGGGAAAGTAGATACTTCCATATGCAAACTGGGATATATTTTAGTGTTTTGTGATTAATTTAAACGAAGTAACTCTAAATCTATTGAATAAACTATGATGTAAGCTAATTAAATTACGTTTCTATATACTGAACGTATTAATCTTATCCTCCCCTTACCATTCTCTAAACGCTTTCCATAACTTTCTGCTAAACTGCCCCCAAAGTTCCCTGAAGCTAACCTAATCCCAAATATTCAATAATAAACCACAAATCGCACACAGAACGCCCCCTTTGGAAAGGCGCCCCTCAAAGGACGCTCGGGGTTTCCGGAAAGCGGAAATCTGGCAAACCGAGTACCGCAAAGTGGGCGCCGGGAAAAGTGTTGTAAAGCGCAGCGAGGCGCGAGACTCATGCGACTGATTAAAAAGGCGCGCCTTCTAAAACTGTCAAAGAGCCTTTGGCATGGATTTTATGATGAGAAAAACTTTTGAAGCGAAAGTGCGAACGCGTTGGCGCTGGCGCTGGCTGTCATCGTTGCAGGTCCTGAGAAATTAAAAGGGGAAGTACCCACCCGGCAAGGAAGTGCCAAAGGGGGAGGGGGCGGTCTAGTAAGATTGCAGAAGGGAAATACTGCAGCAAAGCCAGGTGCAAGTGCACAAGGTCTCCGTGTTGACGCAGTAACCGCTGCATTTTGTCCTTTGTAATTAAAGTTTAGACCTCGTCGGATGAGGAGAGATTATGAAACGTCGAAGGAAAGCGGTTGCCAAGGTGCCACGAAGACAATCCAGGAACCAAGCCTTGCCTCTCGGGCAGGAGGATCCTAGAACAGTCAACAGCAGACAGCAAACAATGCGGCAAAGGCCTTTCTCTAATTCGCAGCTAAAGACACAACAATAAAATATGAATAAGAGCTAGAACAAAGATTTAAATACTCTGCAATTTAAGTATTTGAAATATTTGATATATTTAAGGTCATTAAGAAAACATTTAAGGAAATGTTTCAATCATTTTATCATGGAAGAGGTAGAGCCTTCTCTATTTTCTAGTTTAAAAGTTTAAAATATATGGTATAATATATATTTTTTAAATTCCCCAAACATCCCTAGGAAGGGTATAACAATTAGAGCTTTCCGCAGGACCTTATATCAGCATATATGCCATGTGAAAAGTGCCACTCGAGTGGCGGCTGAGGGAAGACAACAATAGAGGCGAGAGTCGAGAATGAAAATTGTGAGAATTGTGTGGCGAAAGGCTTGATAAAAAATGCTAGATGAGAGGAGGAAAATGCAGGGAAAACCTGCTGGCGGAAAGAGCAGCAGCCGAGTGTCTTATTTTAGTTATGGCAAGGAGCATCCGTCTGGGCCCCGGGGCCAAAAACTGTCGAGTGTCGAGAGCGTGGAGAGAGCACGGCTCAGCGACTCGAAACAAAAGTGCAACTGCCTCCTTGGAAAACCCAAAGAAGTTGTCGCAGATTTAGCATTCAACTTACAAGCGAAGGACAATTGCCGCAGGGTGAAGGGGGGTTCGGTTGGAAAAAGGACTAAGGACAAACTGTTGCCGCGCGCTGCTCATTCTAATTGAAAGCAGAACAACAACGGGAATGGCAAGGAAGGGCGGAGGGAAATGGGAAAGCTAAGCGCTGCAATTTGCACAAAAAGAAATTATGCACAGCTTTGGCCGAATGGAAAATAAATCTGTGCTGCAGCTGTAGCAAGGCTCTGTCGCAAAAAGGTCCTTGGAGAGAGAGATGGCCACTCAGAGATACCCTGGAAATTAAAAGGTGCCGTGGGAAGCAATTAACGGAAAGGAAAAACAATTAGACAGTTGGGAAAATGATAAGAAAGGTAGTCACAAGGCAGGAGTTAATAGGAAAGGCAATCACGGCTGTAGAAAATTTTGGTGGCAAGGAAACGAACTTACTTACTGCATAAATAAAGGAAATACACCAAGAACTTTATTGAGTATTATAATAGAGTCTTTAAATGTTTTCAGAAAATATTATTAAATGCAACTATTTGATTTAAGCAATCTGCTATTAGTATTTGACTAACAATAAGAAACAGAAATACTATTTTGCATAGAATAGAAACATAGCAACTCACAAAAAAAGACAAGCTACCCCTGGAACACGTGGAAATGTCCTGGGGGATCCCCTCCTGGTCACCTTCTTAACCCCGAAAGAAGAAAGGACTTGCAGAAGTGCGAAATTGTAATAAAAAATGCAATACCACGTGGCAGGGGAAAGAAGGAAGCCAAGCTGCTGGATCCTGCCACGAACCTTGAGGCGTCTTTGGCAGAGCTAAGGTTAAGGGAAACTCCACCACAGTCCCCCTCGCTCCACACTTCAATGGAGTTGCTTAAATCTAATTTGGGTTGGCTTTTCCTCCTGCGTCTTTTTTGCCTTTTGTGGCATTAGCTTGCCCGGCACGTGTTTAAGAAATTATCCTTGCTTGGAAAGCCAAAAAAAAAATGAGGAAAATTTCAATTGCTAGAAGTTTCCTTCGCGCGCTGCTCTGACTTTACGCTCGCGTTTAATTCTTTTTTTCGCAGCTCCTGCTGCTGCTTCTGCATTTATGAAAAATTCATAAAGGATAATGAGCGACAAGAGCGTGTCATCGAAGAGAGAGCGAGGGGCAAGGAGTTGGGGCCAAAACGTTTTGCCGCGCCAGCGAGCAGGCAAAACGGTGTGAAGCAAGGACATGCAGGCAACTCTCTGCACTGGACATCCTGCCTCCACCTGCCAGCAAGGAAAATGGGAGAATTTCACTCCTGTTGCATCTGGCGCTAATTAAAATCCCGACGAGCCAAGCTCTGATGGGTTGCCATGACAGGTGAGCGTGCGTCCTGCCGCGTAATAGAGTCAAAGGTGTTAGATAAGTAGCTGGCAAAAAAATGCATGTACATATATACAAGATATATATAATAAGGCACCAGAGGCAGGGTTACTTTACAGTGGCGGCCACTGCAGTTGACAAGTGGAGCAAATAAACACGGAAAACAAAGACAAGCCACCCGCATTCCACTCGCTGTGACTTAAACTTTTGCCTTAGGCTGACACACGGAAGAGGAGAGAATATAGAATGAGGGCCTACAAGGGGACATATTCCCCATTTAGTTATTGGGTTAATAAAACAAAAGTGCGGGGCACAAAACAAAAACACAAAACCAGGCTCACCTAGTTGCAGGTCACACAGCCACCTCACTGGAAAAATAAATCTTAGAAGGGGAAAAGGAAAAATAAAATGTATAATTATATATTCCATATAGAGTTAAGGCTTCAATTTCTTTAAAAATATATCTTTACTAATGAAATTATCTAAAAAATTGATTAGATAAAGATTATTTCCAACACTTGCACAGTGCGTATACGTAATATTCCTATAATTTACCTAAAACGTTAAAGAAAATCGAAATGCTGATTTTCTCTAGGATTAAAGTACTTGAATATTATCTCTAAACTATACCAAACTAAAACTACATTTTCTTCAGTGTCTCTACACGTTTTTTTTTTCATTCAGCTTCACGGGGCGTATGCGCAATATTTGTGTGTGAATTAACAAGCCACCGCCGCTAAAGCGCGAGGCCGGGCACACGGGGGGAGTGCGTAACTAAGACAACTGTACAGTTGACAGTTGACAGTGTGGGGAGGGGGGAGGAAAACTCAAAGGGGAAGCGGGGAGGAAAATACCTGACACAGAAATGGGAACGGACAAAGAACGGATAAAGAGTGGACAAAGGTAACCAAGGTGCTGCAACTCGGTTCGGTGGAAATTCCGAATTCCTTGCTTTTGGCTGGCTCTTGTTTTATTTTTTTTTTGTTCAGCGCTTTCCTTTTCTCTTTGGCAATAGTTTTCCACATAATTTATGTTTTCCGTTCGGTAAAAGTTGTAGGATATGTGTGTGTACTATATAGATGCAAGCAGCTCGTGTTATCTCTTTGGGTGTGTAAGTAGTAAAGTCGGCATGCGTTGGCGTTGGCTTTGGGTTTTTCCTTTGAAGGGCATTAAAACCACAGTATGAATACTTTTCTTTATATAACTTTGTTGGTTTACCATTAACTAAGCACTGGCAAGCTACAGAAAATAATTCGCAAGTAAAGGAATATATATTTCATATAAATTAAATAAATGTAGAATTAATCCCTGCTATTTTTTAAATGAATTAAATTTGCTATTTGATAAATTCCTTTCTTTCTCTACTTTACCTAAGGTAATTATTTGTTGCTTTGCCTTAATTTATGCATTATTTTGATAGCCGTGGTACTTGAGGCACTTCGCCTTTGGGGTCAGTTCACTCTGCACTTTAATCATCAGCCCTTGGGGAGGGAAAGTGTATATATCCCAGGGCTTGTCTCAAGGCATTTCCCAGATTCATGTATCTAATTGATTTGGCTTTCCACAGAGAAAGGGAGAGAAAGAGAAAGGGAGAGCGAGTGAGGGAGTACGATGCGTATGCGGAATGGAATGCCAGGAGCTGGCGTAATAACTCGAGTGCTTCCAGCACTTGGCATATCCTTCATCAGCATCCTTGGGTGGTGCAATCAAAGCGAGACAACTTAAATGATTCAACACCTTGGAGCTGGGCCGGATGATAAGATCCGCTGGGGAGGACGACGGACATATCAATCAGGTGGAGTCATTGTCGTTGGATCTCTCCCGCGCGCGCTGTCTCTTTGGATGCGCGAGAAAAATTGCGTTGCATTATTTACATGTGCGCGGGAGCGCCTGAAAGCATGCTTTAATTTATTTTAATTCATTCCCTCGCCACGCCCCCAACTCCCCCGTACATCTCATCGAGTTGTCGACGTTTTCGTCCTTGTCGCCGAGTGATATGTAAATATGCAGTTACGCGCTTACTTTGTCGTGCAATTACAGTAAACCAAGCATATACACTACACCGCACAGCACCATCCTGCCTGAATGTCGCTCACCACCACCACCACCATCTCCGTTTCCTTTCCTCTGTCATCGGAGCAAACGTGAGGGAAATTCTTTTGCTAATGCCAAACACATCCGTTCTTTATTTGATACCCTTGATGGTGGGGTATCATAAATTTTGGTGAAATTATTAGAAGTCTGAGGAATATGAAATTATGAACACCGCTTAGGGTTCTTTCTCATATATATTATACTTTTTTGAGTTATAATTCAATTTTTGAAATTTATGCTTAGTTTCCAGATAAATACTTGTAATAAATACCTCCCCAGATGAGTAACCTTTAGTCGTTATTACTCACAACTAATGCCATTCCCCATTTTCACAAGTATTAATGTCGTTCGGCGACACAAAAACGAGATGAGAATCTTTGAGATGTCGCTGGCTTATTAGCCAGGCACTTTCACATGGCTTCACACACCTGTGTGTAATGCCGAGCTCGTGTAATTCCCCGATGTCTGGGAAGCAGTTTCCCAGCCCGCTGATTGACTTCCGCCCATGCCGCCGCACCAGCTCCTCAGAGAGTCCTAATCGATTTTACACCCAAAGGACATTTTGCCGTGATTGTGTCTGCGGTTTGTACGCTGCCTTTGATTCCTGGCATTACATTCTTGTGTTTTTTCTCCACATTTTTTATATATATATTTCCTACTTCTTCTTATATTTTTTTTTGTGTACTTGCTTAAGCGTCTGTGTAAAAAGTCGTTCACATTTCTAGGGTTTGCCTTTGCGGTGTTTTCAGCTTCAATTAGATATGCGTATGCTGTTTGTTTTTAGGACTTTGCCACGTTTTTATTGCCCCGAAAGGTAGACGTGCTCTGAGTGTGTCGTGTGTCGTCGTTTTCAGGCGGCGGATTCTTATAAATTTTGGAATAACTTTCATAACTTATGGTGGCCATATAAGGAGGCAGCCACCTCAATGCAACTAATGCCATTGTCTTGTCACACATGTCGGATGCTGTCTGCGTTTGCTATTTGAGTTTTTCTCTTTCCCTTCTCTCTCTCTCTCTCTCTGCCATAAAGCTTTTCCTCCCCCCTTTTCACTTTTTAAGCAGTGGAAAATCGTAGGAAGTCGGGGAGTTATATCCTCCGCTTCTCGTAATGTGGTTTAGTGCTCGGTTGACATGTTTGTACGGCATGGACTTATGGCTGAAGGTACACAGAGAACTCGTGTCTCCAGTCTGCTGTGTGGGCTGATGCCACGGTTGGGTTCTCTCATCTCTGAGCAAACAGAAATTTGTCTAAATTGGTTGGCTAAGCTCAACGCCAAAGGGGGCGAGAAAGCGAAGGCTTTAAAGTCTCAACTAGCTGGGAGCGGACTTTAAATGAATTTCATTTAAATTGTGCGGAGAAAAACCAGTAATGACCCACATACATAAGCTTTTATTTATCTTTTTAAATTCATTTAAATAGTATAATTTAATAATTTGTTTCGGAGAAGAACATGATTTACATGAGTTTATCTGGAAAATATATTTGCCATATGTGCCATAAAATTGCTTTATTTAATACATAGCCTCAGGACTATCTATGGACATTAGCTTTGGGCTTATATATAAAGGTGATTAATCAATATTTCCTATCTATAATTTAGAAAATTCAGTATTTCATATTTCACTTATAGCTAAAACTATTTTCGCTTAATACTTTTTCCTACATAAAATGTAGGTTTTTCCTATATAATCTATAGGCCAGGTAAACATGTAAAACAGCTTGTACAAATGCATGTTTTTCCCCAAAACCTGGTCTGCGGAAAAACTTTTGAATTTCCTTTTAAAGTTTACAAGGAGACTTTTGCCGGCTGTCAGTGGCAGGACTCCCGCCCGAGTCGTTGACACTCACCTTTTGGCCCCGGAATGTGGGTAAAAATTTTGTTTAAGCTATGCTTCAGCTTCGGCTTCGGCTTGTTTTGCTTGATTTTTTAATGATTTGTATGTTTGCCAGCCGCTGCTGAGCCACAGGCGGTATGTTTGTTTGTCTGTTTGTTTGTTTGCAGTGTGTTTGAGCAAATTTGCTCGCCAACTCACTTTCATGTTTAATTAAAAGATAACACACATCCACACACACACACACACAGAGACACATGTGAGTGTTTGCCGTGTGTGTGTGTGTGACCATGATATGACAAGTCTTAAAGCATTTGCATCGTTTATCGGGGAAAACTTCTGCAATGCCCCCGCTCCCGCCCAGCTTTTGGATTTGGAAAATTTATGCAATTCGAGTTTGTGTTCTGTTCTGTGTGCGCTTTGAGCAACCGTGGTGTGTGCAATGTGCCGGAAAATATATTTCCCAAACTCTCACCGAACTTATCTGCTTTCAGTAGATGAGGCAGAGGTGCCATGGCTACGTGCCGCTTATCGTCATTATAATTGAAAGCTTTAAAAATTTATGGCCAACTTTTCGGCTATTTAGCATATCAAATCGTAAAATGCGAACGGCGCGAGAGTTTGAGTTCGAGTTTCGCGGGAAAAACTGGCCAGGCACGCAAATAATTATATCCTGGCAATGGCAATGGCAAATAAAAACAATTTCAATTGCCTTTTACGACGCGTAATTTGGTTTATTTACGCACTTGGAGAGAAAATACAGGGCAATTTGGAAATGTGTTCTATTTGTTTTATTATAATCTGGAAATTCTAGTAAAATGAGATTTGTATTAAAAAAATTACCAATTTTAAAAATAATTATAAATGCTTCTTAAGGTGACAGTAAATTTGTCACTAAATATTTCTATACTATACTATTTTATTTTATTATATTACACTTTATTTGTCTAATACTTTCTTACGAAATTGCTTGAAAATGTTTAAAAAATAGTGTTTATCCTTAAAATTGTTGATTAAATTTTTTTTATTATACATAGAAGCATCGTCAATTATTATTCTAAATTAGTTGTATTTATTTATGATTTTATTACTTATTAAAATAAGTCTTTTCTAATAGTTTTGTTTAAATAATATAATCACTAGAAAACCGCTCAGTAATCATTATAAAATAGCGGCGACATTTAGAATTCTTGTTTAGAATTTGTTATTAGCTATTTTTAACAATTTTCTAAGTTCATTGAAATTATTTAATCTATTTAAATATTCCTGGTTTTATATATTTCCCTTACTTATTTATTTATTTATACTCTTCTCTGCTTTTTTTGAGTGTCCCTTCTCGTATCACCTACACCGCCGGCCATCAATTAATGTCGTTGCTATAAAAACTTCTATAAAGTGATTGACTGTCCGGTTCGTAGGCCGAGTGGAGTGGAGTTGAGTGACCCCTGACCCCTGAAGCCACCTCTTATAGGCCTCGCAAATGGCCCGATTGGCAAGTTGGCATGTTGAAATATTTAAAGCCGCTTAAACAAATTGTGGTCTGGTCATGCGGTGACTTCTCAGACAGTAAAACATTGGGTGGAAAATGGGGTGGCGATTTCATTACGGGGAAAATCAATAACACTGGCCCAGGGGGAACTCTGGGGGCGGGGGGGTGCCGCTTTCCTAATCTCCATATAAAACTCTCTCTCGTTAGGCGCATTAAATTACAAATTCCATTAAAATGATTATTAAAGCAAGTATTTGCTAATTAATTTACTTGCTACGCACAATGCCAGGACGCAATTAATAAATCCAAATGAGTAGCTACATTATAATCAGGACTCCACTTGGGTTTGCGGACAACGGACCGAGCTGGAAGCTCGGACTGCCGAGCACCCTGTAAAAGTCATTTGGCGCGAGGATTAAACATTTAAATGTTTGCATTTGGGTGGCAAGGAGTGAGGGGTGTGAAAGAGGAGGTGGCTCCCTGCAGGGGTCATTAAGCTGGCTGGGAGCGGGCATGGGGTGGTGTATGTTAATTGCATTTGGCGCTAAAGAATTATCCGGATTTAAGCCTTCGCAAGATTTAATGCTGAGGTTTACTAGTAGGAATCGGAATTTACTTTAATTCGATCAGGGGGAAATCTTTTACTGAGTGTCAAAGGAATTAAACAGATTTTTATTTGTGAAATTTAAATAATGATATAAACTAGAAAAATATTTGGGAATATTATTTAAATATGATTAAATATTCAAAAGATATGTCCATTTAAACTATAAACATCTTTCTTCTTGTTGAGAAATTAATTTATAGAATAATATATAAATGAATAAATAAATTCAAGATATTTAGAACACTTATAAATATTTAAACCAATGAATTTTATAAATTTGCCCAACAAAATTCCATTTTAATTCATGCAACCAAGTAATTTCGTATTCCTTTTAACTCAACCCACTCATCTGGCTCAATTGCAACGCAATTGCACTTGTATTCCGGCACAAATAGAACTCTCCTCATTGTGATAGAGTCGTGGCAATCTACCCTTTGTTACCCCTCGGCAACACAATGAATTACAGCAGTGCCCCATGACCCCGGTGTTCGCTGTAGTTCTTATGAATAATAAAGCAAATAATCTGTCAGCGTCGCAGCCGCCTAACCGAAAACCAGAGGGCACCCGCCGCACACCCGAAGCCAAACCCAAATCCGGAGTCAGAGACGGAGAAATGGATAGAGAAGAGAGAGAGAGAGAGGGAGAAAGAGAAATAGAAAGAGACAGGGAAAAGGGGAGAGAAGCCCCTACCGTCGGGGAATGTCAGTGAGAAATCCACAGCGACAAACGACTCAATTCGTGGGCGAAATTCGAGTACACTCAGTCGGCGTTTGCTCTGTCTGACAAATCAAAAAAAGTGGGTTACACAATAAGAAAAATAATAGTTTAAAGGGGTCAGACTAAACAACCTTAATAATAGTGTATTTAGTATATAGAATAAATCATTCGAAATGAGCTATGTATCTTAATTGTTTAAATATGATATCATATTTATAAGAAAGTACACTCTTTCCCTCTCCAAAGATTTGAAATCATTAATAATGATCTATCAATTTTAGATCTTTAATTTAATTCATTTAAAATCCCTTGATTTCCACCCTATTGATATCATATCACAGCCAACCAATTTGCGTAACTATTTTCTCTGTGCATGGAAATTGGTGGGGAAAAGCGGAAAAGTGAGTCGGGGGCAGAAAAAAAATAAAAGGGGGGAAAGTGAGTCCAGTGCTAATAACACGAAATCCGATTTGAACGTTGGACCTGCGTGTGATAAAAGCAACAACATCACGCAGTCTGCGGTTGCCTTTTTCCGTTTCGTTTCATTTTCGTTTCGTTTGGTTTGGTCCTGAGCCAGGCCCGTGCCACGGTGCGTATGCGTAACGTGCGTTTTAATGAAATATTGAATTTTATTGCCTGCGTGCCCAGGACGCGCTGTCAACAACTTTCGTCCATGGTTTGGGCCTGGCCCAGAACCTGGTCCAATCACAAAAAAAAAAGAAAATGCTGGCCTGCTTCACAACTTGTCACTGCCTCGAGGGCTGAGCTACACTGCCAAGAAGGGGGGATTAAATAACAAAACTAGCTATTTTTATTACATTTTATATTTTTACATTATTCATTACGATGTCTTGTTATCATAATTAAATTTTTACTTTGAAAATATAACATGCAATCAAGTATTTCTTTGTTTATTTCATCATATGATTGTATTAACCAGCTTAATTTAATGTATTTAGTTTTTGTTGTCTGCTAAAAACAATCCGATGTCCGTGTGGTTTATTTTTCAGTACAAAAAATATAGTTATTCAAACAAAAGATGAATTAAAATCCTTTGTTTGACTAGTGGCACGTTACAAAAGCAATTACAATTTATTTATTTCAATAGAAAATTAATGATATTGTTTAATATTACATGGCTTGTTTATTATTTAAATATATAAATGTATTTCTTTCACTGTGCCGCCTTCTCCTCCTCCCCTGTAACCTCTTAATTTGATTCGTTTTATTTGTTATGCAAAAACTTGAAGTATATTATTATTACCCATATAGGGAGGCATCGCCCGCCCTTTTGCCCCCCTGTAATTTTTTACTTCTCGTTGCGCCTGCCTAATAAAAGCAATTTATGAAGCCCAAAGCGCGGAAATGAATTGTTAACCGAATTTTTGTTCAACGCTCGCGGCAGGAGAATGATTTTGTCCATGATGTTGTTGATGAGTGGGCGGCCTGTGTCTTTTGTTTATGGTCACTCAGACCATTTTCTCATTCTCATCCCGCTGCTGCTTCGCCATGGCACACGTAAACGCCTTTTGCGGCATTGTGAAATTTCCCAGAGCGCCCATAAAAATGAAAACCGCCAGAAGGGCCAGATAACAAGTGGCCAAGGAGTGGGGGAGGTGGGAAGGTGGAAAGGAAAATGAATACTCGGGGAAGTGAAAGTCAGTCAGGCGGGGCAGAAGGATGCAAGGTGCATATGGCGAGGCTTCCAATTAAGGGGACTTACATACCACGGAACGCGGAAAAGGGGAAGGCTTTAAGCATATTCTCAAGTGGCGGAAAAAGCCAAGCTGCTTTCAGTTTAAGGAGATTTATTTGTGCCAAGACCAGACTGATTGGCAGTTCTTGTCAGATTGCAAGAGATTTTTATTCAGAAAATAGAAAGTGTGTTCATAAAATAATAATATTAAATAGTATTATATATTTCCAATACTTGAGATAATATATATCCCATAATTAAACAGATACATATAAGATTTTGATCTCAAAATAATGAACAGGAAATTAAAGTAAGCGAAACAACCTTTAAAATTCTTTTTAAAATATATTATTAATACTATAATATATAATATATTATACTAATATTTTAAATAGTCTGAGACGAAGCTCTTAAATTTGAAATAGTTGTGTTATTTTATATATTAAGCCATCAGAAGTTAATAATTATGTTATTTGCAAAAGTTAATACCCCAAAAATAAATGAATAGAAAAATATATATTTGTATCTTTACTTCTTCAGAAATTTCAGATATTTAACTTCTTAGGAAAAATTCATAATCTATTTTTTGGTTTTTCAAGTATATATAAATATTTGCATTATGCTAAATTAAATTGCAATTAAATGCATTTAAAATGTCAGAGAGTTGAATATTTTTATCTTGAATTCTCTATAAATGCCCGATACTTAAAATCTCAGGAAGAGGTCATCAGAATAAATGGGAAATATAAAATGAAAAGCCCGAGCAAACCACAGCCGCCGCTGCCTCAGTCTGCCTTCATTAATGTGTTTTTTGTTTTTTTATTTTTTGCACTTTTGTTTCTGTTTAATTGTGAGATAAAACTTACCGATAATGAGCAGCTTTATGGTCGACATGTTTGACTGTGTTGTTGCTGATGTATTTTTATATTTTCTCTCCAGAGTTTTTCCTGGGATTTCCCTCGTTATATTGTGTTGCTTGTTTTTCCAACCCTTTCGTTTTCGGGGCTCTCGCTTGTCTGGCGTTTGTGGCAGCTGTTTGCCGGCCAATTGGTATTTCCAGAAATATGAATCCGCCAAAAAGGGGGCACAGTTTGACAGTCACTAGCGGGGGCACGACACAAATTGCATTTTAATGTCGCAATGGCAATGCAATTTTGATGATTATCCCGAGACCCATTTTTATATATATATTTGCCTCGATTTTGGGTATTGTTGTTTTTTTTGGCTTTAACTTTGAGTTTTTAACGTTGAAAATGTCCGAGAATTGATTTTGCTGGGAATGCTTGGTGGGCTTTTTGAAATATTCAAGCACTTGAAGTGCAGCCAAGTGCCGAGAAATGCCTGGGCACTGTAATTAAATGTTTCAATTAAATTAAATGCGACACACACTGACAAAGAGATGGGCTCATGCAAAATGCAGATGGAAGGCGCCTAGAAGTAGGCAATGAATATTTAAGGCCTCAGACATTTCAATTTGAGGCCCCAAAGAACAGAGGAAGGTCTCTTTGGAGGCCAAGGGGCTAAGGCTAGCCATGCCCAGACATTAAATTAACATATTTCCCAAATAATAATAACTTTTACAGAGAGAGAGAGAGAGAGAGATGGATCCTGCAAATGGAATTGTGCCAGCCAGTTGGCTTTTCTACACATGTAAACGGCTGCTAATGTCTTATTCATGTTTGCAACTTATGAGCGGCCAACATGTCAGTCAAACGGCCCGAAAATGGCCCATCGTTGCGTGCTCCCAACTTATTAGGTTCCACCTCCTATCTCACCTGGTCAGTGAGCCGGTCCACATATCCGAATTGTTAATGGGCCTCCGACCCGGCCAAGCCCGGCCAATTGCTGGGCTATTTATTTAAAACCGAGCTAAGGGGACAACACACACACACACACGGAAAAGCGAGACGAGACCAATTGTTAATGGAAATCCTCGTCACTCACTCCCACTTAAATGCTGAGCTATTAATGCGGCCTGTTTATTTTTATTTTTAATTTAGATTAGTTGCCAAATTATAGTTTGCAAGGGAATTAATCGGGGTTTGCTTTACAAAAATGCCTAGTTATCAAATGATTTGATTTTTAATTCTAAAAACTATAAATAAATTTGACCTAAATAGGTTCTACGATTGCTTAAAAAATCATTTTCAACATCCTTATAGACAGACTTGAAAAATAGTTAAAGAATTATTTTTGAATTATAATAGGACTGCTTTTTGTGGAGTTCATTTTTATTTAAATAATTTTATAGAGTATTCACACTAAATATAAATTTAGAATTGAATACAAAACAAGCTAAATACAAAAATTATTTTAAAGATATTTTTATTCTCCGAATCATAACACTTCACTCTTTTAATAATAGTTGGACTTAGCTTGGTTTTTGGTTAAGAAAAAAGTTAAGGAAACTATAAAACTTAGTGCTAAGTACAACACTAAGTATTAAAGTCTTTAACATATTTCTTAGCACTACGTTTTATAGTTTTATTAACATTTTTCTTAAGCAAAAAAGCAAGCTAAGTACAACTGAAAAAACTCAATCCTCAAACCTAGTATATTTCATTAAAAAATCACTTAACTTAACGTTTAATTTAATCTCTTTCTTAAAAGCTTTTAAATATTGCAAAGTTTTCCACATAATCTGCACTAACATTCTCAATTTTAAGTTTTTTCAAATTCTCAACAATATTAAATTTTATTTATTGCCAAAAAGAAATGTTTTACAACTATCATACATTTTAATTGACTTTTAGCAAACGCAGTCTTATCACTTGCATTTTCACAAAACGATTTAATAGACAATTTATTGGTCCTTCGAGGACAACTGCACACAAATTGCTCAGTCAATTTACATATTTCATAATGTCACAAAGTCAGACATCAATAAAAAATACTGGCACAGCACACACAAAACTTGAACACTTGTTGTGATTTTCTTTCTTAGAATTCACTCAGTCTCTCAATCTCTGCATTTAGTTTAAGAAAGTTGAAGTTGAGTCATAACTCGGACATAACTCACATAATTCGCTTATGCATTTGCCAAGCTAACTTTAAGCTAAACCACTCTCAACGACACATAAAAAGGCCAAGAACCATAACAATGGCCAAGAAATAAGCGCAAGAAATTGTGAAATGCGCCTTTTCAGGACCCAAAATCAGCTGTCACAGTGGAATAATAAAAATAATTTATTTGCATTTTATTTGCACAGAAAAAGAGAGAGAGCCTGGGACCGACTTGGATTTGCATAGAGGATCCTAGAACCGAGACCAAGGACAACAAGTTGCCGAGAAAAGGACGACAACAAGAAACGAAAAAAATACAAAATGAAAATAGGAAAAAAGAGGAAATTATACGGATTTGACAGATGAGCGAAGGTAAGTGGAGCACAACTTTCGCAGCGGCTTTAAATTGAGCAGAAATTGTTTGTCACTGTTTGTTGGCCCCCTTTGGGTCGCCTAGTTTTTCCATTTTCTATATATTTTCCATTTTTTTTTTGTGCTGCTTGCAGCTTGCGTATTTTGTTGCACTCTGTAGTTTTGGCCCAGTTTCTGGCTTTTGGCGGCATGAATATGCATGCGGCATAACATTGCGGGGCGGATTTCCACTCCGGGTCGCCGGCGGCAGGGCAAGGTCAGGGGGATGGTTCAGGAGTGGGGTGGGGAGGGGGTGATATAAGGGGCAACAGTTGCACTTGAGTGCCATTTGTCGAAAGAGTTGGCCCGGCAATTTGCATAATTACAAACGCACATGTAAGCGAAGCGCGGTTTCCGCCACTGCAACGCTGCTTTTCCGCTTTTCCACACTCTCGCACTCACGTAGGGTTTCTTCGTTGGCTTGATGTTTGTATTAAATTGTATTTTCTTTTTTCCTGGTCATCAGGTATTTGCCATTTCGGTTCCGTTCGGCTTTCCCGACTTTCCGATTTTCCGCTTTGCCGCCCGTTGCCGCAGAACGCTTCTTACCAACTAACTGCAATTTCGGTTTTGTTCTAGCTTAAGAACGAAGTCCGTGCCACGAAGTGTGTGCGATCCCGACCCGAGTACAGTGAACTTCGGGTGTCGCGAACGAAGCTGCTTGCGAAGTTGCCTCCTTTTTTTTGTTCAACATTTTGCCGAGGCGTCTGCGCCTAGAGAGAGAGCGAGAGAGAGAGGGAAAGGCTTTGGCAACATGTTGCCAAAGGAGAGCAAGTTTAACCAGAGAGATTGGGAGAAATAGAGAGAAAGTTTTCGGGACTATTGTGGTAGGTTAGGGACTCCAGGGAGATGTCCCCAAAACGAACAGCAAATTGTCCTAGGCCTGATTCTGCAGCTCAAGTGGTGGAAAATGTTTAGAAAAGATTTTCTGAAATCACAAAGGATTTGAAATCAATTTGAATTAAGTCTATAATACATATGTGATATAAATTGTTAAAAATTGTTGCCAACAGTATTTTATTACATATACTTTCACTGACAATTATTCGATTTCAAATATTAGCCATTAAGAAAGTTCAAAAGAAAAACTCCCTAAGGCTCTCTTTAACATTTAATTTAGTTATTTTTATATACTTATTATTTGAACTTAATTAATTTATTTCTTTATATTTATATTTTAGATGTTTATATTATATATTCCTTAGGTCTTTTTATATTTCCTTATTCCGTAGTATTTTTACGATATATATATATAAGTTAAGATATTAATTTGTAAGATAGTTTAACTGCTAAGTAGTTATCTAAGGATTATACATTTTTAAAGGCTAAAATTAAATATTTAGAGTCCTGATAAAATATATTTGATATGATTTAAATTTTATATATTTATTATATTTCATATTCTATACGAATTTAATCTATTAAAACAATTTTTAAATATCTTGCATAAGAAAGAAAAACTACACATAAAATCATTGTATAAATACAGGCAGATATTAATTCACCTGAAAATTCTCTACCACAAACAAAATCTTATACCAGTTTTTATTATCTCAAACCATTCATAGTTCTAAACTATTTATTAACCCAAATAAATTATTATTTAAGAGTTATTCATTAATTTAGCCTCGTACGCTGCTCCATTTATTTATTTTATGGCCATCCTCCCTGCGTTTTGGTTTATTTATGTTTTGGGGTCAGCCGAAGCTGCTTGTTTATGAGCATAAACACGCCACGAAGACGAATGCCCACGAAATCTTGTTTTGGGGCCAAAATCGTGGGCGCTCGGTTTTAGCCAAGTTTTTGCCCCAATCCTGGCTAACTCTCCGAGAGAGAGTCTGTTTCGATTCCAGGGCGTTCCGCTCTCTCTCTGTCGGTCTCTCACCAGGACTCTCGCAGGACCCCAAGCTTTTGCTCCACTGGCAACATGTTGATTTGCTGCTGCACTTGCCAAGTGCATCCTTCGGCTCTTTGGGCTTCAGAAGAATCAACAGTTGGCCCCAAATGGTGCAGACAGCGAGTGCTATAGGCTCTTGAGTTTACAATATTTTTTATTGTCAATATATAACTTTTAGGTGCCGCTCACGTTTACGTTAGGGAACTCAACTATATATATATTTTGCAGGCCCCTCTGAATATTTCGTGCAATCAACAAAAGTGGCTACCATTTCAACTCCGCCCAGATATTTGCGAGTAGTTTATGGCCCAGTCCCTCCGCTTTGAATGTGTCGTGGCACATAAAAAATATTTGCAAACAGAACACAAGAAGGAGAGTACCACAAAGGCTCTGACAACACCTCAGCTCAGGAAATGTACACACACGAACACACAGAGACGAACCCAAAAGTTGTTAAAAAGTCCAAATAAATTTGTTTGTCGCACCCAAACCACCTCTCGCTTCGAGGAAGTGGAGACGCCTCACAAATGTTTGACATAAATTTATGCGTTTTGTGTGTTGCCCACGAAAACTCCCCAACTTTGCTTGTAGATCAGGTTAGGTGGCACACATCCTGGGGGCAGGGCACTGGAAAATTGCAGGTGAGCGGGGTTGAGGAATGTGCAGACAGTCATGGTTCAGCCTGGCAAACTAAAGTGTGTTTCGAAATTGAGTTGTCATAAAAGCATTCAGCAGGAGTCGCAGTCGAAGTCGGGTGTTTGATGGGGTCACAGTGGGAATTGGGAAGGAAAAATTATATAAATATGTTATTGAATTGAAATTATAACTAAAAAATGTACATATACAGATAAATATAAGGATAATATTAAATTAAAAAGTTAGAATTTAATACTTCAACTTGGTTTACAAACTTGAAGTATTTTCCTTTACCTTAGCCATACTTAATAATTCGATAAAATATATTTAAAATATTTTATATATTATTTCACTATTTTATTTTATTTTATTTATGTTTCTCCCTAAAAAAAAACTCCCCACTGTAGTTGACAGTTGCTCGTAGACAATCTTTTATTTCCATGCCCAAATGCCAACACATCTGTGGAGAAAGGGAACAACCACCACCTACAGACCAAACTCCCAACTTGGCTACAACTTTTTAGTCTGAGCCCCAATCCATTCTCTCAATACTTTCACTCTTCTGGAAATGGGGAGAAATGGGCATGACAGAGTGCAAACTTTTTTCGATTTAAATAAAAAGCCAGCAATACGACAAGACTTTGAACTTTGATAGAGGTCTATAAAAAACATGTACATATAAAAATATGTCAACAACGCCATTTGCCAAGGCTAGTCAAAGGTGGTCAAAAGTGGGAAAACATCTAGTTTTGTCTAACATTTTTATGGCCAAGTATTTTGATAACGAAACAAGTTTGGAGGATAGAGATGGCTTTTAAGTTTTTTAGAGTCACCCATCGGAATATGTTTAGTTTATGAATTTTATTGGGAAATTTTATTAGGAAATGTTCTGATTAAATGCAATGTGACCCTGAGTAAAGCCTAGTTCTTATCTTTAAAGATTGTTGTTTTATAGTTTACATATATGTATATTTTTTTATTCATGGTAACGCACTGAAAATGTTGCAGAAACTGCAGCTGCCGAACCGGCGGCGGTTTAAACATTTTTAATTAATTTACACACACCGACAGCAGCTGCTTCTGCTTGGCATGTGATGCACGTAAGATGCGCGGGCGTTCAGGCGGCAGGAAGGGCTGCCGCAGTAGGCTGGGGGCGTGGCAGCAGGCAAATGAAGCGACTGGTGAGATTGGGGATAAAATTAAAATTGTAGCGAAATACTTTTGGTTGCAGCTGCAATGCAGCTACGCCGCAGCAACTACAGTTAATCAAAAGTGAAATGACATGAGAATACAGCCCGTAGACAGGGGGAGAAGTGAAAAAGGCGGGGCGGTACATAAATCAGAGCAGCCACGCCCACTCTCAACCCCGGCGACCAATTCGCACTTAATTGCTTAAACAAAAACGACGCCTTCGCCAACGCACTATTGAGCAATTATGCAGTAGGAAAAATTATAGAGGCCCAAAAAAGTATGCTATATATTTTAGGGTTTCGAAACTAAGCAAGGTTAAATCAAAGAAAATGACAGTATAATTATAAATTAAATAATTAGCATAATTAAATGTATATATATATTTAGACAATAATCCTAGTAACCATAGTGAATGGGAATTTTTACCCTCCTGGAGTTATTTCTTATTAAAAAAAGAAGTTAATTTCAAAATATATGAAATTAGTCTTAATCACTATTTTTTTGTTGTGTATAAATTGAACGAAACTTTTCTGGTGGCAGTTTTCCCCTGGAGAAATGCTGGAAAAGAGATGGAAAAGTGTACAGAAAACCAAACGGAACGTGGCAAATGTGTTAATATATTCACGGTGGAGGCCTCATCATCAGCGTCGTCAACGTTTTGTGTTAGCCGTATAATTTATGCGCGTTTTAATTTCATTTGGTGCCTAACAAGTGCCACGCCCACCTCAGAAGCTCTGGGGGCTACCAGAAGAAGGCGGTGGAAATATCAGGATGGGAGGGGGGGTAGGATTGGGAGCCCAAGAAATATGTTATTTTGACACCTTCAAGGTTGCGCCCATTCTCAGACAACTTGAACTTCCGACGATTGGCTCTCCTCGGGTCGACACTTTGGCGGGCTAAGGAGAGCCTTGTTAGGGAATTAACAGAATGGTAGGAATAATCAACCTGAATTTGGTTAATCAGAGGAAGTAGGAGACAGAAGTACACTTTTTTATCTAAAATTAATTAATATTTAACGAAACTCTATAATAAATAATAATAAATGGAATAAAGTGAGCTATAAAGTGTTGTTCTGTTATGTAAAACTTATTTAACTTTGATTTTGTAGCATATTTTATTATGCTTTAATTTATTACAAATTTTATTTGAAATATTATATCTTCAGATATTTATGGTACATATTGTATCCGGATAGATAGATAGATGGGCTTGCTTAATATTATTATTATTATTTATTTATTTATTTATTTATTATTTTAAAGATACATATTGAAGATATAATGCTGCTGAAACCTTTACTTCCCACTCGAAATCCTCTTTTTAGCCCTGATAGAGTATTTCCCTTTTCGCTTCTCCTGTCAAATATCACCTCAATTTGTTATCCTTAACACCAAATCCTTTTTGCATATTGTTTTGTTATTCTTGCCACCCCGCTTGCCATTATTCTGTCACTCCCCCGTTCAATGCCGCCCTCTTGTTGTGCCACGAACGCATTTCAAAATTCACAATTCAAAACGTGTTAATTAGCAGGCGGCGAAAGGCGAAGGGCGAAGGGCGGTCCTCGAAGGGAAGTTCCTTCTCCGCAAATGTGTTAATGACTGGCCCCAGACACGCCCCCGCCTTCTCCTGGGCGACTTTAATTTCCGCGAGCCGCCTTCTTGAGTTTTGGATGTCAATAAAATTAGCATTTCCTTTTTGTTTTTGTTTTGTGTGTGTATGTGTGTGTTTTGTAGTCGCACAAATTAAACTGTTCCGAAGGCGTGGCCACATTACGCAACTAAATATTCATGCGAATGTAATTCTACAGGCCTTGTTTTGCCACAATTTTCCCCTATATTGGCGCCTTGAGTGGCAAAAGGAAAACTCTTTTTCCCCGGGGAGCAGTCATAACTATCAAATTACCCAAGGTTTCTGCGCAAAACCATAAAACCACCAAAAATTCAAGTTGAAACCTTAAATATTTTATAGTAATTAAAATGTGAAATTTCTCCCCAAGCGAATGCCTTGAAATTTAGTGGCAGATGTTCGCGGATATAATTATAAATATCCAATTTTAAATCAGAAAAACACCCTTTATAAATATTTAAAAATTTCGTATGCAGTTTTTTAGACGAAATCAATGTTTTCTATGCCTATCCTTAACCTTAATAAAGCCTATTTAACCTCCCACAAAAAGTGCTCCATATTTAGCCTCTTTAATTTAGCCTTTTTAACCCCTCAGTGGGTGGCAGTAGGAAGTCCACTGCCTTATCCACATTTTCCACAGTTGCATGGTGAAAAATTCAAAATGTAAAATGCAAAAGAAAAAAGGGGCAAGAGAAAACTCCCTAACGAACATGCCTTTTGTTCCCTTCAGCTGATTTACAGCCACAAGTTTTCCTCTTCAGCCCTTAACCCCGTCTTTGTTGGGCAGTTAACATTTGCTCGATGCGCTCCTTAACACTTTGTTGCCGTTAATTATGCAACAGCCTTCGTCTGTTTGCAGTTTCCTCGGCTTTTCCCCGGCTTTCCTTGCGTTCCCAGCAATATTCTTCGCCTTGCCATGTGCAGGCTCTGGCTGGAAACTAAATGGAAACTGTCAAATGAACCGCAATTGTAATTGTGTTCGCCGAGTTTACTCCTCACGGGCTGTGTTTTGCCTAAAAACTCTGGCCCAAAACGAAATGATGTGTGCATGGCGAAAACTTTCACCTGTTAATGGCAGTGCGCACACGAGATGGAGACGACAAGTGCAACAAACTGCCAGCCACCAAATCCCCGGAAAAATCCTTAGCCAAATCCCCAAGCCAAGGCAAGCCAACAGCTCTTTGTCGTGCTACTACTGCTGCTGCGTTTTGTTTTTGGTCGAAACTTTCTCGGAAAAATTGTTGAACAACTAAAACTTTAATTAAAAGTGGAAAATGTATTATTAAAACCAGAAATAAAGAGAGGAGGCAACAGGATCAGTCAAAAGGATGTTAGCAGTCGAAGTAGGTGATACTCTAAGGTAGAACTATCAGGAATATAAATAAAATAATTTAGGGTTGGTAAAATTAAATAAATTGTTTTTAAGTAGGCATTTAAATATTATTTATTCACTTTTCCTTTGTTTCAACAATTTTTGACCTTGCAGGGTATTATAATTTATTATAATTTCAGTCAGAAGCATGTAAAACTGTGATGGAGTCATTTCCGACCCTATAAATCATATATATTCTTGATCAGCATCAACAGCCGAGTCGATCTAGCCATCTTACACATAAAAATAAAATTTTTAATTTTTTGAAGCTTTTTCAAGGCTTTAAAATTGAAAGAAAAAAATGATAAAAATTTTAATTTTCCTACATTTTAAATTGAGTATGCAGTTTGATAGCCCTAACAAAAACTAGCATAGGAAAACTTTCCGAATTAAAATTAAAGCTTTTTTGGCTTAGTTATGAAATTTTAAATTTGTGGAAAAAGTCATATAAAAGTATAGATATATATTGATTTAAAGAATGCAAATATTTCAAGATATGAGCGTTTTCGGATACAATCCTATAATTTATTATTATTTGCAAAAGATATATAAACTTTGTCTTCCTGTGAATATTTAAAATTTTTTAATTTAATAAATTAAAAATTAATTTGAAAGTGAATACGCATCAAAGCTTCAACATATAAACCGATACGCTTTTATATATATGAACTTCTTCAAATATTTAACGTATTTCCTACGATTTTATTAAAGTCTGTTTACTTATAAAATAAAAACCTTTCCAATTTATTGATAAACTTTCCGGGGTTACATTTCCCCCTCAAAATAAAAAACTCCCCCCAAGTGACAAAGGCGAGGGCATCAACTGTGGGCTCCCACTTTTTCGGCAAGTAGATACATCTGCATGTGGAGATGCATGGCAGCAATGCTGCGACATACGAGAAAGGCAATTGCAATGTGCATTTATTCAACTGTAAATCAATAAATTTTAATTAAAATTGCAGCCATACGCAGTGACCCAACGACCCAATCAGGCGGGCCAATTGTTCTCTCTCTCAGTGTGACTCTCCTGCGACTCTCCCTCGCCGAAATAAATGAAACATCAAAATGCCGGCATATATAGGCACTGGGCGGCAGTGGCTTTTAACTAAAAATTGTCCGAGGCCGGGAAGCTCATAATTCGAATTTCCGTTCCGCCGTTAAGCGTCGCTCAGCATATAATTCGGCATTTGACAAGGTCGCCCCTCAGTTTTCCGCCCCCAGAAAATCCACTTTCCGCCCGCCCTTCGCCAATCCCTTGATAATTTCGTTATGCATTTCGATTTTGGCAATTGCCATTTGTGATTTGCAAACTGCGATTCTCGATTTGTAGATGGCGAATTGCGAATTGTGATTCGTGTGTGTGTGTGCTTGTCGTTTCGGTTGTTTCGCGGAACAATATTACGCATACGACATGTTGGCCATGACAACTGGAAAGAGAATCATCCCCATGGCGTTGAAACAGCCATCAACAATGATGCATATTTCCTTTACTAAATTTTTGAGATCAATCTACGTCAAATGAAACTTTATTGCACGAAATAGGGCATTAGGAATTGGGAGTACAAGTGAATGGAGAGAGTATGGAGGGTAGTATAGGTTTATGAAGTATTTAGCATTAAGTTTATGAAAAAATAGTACATTATTTCGAATAATTTGCTGCTCTTTTCGTAAGAACTTTTCTAATATAAGTCATAAACGATCGTTTTTCTTATTGATTTATTATTAAAGCTCTCGTCCAATGTGACAATCCTGCAATAATTGCTTCTGCCAACTTTTGATCATGGACAGAACCTAAATAAAATAAAGATAATCTTAAAAATGCAATTTAAATTATATTTGCAACCTTAAAAAATGTTTAAAATTGTACTACAAGCATATAAACATAATATAAATCATTTTAAAATCGCTCTAAAAATTCTTTAAAAATAATTTAAAACTTTTCCCACTCTCATTTTTCATGTCGTTTTCTTATTTATGCATAATTTATCCACATATTATTGAGCTAATGAAGTGAGCGTGCATTTCATTTCTGATTTCAGATTATTACAAATTTATGCAGAACTGCGCCATCCAGCCGGTTTCTGTGAATTCAGTCTCGTCCTCCGATTTCCCACTTTACCATAAATCTTGCCACGAATGGCGCTATAACATATATATATATATATATATATACTTATATACAATCGCACACATCCTTGTAAGGGCAACAAATCATCCAAATGCGAGGAGGTTGCTTGAGGTGTTTCGATTGTGATTTGAGTGGCGATTGAGAATGTTGGCCGGGAGCTGAAATGGGTCTTTGATTGCGGGAACTTTAGTTGCGAATGTTTGAGTGGAAACTGTAGAGTTATGAGGAGTAACCTAAAAGTACTTGTAACTGTGGGTTTCTTCAAGGCTTTAGCTATGAAATAGTAGAGGAAATTTAGGATTAATCTGAGACTTGAAGCTAAGTAGATAATGCAACTTTAAATAATAATAAAAATAATTTTTGTGAGATATTTTTTCTCGGCCTAACTGGCTTTCTGTAAAGGAAGTTCAGTTTATCCCATTTTAATTATTACTATATTTAAATATATTTTTAATGAATACAAAAAGAAACTGATCAACTGTTTCTCTATTAAAATATATAGTTTATAAATATATTTTAAAGACAAACTAAACTGCAAAAGAAAACAGTATATTCTTCGCTTATACCATCAGAAAACTCATTCTGTAATAGAAAAAACTTTTGAAATAAAGGAGTTCATATAGCCGAACTTACTTCAAGCTCCCATCTCGCCTGTGGAAATCCGTTAGAAAATGCATAGCTGCTCATAACCAGGCAAACTTTTCCCCCCCACAACACACACACACACATGTGAATTTGTGTGACGAATTGTAATACAAATGAGCCCAAACACAGGCAAAGCCAAGTAACCTTACCTCGGAGGGTCTTAGCACAGGTGGGGGGTTGGGCGGGCACCCCCCCTCCGCCACCTCCCATTTCCCATGGTTTTCCCTGTTTCCCGGCACGTCGTTTAGTGCAACAACTTAATTTGCATATCAGCGCGGCCAAATTGCACGCGGCATGCAATGATTGGCGAGCGGAGAGGCAAAACGTCAACGGGGGGGACGGAGGAAGAGGTGGGGAAAATGGGGAAAATGTTAAAATGGGAAAATTGTTTTGCAGGCTGCGGAAAACTCATGCGCATGCAAAGGCGAACACACTTCATCAATTTGCCAATAAACTTGTGAGTACTTGGCGCAATAGTTGCCAACATTTCAATCAGGCCAAACACTCGGCTAGGGTTTTGATTTTTCCCACTGCCATTTTTCCCCGGCTTTTCCGCAGCAACCACCCACCCGCCCACACACTTGTGCGAACTTTTTGAGTCAGCGCAAAAATTTTATGCACATGGCATAAAATCGAAATCAAAGTTGTTGCTGATTTGGCGCAAAATTAACAGGCAAAGCAGGCGCTCTTTTAGCTGTCAGCTCTCTCTCGGTCTATGTCTCCGCCCCCGCGATTTTCCCCAGCAAAGGACCTTCGTCCTTTTCCTTCTTTTGAGGGCAATTAAAGCGAGGAACCACTGGTCTCTCGACGAGGCCTCGCCGCGCGTCTTGTCTCAAATTAAATTTGCATTTCAAATTCCGTTTTTGTTGACATCCGGCAGTTCCTTGGCGGGGATTTCGAAGCATAGCTTCGCAAATCAAAGCGTTTAGTTTAGACAAATCCAAGGGCCAACAGCAGCAACAACAACAAACCAACAAAGCTACAGGAAAAATATTTAGGGGAGGGAAAAGAAAAGGCCTGGAACTCGAATGAGCAGGTGCCTGCCTGCATATAAATCAAAATAATTTCGTTTTGGGTGCTGTAATTTCACAAGGGGAGAACTGGGGGCAACACTGTGCAAAAAACTAGATTGTTCTCTATAGATAAATTGTATAAAAATACTTTTAAATTACCTGAGATATCATTTTTATTGCAGCTGCAAGGATATATACTTTCTTATCTTGTTTTTTATATAATAAATTTAATTTGTAATATTAATATTTATATATTTGATGTTCAAAGTTTACAATATTTCCATTATGTATCGTTGTGTCATATTGTTATTTTCCTTTTTGTATACTTTATTATTATTTTCTTTAAAGTGTATGAAAATGGTTAGGAAAAATCCTGGAAAACAGTGGGTGGAGTGGAGAGAAATCATGAAAAGGACAAATGAAGTGAAATTTAAATGATTGCATACTCGGAGGCGTTTGTTGAACCACTTATTTTCACCTAATTGCACACTCGAGTGGACAGACGATGCTTTTTCCACTCCAGTGAGCTGCCAGGGAGTTGGTCACTCCACGACACTCCTTATCCCAATCCCAGTCCCCCTGTTACGCAACAAAGTCACAAAATATTTGCCAAACATTTCGTGTCCAACATTTTATCCTTCCTTCCTTCCTTGAACCAATATTGGGGTGCGTGTGCCGACAGCATTTGTGTAATTTGTGAGCATTTGTTGTGTGTTTGTGACAATAAGCGAAAAGCAATTATAAAGCGGCACAAGAAAGTGAAAGCCGGAAATTGCCCAGAGAGAGAGAGAGTGTGTGTGTGTGTGTGTCAAAAGGCCAAAGCAAAGGAACGTGTGTGTGTCGGGGGACAAGGGCAGGCACTCTCATGTAGGGACACTCTGGCAAGAGGAGGAGTAAGGATGGCGAACCGCAGGCTGGCAGCTCATTAAAGGCACAAGTTTTTACTCCTTCATCCTTCGTCTTTCACTTTTGTTTCTTTGGTTTAATTTTCCCAGCGACAAACGAACAGAAACAAATTTCATGCAAATGGAAATGGAAAATGCAAATTAACAAGTTCCTTAATGGGACTTGTGGGCGCTGCAACTCCTTTCAGTGAGTGTAAAACTGCGAAAAACAGTGCTGAAAATTCTACCAGTTTTCAATTAAAAGTTGGCCACGAATCTATGAAATCAGAGTGGTTTCTTAAGTGTACCAACATCAATATTTTATATTCAAAAATATTTAAAATTATATTAAAGAAATTTTGTGGACTATATATCACTTCTGTAGCAAGTAAGGTATCTCTTAGTTTCCAAACCAATGAACCTTTTCCTTAGACTTATGATATTTTACTTACTGAAATCCACTTTTGCAAGTTTATAACTCAAAAACACACTACCGATTCTTGAAAATAGCATTTTTCCGAAAATGTTCATGGCGCCGCCAAAAACACTTGCCAAATATGGTTACTTCCAGGACATGTTTGGGGCAAAAAGCAATGATTTCTTTTACGGGTAAACCATTTCTGCATCAACCAATTTCCTCACACCACTCCACTCCACTCCGATTTTCCACTTGCGAATTTTCCAACCCACCCACCAACTCTTGTTACGCGTTCTCAGCCGCGCTGCATGTCATGACATGAGCAGGAAATGCGTTTTCTGACGCCGCCTCTAAAGATTGCTGAAAGAGAGGGAACCGGAAAGGGGGGTGGCAACTGTTACACAAAGAAAAAAATTTCATACTTTGAAAAATAAGTATGCTGGTTATACCCTTGCAGAGTATTATAATTTTAGTAAAAAGTTTGTTTCCGTTCTTGTATATAATAATATAATATTGTAATGGTAGTGAATAGCTTTCTTACTCTCTTACCCTCTTTCTGTATTTCTATCTCTATCTCTCTCTGACTCCCTCTCTCACTCACACACACTCAGTCACTCTCTCTCTCTTTGTCTCTCTCTTTTTCTGTCCATCTCTCAGTGGAAATCTCTAGAGATACCTCTGTTTTTTCTTGCGCTCTCTGCTTATCTCTAGAGATGGCTCTTTCTCTTTCGCTCACGCTTTCTCTGTTCTTCTCATTACTCGGAGACTATAAATAAAGGGCCAGCCGTCGCACTGGCCTCAGTTTTTCCGCAGCCTTCGCGCTGTTGACATCGGTAGTGATAGTGCAGTGATAGTGATTCTTGTTCGACCTCTAAAATATGTAAATATGCAATACAATACATTTGGATAACCGAGAACAAGCTTACTTCGAAGAAAAGCCTAATTGAAGTCACCAGGAATACAACTTTACACTGGAAGGAATTCAGCAATGACGAATAAGGATAAACGCGGTAAGTCAATTATTATATCATGTATATAAATGCTATATATGTAGGTCTGCAATTTATTATTTATTATTATATATTTTACTTTTTTAAAAGAAAATCTAAATGATTTCTTTATAACCTTACCTTTTCTGTAACCAAAATTGGTTTGAACCCAAGACAAAACCGTTTAATCGGATTGAATTTATACATTTCAAATTATTTAAACTTCTTCGAGTTTTCTTCAAGTGTCTTCGCTCAGGGTGCAGGAATTTTCGAATAGCTGATGTTCTTGGTTTGTCGACTAGGTTTACGGTTACGGTTTTTTGGCTATGCTGTGTGCCCGGTTCCGTTTCTTGTGCACCAAGCGAAGCGCCATAAATATTTAAATTGTGGAACCACAAAGCCCCCTTTTCAAGCTGATTCTTACACCCCCTTTCTGTGCGACTATGTCTGGCTTGTTGCTTGCCAGCTTATTTTTTGACAGTTATCGATTCACCGATGACTGCTTCAGTTGCATATCCCGATTCTGTTTCTGATTTTGATGTCGTCTTTGACTTGAGCCAGAAACTTTTTATCCTGCCAGGATTCCCGTGCACTTCATGGCCTAAAATATGCATTAAAGGGAGTTGTCTTGGAGGAGAAAATACTTGGTGAAAATAGATTATGAATCTTCAGTTACCTGCGTTTGGCATTACATTATCGAATCACACATGCAACAATATATATTCTACTAAGAGTTTTGTGTTTTCTGCTATAAAGAAAACACTAAAATTCGAAAAGTGCAATGACCTCTTTTTCCATTCCTTCACTTAAGCTGTGAATACTTAAATTTCCCACACCTATGTCCCCAAAATCCTTAAAATTCTTGCTGTGGAGGGCCAGTCGAGCGGTGGAAATTCTTCTCAAATCAATTAACCAGGACTAAAATGGCCTGCAGTCTTGTTAAGACACTGTTTAAATTGAAGGCTAAACTCAAAAATGTGGTATTTGTTTGCTCAAGTGATTGAGCAAGATACCCTTTGGAAATATAATGATTTTTCTGGCCACGTATTCAATATTTGCCAACCTCGTTTCTCCTTGAAGCAAATTTTGTCTGCCAAACTTTGCGGAATACAGGTGCAAATATTTGCAAAATATTTACAAAATCATTGAAAATATGTAAAGAATTATTGAGGAATTTTTCATGTCGGGCATTTGTTTTTTTATGGGATAAATATATGAGAAAATTAACTCCCAGGACCAGGTTCGAAACGAATTGTTTTTGTTGATTAAAGCTTAAAAGTTTTAAGGAATTTGATGCAGACGAGAATATTTTCATTTCGGTTTATTAGATGTTTTTGTTGGGAAAATCAAAACAAATAGGAAATAAAGGATTTTAAAATGAATATATTCAGGAGGGATAGGAATAAGATTATGATGGTTAAAATATTATTCAAAGAACACTATTCAGTATTTCCTTTTACTTTTTTAGTAAAAATATGAAATTGATATATTTGTAATTAATACATTTTAAAGATTAAACTGCTTTCAAAGTTTTTCATTACAACTGCCAGAAACAAACATTTTTTAATATTATTTGATAAAGAAAAGAAGAATTCTCCTTATTACTATGAATCATTCTTAAAATGCCTTAGCTTAAAAAATCATTTACAAGCTTTTGTACAAAATAAAGCTTTTCCAAACAAACATTAAATTTACCTGCTATCTATCGATAACAGTGTGCTAACTTATCGATATTTCTCCGCGGTTAATCCCCCAACAAGCCCCCACTGCGTATGAGTAATTTAACAGAGCTTTTTGATTTTTATGACGACCGATATTAGGTTGTTTTATTACTTAGTCAGTCCCATGAGCAATAAGTTCAGTTACCAGCAACAAGTCGAACCAATTGGACGTTAAGAGACTCCCTAGTTAATCTTATAAATTAAATTAAAAAAACCAAACCCACAATGCCACCGCCGCATGATCATTGTGGAGGGCCACCGCATCGCCGTGGACCGGTGATCAAGGTACAGATTGCACCACCATGGCCCCGACGCCATCACCGTCCGCCACCCCAAGTTGTGGTGGTGCAGCAGCCACCGCCGCCACCGCCACCGGTCATGGTGGTGCAACAGGCGCCGCCACCACCTTACTATCAGCAACCACCACCGCCGCCACCGGGTGGCAGTCATTACCACAATCCCCAATATTAAGGAGAAAGTACACAAAATTATTCTTTAACTAGAAAAGGAACAACTTCAGCCAGCCGCCATTTTTAGGAGGAACTAAAACCGAAAATGAATTTATAATAAAACTAGCATAAGAAAAACATTTAATTCCAGAAGTACACGATAACGTTACAATAAATGCAGTGACAAAACTTTAAAATATGTACATATTTTAAAAGGAAAATAATATCAAATACCACAAAAATTATTTGTATATGTTACATGTGCTTTCTTTTTATTTAGACATCAAAAACAGCTTTAAATCTTTAGAGTTATATTCTTGTTTACATTCAAGAAGTACTATTTTGATTTTAAGCTTGAAGGTTCTGTTATTTTTTATAAACATTGTATGTTGATAACGTCTAAATAAAACCTTATTTCATGTCTAGCAGTTATAAATTAAACCAATTTAATCTGCGAAACAAAAGTCATTCATAAATGACATGCTTAAATTTTCAACTAAACAGAAAAATGAAATACTGAACATTGTTCTTTGAAGATTCCTTTATTAAACTCTCTCAAGTTCTTTATCTCCATCGTTCATTATCGAAACACCTGTTGTATATATTTTCATGGTTGTCTAGATGAAATACTTTCATTTCTCTGCTAAAACCTACACTTTTTCTCGCTTTTTGGCATAGCATTTTGTGCCTATCTGACAGATAAGAGGCACTCTAGCTCGCCGATAAGCTCGGGATCAGATAGTTGGGGTAAACAATGGAGGTAGGAAACATAGCGAAACCCGATCAATACAGTTCACCTGAATGCACAACTGTCCCTCGGCCAGTGTTATCAGACTATGACTAAGAACCCACCTTATCGCTGGAATAATTCCCATAAACCCTGATTGATGGAGCCCCGTGGACTTCCAGTGCGGCTGGAGTGAAGCATGTTGAGTTTTAGGGGTTCCAGTGTTCAACGCGTTGCTGGCTGCCGAGGTTGGTTGGGTTTTTGACTGTCAGTCGGTGAATCCACTATGCGGTACTATGAGGATCCATGCGGCTATCCTGCTCGCCATCACCATGGTCGTCCAAATATCGAGATTGATGTTGTTCCCGGTTGGGGTGGCGCATACTATCCGCCGCCGGCTCCGGCTCGGCCCGCCGAGATTGTCTACGTAACGCCAGCGGCCACATATGTCCCGGGCGGTGCTCAGGTCCAGGTGATGCCGCAGCCCTATGGCGGCGTCCAGGTGGCTACCACCACCAATGGTTACTATCCACAGCAGCAGCAGGTCTACCAGGACTATCAGTACCAGTATCAGTATCAGCAGGCCTACAACAACCCACCGTATCCTCAATGGTGATCATCAGATTAACTTAAGAACTCAACTATAATCGCATAATGTTTCAAGTTCAATGAGAAATATATTATAACAACAATAAAGTGTAGAGTATTCCAATAAAAGTGATGTATCCAAATGAATCTGTGTATAATTATATATAAAATGGCGAAAAATATAAATATCATAAGATATTTAACTATAAACATAGCACATTTCAAGTTGAACAACAATTTACATCACCAGTACTTGTGCTAAGAAGCATTCCAATAAATAAATGCTTCATTAATTCAAATTACATACAAGAATGAAATGTATGTTTCTCCTTTCAATTAACCAACCGAATTACAAAATATTTGAATATTTCAAGTTCAAAAACAACAAATAAATTGTTTATCGATAGACAATGGCAAAACAATACCATTATCATTCTGCTTTAATCTAAAGTTCATGGAATGACAAAACAAAATGGTACAATAGATAGCAAGTGGATTTGATAACACAGACAATATGTTCTTTATAAATACAAATACCGTAAGGAGTTATAAATAACAACCAAGAAAGGTCGAAAAAAAGCATTATGTAGAATTCTTATCTCAGAAGACTATAAATAGATTAGGTACTTATATATGATTTAATATCTACAGTCTGTAGAAGTCAAAGTACATCCTTTTTATCTTACAAAACAAAAGGATACTTTCTAGTATTTTTAGAAAGCTGGAATAGTAATTGATATATAAATATTTTTATAAATAAAACAACATATATACGAGATAATATTAAAATAAAGAGAGATTTAATCTGCTCTTTTAGGTAAGACATTGTAAAGTCTGTTTACCAAATTCTTAAAACTCCTTTTTGTGCCTTAAAGGAAAAGCTATACCATTCTGCAGTTAATTAGTTTCTTTTCAATAGATAAATTTAATAGATAAATTTATACTATAATTCATATAATTTAAATGAATCATATCATACTCCCCCAACATTTAATTTTGTCCTTCCCCTTAACAAAAAAAAAAAAGAAAATGATGATTCACAAAAACCTTGAACTAACGAAATTCACCCGAAAAAGAGAAAAAGCTCATTTACCTTTGTTTACACCGCAACCTTCCCGCTGCCTGGAAGGTGTTTATCAATATTTTTATCGAAGAGGACATTAAGTCCACCTGACAAGATAAGGAAGTAAGCTTCTGTGCAAAAATATACATAACAAAAGTTAGAAAATTCCCCTAATTAGCGATAAAGTTAGCCTTAAATAGTTTGCCATTGTGAACAGTGACTTCAGTTCGACCCAAGAGTCAAAGGCAGCAGCTACACCGACAAGGATACTTTCTTTTTGGATAATTTCAACAACAAAAAGATGCCCTACTACGAGGACGAAAGACGCCACCATCATCATCACCATCATCATGGCGGCAGGCCCATTGTTGAGGTGGACATTGTTCCCCCAAGGATCCCAAGGCCAGTGATCGAAATCGGAGTGGGTGGTGGCTACCGCCCGCCGCCGCCAAGGGTGGAGGTTATCACCCCGGCCGCCGTGTACCAGCCACCGCCGCAGCCCATCGTCGAGGTCGATGTGGTCCGTCCCGGAAGGCCGTTCATCGAGTTCAACATCGGCGGTCGCCGTCCGCCACGTGAGGAGGTCATCATCGTCCAGCAGCCCCCACCGCCCAGGTGGTAACTTAATTCCGAGTCTGACTGGCCAAATGGAAGAGTGAACTAATTACAAAAAAAAATACATAAAGGAAAACCAATGTCCAACAGTTTTCACTGCATTGGAAAGGACAAATTTATAGCTTACACTAGAATTTAATATTTAAAATATTGTAAAGAAATACATACAGAACCTCAAACCTAAAATCAAACTTGTTTTTTAATCGGAAATTTAAGCATTTATCTAATGTATTTAAATAAAATGTTTTCATCTACAAACATTTAAAAATGAACTGTATTTAAGATAAGCCTAAGGGCTTATTAAAACATTGTATTAAAGGAAAAATTAAATAAAACCATGTTCACTCCTTCCAAGCTTATAATTACTACTTAGGTAGTTAAAAAACCTTATATTGTATAAAAGTATATTCCAAAATTCTTTATAGTACAAACATTAAAATAAATATGGAAAGGCCACTTTGACTTTTAAAAAGTTCGTGAATACTGGCCCATATTTATTATTATATTATATTTAAATTGACACAAAAACTTAAAAGCTTTCTGTATAACTGTTATTTTTTTACTCGAAAATGACATTTTTGATAAATATTACTCATACGCCACGTTGTTTCCTGCTTCTCAAAATTCTTAAGCTGCATTGCTATTTAAATATTACAAATCTTCGCTTAAAACAATTAAAAGCTACTCTTTACTCTACTCGAAATATTTTTTGTGGAAATATTTTCCCCATTAAAAATTTTTTCTACAAATATTACGTATACGCCACTTTGAATTACGGAGATACCTGCTTTTCCGAATTCTTTAACTATATTTATAAATTTAATTACAATAATTAAAAATTACTCTTTTGATATGCGTATTCTCTATGGAATATTTTTCCTCATTTAAAAATATAATCAACAAATATTACGCATACGCCACGTGGTTGTAATGGTATTCCGCATTCTTAAACAAATATTTTTATGTTGTTTTCTTGAATGACCACTGTAACTGGCAATCCATTCGGTTGTTTGCCTGAATAAGTTAAGTGCATTTGGTTTTAATTGAAATTCACATGATTGGTTTTCAATGTCGGCTCTTGCACTTGTACGCTGAATAAATTCACATATATGCCATTAATTCGGAATGTTAATGGCGCAAATATAAAAATTTAACTACTGGCGAATGTCATAAACAATGGTTAAGGTTTTTCCTTGCCATTTCTGTCCCTCTCTCTTTATCTGCTATCTTAAAAAAAAATTGTTTTCCAATTTTGGTTCTGTTTTGGTTGCTATCTGACGTGTCCGAAATGATTGATGTCCTGTGGCAGAGGCAGAGCCTTATCAATTGGTTAAAAATATAAGAAAAGATTTTCTTAATTAATTGAGAACGAACACAATTCAGGAAGAAAATATATATTTTGAAGAACTTACATTAATTAATATCTTAAGCCTATAGGTTTTTTTAATCTGAATATTCCTTGAAGGTTTTTTTTTTATTTCTCAACAATATTTTATGCTTGGCAATGCTTTTATAATACTTTTCCTCTGTTGCATATAAATTTTATCCTATTTAAATAGTTGTTGAAATCAAAAAAAAAACCCCGCAATGATTCACTTTTGGGGCAACCCCATCCAAAGTCCTCAGTTTAAATAATTAACCCTATAAAAAAGGTATATGTTTACCCAACCCTGGCAAAAATGAATCACGGCCAAACAGCACAGACAACTGCACTTGACCGATCTATGAGATAAGACTATCAGGGGATTTCCTTATCACCATCAAACCAACAGTATATAAATGAAATAAATTAACGGTGGATAGCAAGTGGAAAATCAGTCAAGCTAGGAAAGCTAAGCAAAAGAGTTCCAAGGAAATCAAGGAAATATGGCCGATGTGAATATCAATGTCCAGTGCGGGTGCTATCATCGTCGAGGATTGCTCTACGCAGCTCGTCCTTGGGCCTGGGGACGTCCCTGCCGCCGTTGCCGAAGAATGATGTCCAGGACCATGATGGTGGTGCCTGCCCAGGTGGCACAGCCTGCCATAAGAGCCACCACCACCACCACATCCACTATGGTGCCCATTGCTGTCACCACGTACTAAATACTTGGAGTATTTAAACTGAAGATGGAATTTCCATCTTATATAGAATAATCTTACCCAGACTGATTTATGTACATATATTTATTATGAAATAAAAATTGTTATATAAGTAAACAAAGATGTGACTTTGAATTTTTGATATATTTATTTAAAATACGAGTTATTAGATTAGTAAGAAAATTAGTTAAATAATAAGACTGAATACTACATAGTAATATTAGATCTTTAAAAATACCGCAGGTTTATATTACATCCTGGAATTATTATGATTACCATTTCCATGGCCTTAAACACTTCCTAGGGCTGCTGTGTTTCTCTAATGACATCAAGTGTATTCTTGATATCTGCCAGATGACTTTCAATATTAGCCAGCTGCATTTCCATCCTCTCCAGTCTCTCTTTGGTTACATTTAAGGTGTAAGCATTCCTCAGACTCCACTCTTGCCCAAGGAGTACGATATGATTGGTCTCTCATATCGTACTCCTACACCTAAAGTGCGGAGGATCCTGTGACTCTGCCTCAGATTCTTGGTACAGATTCCAGGCAAGAATTTTAATTAAAGGGCAACCGCTAAATTTGAGAGATTTCAATGAACTGATCTCTCTTTTATGCACTGACTGACTAAGATGCTTTTATTCATGGTGATAAAAAACCATGTTAGTTACTACTACTTCTATATTATAATATATTATAATTGTTGCGAATAGATCAAGCTAAAACAAACGTTTTTAGTTTTCATTCATTACAGTGCATTTAAAATATTTTATATATTTATCCTCATAGAGAATTTTTATATCAAACAAAATATTTGCGACCCTTTTAAATATTAAATTTTTAATATTAAACAAAAAGGAGCTGTATTTATTCAATTTCATATTGAATATAAGAAAATAGGTCATTTTTAAATATTTTAAAATGACTCATAATTAACTGATCTTTGGGGCAACCCCGAAATCTGAGAAATTCAGTGAGTCAGCCTTAAAATCAGCAACCAATAACCAACCCTGGTCCAAGTGAATAACGATAACAGCCGAGACCCAAAACTTGATCAATCAATGCACACCGATAAGTGAATCCATAAGATTTCCTTATCGAACCCGCGGTACACCTAAACGAAATAAATAAGTGGCGAACAGCCACTGGAAAAGTCAGTAAAGCGTGAAAACTCCAAGAAGGAACACATAAGAAAAACCGAGGAAAAATGACCGATGTCAACATTAGCCTGGAGTGTGCCGAGTGCCACCATAGCCGCGGAGTCCTCTACTACGCCAATCCCTTGGCCTGGGGACGTCCCTGCCGCCGCTGCCGCAAGATGATGTCCAGGAGTGTGGTGGTGGTGCCCACCCAGGTCCAGACTACACCTGCCCAGGTGTCAATGCCTGTTCAAGGCACCACCACCACCACCACCACTACCTCGGTGCCCATCAGGGTCACCACCTACTAAAATCGTTCCAGTTCCATGAAATGCGTGCTTTTCGATGTAGAAAAATTAAATAAAAACTCATTAAAGAAATTGTTTAATAATAAATGCAAAAATTATAATGAAAGTTGTATGTTTTCTTTAATTAATAGAAATACTGTCTTCTATATATAAATATATAGGGAAAATATTATTCAACATGTTTTTAAGTCATATAAATGAAATGTAGGTTTAAATTGAAGAACAGTTAAAATAAGAACTCTTTTACTTAGAGAAAAATATATAGTAATTGGGTTTTATTTTGGATTTTATTTATATAAACTATATTTATTCTACATCTGTATCTATTTTATTTACATATATTTTTATCGAGCTCAAGCAACTCCCTTTTTTATAATAATTAAAAGCATAATGCTTCTATAAAAATAGTTTTTAAATTATACATATAAGTTATTAAGGGATATGAATATTTTAATTAATATATATATACATACATATGTATATATTTACTATTTTTATTACACAACATATTATATTTATATTATAAATTATATATTTATATTTATTAATTTTATATCTTCTATATATATATATATATATATATCGTCTTACAAAATAACATTATACGTACTCAAATTAGCTTCTTGCTATACAACACGTGATCAAATATTATTCCTGATAATCTTACCAGTGCAAGTGTACTGACATTAAAACCAAGTGATCCGTAGACAAAGCACAATATCAATCTCAATAGCTGGGCTATAGATTATTGCTCCCGATCTACCCTAACACATATATCACTTAAGCGATCGAGTGTCCCGAAATGAGTCACAGAGTGGACCTGAGGACAAGGCAACCCCCAGTTATGTGAACACCCATGAATCAGCGACCTGAGCCAACCAACTCAACCCGACTTATAGATTGGAGGGCATTGTCAGCCAGCCCTGGTGAAATTGAATCACCAAGTGTGCCAGCACCAGATACTGCCATCAACGTTGATCGATCAATGTAGCGATAAAAAGTACAGAGGATTTCCTTATCGCACCCACTGTCCTCCACACGAAATAAATATATATAAATAAAACGCCACAGAAATTGGACAGTTAACGAAGCAAACTCATAGAGCAAACACCTCTAAGAAAGTATTAACAATGAATAACGTTAACATAAATGTCCAGTGCGAGTGCTACCATCGACGGGGACTCTTCTACTACGCCAATCCTTTGGCCTGGGGACGTCCTTGCCGTCGCTGCCGCAGGATGATGGCCAGGGGCATTGTGGTAATGCCACAGGTGGCCATGCCAGTGCAGACCACGACTACTACAGTGACACCTGCCCAGTGTGCGACCTCCTGGCAGATGCAGCAGCCGATGCAACAGCCGATGCCAATGCAGATGCAAATGCAGGAGCCGCAGCTGATGTCAGCCTTGCCACCGAAATACGACCAGGTGGTGGCAGCCAACTGATCTTGGAGGTTATTTTGAGGATTCGCACATATTTTGTACAATTTATAGAAACCCAATAAAAACTCTTGGAAGAACATTGCAAAATATATGATAATCTTTGTGAAAATATGATATAAAATGAAATTATCATAGGCAAGCTAAGGGTGTTAATTATTTTGATTAAAAATAAGAACTATGGTTATTATATTACAAAGTCTGTTTAAAGCCACAGCTTGCTGATATAAAAATGTAAACCATAGCTTAAAAAATTAATTCAATATGCTTTACAATATACAAAGCAATCAAGATAAGAAAATTCGTCATAAAAATAATGTTGATAAACAAGTTATAGATACTTGCTGAAATTGCAATGAACTAAGGGCAAAGTACAATGGGTTTCAGCTAAATGCTGTGGTTATTTATTTTTATGTAAATAGCTTAATAATTTTATAAATAAGAAATATGCACATACAAATGAAAAAGTCATCTCTTCATTATGTTTTGTGAAACAGAAAACTAATAAGTACAAATCGTTTACGGAAGAGACCCGCCCAAACGGAAGGTTGTCGCCGGCCCAAAATCCCAACTGAGACCCAGTTAGATGAGAATTAATTGGCCCCGATGCAGCGTTGCCAACTACTTTGTGCAATTAAAACAAATTGTATCTAACAGATACACAGAGCAGGTTAAGACCTAACTAAGTTGTTCGCTGTGGGCACCTGAATAGCCTTTGATATGGTATACCCGCTGGGAAGACACAACATAAATCTAAGGCTTAAATAATTAGATAAGTTATTTCAAAGATTTGTTTTGTATTTGTATAATATCTCCAGGATCTATAACTTAGATTAGAAAATAATTTATTTAAAAAATATATCATAGCTTTTAAGGTTAAATTCATTTAGTTACCAATTCCCAATGACTAAGTATATATTTAACACTAAGAAAAATATCCTAAAATATCATATATATTTACCTAACCTTAAATGAAAAAATAACATATTATTTTATAAACTTAAGGAAAGGGTATTAAAAACTAAGACGTTAAAATGCATATCCCGCTGTGCTCCTTGTTTCCACCTTAACAAAGGTCTCTAACCAGGTTTAGCAGCATCATAAAACTTTTCTGCACCTAATAATTCATATTAAACTTGCTCCGGCTAGTCTCTATCTTTTCTATTTTCTATTTTCCTCGCTTGGGTCACTCATTCATTCCCTGTCTCATCCATTCATTCAGTTTTAAAACAAAGGCTGCGGCAACAGAAGGAGATGCCTTGAAGTTGGCCTCTTGTTTGGTCTAGCGAGGGTGGAATAATTTTTAATAAATATGAAATAAATGTAAAATTATAAATATTTAAAAAAATATAAAGTATTAGGTATAAATTTAATAATAAAGTCTAAGTTAGCCAAAGTTTGACGGAAATAAGTAGATTTTCCTTAACGAAAAATGACATGACTTGCTCACAAGCTTCATAAATGTTAATTATAAATATTTCCCCATTTAAAAATTACTCAATTAATATTTAGTACTTTAATTAAAGTGTTTTAACAATGACATTATGTGTTCTTAAGGCATTTTGTTGACAAGAATATCTTATTTAATATTATTCAAAACTGAACCCAAGAGTCCTTTAAAGATCTAGATATTTCAAACTAAATAACTCAAATAAAACTCTCAACTTGCCGACCCAACTATTAACCCGCTCTTAGTCACCTTAACACCTTTGTGCCCCGTTCTCCCCAAGAACTTAATGTTTTCCTTTAAACATTAGCTTCATCAGAGACGCCGGCGACCTGTTTTCGCTGTTGTTTTATAAACAATGAACATATTATGTGCTGGGGCGCAAACAACAATAGCCGTGGGTGGAAAAGTGCTGGGGAAACGTGTAGGAAAATGGAAAAGGGGTGTATGGCAGTCAAAAAACAAGGTGTTTCCGACAATTTTTGCCTGCCGTAGGCCAACGTCAACGTCATTGTCGACCGTTTAGCGTCTTGGAAAATTCCAAAGCGATTAAGGGGGCGTTGGGTGTTAAGTAGCCGGGAGTCCTTAACCCGTTGCCTTCATTTTGGGTCCGCCCACAGCCGCCTGATGATGATTGAGGAACCTGCAGTTAGCCTCAAATGATTTCCCTCCCTTGCACAGCCTTAACCCATTATTTTGAGACCTTCCTTAACCCCTGGCCTGGCCCCATTTTGATTCGGCCTATTGTTTTGCTTAGCTTTTGTCTGTTCGCTTAGAGAGTGAGTTATTTTTGCCAGGAACATTTTTAATTGTGTTTCCGGTAATTTACACTCTATTAAAAAATTTACTCCTCCATAAAAGGAGCTCCTTGTTTCTCTCTTGACTCCGGGATCCTTAACTAGCTGCCTGCCAGGCCTGCATTGTCGAATCATCCTTTCATTATTCGAAGGGACTCATCAACAATATCGTTATTATCATCATCATCATCATTGTCATCATTGTGAGCCCCCAAGCCTTGTCTGCCTCGACTGCTGCTCCAGCTTTTGGCCAAATCAAATTACATTAATAACTAGACTTTGGGCTCAAATCAAGCTCACAAAAGGGGAGTTATTTTCCCGCCCATTTTCCATAGGAGATCGTCCTCGTCCTTTGCCTCTAACTCAACTCGTCGAATCTGTTGGCCAAAAATTGTTGGCAAATTTTAAACAAAAACCAAAAGTCCCAAAAACAGCAGGTGGAGAAAAAGAAATCCGTAGAGAAAGCCGCAAATTTTTGGGAACACTTTACGGGCCACACCCACCAGTTGACGCCCCCTTACCACACACACACACCCATTTTTGTTGTGATTGTTCATTGAGGCATTGGAGGAATCTGAAAAGGAGAAGCTGCCATGAGCCATAAGCACTAAAAGAAATTAAATATAGGAACTGAGAAACAAAGGATATAACTAAATAAATGTTTAAATTATATTTTAATAAAAATACATACTTTACATATTTAGAAATAATAATATTTTGATTTATTTATAATTAGCTTGGAAAGATAAAAGGCTTAGGTAATGCTATGCTTTAATGTAACCCTTTTTTCTCTTAAACTTTTTGATTTTTGTTGTATATAAATTAATATCATCAATTCAGCTTTTAAATTTCTATTGAAAAAATATGTATTTATAAATAAATAATAGGAAATAAATCACAGGTTTATCTTTAGAGTTTTATCTGTACTTAAAATACATTTAAAGAGTTTGTAACATCTCCTTTCCAAATAATTTCTTTCCTAGTTACCCACAATTTTTACTATAATAATTTTTTACCTGTATTGACTGCGCACTAAATTGAGAAAATTAAATGGAGAGAGATGATGGTAACTACCAGGAATCCCCATTCATAGTTCAGTTCGTCCAGTGCATTACTCCATCTCCCTTCACATGCATGAGATGTCTATTCTAATCCGGAAATTAAATTCCATTTAGAAATTGTCCTACACAAAATGTTTGGTCAGACAGGCTCCTCTCCTGACTCCGGGCATGTGTGTGTCTATACACACATATGTTTCGAAGGATAACTGTAGTTGAGCATACATCTATATGCTTAATTTATGTTGAGCTACTCGGACCAACTTGAGCTTCGCTTTGACCAGAACTTAACCCATCAAAATATTTGGAAATTTCCCCTGGGAGCAACATTTAGCCCATATCGAATATAAATTACCAATTGTCTGAATTGGTTTTTGGTTCTGAAGGTTTTCAAGGAGCCGAAGCTGTTGAATCTATTTCATTTTCATTATTTTCAATGTGTGATTCTTTAATAACAACTTTAGTTAAATATTGTTATTGAGTTTTGTTATTAATTAGATTTCTTTATCTTCTGAAACCATTAAAACCCTTCAATATTTTTGATGGAGTATTTGGTTCTAATACTATATTTTTCTTTGTGGAAATTTATTATAAACATTGAAGTATTTAAATTATTTTGTTATACAAAATTTTTATATCATACTAAATAGTTTTTTGAAATCAAAAAACAAAGTATTACACTTTTCCCTGAACTTCCCTAAGTATATATTGTTTTTATTATTTCTAAAAGTTTTTTAAATTTCTAAATTCAATTTTAGTAATATTTTTGATAGCCGATTAATAATTTTTCGGAATTTTATTAAATATTTCTTTTAAAAATAGTTTTTTGTTTAATTTATATTAAAAACATTTTGTAAATTTCTTCAATTAAAAAGAATATATATTAGGTATTTTATACTATTTAATTTATTAGTATTTATTTATATATATTTTAAAGCCTTAAAATGAATTGATTTTTATTTGTATCTTATTTTAAAAATAATAATAATAATAATAATAATTCATTTAAAGCTCTCAAACTATGCATAAATAATACTAATATCCTTTTAAAATTATGCTTGATAATAGTAATATCTTATTAAAATTATAATGAGTAGCTGTATAGCTGTATATACATAGTTTTCACTTAATAATACTGTAAAACGCAAGGACAGTTAATTTTACCAAACGGGTTAAATCACATTTGACACAAGTTAAGTCGCTTGGCAATATTTTATACAATTAAAAGTGTGTTTAAATGGAGCCACAAAAATCACACACATTCGCTGGGATATGCAATGGGCTTTTGTTTCGACAGGAAACGGAAACGGAAATCCGTCGCAAGGTAAATGCCAAAAACCAAATCAGCTTTGTCAGGCACTTTTATATTTAGCCAACAATTTGATGTGTGCAAGTGTGGGGATTCAGCAAGGATTTAAATATCCCATTTGCTGGGTGGAGTGACACATAAAATGTGTCAACTAATCAAATGCCGAAATGCCGAAATACGAAAATACCTGAGGCTGGCTGGCAAACAATCAAAATATCAAACTGCCGGCCATTTGTAGTAAAGTAATAGAGGGGTTGCATCCTAATGCGACAAAGCCATTTGCTTTATTTGTTTTGTTTCTGCGTGTGAGCAATAAAATTCTTTATCATTTTTTATTTGTTACTCCGTTTTTGTCTGTTTTTTTTTCTTGTTATATGAGTTCCTTTTAAACGCGCTCGCGAAAATGGCCAAATGGCGACGCCAAATGTTTATGGCTTGTTATTTGGGCATAAAAGCATTCCCTCCACACACACAGACTCGCACACGTTCCGACACAGAAAATTATCATTCAAAATAAAAGTCAGCCACGGAACAATGAAATTGTCAAAAAATGTAAAACGAGACACGCATCAAAGTCGACGGGGGAGGTGTGGAAAATTGTTTTGCCAAACAAATAAATTTATGTTGGCAATTTGGAAATGAGCTGAGGACTGGAGGACTGGCAGAAGCCTTCTTCAAGACAAATAGAGCGCCACTTGAGATGCTCATTCAGAGCTAATAAAAATTACGCAGCAATTGCAAAACGAAAGTAAAAAATAAAACCCAAGGAAACAGCAGCAAAAGTTGGAAAGTGTCGACACTTGCAAGTGTCTCGTTCGCTTTCGTTTGTTTCTGACCCCCTTAACCCTTGGGTGCCGGGACACGTACCATCTAGGATCGTTGAGGTCTCAATAGCCTGCCCCCAAAGGGGAAAAGCGGTTGGCCCGGGGTCTAGGGGTGCAAAAGGAAAGCGTGACGCAAATGGCAAATGAAAAGCAAATGAAAACCAAAGCGAAAACTGCTCGAATATAATAAGAAATGTAATCAGACTAAAGGGGGGCAAGGCTAGGGGAAAAGCAGAGGGGACACTGAACAAAAAATTAACTAAATTGGAAAATTTATTATATTACATTACAAAAATTGTAAATGATTTAGTTCAATAGCTAGCACTGTTTTAATATTATTTAAAATGAATTTTGACGAGTTTTAATTTGAAAAAAAAAGAAATCGATACCAATAATTTAGAACCCCTTTAAATATTACAACCATAATTGTTAAAAATTCGCCATTAATTCTAAGAAAATTATCAATACTTTTTTAAGATACAAATTTATAAAAAATTCCAAGAAAAATACCAATACTTCAGAAATACTTTAAAAGTTTGCCCTAAATTTAAATTTCACAAAAAGTTCAAATAAAAATAATGAAAACGGAAGCCAAGGAAATAGGATATACCTTAATTTTAGCGTAACTTTCATTCCTTAAACTATGTAATAAAAAAATATAAGCCCAAAGATTTATATTAATTCCCTAATTTTTCCCTCTCTGTAAAAGTAGAGTTAGGGAGCAAAGTGGAAGTAAGTCCTGCGGATTTCGTGAGGTTAGCGCCATTGACCGGAAATGTAAAATGCACTTAGCACACATTTCCAGCAGCACCCGCTGCTGCACTTTTCCCCTTTTTCCTACCCCCCCTCCATTTTCCACCAACAAAAATATCGCTATCAATAAATTCGCACGTAGCCCAGAATGGCGCTTGGCGGAAGGGAAAGGGGCTTTCAGGGGATTTTCCTGGGCATTCGGTGCACTGGATAATTGCGAAAAGTCAGCGCCAGAGTCAGCTGTAATTCCTTTTCTTTGGCTATAGCCTCTTGCCCCTCCCTTTTCCCCTTTTCGGATTTTGTTCCTGGCACTCGCAATTTGAGCTTTTTGAAACAAACACGCGCCGAAGCAACTAAAAATGTTGAAAATGAATCCCCACATGCTGGATGCTGAGCGGGGTGCGAGGACCTCCTCCTGGTGATCCTCCTCCAGCTCCTGCTCCTGCTCCTGTTCCTGCTCCTGCTGTGGTGACTGCTTTTAACGAAAATTGCTTCATTAGAACTGCGGCAAGAACGGCTTGACTTGGGGCACTCGACCGCCGACTGATTGAGTTGCATTTTTTTCACTGCCATTGTGAGCCGAAAAAGGGCAACAAAGTAGCGAAATATAAACTGAAATTGGGTATTAAACTAGGGGAATATCCTACAAAAAATTTATTTAACTGAAAACTTTTAGTATTATTTATTGAAAACTTGTTATTATAAGTATATAAAAAACACTGAAATATATCTTTTATTTTTTCAGAAAGAAAATCAAAATTTTTACTGCTGCCCTATGAAATTCACGTACTTAATCTTCATAAAATCATCATTAGGTAAGTTTGATAAAATTGATATTTCGATTTATTATAAAATCATTTCCAAAATGATATTACTTTAATTGTAATTATTTATTTCATAAATAACAAATGAAACTATGTGTTGAAATCCTGTCAGAAACCAAAGAACTAGAAGCATATATCCCCCAACATAATTCCTAGCATTTTCTATATTTTCAAACAATAGTTTAATAAAAACTATAACTTCTCATCAAAGTATCCTACTTTTGTCAAATTTCCAGGGTATTTTTCTATAGAATTTCCACACTTTTTCTCTGCTACCTTCGCTTAATGAAATTAAAGGTAGCACACTCTTAGCCTAATTGCTTTAAATGCGTGTGGCGGCTGCTGGAGCAGGAAAACGATTTCAATTCAGCTAACAGGGAGGAATATCTTTTTTTGTTGTCCACTCTGATTGTGTGTGTCCGGGGTTTTATTGGTGTTGTAGCTCGTTTGCATTCATAAATCAAAAGAGCATGTGTCTATCATGGTCCCTGCTCTCGCCTAACAATAGCGGACCATAGAGATTATATGGGAATAGCCACACAATAAATAGGCGAAAAATGTGAAAGTAAAGCAACAAGAGAGGAGCCCCCAACAAATGGAGCATAAATTACACATGGCCCATAGAAAAATGATACGCCGTGAACGCAACGCAGATGCCTGGCATTCTTTTTCTTTGGTGTGGAAAGGGAGGCTTTATACACTGAGAAATAAATACTTAGAAAATTTTTAAGTGAAGCAGGGGAAAATAATAATAAAATCAGGAAAGGAAACAAATTTTGGGAAGCAGTTTGCAATCGAATTTTAGGATCGAATCGATATCTTTTATATGAAGCAATTTATTCAAAGTTTTAAAAACTCATAACTAAGCCAAAAAAGCATTAATTTTAATTCGGAAAGTTTTCCTAAGTTAGTTTTTGTAAGGTTAACAAAACTGCATACACTAAATAACATTTTTTTAAAAACCAATTTTTATCAATTTTTTTAAGTTTTAACGAAAAAAATACATTTTTCCCGGACATAGCTTAATCGACTCGGCTCTTGATGCTGATCAAGAATATATATGATTTATAGGGTCGGAAATGACTCCTTTACTGCGTTACAAGCTTCTGAATAAAAGTAAAATACAATTTTTTAGTACATTTTTTGATATTTTTATATGATTATTTTTTCGACAAATCAAGATTTAAAAATCTCATAACTAAGCCAAAAATGTATAAATTTTAATTCGCAAAGCGGTTCTATGCTAGTTTTTAGTAGGTTAATAAATCTGCATACTCAGTTCAAAACTTAAAAAAATTCAATTTTTGGCCAATTTTTGCAAATTTTAATGATGTAACTTTTCCTTTCATTTTTTGAAAAAATCTAATATTTTTGAAAAATTTGTTTTTTTGCCGGAGATGGCCAGATCGATTCGGCTGTTGATGCTGATCAAGAATATATATGATTTATAGAGTCGGAAATGACTGCTTCACAAGTTACAAGCTTCTGACTAAAATTATAATACCATTTTTTGAGTAGTATTTTATATGGAAATTTTTTCGACCAATAAAGATTTAAAAAGGTCATAACTAAGCCAAAGAAGCCTTATTTTTAAATCGGAAGGCTTTCCCTTGTTAGTTTTTATTAGGTAAATAAATCTGCATACTCAATTTGAAATTTTAAAAAATTTAATTTTTTTTTTTAATTTTGAAAATTTTCACCACTTATAAAATTTAAAAAAAAAATTGAAAAAAATATTTTTCTACCGGAGGTGGCTAGATCGACTCGGCTCTTGATGCTGATCAAGAATATATATGATTTATAGGGTCGGAAATGGGTCCTTCACTATGTTTTTAGCTTTTGACTAAAATGATAATACCCGTCAAGGCTATAATTATACATAAAATATAAATTATTAAATTAAGTTATACAGAAGCTACTATTTTATATTAGAAGCCAGTGTGTATTATAACTTTTAATTTGTTATATAAACTATCACGTATACTTTTAATTAGTACAGTTATGATTTTTTAGAAAACAATTATATTAGTCAGTAGTTTTGAAAAATATCGCGTTTTCCTGATAATTTTTTCTTGAAGTTGTATATTTTATTATAATAGTACTTAAAGGAGAACATTTTACTTTAAATATAATTAATATATATATAAATGTACACTTTATTTAAAGTATAGGTATAGGTATTTTGATTCCATCTTAATATTATCTCCTTAAATTACTTAAAAATGTTTTGTTACATTTTCCTTACTGAAAAATCCCTTCTGCTTCCTGCTACTTTTATTCCGACTGTACTCATCATTTATAAAATCCCTGGACTAGGGGCCTTGTTCTGCTGCTTTTGGCATTTATGGTCATCAGCGTTTTCGGTCGGGAAAAATGAAGTTAGCCTCGCTGTCTCATATCCGTTTCCAGTGCCCTGCAAACTAATCGCGTTACAATGAAAATTGATGATGCTTTGCAAACAAAAAAAAAAAAAACACAGAAAGAAAATATAAACGAAACCTAAACCTAAAATCGAGGGGGAAAAAAAGGAAAGCAATACGAGGCCGCGAGTTGGCCAATAACTATGCAACATATTTGAGGACCACAAAAGTGGCCCGGCGATGTCATTGACTTCGTTGCTGTTGCAGCCACTTAAATTCAATTGACTCGATCCCCCGCATCCCCCTCCGGCAGCGTCAACAAATGTTTTGCCAAATATTGTCAGCCAAGTGGAGTCCGCCGAGTGGGCGGTATATATATATATGTACATATATACGGGGGGCGGGGTCAGTCGAAGTTAACAAAGTTTTCGCAACGAACCAAACCAGAAAGCCAAACAACAACAGCAGCTGCAGCCGCAATTCTTTTTTACACAGAGGACAAAATATTGTATACTATAGATTACAGGTAATAATGTTTCTCAATCTGTAATTAGTTTGTCAGTAAATTTTTAAATATATTTCAAATTTAAATCGTTTTTAAATATATTTTTACAAATATTTGAACAAATTTACCAAGAAAGTAAACAATCACACTTAATTTAGAACGAACTGGTATTGAATATTGGATTTCAATTTATTTATAAATTTAGTAAAATATAAATAATATTTTATTTACAATTAAATTAAAGTTACAACTTCCTTTAGACAAGATTTTAAGAAAATCTTTTAGCTTAATAACTTAATAATGATGATATTAATAAGGCTTAGAATTAATGATTTTATTTAATTGTGCGTTGTCCTGTGCTAATTTTATATCTATTTATTTATTAATATTATTTTTTTTTTTGTGTTTTTGTTGTAATTTTTCCTGTGCATTTCCCTTTCGTATCCATCGTGTTGGCTACTTAACAGTGCAGTCAACCAGGCCCAAAGTGTGGGCCGTAAAAATTCAACGAAACTCGCGAATTTTTGGTGGTTAAGCCCATCTGCCAGGATGCTGGTGTGTGTGTGTGTGCGTGTGTAAGCAACAAAAGCGACCCAAATGTGGAACGCATTTAATTGAATTGAAAAACTAAGCAGGAAAAAATTAACAAAGGGTATTCCGTGGAAGGTATTTTTTTATACCTTTAAAACAGACAATACAATTTATGTTTACATTTAAATGTCTATTATTTTTACCATTTGCATATTTTAACTGAAACATATTTAAATATTAAATAAATATTTTGTTATTATAATTTATATATTTATATTTATACTATATTATACTTACATAAGGACACCTGTCGTATGCATTATTATATTTCCATCGATTTCCAAATTTCAATATTTATAAGCAATATTTTAAATTGTTCTAAAACACTTCCAGGTTATTATAATTTATGTCAGAAGCCTGCAAGCAGTGAAGGAATCATTTTTGACCCTATAAATCATATATATTCTTGATCAGCATCAACAGCCGAGTCGATTTAGCCATCTTAGGCAGAAAAAAAAATTTAAAATTTTTTCAATATTTTATAAGGGGTTACATCGTTAAAATTGTCAAAAATTTATAAAAAATTTAATACAATTTAAATTTGAAATTGAGTATGCAGATTTATTATTCTAATAAAAACGAACATAGGAAAGCTTTCCGAATTAAATTTAATGATTTTTTGGCGTAGTTATGAGCCAATTACAAACTTCAAGAGTGTACAATTTTCCACTTTCCATAGTTAGCTTTCTTGTTTTTTTTTTTTATTTATTTAAAATTTATTCCTTCGCGATCTTAGCTCACCCAAAGTCCAAACTCCCGTCCAGTTATAGGTCCTTTCCGTTCAAACACTTGTCGTCTCTGTGTGGGTTAGAATTCACCCATGTGTTTGTGTGTGTGTGCGTGTGTGTGTGTTTTGGGCAGTTAATATGATGACGCTTAAACATGGCTAAAAAGCATTATGGCCGGCAAAGTCAATTAGAGAGCAGCAACGACAACGACGACGACTGCTGCCGTGCATTTCCCTGCCAGGGCAATGATCCATATAGGCAAAACCCCCCTTTCCTGCGCCCCTGGGCAAGCAAATTGAGAGGGGGGTTGGGGTCGTGGGGTGTAGTGGCAGAGCGATTGCCTGTAAGTGAATCCAATCCATATTTGTTGGAAATTGTGTTTGGCTTTGGCATTCCGCTCCACCTTAAATGCTAAGCCCCCGAAAACACAAGCACTTGATGAGCCCGATTTTGGTGGCACTTTACCAAAAAGGTAGTAACATTTATTAAAAAAAAAATTAAATAGGTATTAAATAAGTGAATTAAATGGGTATTAAATAATGTAATTAAATAGGTATTAAATAATTGAATTAAATAGGTATTCAATAATTAAAAAGGCTTAGTAAAACTATTACATTACTTCTTAAAGAAGAGAATACATGCCTAAAAAGTCTAATATTTTCCTTTAAAATTTTATTTAAAAATAGTTACATATAGAATTGACAGAAAATATATAAGGCTGGTATATAAATCGATATTTTTACGCAATAAATCGATAATGTGTTTGAACCATCAAACTGATTTAAGCTAAGTTAAAACTATTTTTGCTGGCTCTGACTATTAATTAATTAAATATCAAGTTAAAATTAAGTAACATAATAAGTTATATTAAAAAATAATAAAAAATAAAGAAGTAATAATTCAAATAATATAAATAATTAAACTAATATAAAAAAGTATATAAAGCAACATTTTAAATATTTTCTGATAACATATAACTATAATTTTCATTTAACGAATTATTTTTTATATTATATTGATAGGAATATTTTAGTCCTTTTTTTCCTCTTTTATACTAACTTAGCCTTATTTTTATATTTATATAAATACAGACTGCAATGAAAGGGGGATAGCTTACATATATTTTCTAAAATATACCTAATATGTTAATTTATATGCAAAAATTATTTCTCCTAGTGCAGTCTAAGCGAAAGGGTTTTTGTTTGTCAATTTGGTTGAATTTAGGAACGTGCCTGGCAAGCAATTGAGACAATGTCTCCACGGCTGATCCCTTTCGGCTTTCAATCCTTTACCCCCCATATATCCAGCTCTCCACCCACAACACGGCATAAGTTTATTCCTAAACGAGAATTTTCCGATGTGCCTTGAAGAGCTCTGCCCCCTTGGGTGCGGCTCGAAAATATTTTGGAGCCTTGCAGGAAGGAGGGAGGGGCTGAGCCAACTACCGTCAAGGATGCGGATATACTGGCATTTATCGTAAACTTCAACTGCCAAATCGGCATGTCAAGGATTTCCCGAAGCGCCCCGGGGCATTTAAACCAACATGACACCTCAACGATTTTCTCCGATTTTTCCAGGAGAAAACCCCGTTACGGGTGTGTGGCATACGGGCATTTTGGCCGGGTTTAAATAATACCCATAGACCATATCAATATTGGCCTAATGGCCACGACAACGACAACGTTAGCTAGACATAAAAACCAATGACAACTCTCTCTCTCTCTGTGCGTCTTGGCAAAAAGGATAACCCAAAAAACACAGGCAGACAACAATGCGAAATGGGAAATGCGAAAATGCTAATCCAATTGAGTGGCAGACTGCAATAATCATAAACAGATATTAGTTATTTATGTCGGCCAGACGGGGGTCCTTTCTTGGGCATTAATCCGCCAGGAACGTAACGAAAATTCGGTAATTGCCCCAATGGTCCATGACCAAAGTTCTGGGCAAGATTTTTGGGGTCCTTTACCTAATTGCAGTTGCCGCTTGGCCGGCTATTCCCGTAATGGCACGAAACGAGTTCAAAGCCATATAGTTTTTCATTAGCATCCCAGGCCACTGTGAGCCCTTTGATGCCCCGCCTTTTAAGTCTAATTAACTGCTAATAGGCAATGAATCATTATTACTCAAATTCGAAGGCGGAACGAGTGGGGTTGACGAAGGCAATAAAGTTGGTGGGTTAAATCCGCCCAGATTGTCGCATGCTGACCACCGAAACATGTCGGAAATAAATACATAAGTGTACACCAGGGGGTTAAGGGAAATCCGACTGGGAAATACACTTGATTGATGGCTGAAACAGTTGAGTTTCTGAAGCTCAGAGGGGATTGGAAGATAATGTTTGGCAGAAATCAAGAATATCAATAGTTTAGTTGTAGTTTAAGTCCCATAGTTTTGCCTTTAAATACTGATTTTGTATAAAAAAAGATGAATGGTACGAGATATCTATTATCTATAATACAAATTTAGTTTATAATACAAATTTAGTCAGGAAATAGCAACTAACCTGAAAGCTAAAGAAAACACCAGAATTTTTAAAATACCTTTTTAAATGAGTCTAAAAATATGTATTTGTGACTTTAATAATTTTTGTAAGACATCGAATTCGTTGTAATTTATTGTTTTAACGAATGCATAAACTTTTAGCACATCTTATCATAAATTTAATATTTTCTTATCAATGAAATCGCCAGAAAATTAAAATAGCTTTTAAATATGTCTAAAAGTAAAAGTTTGAGAAACCAATTTCAGTTTAAATTCATTTTCTGACCAACTAATATTTTGTATCATACTTTTATACACATTTTTAACATTTAACCCTTTCAATACCTTTGGCAAATCCTTTCACCAATTGAATATGCCAGATCTTGAGCAATTTAACCCCAGTTATATATATAGTGTATCATAATTCATAAATAAAGTGTGACTAATGCCGAATGAAGGAGGACCTCGAGCAGAACTTCAACTCCGCCGAGTGTAACTGCAATCCATTAAGCAATAAAATTCATTCATTTATTATTTATTATGATTACACCTCCCCCCCCCCAGCAAAGACCATAATCGGCCAGCGTCCGTCCATTGTTCTTCCTTATATTTTTTTCCCCCCTACCTCCCTTCAGTATTTTCCTTGTTTTTGTGGGCGGACTTTAAGTGGTAATTACAGGCAGCCACGCCCACACATGGAATGGAAATGGAAATGGGAGTGGAAGTGGAAGTGGAAATCATAAACATAAAGCTAAGAGGCGGCTGGCAAATGAGCCAGATCCAGGAAAAGGAGTACCAAAGGGGGCTAAGCAGATCATAAGCGTAAAGTGCTCTTAGGCAGGAGGATGAGGGGTGGAAAATAATGCGGGGAGGGGGAAGAGGAGCCAGCCTGCGTAACAAATGCAATAAATGCGAAAAAAGGACTCGCCAACAAATGGCGACAAGGAAATCAAAGAAAAGGCAAGCCGAGATAAACTTGAAGCTGGAAAAATGAATGCAATTTAATAAATCAACTCCAAGATACTCATTGATTGATAAAAGGATTTTATTGGATTTAAAATCAATTTAAAAGCAGTTAAAAATAATCCAATTAAATATTTTGGCCACAATTTAACACTCTTAAACGCTTTCTCCATTTATAAAATTATTTATAAAGGATGTCACAGAGATCGATGGAAAAATATGAATTCTACCATACTTTTTATTTCCGTTTAATATTTATTTAAAATATCATCAACAAGTATATGGCAAAAATCATACCTTAAACATTTTCAATTCTAAAAATCCCTAGAAAATCCTTAATAATATTTACAACTCTCAACCAGTCCATCATACCCTTTCTGCCCCATTTAAAGAGTCATCACGAAAGTTTCCTTTGGGGGCCACACAAAGAACTTTCCAAGGCATAATAATAATTCGTAAATTGATTGTGTTTAGTGAAGTTTGAATAAATTCGCCGAATGAATGGCAGGACCAAAGCCGAAGAGAGCTGAAGTGAACGGCAACAGCAGACGGAATCGACAGGATAATCCACAAGAATTTACAACAAACGGAAACAGCAACAGGAAAAAGTCAAGCGGCGATGGAGAGTCTAACAAATAAAAATAAATTTCTTACTCGAAAAGGAAAAGATATCCTGGAAGCGAACATATGCGCGTTGATGAGTTACTGAGGGGGCGTGGCCGATCTGGAGAGTGGAATGAAAATGGAAAGCAAAGCAAAACTTATGACTGTCAGCAGATAAAGCGAGAAAGCTTCCATGAAAGGAGCAGAGGAAGGACCTCTTCCCCACTCTCTCCCTGTCTCTTTTCCCCCTAGGCGGGACCGCAGGACGAAGGACTATCAAAGTGAAATGCTAAAGCAGCCAAAAATCCACGAAATAATGGCAGACACAACATGGGAACAACTGCGACAACACAACGCATGAGATGGCGACGGATCAGGAGGGAATATAGGGAGTCCAATGAACAACCAAAAAAGTAGGAGAATGCACTGAAAGAAATTTAACACCAAGACATTATTTTATTGTCTTTAAAATGGTTTTTATTTTCAAGAATTTGCTGGTAATAAAACAAAGTAAGAATTGCCTTTTGGTTACCAGAGAAAATAGTCAATAATAGCTTTCTTTAAAAGTATTATTATATTTTTAAATAGTTTCCTTTGTATTTAACTTTTAAAATTTTAATACCCAAAAAATACCAGTTTTAAAAATCTTTCTTTAAAATTTAAAATTAAATTAAATTTATAAACTTTTTTCAAAGAAATTTCCTAATTAACAAATATGCAAAGGCCTTTTATGGAATTATCAAAGTTATTAACATCAGTTTAGTCCCAGATTAATGTATAAATATTACATGTTCATTTAATAATCGAATATGTATAAATTCCTATTAAAATTAAACTTAAGGCTTAATAATTTTTAGTGCACAAAAAAATGACAAAAAAGAGGGAGTGAGAGTCGTCTTTTGGTTGCGTTGGACATGGACATGGGGGACCATGCAAGTGATAGTGAAAATCCTAGCTGGAAGCCACGGTGTTGCTGTGTCCGTTGTCTTGCCCACCATTGCCATTTGGTGTCATTTGGCATCATCATCAATATGGCTAAAAGGACAATGCGTTAAATGCCAAGCTGCAGGACGACCTCCTCCCAGGACCGCCTCCTGTCCCCGTCTCCATAGGTGACAGCTGGGCAATGAGTGCGCATATTGCGCTGCCCTCGGTAAGCTCTCGCAATTGCTTTCGGTTTCTGGACTCTTCGAAAAAAAGAAATGAAAGCAAAAAGGAGCCATTAAATGTACTTCTCAGGAAAAGCCTATGGAAAGCCTTCTCCACCTTTCTTTTGTGCCTTTTGCTAGTCATCTTTTTTTGTGGGATTTTGTATGCAACTGATTTTAGTGGCAAGGCAGATGATCATACGGTTTTTCAAGGCCCAAAGGCTAGGGGTTTATAATACAGTAAAGGCGGGGTTCTGGAAAATGAATTCAGAATGAAACCCTTTTAGCTTTTATTGCTTTCTTTCATATGGTTTTGAATCAAAAACATTTTAAAATCATTTTGCTTGCAGTTTTTATTACGTTAGTCTTGAAATTATTGGTTTTATAACCTCTAAGCTCTTTATTTTTGAATAAAATATGATAAAATTTAGTTTAGTTTGCTATTAAAATTAATTATGATATAATAGTAAACATACAATTTATTAATAATATAGTATAGTATAGTAAATTATTTTTATCTAGTGCAACTTGGTACACAAAGTTTTTCTACTGATTCTTAAAATTACTTGCGAATTTGGTTTTAATTTCACATTTCATTTTATTTTCTTGCCTTAAATCTTATTAAGTTTTAATTTTATAATTCATTAAGGTTGATATTTAAAGCTTTATCGTGTTATTTATTTATATCTCTTTATATTATTAGTGGAATAAACATATTAATTTATATTTCCTCGACACAATGGTGGTTAACTTTGCTGCTTCCATAAGTAAAAATGTTGCATACTTTTATAAGGAAAAGCTACAACTTTAAATGAAGTGTTGCATAAGTTATAGGTATTTTAACTCAATAAAAAATAGTTCATTCCTTAACTCAGTCTAGGCAATTATTTTCCATAAAATTCAAACAAATAAAAGTATCTTCAGAATATTTAGATAATTTTGTACCTTAATTTCATAAAGTTCTTAAGACTTTAAGCTCGACAGAATGAATATACAATTTCCTATCTATAAACTTCCTTTACCAACTAGGCAAGTTATGTCTGTGCAGAACAATAACTTAATTCAATTTACCTTATTTTTTCGTTGCGACAGTAAATATGGAGCCAGCTTCGGATTCTTTATGATTATCCATAGCTCTCACTGGCCAGCCCCTCGTCCTTCCCCCTATTTTCGAGTATCGACAGTTTGCACAAATGGGGCCATAAATATGCATTGTGTCACATTAGAGACAGGGGGTGTGTGTGTGTGCGAGAGAGTCTCCATATCTCCACGTGTGTGCAAGTGTGTGCCCGAGGGGTGTGCCGGCAATATGTCACTGGAGGTTAATAGATTTTCTTTAGCCTGTCAGCGGGGTCAGGGATATAGCACTGCGGGGGTAATAGAAGGAGGCTAACCGAGAAGGCCGAAGGAACTGGCCTAGGGGTAAATGGGTAAGACGCTTCCGACCAGGAACACAGCAAGGCCAGGAACATTAACTTTTTCACTGGGAAAAGCTAAAGAAATGTTTCTTCTTCTTCTTCTTCTTTTACCTCCTTAAAAATTCAGAATTTTTCTGAAATATAAACAAGAAGGAAAAAATAGAAACAATATTCGGGAAGGCAAAGTTTGTCTAGACTTGATGCGAATCATCATTTTTGCTTATTATAGCTAGATCGATTCGGCTGTTAATGCTGATCAATAGGGTCGGTTAAGACTCCTTCAGTATATTTTAAGCTTCTGACTAAAATTATAATACCCTGGCAAGAGGTATAAATATTATAAGACATATATTTTTAGCAGAAATGTATAATTAATATTTTTAAACCTTCAGCCATTCCATAAACTATCCAAAAAACCAATGAAAACCACAAAGAAACTAAGCTAAATAAGCTTTTAATCTCAACCACAATCTATAAACAAATAATCACATTAAATCCCATAAATTTCGTTCAAAATTGAAATCCAAAAGTTAATCAATAGACAAACAACATATAAGCTATTCCCGATTCCAAATCTGTGGAAATTTAATTGCTCTTTCCCCCCCCAAAAAAATTCCACAAATTCAACTCCTTTAACAAAGACATTTGAGATTTTGGGGCATTGCGTGAGTAGAGTTTTCCCCCAGATTTTCCCGCCGTCTGCATGTGCGCTTTTCACGGCTGCTCCAGCCGGATTTTTCCCCAACAGGCCGTGGAGTTTTTATTACAAAAATGTATATATATATATATATATATAAAGGGGGAAAGGGAGCAGGGAGATGCGTGGGCAGCAGCTAATGGATTCTATTTAACTTCCAACGACTGCTAATGGATTTTTCTTGACCCCAAATGAAAATGCGCATCGAAATGCGATTGAAAAATGCTTATAAAAAATAGAAAAAGGAAGTAACCAGGGAAAGCCCTGCCAGAGGGTATAATGGAGCAGCAACAACAACAAAATAATAGGGACAAACGAAGCTAAATGAATTGAAAATGGAAGTGGAAGTGGAAGTGAATGGAAATGCATTGGGAGGAAAAGCCTGGCAAGAAATCCCGGTTAAAAAGTGAGTGGCCACCTGCTTTTAAGCCAACTTAATCCACACGAAATTTAATCGGAGCTCCTTTCCCAAGTCCGCTGCTAATTATTACAAATATTTCTTAATTTTGATGAGGCGAAGAAGGTGTAGCACCTGAAACAAAAAGGTAAGAAATAATGTTCAGTATAAAGTTATGCTTGAACAATTTTTCTTTACCTTTCTGCGGTGTAGGTGGGAAAACAATGCAACACTTTTCCGAAAATTCTCTCACCGAAAGCCGGGCCAAAAGAAGCGAACAGTCGGTTGAAATAAATCAACTTCCGCTTGGCTGGTCCTCTGGGTACAAAGAACCCAAAAAATTAGTGGCTAAGGGAGGTATACAAATAGGGAATACCCTGGAAAAATTATTTGTACAGGTTTTTCTATGGAATTTACTTGGAAAAATGATTAAAATCGTAAATATTTGTAGGGGGAAATATTTACTATAGAAATATAAATTATAGAAACAAAAATATAGAAATATTTTAAAATGCGTAATAAAAGTCGAATAAGTAATAAAAAATATAAGTATAGTAACTTCTTTTAATTTAAATATTTAAATGTTTAATTCAAATAATTATTGGACCTTACATAACCTTATAAGAAAGTTAAACTCACTAAGAATTTCAAGGTCCTTTGTCTTTAATTATTTTATTTCCTAATGTGTAACTACTTAATTAAGCCCTTTATATATTCAAATTAAAGGTTATACGGTCTTAATTTATATAAATTCCCAACTTCTCAAACGAAACCGAAATACCCGTAATTAAATTCCAAAAATGATAATTTAAAACAAAAGTGAGAAGCCAAAAAGACCTCTTTTGGCGACGACGACCCTCTCTGACATAACTGCGAGCCAGTCACTCATCGGTGGCCAGGAACCTGCCCACCTGTGGGCATCGTCGCACCACCTGGCCAAGGTGAAAGAGGGCCGCCGGAGAAGGACAGAAAGACGGGGTGCATCCATGGGGCGTTCCGCTTGAGATGCACTCGAGAGTGGAGAGTTGGAATGGAATGCTTTGCATAAGACAGGCGAACCTGACCTAGCCAACGGCCACTTCCGGTTTTTCCGAAGCGCGTTAAGAGTCAGTCTTCAGGTCTCTGCCCCCTCTCTTTCACTTGCAACAGCTACTACTATTGCCCTCTCTTTCCCCATTGTTGAGCACTTCACACACATACGATAATCATTTCGCATTACGGTAAGATAATGATTTCATTATGTATTTTTCGTGTTATTAATTATAATGCTGCTGGCGTTGGAAAATAGTGGGAAAATAATTATTGGTCTACAAATTTTCCTCCTTAAGACAACATCATGTTGATAATTGTATGTGTGTCTGTGTTTGTGTGAAAAGGAAGTTGCTTCAAAAAAGAAAATGCATCGCATCTTCAGGTTTTCCTGGCCTAATGACAGTTGCGTGTTTTCTGCGGGAAGAGAGAGAGAGTCTGTCTGGGGATCTTGGTTCTCCTCTTGGCTCTTGGTCCAAACTGGTAACGTTTACTAGTTTCTATCTGTAGGATACAAAGATGCGTTTTTAATGGCATTAGAAAATGTACGGAGCGGAGATCAGTGACCCTGAACTTGGATTGGAAAATAATTGAGCCACAAATGAGGGTTGGAAATAGAGGAGGTTGGAGGTAGGAAGATGTTGGACTCTACTAATTTTTCAAGTCGTTAATAAACAAGAAATTAAAGAGAATGGTAAAGAAAGTGAACTTTAATAAAGCGTGGAATTGTATAGAGAAAAAATTAAGTAAAAGCAACATATACAAAAATATAAAAAATAACAAAACAATAACAAGATATTTTTTAATACATAACTAAAAAAATATCTATTGCTCTTTAATCTCCTAAAATGAAATCGTAATAAATTATATATTTTCTTTATAAATTCATATAATATTAGCCCAATTTATAGCATTTTAAATATTAATTATTATTCCCTAAAACGCATCTCCAGCTTTTCCAACAAGCTTAATTACTCTCATCTTTGCGGCGATCAATCAAAGCTAGAACTTTCCACCTTTAGGCACTATAATCTATATAAAACTAACCATTAATTTCTTATCCAAAGTAAGGTTAGCGCCTTTAGGTCAGCTTACACACCTTTTTTAGAGTTTTGTTTCAAGCGTTTTGATCATTTTTATGTAGTAAGGCGCCAGTTTAAGGTGTCTACCAAGGCGTGGTTTATAGCCACCTAGTTGACTTTTCGGTTTCATACCAAAAACAATAATTAATCAAAACGAAAAAATGTGCAAATGCATATACAAAAATTAAAAAAGACTTCTACTGAAGCTGAAATAAGTTTTGTAAATTACATTTGATGATTGTACAATTTCTTAGACATTGTAAAGCCACAAATTATCTACCAGAGCTGGCTACAATATAAAGAGGTTGTTAAATATATAAAATATAATAATGAATTATGAAGGTAGAATGGACGTTTTTATATAAAATTAATGAAAAACTCTCTTTAACTTTATAAAACATTTATATATTAATGTTACATATAAATAGATTTTCTCAAATCTAAGAAAAGGTCATTAAAGGACTATTTTTTAATAGGCCTTGAGATAAAATCAAATCTGAACTTAAATTAGGTAAAAAGAGTATCTTTTAAGGATTTAAAAATTCAGAATAATTTAATATATATCTAGCATCGTATTTTATTTTTTAATAAATATTCCAGCACCTACAAAAAATACTTATAATTCCAAAACAATAATATTTTTATTAGTTTATTTTTATATATTTATATTTATTTATTTCTCTCACTGTTGCTTGTTCTCGTTCCAAAATCAAAATTGAAATAGTGGTCAGTAATTTGGTTCGTTTGTCAGAAATCAAATCCTTCGATTTGTTTGCTGCTCTCCTTCAATTTACAATTGGACCGCAAATGAAGTCAGTCACTCCCACAACCACACACACACTGCACACTCGCACACTGCACAACATAATAAGTCACGCACAATTGCACAACCATTTGAGCAGCCCTCGGCCCTGTCTTAACCCCTCGTCTGGTCTTAACCCTCCTTGGCCCCCTGTGCCGTGCCCGGCAATTGTTGTCTGTCCCCGAGGTGAGGAGAAGCCAACAAGAGCAATTATTAACCATAAACAATTGAGAAGTTCCCACAGTTCGAGAGGGTTACGTTTCCTCCCCCATTTTCCTCTCACATTTCCCTTGAGGAAAGAACAGCTGTACAAGGGGGTTAAGAGGAGGAGCACTAAGAGTGGGGTTAAGGTCCCAAGGAAACTTGTTGAGCTGGACGACGACGTTTTCGTACCGCCTCGCTGACTTCTTGCCAGGTTGCGACGACACAGGAGGGTTAAGAAGGGTCGTCCGAAGACCCACATATATATAGATATATAACTTGGCCCCGGGGGAAGTCCCGCCGGGGAATCGTCGTCCTCCTCATCATCATCATCAACACAAGCACCAAGTGCTGAGACAAAATATCTGTTAACACAACAAAGGAGGCCAAGTTAACGAGGGTGGCCAGCAGGGGGTTGCTTTTCACACCGTAAATAAATCATAAAAAAGTATCAATTACACATTTTGGGCTTGAGAAAATTCTTTTCAATTTACGCAAGAGCAAGCTAGCATTCATTTAATATATATTTCTTCAATCTAAAGCATTTTAACATGATTAAAAAGCGTTGATTTAATCATTTCCCTCAGTGCCGCCACTATTTCACTTGAGTTTCTCGTTGGCTTGGCCTCTCCTTTAACAATAAACAAAATCAAATTTCTATAAACAAAAACAGTTGGCTGCAATTGCCGAATGTCGGCGAAAAAGAGGGTCATCGTCATCGTTCTTCAGGTGGACAAACAATCGCTGAAGCTCCTTGGCCAGAAAAAACAACAAACGCCAAAGGGGTCTCTCACCCTCTGCTCTAGGGGTTGTCCCCGGCAACATGAAGACCAATTAATTGCAACCATGGAAAAACAGTTGAGGGTCTTCCCTTACTCCACCCCAGAGTAAGCAACTGATGGCTGTGGAAAGTGGCAGTAACAGTTCTTGGTATAAATCAGGGTAGTAGCAAAAAGGGAATGCCGAAGTTGGTGAGAGGTTATGGGGGTGGCAAGAAAAAAAAAAATGAAGTGATAAGTACGAAAGACTACACAGTCTCAAAGAGGCTACTCTAAAAGCCTCTAATGGAACCTGCTGGCTAAGAGGTTTAAGCCAGGGCCCCAGATAATGGCAAAAGGGCAAAAGAAATATAATGCATAAAGAAAAAGTTACTGCCAAGTTGGGAACGGTATTAAAATTGCAAGTTTTAAAGGGAACCTAAGATGCAAAGAAATGCAATGCAATGTCTTATGGGAATATTTTCTTTTACCTTTATTAAGTAATTTGCTGGGAAAAATAATGTCAAATAAATGTTGTAGTTATTTAAAATCATATATTAGTGTTAAATTTCTGATATTTATTATAAATAAATATTATTAACAGTCAGGATTCACACCAGAAGCTCACAAGTTATATGTATGCACCTGTATTACCTCATAACTTCCAAGTTTATTAACCAATTCAACTGAAATTTAACAATAACTTTGCACTTTCATTATACTTTATAAATACTGATTATAAAAAATCAAACTCCTGAGAATCCCCCCTCTCTGGCATATACTTTGCAGCTGCTGCAATATCCATTTGCTACTGTTTTGCAGCATTTAGGCATCGCTTCGGGGGGGTGGCAGCACCATCATCTGCATCGCGATAATCGGCCAAAAGTGGCTCAGTCCCCCCGCCACCATCCCCAACCCCTACATTTAGGCCGCATTTCATGCCTTTTTGCCACTTTCACGCCGATGCGACCGGCTTGTGCGATCGTCGAGATATTGCGGCTTTTCGCTGGCTGGCAATTTTTGGCGAACTTTTGATGTATCAATAACGAGTCGCATATCAGTCCCCAGCCTCCCTCCCCGCTTATCCAGCGCTTGGCCACCGGTTGTCCGCCACATATGAGGTCAGCTAACGGGACTCGTGTTGTTTTCCCTCCCCTTCGCCCGCTTTTCACGTTGTTTTCCCCGCCTGCATTTTCGTTCGTCTGCCGTTGGCCAAAAACGAGTCGCCAACCAGCAAGAATTGCCTCAGCTGAATTCAGCTGCTTCTTCGGGTGACGTTGCATGCGTCTCATAACGGTAACTGGTTGTATGTGGCTGCTGGTGCACTCAGAGAAAATAATAGGAACTTTTGTGAGAAGGTTTGGTTTGAAAATTGTTAATATTGGATATACCCTTGCAGGGTGGTTCAATTTCAGTGAGAAGCTTGAAACGATGTGAAGGAGTCATTTCCGACCCTATAAATCATATATATTCTTGATCAGCATCAACAGCCGAGTCAATCTAGCTATGTTCGGCGAAAATTTAATTTTTTTAAAAATTTGAAAATTTTATAAGGGGTTACATCGTTTAAAAAATTGATAAAAATTTTAATTTTTTTAAATTTTAATTAGAGTATGCAGTTTTGTTAACCTAACAAAAACTAACATGGGAAAGCTTTCCGAATTGAAATTAATGCCTTTTTGGCTTAGTTATGAGTTTTTAAACTTTAATATACATATGTATTTAAGGACAATTTTTTAAGAATTATATTCTCCATAGAATATACTAAATATATTGTCGTTTAATTTAGATTAAATTAGATTAGTATGTATTACTTCAGTTATGTTTTTGGTAATCGATTTTTTTTTTCTACAATTACTTTATACATATTCTTTTTTCTTCTGTGTATTTATACATTCCCTCCATCTCTTTTAATGCCTGTTGCCTTCTTATTTTCCGCCTGTCGTTTTGTTAATTAATTTGGCATAGGTGCGCCGCAGAAATAAAATAAAAAAATAAAAAACACAGACAAATAATTGCGGCTTACACACAAGCACACACCCAAAGCAATGGAGATACAGATACAGATACATTTACGCACAGTCTGTGAAAATCTTGGCCAAGGCTACAATGAGACTGCATTAAAAGCTTAAATAAATACGTAAATTATGATATATATAGTATTTAAAAGCCTTTAATTTTCCTAAATAAATTTTAAACTATATCCTAATGTTCCTTAAATATTCCCAGCACTTTCTTAAATGGTTTTTCGCACCTACTCCCTACCCAAAAAGCCAGTCATTTGGGTGTAAAGAGCATTGCTCGGCTTAAACCAAGTGAACGAGACCAGAAACCCTTCACAGAAATTAGACCATTTTGGGGTAGGGCCTCTTGAAATTGTAGGGCTTTCTGTGGGCTAAGTGCGAAGCTACTTTCCGATGGTCAAATCAAAAAGGGAAAAGCGCCCAGGATGGCAGGAGATACACGATACACGATACACACAGAGTATTGTTGATACATTGCAAGGACGAAAAGGACTGCTTTCCCCACCCCCCTGCCAGAAAATTTCTGGGTATTGTTGTGGCAACTCAATCGTTGTGCTCCGAACTCGATTGTGGCACTTGCTCCTAATTGAGCGGCAGTTGCAGTTGCAGCTGCCTGGACCCGGATCGGGAGCCAATCCAATTATGCAGGCCAGAAGGAGCCTACTCACTAAAACGGGAAAGAGCTGACCAAGGCATTTTCCTCATTCGCATTTCCCAGTCTCCGGTCCCAGTTCCATTCGCATTTCCATTTCGTTTGCTCTCCGGGCAGTCGGTAGTGTGTGTTTGCTCAGCTGCTGCTGCTGCTTGGGCATTTCGTTCACGTAAAGTGTACAAAATGAAGCCACCGAAAATTATTAATTTCCCAGAGACGATGCCCCCCACGTGTTTCAACGCAATTTGGCATTTCGCATTCTGTGCATCCGTTTTTGCCTTGCGGATCACTTCCGTTTTCCTTCGTGCAATTAGCAAAATGTGCTTGGTTTCAGAAAAAGAATGATATGAGCCACGCCCCCCTCCCTGTATTTCCTCCTGTACCTCCTGTATATTACCCTCACCTGAGCCTGGTTGCCACCTTTTGCATTTGGATAATTGTGAGCGTCGATTGAGGTGGTCGAGTTTTTGGTTTTTGGCTCACTTCCACGTTTATTTCTTTTCGGCGCAATTAGCAGCTCGAAGCGGGCCAATTTGCACAAGGCCAACACACAGTAGTTGGGGGGCTGCTGACCACACCCCCTTGGAGCCCTCTGAGCCCAGTTATTTGCATGTGAGTGGGCGGTCTGAGAAAGGTTTTCCTGTGAAACTTCTCTTCTGCCGGCTTACACTGTAATTCTGGGCTTAAGAAAACTGAGTTGGTGGCTTTTAAATGGTCTTGATGACGGGGAGGGGACAGTTTAAGTGGTTGGCCAAGTCCCTTTGGTAGCAGATCATTGACCCTTGTTAGTGGCCTATCATTAACAGGTTATTTTTACTAATTAGAAATGCATTTTTAATGCAGTTCTGTAGATAGAAAACTACCCCTAGATATATCATTTTAAAACTTATTTGAATAATATTACCATTTGTTAGACAAGAAATTGGTTACTCTTCTATTAGTTTTCTAAAGTAATTAATCTTAATCTTAAATTTATGGTAATGTATTATCTGTAGCAATATTCTTTATTATTGTAATGTATTTAACTATATATTTAATATTTATATATATAACATATCTCTCTATAAAAACTAGTAAATTCAAACCGAATGCTTTTTACTGACACTGATATTAGTTACAGAAAATTCTGCTCATTTTAATAATTATAATACACTTTTTATATATATAAATAAAATACATATAAAAACTCAAAAATTCAAATTAAATAATAAACTTCTTAACATATTTATAATTGATAAATAAAAATATATCAACCCCATATAAATACCGAAAATAATGACCAAGCTAATTAAAAACTCATGCAAAATAATTAATAAAAACATATATAATACTTATCAGACTTATTTAAAAAAAATGCAAATTAATTTGGAATAAACCTGCGCGTGTTTTAAAATAAAATCAGTTTAATGCATTTATAATGATTATATACATTTTATGATTTTAAGCATAAAGCCGATAAACATTTTCCTAAATACTTTTGTAATCACAAAAAATACAAGCAATTAAAACTAAATCTAGAAACTCAATTATAATGTCGGAAAAAGTCCAACGATTGATCAGTTTTAAACGGAACAATGACCAAGTCACAAGTAACATTTTTTTGTGTGTTCTGGCTAATCTACCTTGGCTACAACCATGTAAGTTAGCTTAAAATTTAATATTAAATAATTAACATCATAAAAACTATACAAAATAAGGTCAAGGCCTCCTACAAGTTCAATTCCCTGGATTGTGAATTTATAGCACCTGAATTTGGTCACTTTAGTGTTTGTGAGATCAAAACCATCGATCGAAAGCGTACTATGATCAATATAGAGTTGATTTCAGCTAAAACTGGAAATCAGGTATTTAAGAAATATATCAAATATACCTTTTCGGTGTTACATTTATGAAATCTTCCAGTATGAGATCAAATTTAAAACATTTAAAAAAGATAATGGCGTCTGGCAGCCCTTTATGTACGATATGACGGTGGATGTGTGTCAATTCTTGAAGAATCCCAAGAAGTTTTTTATAGCCAGCTTTATATACTCGTTCTTCCAGCCATTTACAAATATGAATCACACTTGTCCCTATTTGGTGAGAATTTTAGTAACTTAAAAATTATAATTACTTAATGGGGAATTTTTTTTAATAAAGTCTGGCAGTGCGCTGCGCCTTTGGAATTTTTCGCCGGATGAGGGCGGAGTTTTATCCAAATTTCCATTGGATCAAGGACAATATGCCTTAAATGCAACTTGGTATATCAACAAAGTGCCTGCCACACGAATAAATGGAACAATGCTGTTCTTTAAATAAATAAATAAATGAATAAATAATTATAAATAAATAAATCAAGAATTACATAAATACAGGCTAAAGAAAGAGGAAATTAATCGAATAAAAAAATATAAAGAAATATATATAATTACATCAAAATTATAAATGGGTTGTGGCAAATAAAATTGTTAATAAATTTGTTTAACTAAATCATACTATCTTTTATTTTTATAATTTGTCTTTATATTGATGTATTAATATTTTATTTGCGATTTTCTTAAATGAAAACTTCTGTGAAACTGATTTAAATGCCATAAGCAAACTGTATACTAATTATTGTGTTAAATAATAATTGGCTTTTAATTATTTTCATAATTTTCCATCATCTTACATCTTTCAACTCACTTAAGCTGAAACCTAATAAACCCAAAACTATTTTGTATCTGCAAATAGACATTGATCCATCCTCCATTTCCTCTTCGCTTCTACTCATTTTCCCAGCATATTTTCCCACATCTCCCCCTGAATCCCCTTCGGAGCAGCTGACTATATAAAGGGAAATTGCCTGGCAAATTGTGTTTCGCAAATGTCAAATGAAATATGCAATGCATCTAATGGATTAACTGGCTAAGAGAGCCATCAATGCATCACAGTCCGCTGGAAGGGAAAATATGTACCATAAAAGGGTTTATATTTGAGAGGAAGCGAAAATCTTGGAAGTTAGTTTGAAGTTTTAATAAAACGAAAACAAGAAAGGAAACTAACTTCGGGACGCCGAAGCTTATATTATGAGAATCGGTCATAAAAAAGCTTAAAAAAAACTATTTTTTTGAGAAATCAAAGTTTAAAATACTCATAATTAAGCCAAAAAAAGCATTAATTTTAGTTAGAAATGCTTTTCTATGTTAGTTTTTGTTAGGTTAAATAATCTGCATACTCAATTTAAAATGTAAAAAAATTGAGATTTTTGTCGATTTTTTGAAAATTTTAACGATTTTTTTTTTAAATTCTAAAAATTTTGAAAAAAATAAATTTTTGTCGGACATAGCTAGATCGACTCGTCTGTTGATGCTGATCAAGAATATATATGATTTTTAGGATCGGAAATGACTCCTTCACTTTGTTTGAAGCTTCTGATTGGATCTAAAATACTATTTTTTCAGTCGATATTTCTGTATATTTTTATGACATTTTCTTCGGTAAATCAAATTTTAAAAATCTCATAACTAAGCCGAAAAAGCATTAAATTTAATTCGGGAAGCTTTCCTATGTTAGTTTTTGTTAGGTAAATAAATCTGCATACTCAATTTTACAATTTAAATAATTGAGATTTTTGACAATTTTAATGATATATAACCCCTTATAAAATTTTGAAAAAAATTGAAAATTTTATTTTTCCGCCGAAGATGGCAAAATCAACTCGCCTGTTGATGCTGATCAAGAATATATATGATTTATGGGGTCGGAAATGACTCCTTTACATCGTTACAAGCTTTTGACTAAAATTATAATACTCTACTCAATTTTATTTGTAGCTTTTTTTATATGTTAAAAATATTACAAATAAGTGTTCATTTAAAGCTTAGTAAATTTGTTTTCTTTTATTTTCTTATTTAAAAATTCCCTAATTTAAGGAACTCATCATTTCTGCAACTGACATATATTCTTTGCATTTTCTTCTATATAATATTGGTCACAATAAAATATGGCCTGAAGTGTTACCTTTCACTTCCCAAACTCTGCTTTTCCCACTCTTAACAAGCTTTTCTTCCCCTTCTGGAAATTACAGAATTTTTCCTATTACGTTCTTTTTATTCTGTTGTATTATTTTTATTTACGCATCAAGTTTTATGACAAATACTTGAAAGGCCCCAAAACGGATTATGTGCAATTGGAAATTAAATTAGGAAATGGTGGCCGTGTGATGAGTGGCAAGTGGGGGGTAAAAAGTCTGGAAAAAAGAGGGGGAAATTCCGGGGAAAAATGGGGGAAAGGCGGAAAATCCGTTGTTGTACTTTTTGTTAGGAAACGAAATCCAAATCGAGAACTCAAGTGGCGGTCACAGAAAAGAATTTTCGTACTCTATGTTATTGTTCCGCCTGCTTCTTGTTCTTCTCGTTATTTTCCTATATATATTTTTTCTTTCTGCTTGAAAGGGAAAACAAACATTTTAATTCCCATTGAGTTCCTTATGGAGCAATTTCAGCTCGGCAGCAGCAGGAAAATTGCGTTCTAATCGAAGCGAATGAGCAGTGCCTTGGCCTCAGCCTCTCCACCTATTAAAATGCATCCCTCAAGTGCTTCTTTGAGTTCTTTTTCCTTTTTCTTTTTTTAATTCTGATTGTTTCACGAATCGAATTACAACAAAGGAAACAAACAGAAACACACACGCAGCAATTATATAGAACTTGATTCCTGGAGGAGATGGAGGTCTATCTTGAATTAAAGTGGAGATTGTACTGTAAAAGATATGGTAGGAGTTCCTTTATGCCATTTTTTGGTCTATTGTAATTTATTAAATATTTTTTTAACTAATATACATTTGTATATATTTATAAATTTATTTGGAGACTAACTAAATTTACTTTGATTCCTGGATATATTTTTGTGTGACTGCAAAATTATTTTATGCGCTAAAGTATATATATAAACATATTCTAACTAATATTAAAACTGATAAAAATACTCAAATGACTTTAAAACTAATGCAAAAATTTTAAAATATTTTTGAAATGTTCTTTCAATTCAATTTTTATTTATTTAGTAATAATACAAATTATAGCAAGTCTTACTTTTCATAAAAATAAATATAAATATTCATTATTTTAACAAAAAAAGTTAATAAAATACTTTTGAAACCAATTTGAATATTTAAAATTAAATTAAGATGTTGTATAATTAAATTTGTAATTGTAACTTTAAAGTTTTTATTTATTTAAAAATAATAATAATTAAAACATTCTTGAAATCTAATAAAAAGAACGTAACTTAACTTTTTTTCAACGAATTAAAATATTAAATATTTTCTAACAATTGGAAAAAATTTTAAAATATTTTTGTAAGGTTTTATATATTATTTTGTAAATTTTCTTTTACTCCTCAAATGTTGATTATTTAAATAGTTCACTGTACTTTCGGAGTGGACAATGGCATATGGCTCGGACCACCGACCGCAGGCTGAACCAATTTTCATAGAGATTGCAATTTAGCCCCCAAACCTTAACCCATTCCCCCAACCCCCTCTACTCCGCTGCTCCTGTCTTACTCCATTGCCGTCTTGCCAGCATTTTCTTCGCCTTTTGGCAGCTGCTGACGGAGTTGGGTTCGCAAACCTCAACCCATAATTAACTTGGCCAATGTGAGCAGGCAACAGGCTATACTCCAGGCCAAAAGAGACACTATGAAGAGAAAGAAGGGGTAAGGAAAAGGGGATAGGGAAAATAGAGGAAGGAGGAACAGGAGACACAAGGCAACTAAGCTGGGAAATGGAATTTTCTATAAATAATTACGATGCACTTTGATTTCAGAATAAAATTCGAAAACAATTATATAAATAACTTATTTCTGCTGCTTAAAATTTATCAGTTAAATTCACTTATATTCCAGCTTATTTAATATCAAAAATCATATTAAACCTCAAACCTCAATTACTTAAAAGAAGGAAAATCCTTTGTCAGTCAAGCAATAATTTTCTCAATGGCTTTAAACCACAATATTCCATAAATTCAAATTAGTTACAACTTATTTGATAAATAAATAAATTTGTAATTAATTGTAAAACCCAATTTAAGCTAAAAACATAAGCCTGTTGCAGAGTGTCAATCCTAATGCCTTTTACCTTTCGGCTTTTTCTGACAATGCGGTTTCTTGGCCTCAACGAAACTGGCCAAAAGTCATCGTAAAATGTTTGGTGTGTGAGTGTGTGTGTGTGTGTGTGTGTGTTGTATCTATGTGTGTGTGTTTGAGCCGCGTTTTCAGCTTCTTCTTTGAGCTGTCTGTGCGTTGTCTCCCCTGAACTTGATGGACAGGCGCAGTCTTCTTTGGGCTTCTTCTGCTGCCTCTTCGCGTTAACCCTCCACCGGCACACCTGTGTGCCCCACACCCCGTAGATAAGGGTGCACTGAGGAAAATATATGTATATTTTATAATATTTATATAATATATTGATAATATAAAACAATAAAAATATTAATCTTATTTTATCAATACAAAAATATTAATACAACCAATATAAAGGCGTTATAAAGTTAGTGTTGGTAATAATTAATTAATTTATAAAATAAAATAATTATTAAATAATATCTAAATTATTTTAATAGACACCTTAGACACCTTTTATTATAATTTGAGTCAGAACCATACAACGAAGTGAAGGAGTAATTTCCGACCCTATAAATCATATATATTCTTGATCAGCATTAACAGCCGAGTCGATCTAGCCATGTCCGACAAAAATTTAATTATTTCAAAATTTTCTAAATTTTTTAAGGGGTTACATCGTTTGTCAAAATTTGACAAAAATGGAATTTTCTAAATTTTAAAACTTAATATGCAGAGTTTTCACTCATATAAAAACTAAGACACGAAAGTTGTCCGAATTAAAATTAATGCATATTTGACTTAGTTATGATATTTGCAAACTTTTATTTAATCAAAAAAATTACCATCTAAAAATATCGATTAATTATCCGTAGAATACTTATATTTGAGTTATCAATTAAAAAAAATAGGGTACATTGAAAATATTTAAAATATAATTAATAATATTTTGTTTATATATAATAATATAAACATAAAAAATTTTTAATGCATAGGTTTTTATATAGACCTGATGTTTTTTCTAAAATTTTCTCGTTGTGTACCCTTAACTCTTAGTGGTTTTCTTCCTACCAATTTTCGGTTACAGTGCGTGAGTTGCAACAGGCCAGGCCAAGAAAGAGGTAACAAAACAACAAAAGGTAGAAGAAAGAGGAAGGAGGAAGGAGAGGTTGTCCAGGAATAAGTGGTCCTTCGGACCTACCCGTTCCACTTGATCTCTTTTAAGACTCACTCTTATTGTTCTTTAACCGTGGTCTCCTCGTGCATTAATTTAAGGTTGCGTCGTTTTTTCTACCTGCATTTGTTTTTGTTACAAAAAAAGAAGCACTTTTAAAGGGAGTGGGGGTTGTTTTTATTGTTGTTTATTATTTAGTTATTTATTTTTCTTGCAAGCTTGAAGACTACTGAAAACTATAAATTTTTCCTAGAAATTTCTGAAGATTTATTTAACAAATTTGTAAACGAAAAATATATTCTTATAGGTACTTCTGTTATTTTGTATTCTCTTAATTATTCCTGTAACTCATTACAAGTAATAGTTTATTTTTAGCTCCATTTAAATATATAAAATATATAAAAAAAATATATTTTAAATAACTCATAAATAATAAATTCCCTCAATTCGGTATACTGGCGCCTTGAAAATCATAATTCCTGTCCAGACAAGTCTCTGATAGTTGGAGCCAAGGCACCTTCGCATCCTGTCTGAAGAGTCTTCAGCCCACGCGTTGTGCATAATAAATTCATAAGTTTACAGAACAGAAAGGCCCAAGGAATGGTAAATAATTTTAAAAACAGATTTTCCACTCATTCTATCAGTATGCCTGTTGTCTTCTTCTCAATGTTTATTGAATTTTTGATTTGGAGCCTCGCGGCGTTTGGCGACACAGAAGCTACCACGAATGATGGTGATGGTGGTGATTCCTTCAGGCCCTATAGGATATAGTCTTCCCTTCCCTCTACCCTTCCCTCTAGCCTGCATAATAAGGCTACTACGGACATGTCCCGAAGTACCGCTACTGAAGACGCATACAAATGACCTTTGGGTAGTTCCATTTCCCTCAGGTGAACCGCCGACTAGACGAGCGTCTCCTGAAGTTCTCTTTTCTTTTTTAGTAATTTTCCTGGACTGAAAATACACGGAAAATCCGGCTTAATTATGTTTATCCTGTGTGTATTGCCTGCTCCTTGAGTCCTTGAGTCTGTATAATTATTGTCTTAAACTTGGAGTGTTTTGTGCATATTAATCGGAGCAGGAAGACTAGGTTAGGAGATGGAAATGGAAAATGTCCTAGGGTAATTATTTATTTTTGAAAGGAAGAGTTTTGCGAGTTTTTTAAGCACTTGTTAAAAAGTAGATTTTCAGTTTTTAAAGATTATAATTAAAGCTTTTCCCATTAATATTTGTCATTACAATAGTAACTTAACTTTTAAGCTACTAAATATATTTTGTATTATTATAACAGTTTATAACAGGCTTTACCTATAAATTCCTCTATTAAATCCCCAGTTGAATGTCCTCTTTTAATCCTCTTGACTTAAGCCTTTTCTTCTTTTGATTTCTGGGTAATTTGATTATTGGGGATATGGAATTACTCCTTCGAAATCGATCCGATTTTAGTTTTTTGATCTCTTGATCCTCTGATTGAACATTGAAATAAACAAAAAATAAACACAAAAGAAAACCAGAATGAAAACAAAAACATCAGAAGCCGATAAAGATTAAGAAGAAGGAGTGGAAGCTGAAAGAAAACAGGAATTTGAAACCAAAGAATCAGAATAAGAAGAATCTGAAAAGTGAAGAAACCAAAACAAGGTCTGAAGGCTGTCTCTTTTTGGTGAGGGATTTCTTGAATTACAAAAAAGATTAAGTTTAAAAAAATGTTTATTATTAAAAGGATTAAAAAAAGAAAAAGGAGAATACAAGAAATTAACTTCGAATTTGTAAAGAATATGACAAAGAAAGGACTTACTTAATTTCTGTCTTTGCTTCTCTGCTTAGCAATAAAAAACCTTGGCCAAATTATCTTAGAATTTAAATTTAGAAGCGTGGGTGTGGTCATAAAGACAAAAATAAATACAAAAAAGGTTTAACAAAAAAAGCAAACCCAAGAAAAGGTTTAAAGCAGAAAAGTTTCATAGCCATGAGCTTTTTGCTTGAAGAAGAACGTGTTTCCAAGCAAACAGGTTATATTCAATACAAGGAGGGGGAGAGGAGTCAAAATAAGAAAGAGGTAATAAAGAAGCAGTAAGGAAGAAGAAGAAGAAGAAGAAGGAGCGAAGAAGAAACGACAGCTTAAGCAAACAGGCGACAAAAACCGCAAGAAGAATCGGAGAGCGCAAGAATTGGAGACTTGAACTTAAAGAGCTTGAAAACCTGAAATTCTCTCCCTCTCCAACTCCATTCTCCCCTCCCCCACTTCCCCTCCCCTCCTCCCCCTTCAAAAAAAAACTGGTTAAAAGTAGATCGTTAACAGCAAGCAATCTTAAAGAAGGGGCAAGAGCGGGACAGAGAAACTTAACGAAGTTTCTTCAACTTCAAACTTGTTGCATGTCAACTACACCTCCGTCTCTCTCGCACTCTCTCTCTCTTAAGCATTGCACTGCTTGATCGGCCAAAGCTGCTGTTGACTTGTTGCTGAACTTACTTGTTTTTTCTTGCCGTCGCCGCCGCTGACTGGTTTTTCTTGTTGGCCGCAAAGACACAGAAAACAAGTTTTAAGCCAAAGTCGCTGGCAAAACGCCAGCGATGTTCGAAAAACGCCCACAAAACGCACGAAAAACGCAACATGTTGCTGATTGCCGCTCACCACTCACAGCGCTCTCTTTCGAACAGCCGCTCTCTTGAGCTCTGTTAACCGCATGCTAACTCTCTGTACACTGCTCTTACTCTCTCGTAGAGTTTACATTCGAGTTTCGAACTACGAATTTCGAACTCGTTTCTTACTCTTTTTCGGGGTATCGCTTCTCGACATTCGCTTTCGCCCCTCATTCGTTTTTCGAATCAACGCAACGCAACAACGCCTCCGTGAAGGGAAGAGCTCGCTTCAATTTTCCGCCGGGTTTTTCGCAGCTTTTCGTGTGTGTGAACGCGCAATAATAACAACAAAAGTCGTATTGTTTGGCAACAACAACGACCAGTGCAAATACTAAGCCTAAGGTATGCATTAAAAGGTGTTCAAAGAGTGTGCAAAAAAACAGCGTGTGTGTGTAACTGGATATTAAACAAGAAACCAAGAGCCAGAAAAGTCCAAGAAATTAACAGCAACTAAAGTAAAGTAAAGCAAGTAAAGTGCATGATAAAACCAAGCAAATATGCTAGCAAATAACCCTGAAAATCTCTGAAAACATCTTGTGAAAATTCACTAAAACAAATAACAGTTAAAACTCAGCGAAGAAGAAGTAGAAGAAGAAGCAGTGGTAGTAGGTGCAAGGGAGAGGCAAAGCAGTCGCAGCATCTCAGTCAGCAGCGGGAGCAGCGACAGCAGCTGCGTCACCGCTTCATTAGTTCCCTCTCCCGCTCCCGCTCTCCCTCTCACGACGCTTACTCTTCCATCTTCGATCGCTGCGTCTCTGACGATCTCCCCTCCCCTCTCTCTCCCTGGAACACGCCTTTACCTGAGAAACAGGTTTGCCAGTGTGCGTTTGTATGCCGTGGTGTGCTGCGGCGCGGTTTGTGTTTTCTTGGAAGCCTTTCAAGCGCTTTTCTTACCTGTTACAACCAAAAACAACAACAACAAAACTAATGGAAGAAAAATAAAAGAAACATGTTGCAACTCTAAGCAACAACAACAATAACAAGAGAGAACGATGTGTGAGTGAGTAAGAGTGTGTGTGTATGTACAGCAGAGATGCAATTATAACTGTGAAACAGGAGAGATCAATGAGAAACAGAGATCAAGAAAGAGTGAAAAAGGGAATTTGTGAAGAAACAACAACAAGAAATAAGTGAACGATAAAGTAAAAGGTGAAAGAAAATAATAAAAATAATATTTAAAGCAAAAGAAATACTGCAAATGCTTAAATAAAGTGAATAAGTAAGCAAAGAAAACTTAAAAGGAAATACAAGCAAGCTACACTTGAAGAAAATGATGGTATAAACAGTGCAAGTAAAATATTATACTGCAGAAAAACATAAAAACTGTGAATAATATTAGAAACAAATCAAGTAAACCAAGAAAAATAAAACTTTAATTAAAGAAAAATAGTATTCTATTAAAATATCGTTAAAAATGAATAAATAAATTAAAATAAATAATTAATCTCAATACCTTTTCCCCCTTTTCAGTTATTCTCCTTCGTTTTTTCGGATATGCTCATAAAATAAAAAGAAAAACAACTTTAAATCAAATATCGTGTGCTTAAAATAATAATAATAATTGATGTGGTGTTAAGAACAAAAACAATTCAACGCAATGGAGCGTTGCAACAGCAACAACAACAACAGCAGCAGCAGCAGCGAGTGCAGCTAGAAAAGAAGACGCGTAGGAGAGCCGCTGCCGCCGTCGCCGTCGCCGTCATTTACCGTTATCGAAGCCGAAGTTCAAGGAGGGCGGAACTGGAGTAAATAGCAAAAGTTCTCTTCGTTTCGTTTCGGTTTTTTTTTCGCTCAAGACAAAACGTCAACTGCAGTTTTAGCTTGGCAAAGGGAAGCGGCGATAATAACCAAACTTTAGCTGCAACAACTAAAGCAAAAACATAGAACAGCTAACTAGAAGCTAGCAGAAGCAGCACCAATAACAACAGTAACAACAACGGCAGCAGCAGCAGCAAAAGTGACAAAATGAGGCGAAAAACGGACAGCCGGAGGAGTAGTGGAGCGAGGAGAGGAGCAACAGCGCTAAACATTTGGCACTTTTTTCTTATCGGTGAGTCTTTGCGTTGCATTCTTTGTTTTGTTTTGGGGTTTGCTTTTGAATAACTGATAAGGAGAGGTCTCAAATAAATATAGGTAGATAATGTTGTACGAATTTTGGAGAATTTTATTCTGCAAATATTACTTGGGTTTTGCAACTGTTTAAAAGAAATTTTAAATATTTTCATACCCTTTTAAGGGTACTATACATTGAAATGCTGTGAAGGAGTCATTTCCGACCCTATAAATCATATATATTCTTGATCAGCATCACAAGCCGAGTCGATCTAGCCATCTTAGGCTGAAAAAAATAATTTACCAATTTTTTCCAAATTTTTAAGGGTTAAAATTCGTTAAAATGGTCAAGAAAAAATTGATAAAAATTTAATTTTTTTAAAACGTTATATTTAGTATGCAGTTTAATCAACATAATAAAAACTAGCATAGAAAAGCTTTCCAACTTAAAATTAATGCATTTTCGACTTAGTTATGCGTTTTTTAAACTCTGATTTGTTGTAAAAACTGTCATATAAAATTAACGATCAATATTGCAAATAAGTTTTAAGATTAGTTATGTTCGATTTCTAATTTCAACCTATAATTTGATTTATAACTGCAAGGGTATATAATAATATAATATAATATTATACCTAAAAGTCCCTTTAAAAATCGTACTAAATCCTTAGTAAATATTACAAAAAATGCCCTTTGATAAAAAAGGTGAATTTACTACCCAAACTACCTAACTTTCCATGGCATTTTCCGGTCCTTTTACTCTCCAGTTTACATTTTCGGCTCTCGCATAGCTTTTGGTGACGACACAAATCAATTAAAAGTTTCGGATCTTCCCCTGCTTATGACAGGAGGGGGGAAGTCTAATATTTTTTCCGCATTTTTCCCACACAATTTTCCCCCATAGACCGGTGATCATGGGATGCTTTAGCCCTGTCGCCTTGGCTGTTGTCACCTTGCAACGTCACTTTAGTTTTTTGTTGAACTTTCTTCCTGTTGTTGGGCTGCCTTGACGTCAGCATAAAGTTTTTTATCTTGCTGCTCAAGCCTCTGCTTTCTCCCCTTTTCCAGCTTTCCCCCCCCCCCCCATAGACTTGATTTTTCCAGCACCCTCCCCCTACTTCTTTGTTTTTCTCCCACCTCACTTTGGCTCCTGTCAATTGGCAGCATTTACTGTTCTCGATATTAAAACCAAACTTGAGTTACAGTGGATATTCTGTAAGTGGAACTAAAGGGGATTAATGGGGAATTTACCTAAGAAAATATAGGTATATTCCTTTGAAATAATATTTATAAAATATATAAGAAGAAAATCCACTTTAAGAGTACAAAAATAAAACCTACATAAAGCCTAGAAGGAAGAAAAATTAGTAAAGCATATAATATACTATGAAAACGACTTGAAATTCCTTTAATAAAAATTTTAGGACAGATCTTTGATCCTGTTTTTAAGTTCCTTGCTCATCCCTGACTTAAGGCTCTTTAAATCCACCTAAAAATATAGCTAGTTTCTGTACATTTTAAGGAATACCTACTGTCTCTCTTCAGAAGCAAAGTGGAACAAATATCCCGAGTAGGTGGAAAAGCTGATGGCAACGGGTGGCATAAGGCTATAAGGAAAACTTTAGTTTGGCACGCTTCACCAAACTTTGTTCTCGCTTCTCTCATATACAAGTTTGCTTACAAAATGCTTTTTAATACTTAAAGAACCCACGGAAAAGCGCGTAGCGCGTAGAAATATCAAAAGGTCTGGGCTTAAATTTAAATGTGAATTATATCCACTCAGTCGGGTAAATCGGTCAAGGGAACAACAAAGAACAACTCCGAAAGGGGGAGCAGGCATTTTCTTTTATATTAATTTGTCTGTGATTAGTCGACAGCGTCCCCCCTTTTTGGCTTCTGACGATATATTGCACCATTAACTTTATGGCGCTTCCCCGCTCTGTGTGTGTGCGTAATCATTTAATAAATAAAACGTGTTGATTTGACATCTTAATTGGGCCTTTGACACGCGTTTCTTTATTTTGCTGGAACTACAACTTTGCCACTCGTAAAAAGTTCACTTCTTGGCGGCTTAACTGTCAACGCGCTCCTCTGGTGGAATCAAAAGTCGTCAGTTTCAGAAATCAATGAACTCTCCGAGGTGGTTTTATTTTGTCTTCTTGGCCCAAAGCTATAGCTTCTTGGGAATTGCTCAACTCGGGGGCATTATTAGATTTGATGACAGCCACCAGGGGGGGGGGGGGTAATTCGGGGGGCAGCATTGGCATTAAAAACACATTAAAAGATTTAGCAAGGAATAGGAAAAGTGCGAGGCTTAGGGCGAATAATTAGGAGAAAGAAGTGTGAAATAAAAAGGAATATTCAAGGGAAAATTTAAGTATCTTCTTATGGCACTTTTCAGTCTTCAAATAAACCTTTAAAACCTTGAAATATATCTGTATCATCGTACAAGTTCCCCAACTTTTCCAGCACATTTCTTTAGTTTATTTTTACGCACAGCACTTGTAAATGTCCTTCTGCAGACGCCCTTCTGCCCTTTTCTTTGATTCTCTTGGCATTATTTCCCGTTGATCCTTGAAGTGCCTTCCAATTTGGCTGAGTTTTCCTCGGAAAACCCTGCGTGTGTGTGCGTTTGTGTGCCTGCAGTGAAATGCTTAAGGAGCAACGCAGGATATTGCTTGAGAAGTGCTTGAAATGCCGTTCTACCTGTCTCCCTTCCTCACTGTTTATAACAATTTCCCTGTGTGTGTGTGAGTGTGCGTTTCCTTTTGGTTTTTTTTTTATGTTTATTTTCTTGCCTTTGGTTTTTATTTTCGTTTTGCAGCTTTGTTTTATTTATGCCTTCGTCGTTATTCGTCCGTCTACCTGCTTCGTTCTCTGTGCTCAGTTTTCCCTTTGAGTTTTTCCACATTCATTTCATTTCCTGCCGCCGGCGGCTCCTAAAACTTCTCTTTTTCCCCTAATTTTCCCGCCCCTCCCTTAGTTTTTCCCAAAACTATGTAGTATCTCCTTTTGCGACGCTTTACTGTTGGTGTTTTTTTTCTTTTTGAGCGCGTGAATTATGATTGTGGCTTAGTTTTTTCCAATTTTCCGGAGTTGTTATTATCCCTATTGTTTTTGTTATTTTTAAGTGCACTCAAAGAAAGTATAAGTTGTTTTTAATTAATATTTGTTAATTATTAAAGCGTTTGAATCGATAATTTTAAAGGAGAAATCGAAATTTTAAAAACTCATAACTAAGCCAAAATAGCATTAATTTTAATTCGGAAAGTTTTCCTGTGTTAGTTTTCACTAGGTTAATAAATCTGCATACTTAATTTAATATTAAAAAAAATTAAAATTTTTATAAATTTTTTTTGGTAATTTTAATGATATAAAATTTCGAAAAAAATTTGAAATTTTTTTTTCTGCCTGAGCTGGCTAGATCGATTCGGCTGTTGATGCTGATCAAGAATATATATGATTTATAGGGTCGGAAATGACTCCTTCACATCTTTTCATGCTTCTGACTAAAATTATAATATCCTTAATTAATGCATTAGAAAGCAAGATTTTATTGAAAAAATACAATTTCTTGCAGCCTAAAAACTGTTTTTTTTGCATACCGAAATAAATTAATAAATAAATTCTGCTTTAAATTTAATTAAATCAAACGTATAATTAAAGATTTTCTCTGTGTACCGCCTGGCATATCCTTTTCCACACACAATATACACACACAACAGTGGCAAATTCACCTTTTCCATCTTTTTCGCTACCAAAAAATATCTGCAACTGCTGCAACTTTGAAATTAAAATAAATTAAACAAATATTTTGTTTGTTTCAAACATTTTTTACGTGCTAAATTCAGCGACGTGTGCGGAAATGTGTGTGTTGCCCCCAAAAAACAACGAGAGATAGGGGCTAGGTAGCAGCAACAGCTGCAGCTGGAGTGGAAATGAGAAACGCTTTTCCAGCAGTAGCACTGGGAAATGTATATATAAATATATATATTCAGAATTTGCATTTGCAAAATCAAAGTTGGATTGTATGGAAAAGTGGCAAAGGGAGCGAGGTGGGGAAAAAGGATAGGAAAAAGGAGGAAAAGCTATGTCCAGAGGCAGTGGCAAAAGGGGATTTGGATTTGTATTTTAGGACTTTTTTGGATACAATAAATTGGTTTAGTTAGCTGGAATTTCAGTGTCTCTTGTGGAAATATTGATAAGCAAAAGGAAAGTTAAAAGATAAATAAACAAAAGAAAAAATGAGGGGACACCAGGACCAGAACTAAAAGTTGGCCAAATGTTTCAAGAATTTCACAGGAATTATATTGAGGCAATAATTGTGACAATTTTTGGGTAAAGAGGAATCCATGTTTGGGGAAACCAATAAAATGTTATTGAAATGTAAAATGAAAATGGAAATATGGCTAGATTTCTGTCAGGGATTGGTTTTAGTATCTTCTATGGAAATTAATTGAGATATATAATGAACAGAAAGGTAATGTTTTCTAAATTAAACAGTAATTACAGAGATTTTCCAGAGTTGTTATAGATATTCTTATAAACTTTATGCAAGTTGTAAAACTTTTGTTTAAATACAGGTAAAAGATACAAGTTTTTAAGCTCGGAATATGGCTGAAAATTTGTTTACGTTTAAACGTATTCAAAGCCTTATATTAAAACCTATAAAATATTTATATAAATCCTTTGTTTTAGCTGCCTTTTGACTTTGTTACCAATAATCTAACCCTATTTAGTCCCCCTTATTATTTTCCCCTCTCAAAAAACATTCTTTAAAGTTATATTTCGCATTTTCTGATGCTTTGGCAGAATTCATATATCTCCCTCTGTGTATACATATCTGCAGTCGTGTTTATGCACTATACTCTCTTTATTTTTTGAGGTGGGTGTTGTTGGGTTTTAAAAACTCGCAGCTGTTTAAACAGTGAGTGAGTGAGAATTCCTCAACATTTAAATGATACACACAGATACAACAGCGAAATAACACTGACACTCGGACACAATAAAAATTCAATAACATTTGCTGACTGCTGACGAAGTTGGCACGAGTTTGTAGTTTTTATTTTAACCCCTGAACGACCTCGTCATTGGTTTTGGTTACAGAAAAATTTTCGCCAACATTTGCACAAAATAAATGTATTTTTCTAAAAATTTTTAAGTCTTTTTTGGGCAATGATTTTTATTTAGATTTTTTTTAATCCGAATTTTTTCCGTGAGGCAAATATTTGTAAATATTTCCATGAAGCGTTGATAGTTGAGAGCCAAAGAAAAAGACAGCATCTAGCGTTGAATATTAATTAATATTTAATGATTCATCTTTTATTTATTGTAATTTTATTTGTTTTTGTTTGCATTCCAAATGCAGGTGGCCAAAGAACAGCTAAACTGACTCACAACCACGGGCGAATATTAATTAATTTGTATTTATGGCTTTTACGCTTTGAGTGCTTTTTGTTTCTCTTTATATTTGTATATATGTATTTTTTGCATTCCAAATGCGTTGTAGAGCTGGAAAAACGTCTGACGTGATGGCATTTCTTGACCAACTTGCAAAAAAGCGATTGTCACGCCTGAATTACCTGTCTGAGCCGCACCTCTCCACTCTCCGCTCACCTTTCCCTAATTGAGTTGGCTACTGGAATTGGTATTGAAAACAGTCGGGGGAAAGATATCTTGGATCATTAGCATGGCTACTTGATGATGTTGCCCTGTGTGTTTTTGTTTTTTGCTGAATTCCTTACAGAAATTCATTCCCAAAATTACTCTGGTGCGAATCGGCAAAGTAATTAGTCGAAATAAGCCGAATTCTATGAATTTATTCATCTCTAAATTCGCAGTTCTGATTATTTTAAGCTAAATCCACAAGCGTTGTTATTTGATATTCCTGTGCAAAATACACATATAAATATTAAATGTGAAGTGCCTAATCAAAGAGCTGGGAATTATGATGAATTTATTTATTTACCTATGAATTTGTATTCTTTTTTTGTTTGGTGTTTGTTATTTTAATCCAAATACGTACTTTGAAATTAATATAGATTATTTAACAGGCCTGAGCTTTTTATTAGTATTTTATTTTTGCATAAATGAAATGAAATATTATTGTACGAAACACCAGAGTCATGTTTGAGTTGTTTAAATGTAAAAAACTTTAGGAAAGGGATTAAAAGTGAAATTAGATAAACAAAATATATATGAATAAATTGTATATTTATATATATTTTGTATTGTATTTGTGTTCTTTATCTATATAAGAAATGTACACAATTTAAAGGAGAAGAAAAATAAATAAATGTAGGAAAAATATTATTCTTTTATAAAAAAATTTAATATATTTATAATAACTAAAGATTATATTTTTTAAAAATTATAAACTACACCAAGAGCATTTTATATTCGCTCAAGTCTAGGGTTCTTTTGTATAGCTCTTATTTTGTATATTTTTTTGTTCGTATTTCACCTCACTTATCTCTCCCCCTCTCAGCGTGTTTTTTCCACTCTTTTTTCGCCATGCTTTATATTTTATAGATACATATATATATATATATATATAATTCTTTCTTTAACTGCTTCAACTGCCCACTCAAAGTCCGTGGTCTTTTCTTTGGCTTCGGTTTGCCAATTTCTGGTACGCTTTCGGCTCTCCCTTCTGCCTTTTGTTGGCTTCTTTATTGGGGATTGCCTTTTGCTCCTCTGCTTTCAAATGAACCATGGCAGGGGGGGCAGTAGGACGAAGAAGGGGGTTTTTTCTGCTCTAATTTGTATGCGTAACATGTCAAAAATCGTTGTGGTCAATACACTGATTGCTTTTGCATGTATCTGCATCTCAATTTGGATCTGTATCTTTTTCGGTATCGCAGGAGTATCTCGAACTGAATAAACGTATCGGTAGCCGAGTATCTGTAGTTGAGTATCTGTAGCCGAGTATCTGTAGCTGAGTATCTGTATCTGAGAGTATCTATTTCAGCTCATTGCGGCTGGCTTGCACGTTTCATGTTTCACTGATGTATTTATGGCCGACTTTCTGCCACTGTTTTTTTTTTTTTTAGTTAGCGGGTTAAGCGAGCAGATATACAGGGGTTAAAGGTAGAGGAGAAAAAAGGTTTGGTTTGAGAAAGGTTGATAAGAATTGTTAAGGCCAAGTATCTAGGAAATTTGGGCTTAGATCAAGCAGGGATGAGTTTGGGTAAGAAGAGGGTTTTTTTCTGAGCTTTTTTTTTAAGGGTTTTCCAGAGATTTAAAGAGCTTGTAAAGTACTTAAATAATTTATTAGGCATTAAATATATTTTAACTGACATTAAATGAGTTTATTTCCCAATGAAAAAAGTATTTTTCGAAAACAATATATACAAATTATAATAAATATTTTATGTGTGTCTGATTCGTTGAAATTTAAGTTCATTTCTTACCAATTTAGGCAGCAAATTATCATGATTTTATCGAGTAAAGTGAACTAAAAAGTAATAAAATGTAGTAATCCTTACTTAATAATCCCTAAACTATATTTATTTGAATTTTAAACAACTGAATTGCTATTTTCCTGTCTTCTTTTGTTCTCAAAAGTATTATAATAATATTTTTCCAACCCCCTAATAGATTAATTAAATCTTAGCCGAAAAATGTTTCAATTTCACAGTCACTGCCATAGGGCATAACTCTTTGGGTATTATCCCCTCTTTCCCATCTATCACTAATAGAAAACCTCATAATGATCGTTTAGCACTCGAATTTGTTGCCAAAACGCTGCGGGGACAGGGAAAAGAACAACAAAAGGCTGTGTGCGGAAAAACGATGCAAAGCTTTCCCCAGTGACTGGCAACCCCCTTTCGGTGGGAAACTCAAAGACACGGAAATCAGTGCATCCCTTAAACCTGCTTACGAAAAATAACATTGAATGCAATCCCCTTCGGTTCAATCCAATTCAATCCTGTACACTTTTGTTACTTTTGCTTGGTTTCTCAAGCATATCAATTCGCTTTTTTAGGGTTGAGCTGTCTGTCCGTGCATCTGTGGAAAAAAAAGGGGGTGCTGTCTGAGAAATGCAAAAGCAACATTGTACAAATTACACAAAATGAACTGTGAAAACCTTTTTTGTGAAACGCATTTCCTCTTTTTTCTTTTTTCCACCGTTTAAATCAGGGAACTCGGGGGGTTGTGACACGCCCATTATTGGGAGTCGGAGATGGAATATAAAATTGTACGCTATGCAAAACATTTTTCTAATCAAACATTCCATTTCATTTGAGCCATCTGAGGGTGGCTTTTAAGGGTTTTTGTCTTTCGGCCACAGTTGAAGTTTTAATTTTGTCTCAAGTGTAAAAAATTCATTTGCAATCCGGCTGCTGCCTGTCATCCCAAGTCAACCCCCAAACTCCAACCGAATATCACCCCCAAAGCTAAAGATTTGTAATGCTCATTTGGCCGACAGAAATTAAGACTCGTATATATCTGAACAAATAATAAATTCTTGAGCGGGAAATTAAAAAAATAAGACTTGGGCTTGGGATATATATATATATATGTTTTGCAACCCCAGAAATTGATCAACCTCCCTCCTTTTTTTTTTGTTAAGACCGAAAGTGTTTTATTAATTTCACTTTGCACTGGAAATATATTTTTATCAAAATTGATTTCACTACGGAAAAGCAGATACAAATTGCAATAATAAAGAAAAGTGAACGGAGGTGGTGTAAAAAAGTGCATTTTCCTTATTTATCTTTTTTAATCATCACAGCAATATTTTTTCTATCCATTGTTTGTCGTCTGCATTTATTATATAATGCGCATTCGCATTCGGTGTGTCCCCCGCACTCATCCCTTGGGTATCTTTATTTTTTATTAAATATTTTTCTTTTATTTTTTTTAAGCCCGCTTTCGTTTTCAGTGGGAAAAAAATGTTGTATTTTTATTGAGTTTCATTGAAGCGCATGAAATTGCAATAAAAGTCTATGAATGGGGATAAAAATCAAGCTCTCTCTCGGTCTCTACCCTATACTTGATAATTTTGTGGAATTATAAATGGAAATATACACAGAGCAATGTGCTTTTAATTAAAAACTTTAAAGTTTCTTTAATCAGTTGGTGGAAGGAGGCGAAGAAGGGAGGAGGCTGTGGGGGGAGAGTTCAAGTTGAGGGTTAAATTAATGCTTTTTTGCCGCAAGACGCGAACGCGGAAGAACAATAAGAAGCAGCAGCAAAATGGGGTTGGAGAAAAGTTGGTCCAATAAATTAAAAATGAATTATGAATGCGTTAAATAATTGTTGTTAAGCTCTAAGTTTAAAGATCAAAATGATTAATGTAAATTATGGGTGCGGATAAAAAGTCCAATTAATGTTTGTAGTTGGTTGAAAAGAGCAAGTACGCATAAAGTAGAACAAATATAAGAATAACTCTATATTCAAAAATAGAACGAATTTATATTTATTGAGTGTGACTTTATACCTGTTAATTTAATTTATTTAATACCCAATTTTGTTTTCCTTCGGTGGAGAAAATCTCATCTGCTTTCCACTTAGCTTTCCAAGTGCTTCTTATTTTTCTCTGGTTTACATTTAATTTGCAAAACATTCGCATTCTTTCCCCTTGAGGAGAAACCTTTAAAAATGTTTATTTCTCCTCGCTAATCACCTGCCAAAAAGTGGAAAAGACGCTGACAAATGATGGTTAACCCTCCCTCCAACCCCCAAGTATTTCATTCACTTTAACCATCGTCCTTCCTCCTCCTGCGAGTGTCAGGTTCTTTAAAAAATAAAATTAATACCAGCTCAAGGAAAAATACAAATAAAATAAGTAAAGCAAATAAAACGCAATGAATTCAATTGACAAGCGAGTGGAAAGAAGCAAAGAAAAAATCAATTTGAAGCAAAAATGTATGCGAAACATTTTTTTCGGCGCCAATTTGACTTGGCTTTCCCGCTTTTCCTCCCCTTTGTCTGGCAATGAAAATGTGCTTGTAATAATAACTTCTTGGTGCGAGTTTTCGGGGGGGAAATTCGGGTTGGCTTTTGCGGCTATAGAAAGTAAAATTCAAGGACAAACAAACAGCAAAAGTGAAGTCAAACAGTTTTCTTCGTTTTTTTTTCTGGGTTGCTGGTTTCCTCGCGACTATATATCCCCTCGTTTGCGATTTTCCTTTCGCTTTTTGGGTTGGCAAACATTTCTCCCCTCAGGCCTAAAAGCAGGCATAACTCTGCTTAGAAGTTCTAGCTTGTATTTTTCAGTTTTACTTTTACTTTTTTTTTAAGTAATTTTCATTACACTTACCTCAGGGCGGTGTAAGGACACTGGAAACAAAATATTTTGATGAAGTAGGAGAAACTTTTAATTAAATTAAGGTAAAGTGCGGCTACGTCTTTTAATGTATTTCAAATTTGGCGTGAAATATAAATAAAAAGAACTTATTAAAGACAAGATTTTACCTAAAAATAAAATAATAAATAAGATGCATAACGCATGCGGTCTCTCTAACTTCCTCTCTCAGAAAGAGAGGCTCTTTCTCTGGAAAGAAGAGAGAATTAGCTATCCTGCTAGAAGATTAATCTTTAAACAAGCTATATAAAAATTAATAACTACGTAAGACTTTTTAAATGAATATTTCCCCATTCCCATACTAATTTTCACAGTGTAAACCAACCCCCACCCCCTCGGAAAAGTGGAAAATGCTCTATCAGGGCTGCATAAATTTGGGAATGGTTTGTGGAAGGGAATTTCAGTTTCTGCTTAGGCAGCAATAAATTTTAAAGACGCCTCCAGGGCAATTTTAAAGCCTAATTTCCATTTTTGCCAAAGAGGAGGGGGTAGGCAAGGAAAATTCTAAGGTAAAGCCAGGTGGAAACGTGGGTAAGGTCTAATCTAAGTTGAAAAACTTTTTGCCTATATATATATATACCTCTTCGCTGAGAGTCGGGAGAAATGGAGAGGAACTACTTTGCGTAATTATGTCAATTGCCATTAGGGAAATTCGGTAAAGAAAATACGCCTAAACCGAAGCCTTGGCTATTTAGTAACCACCACCACCAGCACCAGCAGGTCCTTGTTTGGCAGTCATCGATATGCCCGTCTGCCCGTCGTCTCTGTTGTGTGTCCTTTGATTTCAATCTGGCATAGGAATATGTCCTTTGTCTGGCTTTCTAAATGGAAAGTCGGGAGGTGGGTAGTTCAACCGAAATTTCGGTGGAGTTGGAGGGTTCCTGGGTCGAAGGTTCGCTAACCAGCATAATCCTTAACACTCCAAGGACGAAAATGGGAGAGGAAAATCGCTGTTGCGTGCCCCAAAGACATTCCAGCCGAAATACGCTTAAATAGTGCCACAAAATCAATCAAAAGTCAGTTTACGATAAACAGGGAGGGTGAAAATGGAAATGCCTGGTGGGTATTGTGCCAGGATTGGTTGGGTTTAATGGCAAGGATAAACGAAGAAGCGAAGCCTGATTAACAAACGTGCCACCAAAAACGTTTGTCATTAATTTTGCACATAATTGAAAATTGATTACACACGCAAAAAAAAAAATATATAAAAAAGGGAGAAGAGAGGAGGGGAAAAAATATTCACTAAATTAAAAAAATAAAAATTACCTTTAAGCATTACGCAGTATTTTTTTTTTGCAAGTGAAAGCTTATTAAATATGAATTAATTTCAATTAATTTGTCATTCATGAAGGCGCTTCACTATCAGTAAATACATTATTTTTTGTATATTGTTTTTATGACAACTTTGAAAGGGGTATTTTGGATTAAAACAATACTAAAATATTATTTAAATTTTTTTGATAGAAATATATATTAAAAGAGTAAAGCTCCAATTTAACTTAAATTTAATTTCATAAATATATTTTCTCTCGTTCCAAAACCAAAAAATTGTTTTATAATTTATGAAGAAAATTAAAACCCCTAAAAAAATAATACAAATACATATCAATTTGAATTTTTAGGGTATTTCCCACTTCGTTTTCATATCAAAGCAATGAAGCTTTGCTGTTAAATTTCATAAATGAAATGCATTTTAATTAATTTTGCACAATTTGAAGCGTTTGTCAGAGAGTCCTGCGAATGTCCTTTAGCCAAACTCCAACTCCTCTCACTCCACCTGCTTCAGCTTTGCTGTGTTTGTCAATGTTTACATAAATATTTAATAGACCAGATAAATTTCAATGAATTGACTTTGCACTCAGACACCAAAGGGGTGAAAAAGATGGCTATATAAATATATATATATGGGTATGGTTTTAGCCATTTTAATGCCAGACATAAGCAAATTAATTTATTTATTATTGGCAAAGATAAAACGTTGCCTTGTGTTTGCTGGCAAATTATTTATAAATAATGCAACGCTTCGCATTTATATCCGATCGCATTTCGATTCCCACTTTTTCGCATTTAATTTTGTGTGTTTATTTTTGTTTAATTAGAACTAAAAATTTATGGAAAGTGCTGTGTTTTTTATTATTTCAGAGCACAGAGAATAATTCAATTATGCCAGCTGAAAATGGCCAAAGAAAATGTTCCGAAATTATTTATACAAATTCCTTTTATCGGTTATGTTTTTTTATTTGCACAAATTTTAAAGCCAAAAACTGTGTGCATTTTTTATGTGCAAAATAATTGCCAAAAGCTTTAAGGATTTGTGTGAATATTTAATAAATTGCATGTTTGTGTGTATATGTTGGAGGCAAATATTTTAATACCATTTATTAGGTCACTTAAATGGCTACCAGTTCTATAGAAAATATTCATACAAAGCTTCAATTTAAATTAAATAGAATTAGTTTTAATAAATTCACTTTAAAAATTAATATTCTTTAAATTTTAAAATAAAACTCAAAAGATCCCAGCGAGTCTCTCGCATAAAATATGAATTAAGCTGGCCACAATTTGGCGGTTTTTATTATTATTGTTTAATTTGCGTGCTCTTTTACAGCAGAGCATAAAAAAAATTATAGCACTAGATTGCTAATTAATTCATTGGCGGTAGATTTTTTACGCTCCCAGTGAGGCAAGTGATAAAAAAGATAAAAATACTTTACACTTTGCAGGCGAAGAAATAATAAACACCAAACACGAGTGAACTTTTTACTGCCAATAGTCGTGTTTTTTTTTTTGGAATTGGAACTTTTTGTAGTTGTTCCCTATTTTGTTTATTAAAGAAATGTGTAAATATTTAAATGATGCGTCTACATGCCTCACCTTCTAATTACGGCCAGGTATATGTGGCCCACTTCTTAGACATTCGCTGTTACCAATCTCAAATGAACTCGAACTTTGGGCCCAGTCTTGCGCTGGCCCGCTGATGTGAGAGAAAGCAAACAATAAACAAAAGCATAAAATTGTCGGTGTAAATGGGGTTTATTACAAAACACACACGGACACACAACACACACCCAAGAGAGAGAGGGGAACCCCATAGTGCAGCTATCTAAGCGGGAAAAAGGTGTGAAAATTAAGGGCAGAGCCCAGCAGATGCAGCTGGGGGAAATAAGCAATTAAAGTAGATAACAAATATATTTGTTGATTATATTTTAAACATGTTTTGTCATGTTTTTAAGGATTAATTTATTATTACATTCAACTTACATTTCAACTGCTTATATATTAAAGATTTTACAATTTAAAAATTGGCAGAAAAATCTAAATATTTATCTGAACAATTCTACAATTTAATATTGTTATTAAAACATAATAGGAATAAAAAAAGTAAAATTTAATACAATTTCCTAGATACAAAACCTAAGCTCTGAGTTCAGCAACACTCGGCAACATGTTGCCCCAGTTAACAGTTGTCTAACATTTCGAGTACAGTCTGCTTGCAACATACACTGTAATCAGCTAAAGCTAAAGAACTCTGTACGTGACTTGAGCTTGATTTATAACTGTAAAAAGAATGTCACAAGCAGAGAAATAAATAAAATAAGAGGAGCTGTGAGGGGGAGAGGGTGGAGAAGAGGGAGGCAAAAGAGGGAGGAGTAAGAGTGGGGTAAAAGAGGCGACAAAAAAGAGGTGGAGAAGAGGTAAAGTGTCGTAAGAAGTGGCTCAAAGAATCAGTGGGAAAAAACGGTAGTTGTTGCTTTATCACCGAAGCATTGCGAGAAGAACGAGAATTGTAGACTGCAGAGTCTCTTCCGCAATCTCTTTCCCCTCCCCCCGCGTGACACTTAAAAACTCATTAGCAAACGAAAAAAAAAACGGAAGAAAATAAGAGAGAGAGAGAGAGAGAGAGGAAGAGAGAGAAAGAGAAAGAAATGGAAGAATAGAAAACGGAATCTTAACTTGTTGCGCCAGCCACGCCCACACTAGGACAAACACAGCCACAAACACGCCCAATCATAACGCCTATAAACCGCAAAGCAAGAAAAACAAAAAACACAAAGAAAAAAGTCAAAAGAAAAACAAAGAAAAAACTAACAAAAAGTGGCAGAAGCCAACAACAACAGCTGCCTAAAACAGTTGGCCAACAGTTTAGTAAAAGTCTCCCATATCTCCACCACTTGCATATTTATACTCTTTTTCTCAGGGGTTATGTTGTGGTAGGGAAAAAGTGTTTTGATTTGGGAAATTTATTAAAAATTTATTATTAGTTATTTTTAAATTATTAAAGGAATGAAAGCTTTCATATTATATGTTTTTAAAATATTTAAAAAATAGTACATGAAGCTATTCTGGATTTAGTGTAAGTGTTTAACAAACAAGTTTAATTTGTTAAAAGATATTTTAAGTCCTTCTGATTTCTTATATTTTCTGGACATTTTCTGTTAGTATTAACTTTCTTTATAATAAACCCTTATCAAAGAGTATTTCCAAGTAAGCTTTCCCATATTTTCTCTAAATTTTCGTATGAACTTCTGCCGTTTAAGGGCTCCCCCCGAAAATGCTAAATCCACTTGTCAAATGCAGGCACACAATCCTCGCAATGAAAAACTGTGGGGTTGGTAATATATACTATATAATGTCATGGAGAGAGGAGAGCTCCAGCTGTGAACTGGACAGAGAGAAGATCACAGGGAATTAGGGAAAGGAACGGAGAAGTTGGAGAATCTGAAGAGATGCGACAACGCTGACATCTCCGCCTTACGAGTGTCAAAACAAAACTATTTATTTCCCTCACTTGCCGCCGCGACAAGGGGGAACACCCCACCCCACTTTCTACCCTCGCAACATTTCTTTTTAAATTGCGGCGACATTGAAATTAAATTGTCTGTGCTGCAGCGGCACATGAGGGGGGAAGTTGAATGAAAGACACAGCACATTGCAGTGCGACAATGAAGAATTATTTGAAGAGTCGACAAGATCTTATCTAAATGGCCAACTTGACTATTTTGGGGAACGTTTTAAGATGGCCAATATGGGGGATTTTTGGGCAATAAAAGTTTAGAATAAATAACTATTAATACAAGTGTGGCTTAAATTATATTAAATAATATTTTAGTCTGCAAGTTTATATAAATAGTAATAATACTTTTCCAAAAGGCTTTGAAAAAGTGTTAAAATGAATTCTAGCAACAAATAAGCTTAACTTTTAGGTATTTTCCCCAGCAAATCCTGCCTAAATGGAAAATGTGGAAAATGGTGAAAAATAGAGGCAACCAGCAGCGGCAGCAGCAGCAGCAGCAACGACAATAAAGCGGCTGAAGCTTGCTACAACCTGCAACTTGCAACTTGCAACTTGTGTTGCTGCTGCCGCCATTGCCGTCGCTTACTTTAAGTGGCTTTTCTGCTGCTGTGGCAAAATAACTGGAAAAAGCATCAGCAGCCAGGGAAAACTGATGGAAACTAGAGGGAAGTAGGTAGGGAGCCGTAAAAGAGAAGGAGGATGAGAAACAGCAAAATTGACAAGCGCAACATTGAAATTGCTACAATGACAAACTGCAATGTGCAGCAGGGATAGGGACAGGGGACTGGAGACAGGGGCGGGGGTGGCGTGTGGGAGAAGGGGGCAGCTGATGCACTGCCACTTGACAGAGACGAATGTTGAATGCCTCGCAGAAGGGCAGATGGAGAGGGGAGGTGGGAGGTATATAGGGAGAGGAAGTGCTGCACGTGCGTCTCTGCCGCACAGACATTTAAATATAAACCGAAGATTGCCACAGATGCTGCCGGTGCACTGAAAGAAAATAAGAGTACAGTAAACTAAATAGATTTTTAGGGTTTTTTAAGAGAATTAAATCTTATATTGGTTATGGAAAACCTTGAAGTAGTAATAAAACACCTAGAAATTAATATTAATAATTATTAGCAACTTATTTCTTTTAGAAAAACTATAAACACATATAAATTTATACAATTGTTGTACAGAAAACATTGTAGAGATTTGAAATCAATTAAAATCAGGGCACAAAAGTATGCTACAACAACGAACTCCAGTACCAAACTTTTTGATTACTTCCTTTTAAGCATATTTTAAAATGATTTCTTTATTTCTTATCAATTTAAAAGGTAAAATTCATTCTCTTTGTTATAGATTTCTATTTAATTTAAGAATATATTATATATAGTTTACCGTGTATCAGATTGAAAAATCTACACCAAGCCGCTGAGATCAGGGGCGGCATGCCATCAGGGGGATCCCTCTGAGTAGGTGGCAGGGCATGTTTAATTAATGCAAAGTAAATAAGAAAAACGAAGGAGACGCCAGAGGAGGAAACCAACGAAATTGATTGAGGAATGCACCACAGGGCAGGAGGCAGGAGACTGAGGCAGGGGCAGGGGCAGGGTGGCAGTGTGCGGGCGAGGAAAATGCATAAAAACCCCAACTCCCCATTTTCCTGTTGCATTGTTTTCTTGGCTATTTATAAAGTTTCGCTTCCTCTGCCATCGCCAGTAGATTGAGCAAAAATTGTTGGTAAATTGGTTTCTAGTGTTTTACGGCTTGAAAATTTCCGGGCAGATGAAATGGAGAGGAGTTGTGTAATTTTGTAATTGATTGAAATAGCTGTGGGTATAATTTTTAAGATTTAGATTAAGAAACAAGCAAATATCAGAGGTCGGAAATGACTGGTTAATAATAAAGAAGAAAAAAATACAAAGATATATTAATTTCGATGACATCATAATTAAGCATTCATTCGTGACATTAAGAATGAACTTTATATGATGTATGTGCTCTTTATGGAGGCAGAGAAATACATTTAAAATTCAATTGAAAATTCGAGAATAAATTAAATATAAATACTTTGTTAAGAGTCATTAAAATACCTCGATTCTTTAAAGGTCAAGTTTAATTTAAAACAAAATAAAATACTTATAACATATATTATATTTATCTATTTTATGCTTCAATTACTCTTAACTAATAAATCGATTTCACATTTTATATAAGAGTTAACTTTTCATTTTCATAATTTTAATGACCTTTTCTTCCACGAATCATTTTATCACCGTCACTTTCCTCATTTATATAAATATCAACTCTATTTTTTGTGGTCTTTTGCCAACTAATTAATGATGAAATATATATATATATGTATCAACCAATCCAATTTCTCACCAACATTAACTAATTATTTCTCTTTTTTCTATCTCATTTTAGGTAAGTCCCGCAGCTGATGCCAAATGAGTTTTTTATCTGATTTTATTGTAAGTTTTTCCATTTCATTTTGTGTTTAATTAACAATGATGACGCTTTTCCAAGATTTATTATGAACAAAAGTATGTTTTTGTTGTCCAAAATAGAAAGTGCCAACTAAAATAACTGTGTAATAGTGTACAGAAATAACTATAAGTCACTAAAGAAATATTTCTCTGTAACAAAAGCGAGAAAGTAAAAGTGGTGTTTGCGCGCTCTACCCTCTCGGTACGCTCTCTGCTTTTCTCCTTTTCCCAAGTAGCTGTCAGCAGCTGCTCCAAATGTAATTGTAATTGGCAAAAAGAGCTGAAAAAAAGAGGCAGAAAAAAGTATAAATAAATCCTAATCAAGTGTAACCAAAAGAGGAAATGCGGGGAGTAAATCAGTTTATAGCGTAGCGAAAAATAAATAGTTTCTTTTCTCGATTTTCTCTCTCTGCCTTTGGAGAAGCGACAGGCTATCAGTCTCATCATCGTTGTCACATGCGTAAAGCCCGATTCATTCATGATAAATAGCCTCCTGGAAAACTCTCAGTAACTTCCCCCGAAAACCCCCTGAAACCTCTTTGAAACCCCCCTTAAAAACCCCCTGCTAGCCCCCCTAAACACCCCTGGAAACCCCTCCTCAAAAGCCCCTTCAAATACCAACCATCCTCGAGTTTAAATTTCGAAATTCGAAGAGATGGATTGAGTTGCAAGCTAGAGAGCCGGCAAAGAGCTGTGCCGAGCTTGCTATCAGTTTCCTCTCACTACAGTGGCCACCATTGATGGGAGTCCCCTTTCTGTGACGCTCGACCCCTCTTAACCCCCTACTGCCCCGATTCATTGATGCGCAATTATTAGCACAGCAGCTCCACCAGCTCTATCGCTTTCCAGTTCCTGGGAAATTACACGATCTTCCCGCCCGCCTTTGACGTCTTTTATTTTTTTTTTCTGTTAAATCAGAAACAGATGCATCTCGCGGATACGTCCACAGCATGCGTGCTTGATACGGAAAATCAGCAATGATTTTTCCTCATTTGGCATATCATTTGCACATTTTCACCAAGCTGAAAGAACATATTAGTTTGCACTTGCGTTTTTCACAATATTTTTCTGTGCCATTAGGAAGATGAGTGGGAAATTCAGGGAAATAGATGAAAGAAAATGATAAGTCTATACATTTTATGCAAGTAATTAGAAATTAAAGTGAATTATAATGTTTTTCTTAGAGAAATTAAACTCTCAAACGGAGTTTAAAATAAAATATAATAGATAAATATTCGTTTTCCTCATTAGAGAATTTCCCTAGATACCCCCTATTTAAAGATTTCCCACCTATTACCATTTTTCGTTCAATTAGATCTACCAAAATTCAATCAGAAGTTTTCCCTGCAGCCAAGAGAGAGTAACCGTAAATCACAAAATGGAAAATGCACTCCTTTTTGGCGTTTTTCATTCTCGTTTTCCGCAGCAAATTCGCGCATAAACAATTGACCCATGGCGCTGGCCAGAGTGTCCCCTTTTCACCCTTTTGGCATGGGGTACCCTTTCCCCACCCCCCCAAAAAAACACACACACTCCAACACACACACAGATATTCCCTGGGGCGTCCAACTAACCGCAAATGTACAGGCAATAAAATGGCTCATCTGTTGGCCATCGTGTCATGGCTGGCTTTTCGCGATGTCCTTGTTTTGTGAACGCTGCGAGACCGCCCTGGGAAAGTCATGGTGGAAAATCCCCCCCTTAGAACCTCCCTTTTAGCCCCTATTTTAGTCCCTGTTTAGAGCCCCCTGTCACACCCCTTCCTTTGCATGTTTGCCAAATGCCAAGCATCATCATAATAATTATGGCAAAAATCGACGCTGTCAACATACACACCAACACCGAACAGTATTGAGGGGGTTAATAGTGGGGGCATTCTAGGGTTAATAGGGGGTTTTTGGGGGGTCGGTAAGTGGGCCAAAAGGATGCCACTTCAAAATGGCGGCCAACATTCGATGATGCTCTTGCTCTCTCGAGGCAAAGTGGGTGGTTTTTTGGAGGCGCCACACACGCACACACACCAAACCGCAATTTCATACCGAATTTCACCACCACCCCCCTTATTTTTTTTTTTTTGTTAAAAGAGGGCGGGGGAGGACTGCATTGTTGTCCTACATAAATGCATTTTTCGGAATGCGTGTCGCGTAAAATTTTCTTTCTGCTGCTGCACGTCTTTTTTTTGTAGTTGTTGTGTTTTGCACTCGTTTTGCTGGCTGCCAATTTGCCTGCCACAACACACGCCCCCTCGGAACACACACACTTAGCCCTTTTTCAGCCAAATTTTCCATGGGAAAAGGCAGCAAACAAAATAAAATGCTTTTGGCCAACTGAAAATTGAGTGAGAAATAGAGTAAAAGAAAAGGTATATGAAAATGCGGGTTTTTTTGACAAGGTAAAAAAAAGGTCCTCATACTTGTGATGTCCTTTTAGGCACTAAAAACCAAATGATAACATTTACAGGTTTATTTTTTAGTTAGTCTATCTTTTTCGATCTTATTTTCATTGATTATTTTATGGGTGTATATTTTATTTATTTTCTTTGCATATTTTTGATGGATTGCTGGTTAAAAATCGATTTGGTAGAAATCGAATTATAAAAAACAGGAGGATATTTTCAGACTAATAAATGGATTTATACATTTTTTTTCTAAGATATATTCTATATTTTAAAGCACAAAAAATAACTGAAATACTAACATATGAAAGAAGAATTTACCTTAATTATTATTTATATTTAATACCTCCTTTTCACCCTAAAAACCACCTCATTTTCCTTTAGTGCATTTGTCTGGAGATTTCTCTTCACCTGCATTGTTAGCTTTAAAGATAAGAAAATGCTTTCAAAACCTTGTTTTCTCACACGCACTAAAATAAAAAAGAGTGAACTCGGGAAAAGAGTCTTTGGGAGATAAGGAAAAACTAAACCAAGTTGATAGAAATCTGTTGACTGCTGTTTCAGTTTCTGTTTGCTTATTGTCATCGTTTCACATGATGTTTCCCCTTATTGTGTACAAATGTCATTAGGCACAAAGCAGATGAACTTGTGTGTTTCCCGCACAACAACAAAAATGTGCAACAGTAGTAGTGGGAGAATTTTCCCCCTAAAGCTGCCTCTCTAATCTGGTGGCAAGTGCATCTTGCCTCGCTCTCTGTGTGCCGGCGTGTGAGTAACTGCCAGCAGTTTGACACACAAACACAATTACAGCGATCACGACACACAAATTGTACAACGAGAATCGAAAAAAAAATAATAAAAAACTATGAAAATCCAAGGAGAAACCAGCAAAAAACACACATGAGACCGAGAGAGATACGATTTCGGTTTGGCAACCCGAAAGACAAAAATTGAGTTGAGAGCTCAGAGTTTATCGAATTGCAACCATTCAAAAAATGAAGAAGTCAATGCAATAACCACAGATGGCAAAAAATTACATTACATAAGGAAGAGTGTGTTATTTAGATATTATATTTTATTTATTTGCAGTAAAAGAAGGTATTATTTTGAATATTTTATTTAGACTTTGATAGTAAATTTCAAAAAAGCAGAAATCGGCTCCTATACATTTTTAAATATACATTAAATGATCAACAAGAGTTCAAGCTCACTCCCCAATCAATAAACCTCTAGAAAGTCCAAGTTTTCAACACATTCCACAAGTTTTTTAAATTATTATAGATTATTTAATCCGAGACAACGTTTCTTTTGACTCACCAATTTGAAATCGTACAACTCCGTGCTTGATCTGCAAATAAAACTGCTTCGACTTAGTCAGCTTTTCAAGAAAATAGTAAAAATGCCACCAAATAATATAACAAAAAAAATCGTTTTCTCTTTGACTCAACCGAATAAACAAATGCTACCGAAATATTTGCAGAAACTAATGAAAAGCAAACAGTGAAAAATAATAATAATTTCATGGCTTAGTCAGCCTACTTTGACCAACTTTAGAGTGACACACATAATAATATTATATAGCTTTATAATTATAAAATAAAAGCGGTGGCACACATTTCCGCCTTTTGGTGACTCATTTCATAAAAATACTGCGAAACTTTCAGCTTTTAAGTCACTCTTAATGAGTCATTTTAAAAATGTTTCGTCTTCTTTTAGTTCTGCTCTTTGCCATGGCTTTTTTGCACTATTTTTGTTTTGTTTTAACATAATATATTATGTTTTCATTAAACAAAAGCAACAAGATGAATTGAAATAAAAATAAAAATCCGTAAAATGGCGCTATTTTAAAGCCATAAGGCTTTAAGGAGCTTCAGGAAAAGCGCTGGCTGGGGTGTCGGAAAAACCGTGTCAAGTCGGAAAATTCGTTCAGGTGAAGGGGGTTCCCGCCCGCCCGTCTGTCTGCCAAAGAAAAGGAAAACTTTTCTCTCGCTTTTCATGTGCGCGTCATGCATAATAAGAGGAAAATGCTGGCTGGGAGGGGGGTGTGGGGGGGCGACGAATGAAAAATCAGGAAGAAAACTCCCCCTACATATGCGTGAAAAAAAGGAGAGAGCGAAAGGAGAGAAGGGAAGGCTAACATGAGTGCATTCAAATATTAAAAAACACCTCAGGATAGCAGGTTAAAAAAAAGAAAAAAGTCCCAGGGAAAATGGGTGGAAAACTGGCACAGAATGGCGGGAGAATAGGAAAGAGGCGAAGTGTCAGCCGAAAGGCGTGGCACTTAGCCGAAATTAACTAAAGTTGAGTTTCGCCACTTTAGTGTTCTGCTGAAACCTGCAACTGATGACAGTTGAGAAGCTGGAAAAGCGCAGCTGGACAACGCAGGAAAGTCCGTTGACTAGCATAACCCCAAGTAGAGAAACTCCACGGCCTCAGCAAAATCTCCCCCCTTTAGTTTTCCCCCCACTTTTTGCACTCTTTGTCACCATTTTCATTTGCCAAAGTGAAAAATAATTAAAAAGGCGTTAAAAACGGCAACAAACTAAGCGGCGGCAACAAACAGAGTGCAAAAGGGGGGAAAGGGGGAAAAACCGGTCTGGAAAAGGGGTAGAAAAACGGACCAAGGACCAAGATATCATTCTGAGAAAAGCAAAACGAGGAAAACCCTTTTGCGGACGGCGTTGACACTTTAAATCATTTTGGTGTTGGCCCCGGATATTTTAATTATTAAATGCAAAAGGATCCGCAGGATTTGCCAGGATGCCACACAAGACAAAAGACGCGGTTGGAAAATGCAACAAAAACAACTACAATAAGGAGGGAAACGGACGCTCCACGCGTGGAAATTGCCAAGAAGCCTGCGGTGCTGCCACCGCTTTTCTCTCGGTCTTTTCCTCTATCTTTATGCTAAAGGAAAAGCTAAATTAGAGCAGCAGGCAAAGGGAGGAAGAGTGGAGGAAAGGTGTTGGGAAACCTGCTGCGATATCGCAGGTGCAAGGCGTGGAAATTGTTTGCCAAGGACCAACCAGGAAGTATTTAGAAGGAAAGTGAAGAGAAAAGCGGTCTGGAAAGGAGGAAGTCTAGGTATAAATCAGGGAAATAATACTAATATTTAGGAAAAAACTAGGTTTATTTAGTCGAAAATCGTTTGGTATTATATGAAAATATATACCTTTTTGGATATACTATCCCCACTTACTTAGATATACCTATTAAGAACCCCTTGTTGCCGCAATTACCGGCTGGAAAATAGAAAAAGTGAAAAGCAAGCCCAGTGAAAGCGACAAAATCTAAACGCAAATGAAGCGACAAGGATGCTGAGCCGAGGATAAGCAGCAAGATGAAGCCCCGGGCCTTGAGATGGGAGGTTGGGAAAGGCGAAGGAAAAGCCGCCAAGCCGGCAAGGTGGAAAGGGACAAGCGACAGGGAAAATCCCAGGTAGCCCCAGGATTTGTTGGGTGCCATAACAAAGTGTCTGACGCTCACTCAAGGATCCTTGCTTTGGCTTTTCCTTGTTTCCTTTTCATTGCTGTGCTTTTTTTTGTGGGAAAATGATGGACAGAAAAAAAAGCCACATCATTTTCTAATTTGTAACTAATTCCCCGGACTGCTTCAAAATAAACTCCACTCAACTCTCTCATAAATTATAAATTTATTTCCATTTCTTTTTTATATTTCTTGGCGGCTTCTGTGGACTTTGCGTAATTAGCATTAGCATCGCACAGGGAATTCTCGGCCTTTGTCTCTGTTTCTCTGTTTCTTGGTGACCTATCAAATGCCTATCAGCAGCAGGTCAGAATTGGAATTGCCTGAATTTACATAATTCTATAAAATTCCCATTAGAGCCCAGTCGATGACCAAAAATATCTCGCAGAAGAAGCGGCCGTAAAATGACTAATTAACTTTAAGCGTCTTTCGGTCGTCTCTACTCAGTATCTGTATCTGTATCTTTTTCGTGTTTCTTGTATATATTTATATTTTGCCTTTGTTGTCTTCGTTGCCTTGTTCAACTTCTTTTGTTAATGATGATTTCGGTTACACCTGCTCTTTGGATTGTGTTTCATATATGCATAAAGCATGAGAAGAGGAGCTATCAAATTTTTTGAGACATTGGGCTTATTATCCGACGAGAGGGGGTTTCATAATCGCTCAAAACCCGTCGTCCCCTCAACCGCGACAGATACATTTTTTGATTTGCCTAAAAACGAAGCTTGAAATGCCCTAAACAATAAAAACTTCAACACAATTCAAAGGAAACACAAAATATGACATAATAAAATCAAAACAAAATTATTCAAAATCTATAACAAAAAATATTAACAATGGGACTAATAACCGATTTTAAATGGAATAGAGTGAGGAAATTAACTGAAACTGAGCTAAAATTATACTAAACATATTTCTATAATTCTAAATAAATTAAAAAGCAGTAATTTAATACCCTGTAAATTCAAAGAATAAAATGAATGGTTTGCACATGCTTCAACTTCAACCCTCTTTCTTTATTTATAATACCCCTCGTCTCGAAGTACCATTAAAATATAAAATATCATCTTTGAATTTGGACATACGTGTATGTATATTTGTCTACTTCCCATGCATTTTTTGGGGGTTTTCGGTTTTCGTGTATGTGTAAGATGAAACGTCATAAAAAACACAAAGAAAAAAAAAAAAAGATACAAAAAAGTGAGGAAACAATAATGCTGAGTGAGGCAACTTCGTGCCATGTGTTGTGACGGCTCTCAGACGTATTTCTGTGATGGGTTTTGATGGAGGAATACGGTCTACCAGGCACCGAAAACACCAAATAAAACCGCATACACATCACATAAGAAGCAAATTATGAACGGGCTATTAGAAGTGGAGTGGGAGGCGGACTATCTATACTTTTGGGAGACGATGATTATGATGGATTAATCGATGGCTGAGTTTCGGGGGACTAACAGCAGAGCTCAGAGCGGAGAAACGAGTGGAAAATTGCTGTGACTTTGCTCAAAAATAATTATAAATCATCGTTGTTGAACAGGGAAATAATAAAATTTATATTTAAGCTTAAACTTATATAAATTTTTGGGAAATTTATAGCTTGGTTGAGATACATTTCAATTAAGAGAATGGCAAGCATCGTTTCATTGATTAAATATTTCCGTCTACAATAACTTTTACTTCCTCTAGAAAGCTCTGTTGTGTGTTTACCTTTTTCAGGTATTATTCAGATGGTTTCCTCTCCTCCTCTCTGTTGCTATTTTTCCTTACCAATTTCAACTATCCCAGTTTTTTGATTAAATTTGATTGTTGTTGGCCTTTTGTGGGGCTCGTTTGCTCATCTTTTTTCCGACTTCTAATTTGATTTTCGAAAGGTTATCGTTCTCTCTGGGCCTTCTTTCAGCTTCTTTTATTTTTTATTTATTTATTTTGCTTTCCCAGTTGTTTGTAGTAGGTGTGTAGAGATGCTGGCTCTTCTTCTCTTCGATTCTTCTCCTTTATCTATGGGATTGTTGTTGTTGTTGAACTATGCAAATGACTTTATCGTTGGTCTTTTGTTTAGACTTTCTTTACCTCTTGCTTTTTTTGGTTCTATTCTCCAACGAAATTTATAGACGACGAAAGAGACAGAGAGAGGGGATAAAGAGCAATAACAACAACTACACCAACAACAGTAGTTTCAACAACAGCCCATACAACAACCACACATGCAACCAATATGGTTCATGACTTGACTTTTGTTGATTCTTCTTGTTTTTTTTTTTTTTATATCTACCTGTTCTCAGCTGCTTCTTCTTGGTATCCCCTCCTCTTTTTTTATGTTTGCTCGCATCATCATCGTCTTCTCCTACTCCCCAGCTTCTTTTTATCCAGCTGCCGCTTCTTCTTTCCCCTTTTGTTGGCATTTCGTTGACCTAAAAAACGTTCAAGCCCAAGAAAGACTAAAAAAAAAACGTATAAAAAATACAACAAGAACAACAAAATAATCGAAAAAATGCCAGCGAAGGAGACAAACATAAATTGTTGTTTCTGCCGTTGTCGCCGGCGTTTATTAAGATTCGTTGATGATGCAGCAGCAGCAGCAACAACTTTAGCAGCAACACTGAAAACGCAGCAGCAACACGAACATGAATTTCTGCAATATCTGCAGCACAACATGCACTCACTGCACAGGGAGAAAATTCATCCTCTTTTATTGGAAAAAAGTGAAAAATTTATTTGTTAAATTAAATACAAATTTATTTATTCATTGAACAAATACTGAACCCCAAATTATACAAATGGCTTAAAAACTCTATCCACTTTGTCAAAAAATAAGCTGCAAAATTATGTGATCATGGGATTCTTTTAGGCGCCTTTAAAAATTGATTGAATCGATAGATATTCTCTTAGGTTCTTGGCTTTATTTTATTTTATGGTTAGTTGAGATTTTTTAATATTTAAAAAGTGAAATTTTCTTTAAATAATTTATTGTTTAGTTGTTGGCTTAGTAAAATATAAATTTAACATCTATAACCATGAAAATATATTAATTCTTGCCAGAAACTTTTTAACAATATTTAATATTAAATTCCAATTTGAAATCTCTTTTTTCTTCAGTGCAAAAGCACGGCTGCAATATCTGAGGCCGTTGCATATTCCGTTGCAGCTTTCTTACCTGTTTTTTATTTTTTTTATTGTATACCTTTTTTTTGCAAGCATAAAACGGCAGCAGCTGCTGCTATCCTTAAATATATTCAAGGCGAGGACCGCTTACCTCGTTTTGTCCCCCTGATCTCCTTTTGGCGTCTCCTGCCGGCCTTCAATCTCAGCTTTAAAGTGCCAATCTCAAGTGTAATTAAGTTTTTTTTTTCGTTTCCACAAACATCTGCCTTTGGAATTTTTTTTTTCTTAAAAATTTCCTGCTTCATCTTAAAGTGGTTAAAAATGTGGGCAGAAGAAGAGGCTAAAAAAGGGAGGAGGAGCAGGGGCGGTAGTGTAGGTTACGCCCTTCCAGGAACTTTTCATAATCATCTTTATCGTCAGCTTCAGTTTTGTGGGTTTTTTTTTTATCATATTTCTTAGCTGGTTGCCAAATATTTGCTTCATGCATTATTTTTTTGGGCCTCCCGAATATCAGTAACAGCCAAGAAAAGGAGAGAAATCGAGGAAAGGAAGATAAATAACCCCAAAAAAGGGAAAGCAGGAAGGGAAAAATTGGCAAAACATAAGAAATCCCTTTTTGAGTGGCCTAAAAAAGGAGTTTAAAAAATGAAGCTGACCATAAGAATTTAGAATTTTTTAGTAATGCAAATTATTTGTAAATTATCTTTAAATGCTTATAGCTTAGGATAATTTATTTTGAGAACCATCAAGAAATTTTAATAGTACATTTTAATGAAATTTTTTTTACAGAGGAGAGAGATTATTTTTTATAATAATGTTGTATTTATCATTATATTCCATTACTAACTATTTTTTGTTTTATATATTTTTACAAACCATTATTGAATATTTTTTATTTTATATAATATTTTAATCTATATCTTTTTTTAAATAAAGGTTTTTTATGTTAATTCAAAAGTCTAGCTAATAGTGCTTGTGGCCCCCTCCAAGATCTTATCAAATTCTGCAAAAAGTACGACATTCTGCTTACCATTTACCAACTACATTCAATTTCACAGAATTTCTGTAACACAAAATCCCAAAAAACAAAAACCTGTTTAAACAATTTTCGGCTCAGCTGGCATGTGTTTTACACCTTCCTTTTCTGAAATTTTAAAATTCGAAGAGAAGAAAAAACATCTGCCCCTTTGGAAGAGCTCGGTGTTGTTCTTTATTGGTGATTCTGCTTCTGGCCGGGGGATTCCGACATTTACCTAGGCCATCAAACATTTCCTCTCCTTTCCCGACCGACACTCGTGTGCGCTGCCCTTTTTCGAAATTTAATTTTGATTTTAATTTGATTTCGGATCTCTTTTCTTGCTTCTGGATGCGTTGATTGTGTTTGTTCTTATTTTCCCTTTCCCGCATCTATGTGCCGGAAATTGTTTTTTAATTGCGAGGAGTGAAGGGGCAGGGATAAGCGAATGATTTGTGGTCCAGAGTTGAACATAAATATTTATTGCAAGTCCGATTTAATCGGTCATCTTTATCAGTCTCATCAGCAGTTGCAGTTAGCAGTTTGCAGTTGCAGTTGCAGTTGCAGTTTTCTCTTCCAGTTTTCTGTTGATTTCTTTGTTCCACAGTTTATCAACTTTTGTCATCGCAAAACAAGCACCGCAGGCCAAATAACTATGTGCAGATGCTCCCTTTTCACCCCTCTTGCGAGGGTTTTGTCAGTCTTTTTGTTGAGTTTTCCCTGAGGTTTTGCCATCGAACATTCCACGGCCTTAGGTTACAGGTTCTTGTTTATTGTTCTTAAGGAACAGGGAAAAAAAATATGTATGTCATTGTAGTAAAACCTTAGAAATTAAATGTCTAAAGATTATAGTAGATTGTCTTCGAAATCGTAATAGGAAATTTTATGCTATTGATTTATACAAATTTGTATTTCTGACGAAAGTATATAAGTTTGAATGTCGTTATAAAAATACTATAATACTAAACATAATAACAATATACATTTTTATTTATAAGAAAATGTATAATTTAAATAATTATTTCTATTCATCTCTCAAAATACTATTATGCTCGTCTCCAAATTTGTACTTGAGAATTTTGGAGCCACTTTCTGCTAAGAGTTTATATTTTGTATAGAATTATATAGTAGTATTATTAGTATTATATAGTATCTTATTTCAAATAAAGATTTCTATACCTCTTAGTACATAATACTCTGTATTACATACATTTTTTAATATAATTTTAGTCAAAAGGTTGTAACACAGTGAAGGAATCATTTCCGACCCTATAAATCATATATATTCTTGATCAGCATCAACAGCTGAGTCGATCTAGCTATCTTAGGAACAAATACAAAAATTAAAATTTTTTTCAATTTTTTTAAGGGATTTTAATTGACATTCAAATTTTCGAAAATCGATAAAAATTTTACTCTTTTGAAAATTTAAATTTAGTATGCAAATTTATTAACCTAACAAAAACTAACATAGAACAGCTTTCCGAATTAAAATTAATGCTTTTTTGGCTGAGTTATGCCTTTTTCAAAATTTGATTTATCGCAAAAATTGTCATATAAAAAATATAAATGTATAAAGTAATCTTGGGTTTCTTAGACTCCTGGTTTTTCCCCAGTGTCTTATTTGCATCTACATTTTCCCCTGTTGCTTGGAAGTTTTTTTTTCTGCTGCGTTCCCACTGGCATTATAATGCATATTCATATTTCTTTGCGATTTTTTTTTTTACAACCCTGTTTGTCCCTCACATGTAAACGTTATTATTAGCCCTGGTCTCGTTTTCCCCTCATCCTGCTCTTCATTTTCTATATTGTTGTCTCCTATTACATTCTTTTTTTCCTTGTCTCTTATTTTTTTTTATTTTGCCTGCATCTGAGTTTGAAATCCGAGCTTCCTGTTCAATGTCAGCGCACAAAAAAGAAAAGAAAGAAAATCCCACACTAGACTACCTGCTCTGGGCCCTCATTCTCTCTCTCATTTTAGCCACTAAGCACTTGGGTTATTTCTATGTAATTAAATGAAATTTTACACTCGCAATTTGAGGTGACAGCTATTTCAGCCTCCTTATTCCCTAGCTCCTTTATCTATTAGACCTCTCTAATCTTTTAATTAAATGCAAATTTCAAAGACCAAAAATATATAGGGAGAATAATTCGCTGTTCTCCCTGTCATTTGAAATAATCTTATATTTTTTATCTGATACAATTTACTTACACTCGCTTTTCTTTTTTCTTTTTCTTTACAGGTAAGCCTTGATTTCATTTTATTGGACCTGAAAAGGAAAAGGACTATATAGATTGCGGTTATGTGTGTAAGCAAGCTTAGGCGAAATCAATTTTGTTTATAGCTTTGAGTGAAACTTAAATTGAATCAACAAAGGAAGGATGCTTAGTGTGCTTTTCTATTTTTTGTGCTTCTTAATATCAAAGCAGCTTGAAGTGCCTCCTTTCCAGCTTTTCCCTTTCCCCTGTCACGCATCACTTGCATGGGCTCCACAACTCACTCTATATAGTACAGTGTAGTATATATCCTTTATGCCACCCAAAACCCCATTGCCATCGTCTCTGTCTCTAGCACGTTGCTGCCATTTTCAATTTTGCATTTTAATAATAAAATTTTGCACAGCAGCAGTGCAGTGCAGCAGTTAAAAAAAAAGAAAGCACAAGAAAGTAGAAATATAAAACAAAAACTTAAAAAAAGGATGGTTTGGCAGCAAAAAAGAAAAGAAAAAAAATGGCAGCTGGGCAAACTTTTAACGCCAGACGACGACGATGCATGATTACTTTGTTGATGATGACAACCCTGGCATAACCAGCCGGACACTGAAAGAAATACGTTTTATTTGATTTGAAAAAATTTATTTAGAGTATTTAAATAGTTAAAAATCTTAAATATTTGAAAAAAATTAATAACAAAATAGTTTATATTAAGAACAGCCTATAAATATTGTTTATGCCTCAATCCTAATAAGGATTTTGCGTTCTTTGGTTAATTCTATATACTAGATAGATTTAAAATTATACAATTTTTTTGTTAGGATTGTTTCATAGTTTTCTCTCAGTGCACACCCCTATGCAAGTCCGTGAGCGAGTGAGTGAGTGATGGCAGGTTGATGTTCAGGGGCGCAAAGTTAGTTCCTGGCAACATGTTGTTGTCTGCGCCACAAAGTATGCAATACATTTTGGCACGTGGCGTGCTCTTTGTCTCAACTTGTATTTTATTTTATTTTTTATTTTTATATTCTTGCTCGGTAGCGATTTCGGGAGTCTGCAATTTTTGGAAACTCCCTTTTTGCCCTCCGCAACCGCCCCTCTTCTGGTTGTTTATCATTTTGCTGCGTGCTGCCTTCAATTTGCTGCAAGTTGTACGAAGCACTTTGCAGAGTTGCAACATTGCCGCTCCTCACTAAAAATGCGACTCACGTTTCCCAGCTCTCGAATTTGTCTACTATTTTTATTTTTTAGTTTTATTTTTCTTCTTTTTAATTACGCTTTTCCTTGACGTGTAGCAGCGTTCGTCTTCAGTAGTTGCTGGCTCGACTTTAACCCAATGTTTACATTCATTTCTGCTTATCGAAAGAGACCGAACTTTTGTTTATTTACAAATTTCCGCTCTTCTTATGCGTTCTTAATTTATTTTGTTTCCATTGCCATTACGAATTGTTTATATACAGATTCTTGTTTTCTTTTCTGGCTCGCGAATTTTGCATTTTTTGCTTTTGGATGCTTTAGCGGATAACATTTCGGTTGGTTGAATTACATATAACCTTGTGTGTGCATAAATTTGGGTCTGTTCTGCTTGTTGCTTTATCTTGGAACACATGCTTCAACTGTTTTTTTTTTTTTTTTTATTTTTTTGAGGCCATTCGCGGTGCCAGAAAAAACAATTTCAAATTTTACACTAAATTGACTTTTGGGCGCACAAATTTCGCATGCACAATTACATTTGCCGGGAACGCGATGGCTTCGTAATTGTTAAAATATTTCACAAATTAAATTATGCACAAGTGAGAGGCAGTTGTAAAAAAAATATGTCACATTATTTTTCTGCTGTGGTTAAGCTAATTTTCAGAGAGCTACCAGTATTAATTATTATATCAAAAATTAGATTTGTTATATAATTTAAAAGGCTGAAGTCTGTAATTTAATTAATTAATGTCAAGCTGGGTGTCTAGTTTTAAAAGCTTTAAAGGATTGGTTTTTGTGCGAAAATCTATGCTCAAGACAATTAACTATTTGCCACCTGTTTGGAAAATTATTAAACTGCAGAAACCTTTGATGTGTGAAACCCCTAATTGCATCATATCAATAGGTAAACATTGTAAGATTTTCCCCTCAAGATGGCAATTTAATTGAAAGTCTATCTTGGCAACCAATTCAGAAGTCATTGACTACATTTTCAAGCATTTCTAGTCTAGACTAACTATTTCCAATTAGGCAATGCAAATGATTTTGTGAAAGTAGCCAAATATTTGACCAATTGAAAGCAAGATGGAAATTATAATTTGTTGTGCAAATTATCCGAGAGCCAGGGAGTTCACTTTCGGTTTTCAGCCCGCTCAACTGGCCGTGAAAAATAAGGAAAATATGAAAATGGGAGTGAATGAGAGATACGCTCATGTGAGGCAATCGCAGGTGAATGGGATCTAAAGCGAAAATCGTGTTAACTTCATGCACAGTGAGCAGATTTCCATGGTCAGTTTTCTTCATTCACTCAACCCGCAGTAACACAAACACCAACGAACGAACACGGACAGAAAGAGTTTTCCCTCTTATCGCCACTTATCTGGACTTTATAATGCGCTTAGCAAAGTTTTTGATTGCATTACAACGGATATTTAGACGCTGTCCGTCTCTTATGCAATTTATTTAAACGCATTTTCCCCCGCATGCACGTTTATAAATTGCTTCGATTATGGGATTACATCTCAAGTGTGTGTATATATAATATTTGTTTGTTGTGTCTTACACAACCGCAACAACACGGACACACAACTCTTGGTCAAAAAAACAATTTGCTCAACATGCGTAAAAGATTTCAAACTAATTTGTTGTTGCTGCTGCTGCTGCTGCTGCTGGAATCCTTAAGCCTCTCACAGGACACTGAAAACCAGATTAAAGTTTCATAATTTCTCCGCCAGAAGAAAGATAAAGTTGTCATTCATCCGCCTCACTTTGTTGCCAGCTTGCTTCTGTCTTGGCCTTAATTTATGTAAATTTTACAGAGGTTTTTTTTTTGTCTTGGGTTTTGGTTTTTAATCTTATGCATCATTTACAAATTGTTTTGCTTGGGAAAATCCACATAATTGCCGACTTAAATGTAAATGAATTTCAATTAAAGCTGTGAGCAAAGGCAATATGTAAATTTAAATGTCTGCCTTGTCACGCTCTTTATTTTATTTCAATTTATTTATGCTCAAAGTTTTGTACGTTCTCAGGCCTTCTCAGTCTTGAGATTCACACATAATTCTTGTGTCGAACTTGTGTTGATGTGGTCGCAGCTGATTAAGTTTTATTTTCTTAACTCTTACGAGTGTATAAATATTTTAATTAAATAGCTCATGGCGGAGTTGAAGCATCTGGGAATTATTTCAAGAAATAGCTGAAAAAAATAGAGTAATTTTTGATACCGGAAGTTGAAATAAAAAGTGACAAGTATTAAAAAAAACTTGTTTAATATTTTCTCATAAAACAAAAGTTGAGTAGCCGCCAAAAATAGAGTAAGGGGAAGCCCCCAACACGGTGTGAGTTTGCGTGAAAACCAAATACATGTTGAAAATGGGTATAGGGAAATATTTTATCTATTGAAAGAGATTTAAATGGGTTTTAAAGGGAGGGGGGGCTATGGGTGTGGTGTGCTGTGGTGTGGTGTCCTTTGGCCACATTAGGGCACCATCACTCCCTCTCTTCTATTTTCCCCCTCCACCGACCCTTTCCATCTCATTTCCTATTGATTAACCAGGGCAAATCCATCATTGTCAATGGGTTCTGGTCTTGCCTCGGTCTCATTAGACTTTTGTCCATTAAAGGGGGTACGAAAAAAGAAAAACTGGGAGGAGAAAATGAAGCGAAAATGCACCCATTAAAAACAGGAGAACGGGTAAAAAAGGAGAAACAACAGCAGCATTGAATGCCAACAGCAGATGGAGGGGTTACAAGAAAAAAAAAAGAAAAACAAAGCAGATTTTCATGGCGTCCGACCAGGGACCAGGTGAGAACGTGCGAACACAGATGGTCAGCAAGGTGGCAAGGTGGCAAGGAGGCGGCACAGCCGGAGATGGACCCTTTCCTTGCATAAACTTGACTTAATTAGCTGCACAACTAACTTGGCTATTTAAACAGGTGCAAAACGAGGGCAAAACACAAGATGCGGGCATGAGAAGAAAAAAAACAGGAGCATGAGTAAGTGCACACACAGGGACAAAAACAGGGCACGAAAAAAAATGAAGGCAAACCGACAATTGCCATTTCCCATTTCCCATTTGCTTTTGGCCTTTTAAGTGCCGCAAATGGCAATTAAAATGCAAAAAAAGAAATGCAGTGACTTTAAGCCGAGAGTGCGAGTTGCGAGTGCTAAAGCTCTCACATATGCAATGTGCAAATGGGGCTTAAAAACAGATTTCGGTTCTCTGGGCAAAATGAAAGCCCAAAATTCAATTGTTTAACTGCCGCAGTCGGGGCTCAGACCCGGCAATTAATAGAAGTGTAAATGGGACTTAAATCTAAGAAAGATGGCGGGCTTTTCAGTGGTAATAAAAGCAAAGTTGGAAGGATTTTGGCCACGAACAGGTAAAAGGGATCTAGTCAGGGATTTTCATTATATTTTATCGCGATTTGGCACGATTTCTGTAACTGTATATGACTTCTTTTTGTTTTAAACATAATAATTTCCAAGAAAATCCCAACAAAATCAAGAATCCGGAAGTAAACTCCCCACACAATCATCGTTGATATCCCCTCACTTTCTCACTCACCGATAAATGTTAAGAACTTTTTATTCCCCAAACAGATCGTAGGGATATATGTACATATATCTGGCCAACAAATTGAGCTTGACCTGAGGGCCAAGAGTTGGAATAGGAAAATTGCAATGAACATTTTTTGTGTTTGCTGTTTGATTTTTGTTACCAATTTTTCTGTTTTTTTTGTCGTGATATTTTTATGCATCGTGTTGTTGTTGCTGCTGCGGTTGTTGTCATTGTGCTTTAACCCTTGTCAAATCCCTGTTCTGTCCTGTAAAAAAAAGGGAAGGAAAACAAGAATGAACCCAAAAATAATGTGGGTCACTTGACGCACAACAAAAAGAACATGGACAGGAAAAACAGTTGGAAAATTTATTGTCGCCGGTAGTTTTTTTCTCCTTCCTCCTCGATCTATTTTAGTGTGTGTTTGGTGGAAAAGCTGCCAAAAAAAAAGAGAGAGAGAGCGACACCCAACAACTGAAAATGTTGTCATGCATTTGCTCTACTTTCCAACGTGCCCCCTCTTCTCCTCTCTTTCTATGCACTTATTGCCATCTCTCTTTCATGGCACTGCTCTAAGCCCCCATCTCTATCCCTTTTTAGGCCCTGTCTATCGCCTGGTTTATTGAGTATTGCAACAGCAACATCAACAACAGCAGCAGCAAAGAAAAATTCCAAAATTTTGGGGGAATAACCCGAATAGCTTTTGGGCTTTCCCTGATTCGGGAAGTTCTCTAATTTCTGTTGGTTTTTTAATTTATTGTGGACACTTTTTGGTTCGGCAGGCCATAGAGATAATATTAATAGCCGCCAAAGTGGTCAGTGGAGAGGCGAACCTAAAGGTAAGCGGCTCCTAATGGGACGGGAACTGGGGAAAATGGGGGAAATGGGAAAAATAGGGAGGGAGGTAGAGATAAACCCAACCCAGCAGCATTTGCGTGAAAAGATGTCACGCCATAAAGTTGCTTTATTGAACCATTTGGGCCCTATATACCATGTGTATATATAGGGGTTTTAGGTCCAGCTCGTAAATGTCCATTGAGTGGGTTTCGATGATAGCAATGACTTGACAAATGGCTGATAGTAAAGAGAAACTTGACACTATTTTACAGGCTTATAGGTTGCGGAAAATGCTTAAGAAATTAAATTAAACTTTAACAAATCAATGACAAGGCTCTAAAAGGCAAATAAATTAATTTGGGGAGATTCTTTAAAGGAATGTTTTTGGGAAATAAGAATTACAAGGCCACAAAAGGTTTTTATTTTGATGTTTTGAAATGTTTAATGTTTCAAGTTTTTTTTAAGGTTTTATATTTATTTAAAGTTCTAGAATTACCTAGGAATATTTCCCAAATTAATTTCAAAGCCCATACCAACTTTATAGCTATAACATTTTCCGAGAGGAATTTTCCTACTAAATTTAACTAAAGTTTTTCCTAAGCAACAGTTGAGGTTGAAGTTTCCCCCGCTGTGCGAGTTTCTTCTTCGAAACCGTGGTTATGTTCCACCTATTAATTACTGGTTTCTTGCTTGGGGGGAGGGAGAGAAGTTTTCCTTCCAGCGATGCATATTACGTATACGCCATGTTGTCATGCTTTGTTGTCCGCCATTCCATCATTTCACCCGGTTTAGTTCAGTCTCTTCTTCTAGCCAACTTCCGTTCTTTTCCATTCCGTTCCGCATAGTTTGCTTGCGCTTTTTATGATGATTTTTAGTATTATTGCATTGCGATTTTAAATGGCAAACATTTTGTTGCTGTCAGCAACTGTTGGAGTTTTCCTTTGCCTTTTACTCTATCTGTGTTTTGCTCCCTCTGGCCACCTAGAGACTGACTTTTATTATATGTATATTTTAATGCTAAATGGGAAAAATTACTTTCATTTTCCTTGGAATTGGTTTTACAAGCTGTGCAGCGGCAGTAGTGAGCAGCAGCAAAAGTTGAGCAAAACAAGCGAGCGGCAAAAAACACGGCTAGCGAAAAACTTTTTGCTGAGTGAAAAATGCAACAGAGCACTGGGGTTTCCCTTGATTTCCACCCACATTTCCCCCACGAGCAGCATTTTAGGGACTGACTGACTGAGTCTGGTAGCTGCTCCTGCGACTCTGATCCTCTCGTGCAATATATGTAATGCAAAAGTTTTTAATTTAGCGCCAACTTAGCGTCGAGACTTGCAAACGCAAAGCAACTGGAAGGGAAATGCCAAAAAGGCTGAGAACGAGAGATAGAGAGAGAGCAGGGAATATACAAGTTCTGGAAAGGAAAAGTCGGTGGAAAATATTTTTTGTTCTTGTGAAATATGCTTTAAAAAATAATCAACTTGCCGAGATTGCCAAAGCGAGCAAGGAAAAAATCTTTCTGAAAAAAAGTCTTGGGGCCAAAGAAATTTTGGTCCAGTTGCTTTGCCAGAAATTTTCTTCACTTTACATTATGCTTTGTTTTACATTCTTAACCAGTATTTTAATTTTTATTTATTAGTTTGTCTTTAATATTTGTTGATTTCTTATAAAGGATTTTTTATTACAAAAATCTGAAGAGATTCCTTCTTTGTTTTATAATTATAAAAAAGTATTTTTCCTGCTTGTAAATTGAAGTTTTTAAGTTATGTAATTTACCAATCGAATGGCGGGTTTTGGCCAAAATGAACTGCTGTTGCTGTTGCTTTTGGGCTTTTTATTTTTTGTGGCTAAGACTCCACCATCGCTCCGATTTTTTGCAGCTGCCCACAATTCTTTTGTCAGCCTCGACTCGGTTTGTTGGGAATCAAAAGCACGAGGTGAATGGCGGCCAAGAGCTGCATGAGTAACAGCCATGTAATGCCAATGCGCCCCAAGGGGGGGAGGGGAGAGAAGGCGGTACATTCCGCGAGGAAAAACCGGGCTGGAAAAGCTTGTCGAGTGGTCAGTAACCAAAACTCGCGAAAATAAAGGAATGAAAAACTGAAATAAAATAAATATGCGGGAGTCAAAAAGGGGCGGCTTAGTGGATATATGTGGGCGTGTCAGCATGCTGGTTGAAAATTAAATTTCAGGCAAAAAAAAAATATATATATATATGGAAGATACACATAGAGAAACAGTGCAAAGAACTTTACACTAAGCTTCGGCTGAGAACCGCAGGACAAATGAATGAAACACAGCCACAACAAGGAATGGAATGAAAAGGACACAGGACATAGTTTATAAAGAGACCGAGAGGGGAGAGGGAACAATGCAAAAGGATGAGCGAAGCTTTACTGACATATTTCCACTGTCATTTCCCGGCAGCTCTGCACTCCGCTTTCCTCCGCTCCTCTGAATCCTAGCGAAAAAAAGGAAAATAAGGAGAAAATCCAGTTATGGGTGGAGGAAAAACAGCTGTTGCGGCCCCCCAAACACCCCACTCTCCCCACCTCTATCTCTTCTAAAGCCAAAGCTGCTAAGTCCTTGTCTCGACCCAAATCAACAAGGAATGACTGCAGATTCCAACTGCGACTCAATCTGGTTTTCTATTTGAGCTGAACAGCCGGGGAAAGTGAAAAATAGTTAGCAGAATAGCAGAATAATAAGAATTCAATTTAAGGATTTATTATGGCTTAAAATGAATAACTAAAGTTGTTTCACAGAGCCAAAAAGGATTTTCTCATCGAGTCTCTACACATTCCTTCATATTTATTTAACAAGCTTAATATTAAATTACCGAGCACTGGCTTTCGACCCTCTTTCATATTTATTTAGATATTTTTCTTTATTTTTTTTTCTTTCTTAAAATTGATGTAGGCTTCCCACACTATCAGTTTGACCGCAGCTGTATTTTTTCCATGAATTATGGTTTTGGTTTAAGCTCGGGGGTTTTCTGCTCATCGTCATTGCTTCTTGCTTGCTTGGATATATTTTTATGGCATACTTTGTGGCATTTCTTAAGAGGAGTCCCAGGCCCGGTCTCAGTCTCAGTCGCAGTTCCAGCTTCAGTTTCCCTTCAACTTCACTTTGGCGGCACAAATTTGAATACAAACATTGGTGCTTCTGCTGCTGCTTCTGGTTGTTGTTGTTCCTTACTTGTTTCCACATGAAATATGATAATTCATTACACGAGCTTCAAGATATTGCCGAGGCAGTCAAGGAAAAAGGAAGCGACAGTATAGGGGGGAGGAAAAAAAATGAAAAGAGGAAAAATATAAAGAAACGACACTCACTCAATTGTATCTTATGCAAATTGCCAGTGATTTTTCCTCCTTTAACGCTGCTCCTTTTGCTTCGTTTCCTTTCCCTTCCTGTTTCCTGTGTGCTTAGAATGATGCTTCCTCCTCCGAAGAAAACTCATATGGAAAATGGAACAGGTTTTCACTGTTGATTTTCTGTTTAAGCTGAGGCATAACATTTAAAAATATTTATGACATGCAAGCTTGATTTTTAATTGAATCAAAGAGCAACTCGTGTGGCATAAATACAAAGACAAAGTAAATACAAAGCAAACATAAATGACAAAAGGAAAAGTTCATTTATTTGCTTATGATTTGGGGAATGAAAATACGAAGTTTCATTTCAATTATTTTCCTTTCAGTATGACATTTTGCTAATTTTAAGCAAGTCAAAATATTTGCCTTGCAAATGTGAAATTTAATTTAAAATAAAGAACAATTTAAAGAGGTTATTATAAATAAACAAGGTTGACCTTTAAAGAGCTGAAAGAAATTTAATTTCCTCATTTTCACACCAACCTTTTTCCATGCAACTCTTTTATTTTTCATTTTTCCCGTCATTTTCAAAATGACTTTCTGCGCGGAAAGAGAAGGTAACTCGAGCTAATGAGAGTTGTAAATAAAATTGCAAATTGCTTTCTCAAGTGCACGGCAGCGTCAGCGTCTGCTTTTCAAGAAATCAATCAAAAAAGTATAAAAAACGAGGAGAGAGAAGACATGGTGAATTATTTTAATTGGCTTTGGGAAAAAGTGCCCACGTGTCTGAGTGGAAATGAAGAGGTGAATCTCCTCCTGCGAGACAGTAATGAGAAAAAATCTACCCACAACACGGCGACTCGGATTGTTCGATTGTCAACAACTTGAGGGAGATGGTCAAGCCTCGAGTTCTGGGCTCCTCTTTCTTGTATCTGCTGACTTTTTATCGTCTTCCCTGCCTGCACTTTTGCGGATAAACAAAAGTTTCTGCTGGCCACTCCGCTCTCCGGAGGTTTATTTGTTTGGCCAGCAAACTTTGCTACCTTGCACTTCGCCGTATCTATCTGTGGGATACCGGCTGCCAGCGGTTGGTATTTGTGCGAACTGCAATCGATGAAGCGTAAATGTTCAAATATTGCCAGAGATATTTCCTTCATCCTCGTCCTACTCACTCCTCCATCCCCTTCCCCGGAAAACAAAACGTGCTCTGGTCATTACCGCAGAGGAGAGCGCGGGGAATCGGGAGTGCAATCCCATTGCAGTAGCAGCCAAAGCGCAAAAGATACAAAAGTATCTTGCCGATTGCCTTGGGGTATTTTCCAGTTCAACCGAAACTACTTTGACTTGTTCTATTTCCCCTATTCCTTTTTTTTTTATTTTCTTTTTTTTTTTAGCGAGTGTGGGCTATCTGGGGAGTGCCAAGTGATAAAGTGGTCACCAAAGCTGGAGGCAATTTATGAAGTGCACAGAAAGAAAACAAAGCCAAGAGGATTTTCCAGTCTAAGCTGGGGAATCTAATCTAACTTGGTGAAAAGAGCAAAAATCTGTGAGAATGCATTATTGTGTTTTCTTGGCTTATCTGACCATGTTATCTTTGCATTTGTTATACAAGTTTCTAAGGCAGATAAAGCAAGTCTAAGTTAGGGTATTAACCAAAAGAAATTAGTTGGGAAATACATATGGAAAGGGAACTTTTAAGTAATTAGTAAAAAAGGAGAAATACTGCTTCTCCTTTCTGGAAAGGGTATAAGTTTATTAGAAAATTGTTGTTGAACTTGTTAGTGAATAGTAATATTTTATTCTAATTTTTTTATTTAATTTTATTCTTTTCTTCTGTATTCTCTCCCTTTATATTTGTATACCCTTTTAGGGTATTATAATTTTTTCGAAGCTTTAATCGCTGTGAAGGCGTCATTTCCGACCCTATAAACCATATATATTCTTGATCAGCATTAAGAGGCGAATCGATAAAGCTATGTCCGGAAAAAATTTATTTTTTCAAAATTTTGAAAATTTTACAAGGGATTAAAAAAAATTAATAAAAATTTTAATTTTTTAATCTGTTAAATTGAGTATGCAGATTTATTTTCCTAATAAAAACTAACTTAGGGAAGCTTCCCGAATTTAAATTCATTCTACTTTGGCTGAGTTATGAGTTTTTTAAACTCCGATTTGTCTAAGAAATTATCCTATAAGAGTATCGATAAATATCGAATATTTTATGCCTAGTTAGGATGTAATTATAATTAAATTGAAAATTGCAAGGGTATTTAAACTTCGGCTTCCTGAAGTAAGTTACCTTCCTGGTTTCACTTCATTTCGAATGCATTTTTAATAAACTCCACCTGCTAAAGTGTTGAACTTTGGAATGCCAAAAGTTTGCGCGAATATGATAAGTGCCACGCCCCCCTTGGGGCAGTTCGCCGCCTGCATGTGGGCAAGTGAAATTGAATTTTCCCCAGTGTTGATAAAGTGATACGCAGCGGGGGGAAAAACTGGTGAAAAACTACAGCCGCCTCTGACCCAAAAGTCAACAGCGAAAAAGGAAAATTCTTGGGGTACTTTTCGCGAGCGCGCTCTACTCTGCAATACTCTTTTTTTCCTCCCCCTAGTTTTCCTTTTTCCTCGCATTTCCCCAGTGCTTTTTCTTGGTCTTCTCTTCTGTGCACTTTTTCGAGTGCAAAAGTTTGGCTCACTTGGCCCGCTTTTGATTTGGTCGGCGGTAGAGTGTTAAGAGGAGGGGCTACGGGGGGACTCCATGCATGTGCAACTTTTTGTGGCAGCAAGAAAAATTTTGGGGCTTTTGCGGTTCGTCACGAGGGGCATGCGAGGGTGGCAACCCTAGAAGCAGCGAAAATTGCCAAAGTTGCCAAGCTTATTTATTAATATTTCAACACCAGTTCGTTCGTTCGCTCGCCCGTTCGTTTTTCCTGCCTCTTTTGCCAGCAAATCAACAAGTGTTTGTTTTGCTTTTGAAAATTGCATTTTCATTCGACTTTTTCTTGCGGAAATGTATGCCAAAAAAAACGAGAAAGAAAAGCGGGTGGGGAAAATGGGGGAGCTCACTTGTAAACAAGACAAAAAAATAGAGGAAACAAGAATAAAGAGCTACGAAAACATTTCAGTTCTTGTTGTGGGACTTTCGAAAGTTGCAACTTATCTGTTGTTGCTTATATATATATATATTTCTTTTTTTTATATATCTTTTTGGGGGGCACAAAAGTTTCTTAAGCCATGTTAACCACACACATTCACACATTGTGTGTGGTTGTGTGCGCTGGTGCTCATGTGAGTATCTCTTGCAGCCAAAGTTGCAACTCGAAACTGGTTTTTCCACTTTGGCCAAAGCAATTTGGGGGCCGCTGCATAAAAACGCATAAATGCCGCTGCAGAAAAGTTGCTTTTTACTCTTTGTACATACATATAAATAGTATATATATATATATAGAGTTGGCTATATGTATGCATTTCTCACTGATGCCCAGATACAACTTGCGAATCTTTTATCCCGTTTGGAGAAGAGAGTTCTCCTTCCCAAACCCATTTCTGTGGCACGCACTCCTGCCTTTCCGCATTGTCATGCAAAAAGTTGTAATGAAATAACGGCACATGAGCTGAAGGTATATATATTTATATATTTATGTATATACACATAGAGGTGTCCCCTTAACAGCTGCAACATGCGATTTTCTTTTTGCCTTAACCCCTTCTTGCCTCTTAATTTATTCATGTGCACTTTTGGTGTGTATAAGTTTGCTTTTGCGGCCATATCTCAGTACGGAAAATTTTGCTTTGTGTATGCTTTTAATGTGTAGGAAAATATCTTAATTAACAACTTATAAATATCTCTAGGATAATTGCCAGATATTATGTTAGTTTGTAGTTTTAATTTTATCGATGCTTAGCTTCGTTTTATAAGCTAATTAATACTGTTTAGCTTAAGGCAGTGCTTGCAACTTATGTTGCAGTATATATATACAAGAAACAATTAACAGATTAATTTCTATTCTCCATTTTGCATTTATTATATATTATAGAAATATTTTCATGCTTTATTTGTCCATTAAAAGCTTAGTTTGAGGTACTGTTAGTATAAAGCCTCAATTAAAGTCTTTATGAATTTATTCCATCAGTATATCAAGAGTTTATTATGCTTTTTAATTAGTTTATAACGTTTCTTAATTATTTATTTAGTAAAATACAACTTGTTTCAATTGTATATTATTAAAAGCATGTAAATACTTTATTATTAAAAGAAGAATTTATGCTTTTTATAATAAAACTTTCCTTCGGCAATCTTTTCTTTAATATTTTGTACTTCTTGGATTTTTCTAAAAAGAAATTATAAGATATAAAAACCATTGAAATAATTTATTAGAAAAAAATACTATTAATTAATTTAAAATTTCTAATCTCTAATTGTTTTCTAAGAAGAATTTTAAAGAAATTCTGAATTTTCAATTCACTTACCTTTAATTTAAATCCAATCCCAGTAAGTGGGTTAAATGTGCCACTTAAGTGTTGTCACGTTCCTGCTGCCACACAGAAGGAAAAAAAACACTCCTTTTTAACCTTTCTGATTTCGGATTTCTGATTTTGTGCAACTTGAGGCTTCTTCTCCTGATCATTTTCTTTATTCTTGGCCCAGGAGGAGCTTACATCAATATATTTCCTCCTACCTCGCTTTTTACAGGCACACAAAAAACCAGTTTGCCGCACCTTAACCCACGTCGTCCCACCGTCCCCCCTTTGGCCGCCTTTTAAAATGCAATCTTCTTCCGTTCCGTTGACTTTTGCTGTCTCAGACTCTGGCTTTTGCTTTTATTTGGCTTTGGCCTCGGCTTCCCTCTGTCTCTGGGCTGGCAAGGATGAACGGGAGCGCCGTTTAAAACAGATAACATTCATTGTAACAGCGAGGGAAACCCCCTTAACACCTTGTCCTGCCTCTCTGTGGCACCTTTTCACAATCGTTGGCTTTGATTTTTCGCCTCCTGGCCGCTCCTTGGTCTCTCTGTGTGAGTCATAAGAAAATTATGTTGCATTTTATGGGCAAGAGGAGCAGTTGCAGTTTTTATCGACTCTGCTTCTGGCCAAAAAGAAAACGGATTCAGGAGAGAGAGAGAAAAGTCTAAGGAATCTAGTGCAGGCAAAGAAAAAAATTACGAAATTATTCAATTTATTTAATACAACTAAAACTGAACAAGACTTGTTCTTAAATTCTGCAAAATTCCCTTTAGGATTGTTATATTTTTCAGGGATTTTATACTGCTTTTACAACTTAAAGATATTCCCGTAGGACTAATTTTCCTTTACTATTTCCCCCTGTGTAAGGAATATATAGCTAGAACGCAGTCAGTATTTGGCTTAAACATAAAGACATTAAAGACAGTAAAGGGAGAACGGAGTAGAGCATAGGAAGCAGCGTTGAGATTGTGACTTTGGTGCAATGCCAGGACAACAACCCGGGCAGGATCCTCCTGGTCCTGGCTGTGTCTGTGATTTGCCATTGTTCTTGGCCCGGTCTGGTCCACACAGGCAGCAGGCTGCAGGCTGCAGGCAAAATAATAAGACATAATTCCTAAGCTGATGGTCCAGGTCCAGGTCCTTCATCCTTTGGCATCTCCTTGTTGTGTTGTGTCCACATTATGCATAACTTTGCGGGCTTCTTTGTATCTCCCTGCGGTTGCAATCAGGGTATGGTCAACCTTAAGGATACCTATTCAATGGGAATAATTTGAAATTGGATTTATTAATACTTTTAGTCAAGAAATTGATATGATAAATTAAAACATAGGGAAATTTTAATTGTAATGAAATATTGAAGTAGTTAAAGGTATATGTCTTAAAAAAAAAGAGAAGATTTAATTGTGGCTTCTTAAAATGGTTTAAAAAAGTTTTAGTAACTGGAAGGTAATAAATAAATAATATTCTATGAAATATTATTATTATATATAATTAATATACCCTTTACTCTTAAACCTACCTCACACACAAAGTTTAAAAAATAACTATAGGCAACTTTCTTTTTATTTTACCGTCAGTGCCTTCAATTTTCCCCAAAACGTGACTTCTCCTATAGGTAGAAAAACCCTAAAATGTTTCACCAACTGTGTTTCCAATTAAAATCGGAAAAATCTATGCCAACTTATATGGTAATCAAGTGTGCAAAGTAGACAGAAGGACAGACGGTGAGAGCAGCAGTTGCGTTGGTATTTCTTACATTTTATGGCCAAATTCAATGCTGGTAATTAACTCTGAAAATCCAATTATGGCAAACTTTTCCAAAGTCTGCGTAGCTCTATGGCTGCCTGAGATACAGTGCGTGGCAAGGTGTCTGTGTAAGTGTGAAGTTTTCCCAGCTCCCAGTGAGTGTGTGTGTGTGTGTGTGCATTTATAAGTGATATGCAGAACATGCAATTAACAAGGGCAAATTCACAGCCAGGGACTGCTACTACTACTCCTCAGTTCCAGTCTTCAGTCCTCTTGTTCTCTGGGTTCTAGAGTTTCCCTAAGGCAGCCACAAAACAGCTCACAGCTTGGGGTTTTCCCACCACCACTCCTTGCTCTTTTCCCCCCTCAGCCAGCCCACTCTTTGTGTCCGTCATTGTTTCCAGTCTAATATAATTCCCACGTCATAATTGCCACTGCAACAGAAGCTCCTCTGTAGCGAAGGTGTTGGCCAAAGACTTTTCTCCATCCATATATACACATATCATATACACATATATTTATATATATATATATATCTGTCTCTGTTGGCTGAGAATTCTTGGTCAGGGTAAAGACAATGCAGAGGCCGTTGACCAAATGTTCTAGAAAATCTTCCAAGTTGTTGCCTTTCAAGCGAAATCAAAGTGCTTCCTTTGAATTGTCTAGAATTATTTCTGGAAAATATTAATTCTAGTAAGAAAACTCGCATTCTTTAAATAAATATTTAACGATGTTTGTATGACAATTTTTTTTTATAAAAAAAGTAAAAAAAAATGCATAACTCAGCCAAACTATCATTAATTTTAATTTGGAAAGCTTTCCTATGTTAGTTTTTGTTAGGTTAACAAATCTGCATACTCAATTTAAAATTTCAGAAAATTAAAATTTTTGCCAATTTTTTGAAATTTTAATGATGTAACCCCTTGTAAAATTTTCAAAATTTCGAAAAAAATAAATTTTCCTCAGACATAGCTTATTCAACTCGCCTGTTGATGCTGATCAAGAATATATATGATTTATAGGGTCGAAAATGACTCCTTCACATCGTTTCGCGCTTCTGACTGAAATTTTAATACCCTGCAAGAGTATAAAAATATGTATCTTTATCCCTGAACCTTCGTTACTTTGAACCAAGTTCCTTCGTAAGAAAATCTGCAAGTTAATGCAAAAATTTTCATTAGATACATAAATAAAAAAAAAAAAACTTGACTGGATCCCTTCCGAGCAAACTTATCCTTTGGGCTCCATTAGCTTTTAGTTGGGTTCACAAAAGATGTAAACTCTTGACCCAGCTCGGAGCGGAAATTGAATTTTTTTTCAGCCTTTGCTCCTGTTTCCTGTCTTGGCTTGCATATTATTTTTAATTTCCAGCAATTATAAGGAATTTTTCTCTGGGCCTCAGTTTTTCTTTTGGTTCTTCTTTAACGATAATTTAATTAGTTGCAAGTTGGCTGCCGTTGGTTTGGGCCATTGCCTTTTCACCGTTTTGCGTTTCATCCCATTAATTGCACTTAACATTTCGTGAATTCTTAATGTCCGACAATAAAGGAGGGCGAAATTGAGAATAAAGAGGCGTTGACATTTCTCTCCTTTTAAATGTCTCGATTAATCAGCTTCGAGGAGTATTGAGTTGCCTTCGATTTTTAATTAATTTTAAACAGTGTGTAAAATGCTTAAGTTGTTGAGCTATAAAAGATTTTTAATGGGATTTATAATTAAAAAATATATTTAAAATGTTTATTTACAATGGAATCTATTTATGAAAGGTATATTTTATGTACCTATAATATAATTAAAAGTGACAGAAGCCTCTAAACATATTGAATTTATTTCTTTTGAAATACTTCTACATTTGTTGACACAAAGTGTTCCACGAAGGATAATTCAGCGTAGCAGGACAACATCTGGCAATTTGCCTAAGTGCAGCAAGCTGAACTTTTGTCTCTCTCTCGTCCTTCCTGGCTATCCAAAGTTTTTAATTAGAAACGCATCCTGCGAAAATGGACAGCGCTAACTCTGTCTCTCCGCCTCTCTGCTCCTCCCGTTAAGCAGTCAAGTGAAATGAGCAAAGAAATGCGTTGACAACCAGGCCAAAAAGCTCCACAAAAGTAACTTTAATGGCAGACAGAGATGGCCAGAGAATAAATGAATGAAATGGGCACAGCGCCCAGGAATAGGACTTGGAAAAATAACAAGAAAACGAAACTTTTGACATAAATTCCCAGGCCCCGAAAGAAGACAGAGAAGCCCGAGTCGAGGCGAAAATGAGAACTGATGCGCCTTCCTCCAGAGTTGCCACCTTGACGTGTGACGCTGGTCCACAAAGCCATAGCCCCGGATTAGATACGGATATTTAAGGCTCTCAGACGAGTGCCAAATTAATTTTAATGCGATTTTCATGGGCTTGTGGAACTTTGCGAGCGTCGCATAACTTTGCGATTTTAACGATTATTGGCCCTAATGCAAATGCAGAGAAACAATCTTTAAATTTAGCACAGACTTGCTAGAGTGTCTGGGCCCAAATACACAATTTATTGCCCCTTGAACACTCTTTTCTTTTCCTTTTTTTCTCATACTGGAGTGGCTTAAACGCCGTCTCATGCATATTTGATGCCAAATATAAAGCGGCTATAAATTCCACTCGAAATTTACGCACCAAAGTAAGAGTAATGCGCCAAGAGTCCCATGGAACAAAAAATAAAAAACAAAAAGAACAAGTAAATCGCAAAAAAGGCAACTGAAACGAAGCGAATCCATGGGATACGCTTGTGTTCAAGGTGCGCTTAAAGGTGGGCAATGTATCTCAAACTTTGTCCTCGTCTAAGCATATGAAAAAGTTACTGGAAATTGTTTTCATATTTTTTCTTCCTCGACAAGTTTCGAGTTGAATTGAGGTTGGAGCTGGATACACCACCTCAACACTCACATAATGCTTTATTAAGAATTAAACAAAAACGTTGTTGTCCTTTGTTTTCTCCCTGTCCTTTATTTTAAACCGATTTCTCTCCTTTGTCTTGGCCGAAACGAGGAGCCAACAACAGCTGATGAAAATTTCATGAACACTGAAAAGGTTCTTATGTCGTCGCCTCGTTGTTTCTTTTTTTTTTTATTCTATTCGAAGAAGGAGTGGGGTTGCGGAGTAAAAAGTTATGATTCTTTTGGTTTATAAGCCTTATGGAAAATGTGATAAAGCTGTTTCGGTTGTGGCGGTCAAGAATTTAAATTATTTATGGGGGCGGCGGGAACAATTATTTTTGGGCCACAATCAGAAATTGTCAAGATTTTTGGTTGGAGGGAATGGAAATTTATACTTTTGATATATTTTTATTTATGAAATTATGCAAAGGTGATTTGCGGAAAAACCAGAAAGGTTCTGAAGGGACATTTGCGGAGAAGATTGTTAGGAATCAAGAGATATTTTTAGTCAAGAGTTGAAATACGAATAAAGCTGTTAAAAATGTTTTACACGCCGCAATAAATGTATACCTTATACTATTTAATAATTCTAAATCTCTCCCAATTATTTTTCTATATTTATAATTATTTGTATTCTTTATTTTTCCAGCTCTCACAGCGCTAAGTTCCTTGATCCTTGCCGACGAATCTATTGATACTCGTGAGAATGCAGACTTAACCCTCAAGTGTCGGTTCAACGACAAATATGAGGCTAACGATTTCTCCTTTTTCTGGACCCGCTGGACAGCGAATCCTGCCCAGTTTGATAATGTGGCCATCGGTGAAGTGCAGTTGAGTTCCGGCTATAGGTGAGTAATGGACTTTTGACCAATCAATACCGGTTTTAGTGCCAAAACCTGGAAATGATAATTGCGTGAATGGCAGCTTTGAGGGATGTTAAATGCTGTCCATAAAGCGGATGTCCTTAATGCTCGTGTGTGTGTGTGTGCGGAGTCGTAAAGTGAAATGGGGGATTCCCCGCAGCCTCTGCTTCTCTGCCTCCTCTATGGCATTAACGGTTATCCTTGCCTGACCAAGTACAGTTTATCCTGGCAGCGGCAGTTGGCAGCCATTTGTTAAGTTAATTAAATGTTTCACACTCCTGACCCCCTCTGACCATCCGACCTGGATAATGCGATTTATGCATGTGACTGACTGGGCTGGCAACTTAATTAAAATCAAGTTCTTGGCAATTTAAACAAATGCCAGGGCGGCGTTGAGTCCGAACTTGGCCACAGCCCTGGGATTTCGTAGCGGCTTAAAGGGGATGCCAGCGTGACACGGCTGCCAAAGAAGGGGGATTATTAATATGAAAAGTGGCCTGGAAAAAACTATCATGTATGTTCAATAATAAAAAGTGATTTCTTTTTACAGTTTTCATAGAGAGTTGTCATGGCAAAGGGTTTATTTTGTATCTTTCATATGACAGTTTTTTCATAAATACGATTTTTCAGTAGAAAAGATTGCATACAGTAGATACAGTGAAAGCTTTAAGTTGTTTTCAATTAAATTGATTATTTTCAAACGAAAATAATGTACATATATTTTCTTAAATAGAAGTTTTTCTTCTAGATATAAATTGCTAAAAAATACTATAAAGGGTTAATATTAATCTGAAACCAACTACATTTCATACTTTTTATAATTTAGATATTTATTTATTAAATATTCTCTTAGTTTCTTCTTAAACGATTAATCGCTGGTGGAAATTCACGAGGCTTCCTCAGGCTTTTCCATCGCTATTCGCCATGTGCCGGCGTAATCCTTAATGTCAACGCCGCGTGTTGCATGTTGAGACAATTATGAGCTGCCACACACACACACCCACACTCTCCGTACACCACATGCCGTATTGCACATACACATGGTTTTCCGCTATTGGTGTTTGTGTTTATGTTTCATTTTCATTACCCGTCGCGACCATCTTGTCCCCTCCGTGCTCCCCAACATTTTCAATTGTATTTTTATTTGCGCGGTGCCTGTGTGCGACTTCCGTTTCCTGTTGGCCGCCTGCTTTTTAATGTTCGGCCATTGCTGCACGGGTTTCTCATTCTCCTTTTTTGCTTTCTTTTGCTTTATGTGTGGAAACGCATAAATTTTAAGTGCCAACTGTGCCGCACGAACCTCTTTCTTGGTCGGCCTTTCCTTTCTCCTTTCCCCATTTCCATTTCGATTTCCCCCCCCCAGCGTCGGCTGAAAATGCAACCAACGCCATGGTGTCCGTTCCATTCCGTTTCGTTGCGCTTCCGTTCAGTTCCCTTTCATTCCGCTCGCAGCTTTGCCAAATAAAATGGCCACAAGCCAGCTTCGCTGTTGTATTTCCCATACAAATTTTATAGATGCACATGGAAAAAATAATATATTTATTATTAGCAAGCTTGACACAGTTCAAGTATTTTGTTTTTCGTATCTTATACCATTATTTTTGAGAGGAAAATTTATAGAAATTATAAAGTTCTTTTTTCAAGCAAATAAAATTATACTTTCCTACAAATTTATATATTTAAAAGCCACTGAGTGCCCTATTTTCCTCTCTGCACCTCCTGAGTACATACGTACGTGTGGGCATAATAAAAGCAAATCAACAAATAGAAAAGGCTGGCATAAGGAGGCCGATGAGAAGCGGTGGCACACACACTGAAAATCGCGCTGCGGGCCCCGGCAAATTGTAAAATATATTTTTACTGCAATTTGTGCCGAGAGCTAACAAGGAGCTCGAAAACAACAAGGCAACAAGGACAAATAATGGCACGGGGAGCAGCAGAACATGGCTCAAGGAGGGGCCCAAAACTGGCCACATAATGAAGGCTGAGATAGTACCCCAAAAACCCAGTTTTTCTCTTCCCTAAGAAATCCCTACACCGATATCTCCTACTGGCCTCTGTGTCTGTGTGGCAGCAAAAGTGAAATTACTGCAAATTTGCTGGCAATGCCAAAAACACAGGGAACACGAAAAAAAATCGACAAAAAATACACCAAAATTCTTGTAACAAAAAAAAAGAAAAGAAAAGAAATTACACGATTCTCTTTTCTTTTTGGGCCAAAATGTCGCGTTCGGGGTCGAGGCGAAGGAGGAGAGGAAAAGCTCACGGCTAATATTTCGCTGAACATTTAATTTAACGAGACATCAGGGGAATGCTCCTCTCTCTTACAGAGATTGAGAAACAATGAGCGAGGCATTTAGAAGCCTCCAACAAGGACGACGCAATTGCTGTCCGTCCAGAGACGATGGGTAAAAGCGATTCCTCTCCACGAGTGCGGAATTTTCGCAGGGATTGTTATTTTATTTCGAAGGGATGTTTTCTTCGAAGGGCGAAAACATTCGATTGCATACTTAGGAGCAAGAAATCTGTTGAAAAATCAGTTGAATATCGGAAATCTGAATAAATTGCTGGCCATAAACATGATTCCTTAAATATGTTTTTGATTTAAGGAATCAATTTGGGAATTTTGGGGGGATTGTGGGAATATGTTCAAATTATCTTAATGTTTAGAATGATTTATTGAATTAAAAACATACGTTAAATGTTTGTTAAAGGTTTAGATATAGATTTAAAATACGTACTTCGCTCTTAAAACAATTAAAAATACTGTTTAAAAGTAGGAACCAAAATATTAAGGGTATTTTAAGTGTAATTAAATATTGTAGCATACTTTTTTGGGCATTTTAAATGGATTTTAAAGGATTTGAAAACTCTCTTACATAACCAAAAATGATTGCTTTAAACCTGTTAAAAAAATAGTTTTAAATGAATTTCTTTTACAATTCCTTCTTATATTCAATTATTTAAATTTCTAATTCAAGAAAATGCGGTACTTTCTTATTTTCCTGCCGCTTATCCGAATAATTGGCGGCCGTTTAAGGTTGCCCTCTGTCCTGGCATAATAATGATAATAAAAACGAAAACTTCTTGCACTCGCCCTGAGGGACCGAAAAATATTTCTTAAAAAAAGCCGAATCGAGGACAAACACTGCGGCAGCAAATCACAAATTGCAATTTTGGGGGGAAACAAGGAGGATTTTTTTCGGGGGAATCATAAGAACTGGCCGGGGATAAACTTGAAAATTGCAACAAGAACAAGACAGAAGGCAGCCGGGGGCTTCGTTTTTCGTTGTATTTTAGTCCATATTCCCCTCGAGTCCTTTTTGGTGGCGCTCAAGGACGCGCCCTTTACCCCACCCCACAGATTTTTCTTGCAGGATTTCCCTAGCTTAAACCGCTCATTCCCTTGGCCGCAAAAGATGCTCCTCGCTGGCAGGGGATTCCCCAGAGCGGCGACAACGATGACGATGACTGCGCTTTGCCAGCAGTTTTTATAATTTGCACTTTTTTTTAGCCAGTCCTTTTTTTTTTGTTTTTGTTTTTTACTTCCACCGGTCGGGCACGTGTCCTGAGAATTCTCTTTATCCCAGCTGCAAATGAGCAAGTCGCCAGAGACTCGCCCCAAAATACCAGAGAGAAGATGAGCAAGAAGAAGGGAGAGGGCTGGGGGAAGGGACAGGAAGCCTCAGCTGCAAATAGAAAAATACTCGTAATAATACAACAACAACCAAATTTCCAACTAGACAAGGACATGCGGTTTTTTTTTTGCTTTGGCTAAAAAAAGGAAGGAGATGAGCAGCGAACAAGTCTGTGGGGAATTTAGTTAATTTGTTGTGGGATACAGCGAGAGAAAATGAGGGGAAAACTATTTAAAAAACATAAAAGGAAACTTACTTCGAATTATTAATGTTTAAAGTTGAAAAGTATAATTTATATGAAACAGTAAAATATAGCAATATTAAAAGAACCATAACTTGGTCAAAAATAGATTAATTTCAATTCGGAAAGCTTTTCTGTGCTAGTTTTTATAAGGTTAACAAATCTGCAAACTTAGATTTCGAATTTAGAAAATTCAATTTTTTGTCAAATTTTGAAAATTTTAATGATGTAACCCCTTATCTTTTTTTGTAAAAATGGAAAAATTTTCGAAATTTTTTTTCTCAACCGGACATGGCTAGATCGATTCTCCTGTCGATGCAGATCAAGAATATATATGATTTATAGGGTCGCAAACGACTCCTTCACTATTTTTTATGCTTCAGACTAAAATTATAATACCATTATTTAAGTCGATATTCTTTGTCAATTTTTTTGAAAAAACCAAAATTTAAAAAACTCATAGCTAAGCCAAAACAGCGTTAATTTAAATTCGGAAAACAATTCTATGTTAGTTTTTATCAGGTTAATAAATCTGCATACTAAATATAACATTATTAAAAATTAAAATTTTTATCGATTTTTGACAATTTTAATGATGTAACCCCTTTCCTTTTTTTGGAAAAATGGAAAAATTTTCGAAAAATTTTTTTTTAACCGGACATGGCTAGATCGATTCTGCTGTCGATGCTGATCAAGAATATATATGATTTATAGGGTCGGAAACGACTCCTTCACTGCTTTTCATGCTTCAGACTAAAATTATAATACATTTTTAAGGTTCCAAATTCCTTATAAATTTGTATTATTTATTCGTATTATTTTTTATTACTTCCTTATGGATTTTAATAACTCTATTTATTTCTGCTACACTTTCGGTTAATAATAACTAGTTCTAAATACCATTTAAATTTTATAAATTTTCTTTAAGTGCATTTCATGTACTCTTTAATTCTCCCTTGTTGGTCCGTCTCCATTTTGTGTCCTTACATTTTTTGGCTTGCCTTCTCTTTAGAGATTTTCAAGAGCAAGAGTCCGCAGGATTTTTTTTTTGTCGTTGTCCTGCTGTGGTTTGCTGCTTGGCAAATTAAATTTTCGCACACAGATGCGTATTTTCACCACGTTTTTTCGTGCCTTTTGGGCTGCCGCGGTTCTTGGCAATTAGCAAGTGAGTAAAACGAGTGAGAAAGTAAATAAAATGAACTTCTCGCTTAGGTAATCAGTCTCTAAATCCTAAACCGTAAAAATTGTCTAGACTGTGGACTACAAAAAATGCACAAACAGTCTCGGAAAAGTCTCGGATAGTCGGAGTGGGAAAACTCACTCTACTCATTTCACTGAGAATCTCTCTAGATGAGAACCAATTTTCGGCGTCAGTCAACATTCGTCGTCGTCGTCGTCCACTTGCAGCTTGACAAATGAACTGGCCGCCTACGGATCTTTAGATGGGAAAAATGCGAAATGGAAAATGGTAGACGAGCATCTTGTTTGCCAATCTAATAAACTGCTGACTGACCACCAGCGGAAAAGTGAGGGAAAAGTCGAGGGGAAAGCAGCGCGGCGACGAGAGCCAAGAATCCAGCGAAGCGCATTCGGGCGGGCATCAATTTTCACTAGTTGTCCAGGACAACGACGACGACGACGATGAGGATGACGACCAAATAATCATCAGTCGAGCATCAGCAGCATCATCATCCTATTGAAAAATTGTGAAAAATCGTAAAAAGAGAGGACACTGAAGTGGCCTTGAAATATTAAGACATTGACAAAAAATGAAGCCCCTCGAAGAGGATGGGGAAATGAATGTCTGACAGAAGCCAAAAGCAGAAAATTGACAAACTTTCCCTCCTCGGTTTTTTTTTTTTATAGATGAAAGGCGAGTCAGTTTTAAAGATATTGACCAAAGACCTAGTGATTGGTGTGAAAGATTAAATTTTAAAAGAGAAACCAATCAAAGGATAAATATTAAAAAAAAAAAGAAAATCAATTTCCATTTAATTAAGTTGAAAGTTTTCTGAATTTCGAAACTGACACAATTTCCATTTAACAAAATCAATTGCCATAAATCCAAAAAGTTACTCAACATTCCCCTGGCCATTAAATCAAAATTGTCACATTCATATTGTGAGGAAATAAATTTTCTTTTCTTCCTTTTCCAAAATAAACACAATGATCGATGAAAAGTTTATTTATTTAAGCAACAAATCAATTATCAGATTTCTTGTTTTGCAAAAAAAAAAAAAAAATACAAAAATAATAAATATAAATAGATGTCTCTGATTTTCCAATTAGAAGATTTTTGCAATTAATTTGTTTTTGGGGGAAAACTGCCAAGCAATTACGCAATAAGAGCCCCTCAAAGCTTAATAGTCCAGGCAGGAAACCTAGCAATAACAATAAGGTATATACACCATTTCTGTCTGTGTGAAAATTACTTTACTTTTTTCAATGTTTACCTTTCACTTGGGCTGCCTGAGAAGTCGCCCGGGCTCCTCTTATTTGGCAGGAAAATTGTCTAGGAAAAATATGCAAACATTTATTCGAAACGTTGATTTTATTTATGTTGTGCCGCCATCGTCCCCAGTCAGAGGTTCTTGTCAAATATTACCATTTCGTATTTATTTATATTGGCAGCGTTTAAAGTTTGGCCACCTGCGGGCACAAAAGCAGGAAGCAAATCAAGGACGAGAGTGGGGAAAATCCAATATTAGCACAATTAGTGATGGTTACTCGAGAGCTGGAGGGAGGAGGGAGAACCCCTAGGAAGTTTTCAAATAAAAATAAATTGATTTTGAGGCAGGCAAGCTGGGAAATTGATTGACTGAATTTTCACTACCATCGTAAGCTTTGAACTTGTTTCCTTGGTTCGTAGAAAATTTTCCTGAAAGTAATTTAATAAAAAAATGGATTAAATGAAATTTAAAATTTAAAATGACATTCATTTCTACATACATTTATTTATTTAATTTGTTTTCCTATTGTCTACAGACTCGACTTCCAACCGGAGCGTGGCATTTACGATCTGCAAATCAAGAATGTATCCTATAATCGGGATAATGGCCGCTTCGAGTGCCGCATCAAGGCCAAGGGCACAGGTGCCGATGTCCACCAGGAGTTCCATAATCTCACAGTGCTAACACCACCCCATCCACCCGTGATCTCGCCCGGCAATATAGCCGTGGCCACCGAGGATAAGCCCATGGAGCTTACCTGCAGCAGCATTGGCGGCTCCCCCGATCCCACTATAACGTGAGTTTACATTAACCTAATTCAATTTTATTTTAAATAAATTTTTAAATATATATTTTTGAATATATATTTATAGTTGGTATCGCGAGGGCTCTAATTCCCCCCTGCCAGCCACTGTTTTAAGGGGCGGCACCAAGGATCAACCCACCAATGCCACATTATCCATAACCCCGCGAAGGGAAGACGATGGTGCTAAGTACAAGTGTGTGGTTAGAAATCGAGCCATGAACGAGGGCAAGCGCTTGGAGGCCACTGCCACCTTGAATGTTAACTGTGAGTATTCTATATTTGGATATTATTTGCATAACAATATTTATAGTAATATATTTGTGGCATAATCAGAGCGAGTAAGAAGGAAGTAAAAGTGATTAAAAATGAATTACGGGGATAATTAAAAGAAGCAATATACTGAAAAAGGTTTCTAAATTACTGAAAATGTAGGATATAGTATATTTAAAGATCATAAATTTAAGTAATATTATATATTATTTGTATATAATTTATTTGAGGCATAAACAGAGGGAGTTTAAAGGAAATTATTCAGGGTATAAAATAATTACTAAGACAATTAATAGAAGTAGAATTAAAAAGGTTTATAAATTACTGAAAATGTAGGAAACACCTCAGATAAAATTATTAATATCGGAGATTACAAAATTAATTTCCCATTATAGTAACTATAATTACCAGAGTTTATTGAATTAAATACCCATAAAACCCTGTTGAAAAATACAATTCTATGAGTAATACTCTGCAATACATTAATCAATATTTGAAAGCTTCTTTCAACCAAACTCTCTATAAGATGGGCATCTCTCCCATTGCCTTTCCCTTGGTAATCTTCACTATTACTCACATTAGCCACTTGAGCATCATTAATAATTTTCACAAACTTACACAAACTCATGCAAATGGCTGACACTTGGCTTGAAAAATAATTCCCATAAATTACAACACTTGACCATTGCTTATTAGAAACATTGGGGCGAGTCTCTCCGAAGTATGTATAATTTTTAATGGAGCAACTCCAGATGGAGTGACCTTCTGCTCCTCGTCTCCTCCCAGTTGTGTTAGCAACCTAACTGGTATCGCTTAATTTGCATGCTCGGCGGCAATTACAATTACCATTTGAGGGTACAATGCAACACCATATGAATATCTGAACATTAGCATAATGAAGGAAGGAGACAATGAACACAGAGCGCAGCAGACACAGCCGGCATTTAACCCCTGTTTTTCGCTCTTGCACATGACACATTTCGCTTAAAACTATTTCGATGCAACACCGCAACACACACCAGCAACTGGCAACTGGCAACTGGCAACTGGCAACACACACGACCGACGACTGACCACCGGCGACCAGCAATCCGCATAATCGCATATATCTTTTTTAAAAAGCCAACAAAGCCAGGCACATAAATTACAAATGCTGACCTGCTGCTGACTGAACGCAAGTAATTAGAATAGAAATTTATGTGCCACTCGTCGTCCTCGTCCCTGGGTGTTGTTCCTCTTGTTCCTCTTGTTGTTGTTGCAACAAGTGGTGGTGTGTGTGTGCGTGTGTGTGCGACCTGCTAGCTGTTAACGCTGGCTATTAGGGCTAATCAAAAGGCAAATAAAGTGAAATATTGCCCCGGTCCGCCATGGCAAAGCAATCGAGTGTTCTGGGCCTACTATAACCAACACCTAAGGCACTGAGAGAAATAATGTGAGGTAGCATTCCATGAATTTTATTAGGTTTTTTTAAACTAAAAGATAGATTTTTGTTGTATAAAAGATAGTTTTGGGGAGAAGTTTTAAGGTATTTATTATTTTTTTCATAATTATAATTTCTGAAATTTTCCTAGTATTTTTTTTTTATCTGTACTTTTGGTTTTATAGCCATAGTTCGTACCTTTAGCCATGGCTATCAACTGTGTAATTAATTCAAAAGCCAACACACACACAAACAAGCAGAGGCGGCTATGTAATGACCATAGAACGCTGGTTAGTATAAGTATTAGAGTGGGTATTAGTAGTAGTGGGCAGAAGACTAGGCTAATTGCTTAGTTCAGGTTAAAAAAGAGGAAAATAACACAACGAAATTAAGAAGTAAAATAAGAAATAGATGCAATTTTCATAAGAAATAAATAATAATATTAAATAATATTAAAAAAAGGCACAATTACCTTAAAAAGGCAAGACAAAAGTGCCTTGCTTTCTTCAAAGAAATCTTTAAATGAATTTATATGGTATAGGCTATATAAACTTCTTGGTTATACCCAAAACCACTCGCACATTCTATATAGATCAAAGCAAACAACTTTGTTATATTAATCTTAACCCGCCATAAGCAATTAATTGTGTATTGTAAACAACAACAGCCTGGCCGGGTGCATTAAAGCCATAACCGCCAACGTCGTCTCCGTGTGCGCACATGGCGTATGAGTAATGCCCACTTTACTGACTCAAACACACACACAGGCAGAGCATAAACATATAAATATATATTTATACTTATATATTTATTGACCCAATGCTAATTAACCGCCTCTTCAAAACAGCCACGCCCACTTGATATAGATTGGAACCAATCGAGAAGTGGATTTTGAAAAATAAAAAATGAAAAACTACATAAAAATACTGCTTATATTTACCATATAAGCAGGAATGTCAGAATGTGCACAGAGTGTGTGTGTTGTGGTGTGGTGTGTAGTGTGTGGAATATAGGTCGACGCTTGCGGTTTAATTAGTTGGCCTCAGGGCCACGCCCACCGCATTTGCATAGATCAAATTCATGTTGTTTATCTAAAATGTTTAGTCAGTGGGCGTAAACAAAAAGGTTTAATTAGGAAAAACATAAGACTAAAAAAATGAAACATAAAAAAAAGGAAATAAAAACCATTGAAGCCGCAAAGTAGATTTCAAGGGATTTTGCAATTGTAAATGTTTATTAATTGCTTAGAGTTTAGATTTACAGTTTTACCCCGGGGAAAGCTTGTACAGGAAAATCAGTAATTGCAGGAAAATAAGGTTGAAAAAATTACATGGGAACAGGCAAAGAACAAACAAATTGAAAAGGGTATATCTATATCTATATATATATATATATGAAGTCTGATTGTGGCCAAGGATTTTCGACTTGCGGTCACACGTTCTCTAGTCCGGTTCCCAGTTTTCCGGTCTCTTTGGGTTGGGTTTCCTTTGCCATTTCCCCCACTGCTACATTGCCTGGCTCCAGTAATGCGTTTTTAAGCAAGCAGAGAGACCTACCCCGGAGTAGATCAAACAGGGAAATGATGTCCTGTCTGTGTCCTGTGTCCCGTGTCCCGTGTCCCTGGGTCCACTTCCTTTCGCCAGCCTTCAGGCATTTTGCTGCGGTTGCTGCGGGCCAGAAATCCACATGGGAGGAAGTGTAGAGAAAAGGACTCTCAGGAATAGTAGTTGGAAAAGTTGGACCTAAACTGAAAAGAAAACTATACAGAAAATCAAGGAATTATTATTCTATTTATGATGGATTTCGAATATGAGTTTAATCATTTTCTCTAAAGATTTGAGTTCTGTCTTTTACTTTTTTTTTATAAAGAAGTTTAGTTTTTATACCTTTTTAAAGTTGTAAAATACATTATTCCGCATTTCTCTCCGTGCAAGAAACGTAAGCAGACAAGACCCTCTCCAGCTTTTGTTTGTTTAGCCAACAAGTTTGAGCTCTGAAATTAAATCAAAAACAATTTAATTGAAATCAACACAGAGGAAAAACCCTCCCGTAGCTCTCGTTATCCTTTCTTTCAGTTTGATTTACGTTTGGCAATAAAAATTCACTTTTCTCTGGTCTCTGTTCTCTGTCTCCTGTCCTGGCCCCCATTGACACCTACAAATTAATCAGAAAATGAGCCACGTTCTTGGCCTAATCTCCCCTAATAACTCATTGCCAAATGGCCGGCAATAAATCGCAGCGAAAAGCAGTGGAAATTGTCGCGCTAATAACCGCAAAATGACAAAATTGCCACCAAAAATTAACGATGGCAATAATTTCAAATTTCATCCTTTTTTCCGTGGTTAGAGGAGAGAAACGAAAAGTCAAGTTTAATCTGGCCAAGGCTCTAATGTATTGCCTCTGGCCCGAAGGGTCGTCGCTTCATTCCCATTCCCTTTTCCGCGTCCTGGTGCTGATGAAGCCAATCGGATCCAGAGGCAAGAGGAAATTGTGCAGGGGAAAGGTGAATGGAAGGAACGGAAAGGAAAGCGAGTTTGAGTTTTTCACCTGCGGAAAAGTAGGCAAGCAACAGACAGCTGCTTTCCAGGGATAACTCTGCAGAGGAACCCCCCGAACCGGAAAATGAGAGAGGAGGGAGGGGAGTGGAGATAGGACCTGGGTTAGGACTACGGCTTTTGTTTTTTGATTCTAAGCTGACAAGGCAGAGGGGCAAATCTCGCTGGGTCTTTATTTCTTTTTTTTCTGTCAAATCTTTGTCCCCAGCACGAAAACCGCTTAAATTTGTTGGCGGCTTAGCGCCTGAAAAATATATATATATTCATAAAATTTCGGCAATGGTAGAAGGCGGGAAATAAATAGGAGAATCTCTGTCAGAATGGATTTAATTGTATTTAAAATTATTTAAGAAATGTTTCGAACCTTAAATTCCTCTTTAATTAACTAATTCGTATCACATTTAGTGCAGATTACATATCCAGATTTATAATTGAATATATAATAATGAATCACAGTATGGAAGATATTTTCCTTAATTAAAATTGGCTTAATTCCTTGTCCTTCTGATTCGTTGTTAAATTATCCACATTTTCCTTATTACCATCACCTTAATTAATCGTAATTCGATACAAGCAATGTAATTACATTTTTACGTAGCCTCCCAATTGCGTTCGTAAAGCGTTTAAAGTAAGTTGAGATGGCTTAATGAAGATTCCTTTTTTAAAAATCATAATTAAGAGATGCTCGCTGCCAGCCAGCCTCAGGAACTCCACTTCTTCAGTTTCTTTTTTGTATTTTTCCCTTACTCCCCGGGGTCCATCATTTTCCATAGTTTAATGTCGGGCAATTAACTTTTGTCTGGGCCGTCCCCCCGAGAAGAGGCGGACGACAAGGGAACAAAAGCGATGAGGAGGAAACCGGGGAAGATACTCACAATTTAAGGAGTGAGGAAAGTGGGGAAAATCGGAGCTCCAGCGTGGAGTAGTAGTGGTAGGCCTGTCACATGACCTGCCAGTCAGCGATGAGATCATGCATAAAAAAGCCAAAGGAAAAGCCCGGGGCGGACGGTGGGGCGGAGAGTGCGAACCGAACCGGAGCGAACCGAAGCACGTCCTCAAATGGAAATGGAAATGTTAAATGTAAATGCGGCATATGGAAAAACGGGAAACGACCTTGCTCTGTGTTTGGGCCTTAACACCCCGAGTGGGTGGGGTCTGGGTGCTATGAGTGGAGGGTGGTGGGGTGCGAGGGGTAGTAGATTGGTAGATTGTCACAGGCAAATAGGCGGGACAACATGAAAATCAACCAAGCAAATGCCAATACACATGCAACGCCGGAAAAGAAGCTGCCATTGGGACAGAGAGAAAAATTATTAATGATATATTTTTGATGATTTTAAAATTTGTCAATTTATATTATTAATAAAAATGGACACAATTTCAGATGCATGGTCACAATGCAACATGAAAATGATCATGCCGAAAGCTAGTTTGATTTCATTTTTAATATATATTTGGATAACGCTTCAAATTAATGTTTTTAAAACTGAAAATGTGACCAAAGTAACGTTTGCAGCATTGTCTTAGCCGTATGGCCACACTGAATATTGCAATACATTAGCTAATCATTAAAGATTACCTACCGAGAGCATTTTATTTGCGTGTACAAATAGAAAATGGACGTGGAGCAGCCGGCAGAGGATGTTGCGGCTGTGGCATTCAAGGATTCGAGGCTTAACATGGCGTAAACACAAAAGCCTCTAAAGGCATCAACTGCGGCATATAAAGTGGCATTACACATAGAGTAGAGGACCAGCAAGCCAAACCAAACCAAAAAAAAAAAAGGAAAAACCATAGCAGAAATAAATACACACACAGAAAATAAACGCAAACATGTCCTTTGGCAGGAAGTGCCGCAAAGACAAAAAGAGATTGTCGAGTGGCATCGTCGACGCATTAAATTGAAGATGATGATGATAATGCGCCAGATAAGTCTGAGGTCTGGGCCCGGAGGTCCATGGGGTCATAGGTAACAGCCAACTTAGCGTCGATAAATGGGAGTTGAGGGTCGGTCCTCGGTCGTCTGCAACAAGCCATGAAAAGAAGGAAAACTCTGGAAAAAGCGCCACAGGATAACATCTGCCATTTGCGGCCAGGACGAAAGATGAGACAATGCCACAGGAGGCAGGGGCACGGGACACGGACAGGAACCGGAGGACATGTGGATGTTGGGTACTATTTACTTGGCATTAAGCAAACTTCAAATAAAAAGGATAACGAGCGCATTGCGAGACACGCAGGCAACTCAAAATGCCACTGGAACTGGCTCAACAATAACAGCGTACTGACAAAAAAAAAAACCACACACATATAGAAAGAAAAAAGGAGCAATCAGGAGGGGGCCAATGGGGGGAAAAACAAAAGCTGAGTGACATTCCCCAAGTTGAGGAAATTGTGGATACTTCGAGGGACCGAGAGACAAAAGGCTGCCATGAAAGGCACGACAATTGCACACAATTTTCATTTATTGTTTGGCTACACATTTGGCCACATTATGTCAGACATGCCCCCGCCCCAGAATCCTTTCTTCTCCCCCTCACAAATAATCGTGCAATGCTCTCTCCAGGAAAAACAAAAAAACTTTAAGAGGAAAATGTCCAAAGGGAACAGGACACGCTTCAGACACACACACACACACACACACACACACATTAAAAGAATATCCCGAAAAAGGAAACCCAAAAAGCGGCCTCACATTTTGACGCATCATTTCCATTTCTCTCGATTTTGCGTGTTGAGGTCACTTTGGGTTTTTCTGGCTGCCTGTGAAATCGGTTTTCCTTTCCGATTTTCAGTGGGTTGGTTCGGTTTTTCTTTTTTTGGGGCCTTGTGGGTTAAGGTTTCGGTTTCGGTTTCAGTTTCTGGTTGAATTTGGGCTTGGGCTTGGGTTTGGGGTTAAGAAGTTGTCTAAGGTTGCATGCGTGCGGTTTCCTCGTGCAGAAGCATGAAATGTTTTCTTTGTTTAACATTTGAGGCGATTGAAATTAGAGATTTATGTAAAGGCAAAGACAACATTCCTCGGGGTTAGCATCTTTTTTGTTTTGGAAGCCAAGGAATGCATGTAAGTGGAGAAAATAATTCCAGAAAAAAATGTTGAGACAAATTTCTAAGAATTTCCGAGTTTCTAAAGTTTCAAGACTGTAGAGTATTCTCTAGAGATTATAATAAATAAAAACAAAATGATAAAATTCAAATATTAAAGGATTTACATGCAAATATAATTGACAACATTTTTAATGATGAATAAAAAATATTAGAATGCTCACCTGTCGCTGGTATTAAAGGACAATAAATAAGAAAATAAATAAACACTCCCTCTGCCCTTTGTGAATAACATGTACCAGTATCATATATATAGCATGGACAGCAACTGAACAAATAGGGAAAAGCATAAAGCCCTCGGAATTCGCAGCTCCGAGCTCGGGAAAAAGGCAAAAAACATTTCAATTTCCAGGCAAACGCATATTCCGTCCAACTGTTTTGCTGCGGGCTTCTGTTCAGCTCTCTTTTCTGTTCGATGATATGCCAAACGACCAAAACAAACTTTGCATTGTTAGTCACGATGATGATGGCGATATATATCTCCTGCTGCCCCCCAATATCATCATCATCATCGTCATCAGGACCTATTGTTGCCATATACGGCGTACGGCGTTCGGCGATGATGATGATGCCGATGATGAGAATGATGTCAACAGTGCAAACAGCACGCGTCGCTTGTCGCTTGTTATTTTCCAAGGGTTAAGAGGGCTGCTCTTTACGGGCATGGGGGGGTTAAGGGTGCCGACAATGACTCGGCATTGTTTCAATGGACTGTAAAACGAACTCTACACCAGACCCAATGATCATTATGTGCATACATATGTGCTGCTAATTAAAGTAAATGTTGCGATTCAATGAAACCCGTTCAGAAACTAGCAGGGCAAACTAGAGAAAACACACACAACCCAAAATATATATACACACACACACACACACACGCGTAGGCACACTCTCCACCCGTAAACATGTCAATAATATTCAAAATTGAAATGTCAAAATGCTAATTTTGCACATTTGTTTGACTTTTGCCATATAGAGAGAGGCAGGTACACATGGGGAAAATGTTTGGGCATTTAATTGAGCGAGCTGTGTTATTTATTTGTACCACTAGAAAGCAATTCTTGTGAGAAAAAAACTAACACCGAGAAACCGCAGTGTGTATACTCTTGCATAGTTCCATCGATCATAACCAAGGCAAAAATGCATTAATTTCAATTCGGAAAGCTTTCCCATGCTAGTTTTTATAATGTTAACAAATCTGCATACTTAGATTTTGAATTTAGAAAATTCAATTTTTTGTCAAATTTTGACAATTTTAATGATGTAACCCCTTATCTTTTTTTGAAAAAATGGAAAAATTTTCGAAAAATTATTTTTTTACCTAGCATGGCTAAATCGATTCTGCTGTCGATTCTGATCAAGAATATATATGATTTATAGGGTCGGAAATGACTCCTTCACTGCTTTTCATGCTTCAGACTAAAATTATAATACCATTATTTTAGTCGATATTTTGTGTCAATTTTTTAGAAAAATCAAAATTTAAAAAACTCATAACTCAGCCAAAATTTAATTAATTTTGATTTGGAATGCTTTTCCATGTTAGTTTTTATAAGGCTAAAAAATCTGCATACTAAATATAATATTTTAAAAAATTAAATTTTTGATCGATTTTTGAAAATTTTAATGATGTAACCCCTTATCTTTTTTTGAAAAAATGGAAAAATTTTCGAAAAATTATTTTTTAACCGGACATGGCTAGATCGATTCTGCTGTCGATTCTGATCAAGAATATATATGATTTATAGGGTCGGAAACGATTCCTTCACTGCGTTGCACCGTTCCCCCCTCTCTTATAAACTTTTACAAGCTTTAAAATTGTTTTACTATATTTTAAATAATATATACATTTTCTTCAGTGTATTTATGCCTCCCTTGTTCACTTAGTATAATCTCTCCTCACCATTCCTTGCTCTCAACGTACGAGAGAATGCAATGCAATTTGCGCAATGTGTGCAAATTTGCACAAGCCGCACCAAAAATGTTATTTACAAAATTTTCGTGCCAAATTTTGACTTTTGCCAGACGCACAACGCACAACCAAAAATCCAGAGTGAAAAATAAGGGAGGCGGAATGCACAGAATTTATGGTATTTCGTCAGGCAGCTCCCTCTTTCTGCTTTTCGACTGCAGTTGCCTGCCGTCCAAATATTTTTCCACTGACTGACTAATGAATTGAGCAGTGGGACCCGGAACGAGCCCAGCCGATGATGATCAGCTTGCAAATGTAGGTTTTCCCCTCAAAATTTCGCCATTTTTGCCAATTTTTCCCTTACTACTTTTGAGAGTTAGTTTGTGTTGACTGCCTGTGGTTGAATGATGGATCTGAAGGAGAAAAGCATAACCAAAAAGCAGGCAGGGAAAAGCATCATTATGTACATCTCATTTGAGATCAAGCGCCTCGTTAAGGTGGTTTTTTGGTGGAAAAATATAGGAAATTCACTTTAATGTAGGTTATTTTTCGTGCATAGCAACAGAATCAATATAAATGAACATTGATGGGAAGCTTAAACCGACGTTTAATGCCAAGCTAGTTTATTTAAAAAATAAAAATAAAAAAGAAATGACGAAATGATCCTTATGACACTCCTCTCACTGATAAACCCAAAGCAAAGGATTTTCCATAGAAATATTTCCATAGCCAGGACCTATCAATAGGGCCTTTCAAAAAACTAACAACAGACTCCCTTTTAAGCTCCTAAGCCATGGCCACCAAATACATTTAAGGGATTGCTACCACTAGGAAAAAGTTTTCAGAACAGAAAAACACGAAAAAAGTACTACTCGTAGCTAACAAAACAAACTGAATCAGAGATATTTCCGTTTTCAATTGAAAACTATGCAGGGAAACTCAGCCAAACAATTGTAGTCAGATTTAGTTGTTTATTTTTGTTTTCCCTATACGTATATCTGTTTTTTATACAACCAGGAAAACCACCTTCACCAGCAACTTGATTTGAATCGATTGCGCATTTTGTCTAAAAAGTGGCCCCAGGACTTTGTTCTCTTTGTTTCATTTGATTTCCGTGTAAATGAAATTGTAAATTTAACCAGAAATATGAATTGCTTTGGTTTGTGTGCGAAATGAGTTCATGAAATGCGTTTTAATTACATTTTTGCACATCGCCTGAAACATTTTGTTAGCTAATTAAAAGTTTAATATAATTTGTTTCTACGAAAAGAATGTGGTATTCTGCATATTTCCCTGGCAGCTGCAATCAAATTTAAAATTATATTTCACTCTAAAGTCTTCGACCCACACGCATTGTTGTTGTTGCAGTTTTTCCAGCTGGCGAAAAGGGAAACGGGAAAATATTTACAGGCATATCAATGTTCACATATAAATTTATTATGCCTGTAAAAGAGTTGCAAACAAGGAATTTTCTTTTTTCTTTAGTTGGGGGCAAGCTGCAGAATGTGGCATAACATTGGGAGTAGTAAAGTTTTTAGGGCACACATGTTGCTTTGGGGCAAGAGTTGCAAAATATTTCTTTTTTTTTTTTAGATTAAAATTTATGGTGAAGTTGGGATACTCTTGCAAGAATAAAATAAGTTGAAAAAGATATGCAAATTGGTAAAAGATATAGGAAAAAATGTATATTTATAATTACAAAAGTACAAATGTTGAGGTTAAGCAACAGAAAAATGAATACTGATTAGGTTTCTTTGATAGAACAAAAAATCGTTTTAAAATATTTATCACACCCCAGAAACCTTTGCAAATATTCTTTTAAACCCAACAAATATTAGATACTTCCTTTACACCTTTCTTACCCTTCGATTGCTTGACCTTAGAACAAAACTCTGCCATAAATCTGACTCCTACAAACTTCCTTTTAGAATCCCCCGAGTTAGAGGGGCCATAAATCATCATTATCAGGGGGTAGTAGTAACTCCAAGGATAATACCCCGCCAAAGTTAGTACAGTGCATAACAATTGACAGCCAGTTCTTGGAGGTTCCTTCTGTTGCTGCTCTGCGGTCGCGTGTGTATTTCGCATATATATTTATACACACACACATCTGAGAGTGGGGAAAAGCAGTAAACGAAAGTATGAAAAATCTACAGGCAAATAAAGCCAGCAAATGTGCCAGAACGAACTGCAAAACTATCGAATACGGCACAGGGGGAGGCAGAGCAACAAAACCAGTGCATGAAAGGCCAAAAAAGAACGCAAATAGAATAAATATATACACATATATACAAAAAATAGGGAAAAATAGAAAACGTACGCAAAGTGCTGAACAAATGGAACAACTTACAAAAGCTAAAATGGCAAACAACCGCACCGCATGCTGGACCAAAAACAACACTGAACTGGCAGCAATATGAACAACAATCTTGAATATTGCACGTTTACATATGTAGATACATTTCCTGCAGCCAAAGTGCAGAGATGCAGATGCTCCTGTTGCCAGCAATGGAGAACGCAACTGGAACTGCCTGCCTGCCTGCCGGAGTTCAACTCAACTGAAACAGAAACTGAAACTGAACTGTGCAAGTGAACTCAACGGAAAGAAATAGTTCGCAAAAAAATCGAGTTAAATGCACAGCAAGAAAGGGTTGTGTCTCTAAGGAAGGGAATGCTGTGCGAATTGTGGAAATATTTCCCAGATTGTTGAAGAAAAGATAGGGTAGGGAAATTGTGGAAATATATTGGTGGGTCTAGAAAAAGTCTAAAGGTAGGGAACGTTTAATATTGCAAGAAAGATATCAAGAAAGATGATCAAGAAGGGAAACTTCAGGAAGCCGAAGCTCAGGTTCGAGTTGGAAATCGATTATAACTAAGCCTAAAATATTCGCATTCTTTGAATCAATATTTATCGATACTTCTATAAGACAATTTTTTCCAATAATCAAAGTTGATAAAAACTCATAACTACGCCAAAAATGTATTAATTTGAATTCGGAAAGCTTTTCTATGTTAGTTTTTATAATGTTAACAAATCTGCATACTTAGATTTTGAATTTAGAAAATTCAATTTTTTGTCAAATTTTGACAATTTGAATGATGTAACCCCTTTCCTTTTTTTGAAAAAATGGAAAAATTTTCAAATTTTTTTTTTTTTAACGGGACATGGCTAGATCGATTCTGCTGTCGATGCTGATCAAGAATATATATGATTTATAGGGTCGGAAACGACTTCTTAACTATTTTTTGTGCTTCAGACTAAAATTATAATACCATTTATTTAGTCGATATTTTTTGTCAATTTTTTTGGAAAAACCAAAATTTAAAATACTCATAACTAAGCCAAAACAGCGTTAATTTTAATTCGGAAAGCAATTCTATGTTAGTTTTTATTAGGACAATAAATCTGCATACTAAATATAACATTTAAAAAAATTAAAAATTTTATCGATTTTTGACAATTTTAATGATGTAACCCCTTATAAAATTTTCAAAATTTTGAAAAAAATTGTTTTTTCCCGGACATGGCTAGATCGATTCAGCTTTTGATGCTGATCAATAATATATATGATTTATAGGGTCGGAAACGATTCCTTTACTGCGCTACAAGCTTTTGACTGAAGCTATAATACCCTTCGAGGATATAATTATTTGAATTATTTCATGGCTATAGAAGTGAATTAATAATGTTTATAAATTCAAATAATATATGATTATTGAACCGAAACTGTTACACTCTGTCGGTTATGTTCATTTCTGTTTATTTTTCTTTAATCAACTATTCCAATTATTATTCTTTCACTGCATGAACACGTGGCTGCCACAGCTAGTTAATTTACAATTTTTTATTTACATTTCGCCTGCTGTTGCTGCCGGGCAAAAAAAAATTTGAGGAAGGGAATAGATGTTAGGGTTAGAAGTTGGGGTCTTTCCGAGTATTGTTTACATTTAGCGCAGCTTCTAGTCGACTTGCAGCAACAAATAGTCGCACTTATGTATATTTGGTGGGACAAGAACTATGCGCAACTGTGGCGGCAATGGCAGCTGTCGCTTCGGACCAGCCTGCAGCCAAAGGCGAAAGGCAGAAATGGTGACGACTTTGGTTGTAGCCGCCGGGCTCTCATAACAAAAACAGTACCTGCAACGGCTGCAACATCAGCTGCATGTCGTTGGCAATAGCAAAAGCAACAGGAGAGCGAGCAGTTCGAAGCAGGCACCAGCAGCATCAGTATTCTGTGTGTTTTTGTAGCCGGCATTTTGTCCCCAGAGGGTTAAGTTCTTGCTCACACACATGCACACCGCACTTGCCAATGATGAAACGCCTCGAGTTATGCAACACAAATGACACAACAGCAACAGAAATAGGAGCAACAATTGCACCAGCAGCAGCAGCAGCAGCAGCAGCAGCAATAATAACAAAAATAGAAGCAGCAGCTGCCACCGATTGCAATCACAACCAACCAGAAAACCAGAAAAACCATTGGAAAAATAAGAGAAATAGAATTTGGGGTAAAAGAAAAGCTAGCAAAACATAGATTTTACTTCAGGGAGAAGACATAAAATTTTAGAGAGTAGAAAGGAAGGGAATTTGAGGAAAGCCTGTCTGTTTTTTATATAAAAGAACTTTTGATAAAAATGAAGTATATAAAAGATATTATTTACAGAAAGGCGTACCTAAAGGATTCATAAAATATCTTTATGAAGAATAATGCTGGAAAAGGGGTTTCCAATTAGTTAATATATAATATATAATATATATTAATTATAAAGCATAGTAATTTAATAATATCTATAGTATATATTACTATAAATAGTACATAGTATTATAAATGGTAACTTAAATACTCGAATTTTCCATTATTCGTCTATTACAAACACTTATTCATAAATTTCGTAGGCTTTTTGCTTCTAAAAGCAACCTAATTTCGTATTTATTTAATATAAAATTTAATAATGATAACAAAACATTATTATTTCAAATTTTCCTGTCCTTCCTATGCACAACAATCCACCCCAAAGATGCTAATCATGAAGTGCACCTTCTCCTGCCGCCTATAATCTTATCCATGTGCTCCAATTAAGCCATAATCTCTGCTTTATTTTAACCCTTGGTTAGAGCCCTATTTATAACCTGGGACTAGTTACTGGGGAAACACATTCAGACACACAAAACTCCACAGACAGAATTGTCCTGGCAACAGTCGGACATAAAGACAGTGAGTCACTAGTCGTAACCTTTTAAACCTTTTTGCTGTATGAACCTAAAACCAAAGGTGGCTTACCTGTCATCACACAGACAGACACATCTGGCGAAGGAGACACTTCGAAGGAAATTAAAGTAAGTGTGTTGCCGGCAGCTGGATTTCCATTTCCGCTCCAAAATGCAATTTCTTGGACAGAAGAAATCTCTTCAAATTAACTAAATATTTACAAAAGCAATGAAATTTTCTGTCTCAGGTTATTTTATATTTTTTTGTGCCATTTCGGCAACGAGTTGCAGTGGCAGCAAATTAATTTAACATAAAATTAAATGAAACGAAAGGAAATGCAGGGCTGCAGGACCTCCGCCAAGGACGGCATTAAGAGCAAAGTTTTGCTCGCTGCTTCCTTGGCGTTTTGCTTGCTTTTTTGTATTTTTATTTTTGTGTCTCTTTGTCGTCGCCCCCAAATGAATTTAATTATTTAGGTCAAAAGACGGGGCAATGTCGTGCCAGTCGCCAGGACAATGCCACTTTTCTATGCCTTTTTCTCTCCGATTTGATTTTCCTTTTTCCTCCTTTTTTGCATTAGCGCAAAAAGTGAGGGAATTGAGTTTATTATGGGACAAGGTTATCACTCGATGGGGGTTCCCCCGATTTCTTCCTATACTCCTCTCTCTCCCTCTCTTTCTGTATTTTCCTATTCACTCGGCACGTTTCTCCGGGGCAAACTTTTGGTTCTTTTTTTTTCTCGGTTTTGTTTCAGCTTGGCATTCCCTTATTTGCTTTACTTTTTCGCAAGTAATTCCGCCTAGCGCCTAATTCTCGGCTAAAAATTTTCCGCAGTCTTTTCATGTTGCTCGGAAACATTTTCTCTAGAGAAAGTTAAACAAAGCAGCAGACTGCTGCAATTTCTCTCAATGTTGCCAAGAGCCAAGAGTTGGTATCGGGATCATCTGCTTGGTCTTTTTTTTTCAAGCTGGAAAATTACGCCATTCAAAAATTTGCTTTACGTGTTCGTACTCGAGTTTCCTTTATTTTTTTTCCCCCCATTTTCCCAGGGCTGTGGAAATCACTTGGCCCATTTAATTGAATACTCTAAGGAGAAAATGGGGTTAAATGGCACCGAAACAGAGGTTAAGGCAGCTCTAGGGACCCTGGGGAAATTGTAGGAAATTTAATAAAATATTTAGGTCTTGCTTAGTAGTCTAGAAAAATTAAAGAAAATGTAATCAAATATTTTATGAAACATTAAAGAAACAGAAACCTATATTTTTACACCTGTAAATACACAAACTTCTTTCTTTAGGTGATAAAATTGTATAATTGAGCTTATTAAATTTAAAAAAAACTGAAGAACCAATGTTAAAGTATGTAAAGTTTGTATTTAAGCCATTTTAATTTGTGTAAATATTCTTTGAACCACTTTTTGGAGCCCCACAAGGGAGAGTATCCCTAGACCTAGGCTCCCTAAGAGCCTGTACTTTTTTTGCTTTAGCCCAGAACTTTTGTTTACTTTTTCTCGCCCCCGGTTTTTGGAACCTATTTTTTTTGTTGTGTTCTACTCGTCTGTGTTTTGTTGTTGCGCGTCAAGTAAATAAATAAAAGCAAAAGTTTTTGGCCCCGACTGTTACTTTTGGCCGGTTCTACTGCCATTTTCCCTCGCAATTTTCCTCCCGCTGGGCAAATAGAGGCGAGGGGCGGGAAATGCCAACACTAATGACATCGTTTGTGGCCTCTCTCCACTCGCTTTTCTCTCCCAAATCTCCATGTGTGTGTGTGTGTGTGTTGGTGCCTGGAAAAACTTTGTCAATAATTTTGCAGCCTATTTAAAGCAGCCTCCTTCTAGCTCCTTTTTTTTCTGTTGTTGTTTACCATTAAAATTCCAACCAGACAATTTACAAAAATTTGTGTTGTTTAAATAGCGAGGAAAGTTTTCTTTCTTTTTTTTTTGTGTGTGTGCTGCCCCCAGCCTTTTAAATTAATTTGGGGCAGCTTTGATTGCGTCTGTTTTCCTCGCCTCACTCCAGACACTCACAGAGGCACAGAGGTGAGAGGAGCCCCGAAAATTGTTTATGCCTGGAACATGTGGAAGCCCATAAAATTAGTAGGAATAAATCTAACAAATAGGAAAAAAAGAAACGAAAAAAGTTCCCATTGATTTGCCACAAATTGTGTGCCATAAAAATAAACTGAAAAACTGGAAAACTGAAATACTGAGAAGCTGTGGAGGTGGTATCTTCTTCCCTGGACTGGCCTCCAATTATGTATTGTGTTTGTTCATTTGTATCTCGCCGCTGCACAGATACATCTGTTTGTTTACACGTTCATTTGCAGTTCGGCAGTCTCTAGTCTCCAGTCTAGTTTATCAATATGTTTTTCAGCTCCCCGGGGGAAAATGGGGGGAGGGGGAAAATTCAGTAGCTCCGGCGGCATTTATTAAATCTTTTGCTTGATTTTTCTCAACAATTTCCCCCTACGCTCTGCACGGATGCTCTGGCTTTCAGTGTTTTCGACCAAACATTTGCTTTGGTCGGCACAATTTGATTCCATTTTATGGCCAGCCATTGTCAGTTATGTATATGTATGTATATATATATATAAATGTATCTGTAGAGTGCTGTATCTGTATCTGTTATCTGCATGTGTGTGGCCAATAAAATTTTTAGTACAATAAACATTTGTCCGTTTATCAGTTGGTTTTGCTCTCTTATTGCTTTTTGGATTCCTTTTTTTTTTTTGCACATTTAATTTCGGGAAAAATATATATAGACAGGGAGAGTGAGTGAGTGAGTGAATGTGGCCAAAGAATTCCTAAAGATATTCCTTGGAAAATGACACACAAACCTGAAACAACAAAAGGAAGTTTTTACGTATTTCCGTATCTTTATAGAGCTTTGCTTTTGCTTTGATCCGCATTCGTGATCACTTTAAAATGTTTTCCACTTTGTGTACAACTCATGAGTGTATATCTTTTTTATGTTTTCTGCTTTTTCAGGCACGTTTTTGAGTTTCTAAATGTGTGCATGTGTTTTTTTATGGTTCCATTTGGGCACGTTCCCATGGATTGAGATCGATTTGCGTATTTAGAGATACAAGTGCAGTGAGAGCACTTGATGGGCAATCATTTCGTATATATAAATACCAATATATCTAGTAAATATTAATAGCAATTGATGGGCTTAAAGTGCACAATCTCCTTTTAAAGAATACACTTTTTATGGGCTGAATTCCAGCAGGCAAGCAAGTACTTAGCCATGTATATTCACAGCTTCTGGGTAACAGCTCCGCCTCAGCTCTTCCTCGGTTTCCTTGGAAACTGCTGCTCTTATCTCCAAACTGGTTTTCGAGCTGTTCAATTAAATGATTTTCTTGTTAACCAAGCTAATGTGCCTGCTAAATACTCTCCACCAACCCACCATCCATGGTACAGAGGAGTGAAGTGCGGCTCTGGCGGTTCTTTATTTGTCTCCGTTGAATATGTCTTCCTGTAATTTATGACCAGTAGCCAGAGAGCCAGTTTCCTTTTGCTATTTGCTATTCTAGTTCTCTCTCCATGTGTGTGTTTTTTTGTTTCTCCTCTCCGAGCCTGGTCCTCAGTTGTTTTAGTTTATGCGCTCAATTTAGTAACTAGTTAGCCAGAAATGGTCACTCGCCACACTCCAGGCCCGAAAACCACTCACTGGATGAGGGGGAAAACCAAACAAGAAACTAATAAAAAGCCAAGGCAGAAACCACAAGAGCTCATAGCTCAAATGCGCTGACAGCAGGCACGAGTTATGCGTACGTATCTTCACTCCAACTCCAGCGCCAAGTTCAAGTCCCAAGGAGTGTGTGGGGTGTATCGAACAGGGGGGAGGAGGAGGTGGAAAAGCTATTGCTGGAGTAGGTAGAACTATGCGGAGCTTTTCCAACTAAATGCTATAAAAATTCTTGACTTAATAGCAAAACAAGACAGGGAACAAGCGTATCTAGGCGAAAGTGTGTGTGTGTCTAGAGTGTGTTTGCTCAAAGTTACAAATGGCGTGGTTGAAATAGGATTTTTTATAATAAAATAAAGAAATTACAAGTAAAATTCAGAAGCTATTTTAAAGAAGGTTTACAATTAATGGAAATTTCACTATATAATAATTTATAAAACAAATTAAGCATTGAAATACTTAATGCTTAGTGATGATTTGAAGGTAAAATAAAGAAATAGATTCCAAATAATTCATTAAACAAACTATAAAACACGTTAACATTTTGGAAACACGAAATTTCAATATCCTTGCAGTGAAAATATTTCATAACTCAGTCAAAAATGGTTTAATTTCCAAACGGAAAACACTTTTATGTTAGTTATTCTTAGATAAACAAATCTGCATACTTAGATTTTGAATTTAGAAAAATCAATTTTTTGTCAAATTTTGACAATTTTAATGATGTAACCCCTTACTTTTTTTGAAAAAATGGCAAAATTTTCGAAAAATTATTTTTTAACCGGACATGGCTAGATCGATTCTGCTGTCGATTCTGATCAAGAATATATATGATTTATAGGGTCGCAAACGACTCCTTCACTATTTTTTATACTTCCGACTAAAATTATAATACTATTATTTTAGTCGATATTTTTTGTCAATTTTTGTGACATACGAAAATTTAAAAAATGCATAACTAAGCCAAAACAGCGTTAATTTTAATTCGGAAAGCATTCCTATGTTAGTTTTTATTAGGTTAACAAATCTGCATACTTAGATTTTAAATTTGGAAAATTAAATTTTTTGCCAAATTTTGACAATTTTAATGATGTAACCCCTTATCATTTTTTCAAAAAATGGGAAAATTTTGAAAAAATTTTTTTTCAACCGGACATGGCTAAATAGATTCTCCTGTCGATGCAGATCAAGAATATATATGATTTATAGGATCGCAAACGACTCCTTCACTATTTTTTATATTTCAGACTAAAATTATAATACCATTATTTCAGTCGATATTTTTGTCAATTTTTTGGAAAAAACCTAAATTTTAAAAACTCATAGCTAAGCCAAAACAGCGTTATTTTTAATTCGGAAAACAGTCCTATGCTAGTTTTTATTAGGTTAATAAATCTGCATACTCAATTTAAAATTTAAGAAGAATAAATTTTTTGCCAATTTTTGACAATTTTAATGATGTAACCCCTTTCCTTTTTTTGAAAAAATGGAAAAATTTTCGAAAATTGTTTTTTCAACCGGACATGGCTAGATCGATTCTGCTGTCGATTCTGATCAATAAAATATATGATTTATAGGGTCGGAAATGACTCCTTCACTGCATTTGACTAAAATTATAATACCCTGAAAGGGTATAAATAATGAAGTCACGTCTCAAATCCTTATTAAAAATATTAAAAAGCAAAGAAAGCTAGAAATTTCTTTTTTATTCGTTTAGAAGCGGTTTTAAAATAAAAGGAAAAAATATATTTCAAAGCCAAAAACATTTTCTAAAACCTAAAAAATATATATTGTATCATAAGGCCCATCAAAAGTTAGCTTCTAAAATCTTGACCATTACTATTATTTGCACCGCAGCTGTTGGCTTATGCGGTGTGTGTGTGTGTGTGTGCGTGTGTGTTTGTGTGTCTCTGATGGAAAAGAACCCGTGTGTAGGGCCACTAAAGAAAACTAACAAGTTACAAAAGCAAACCATCTGGCCAACGATGGCCAAAGATGGCTGAGATGAGGCTCTGCCAGAAGGAGAACCAGCTGGAGAAGCTGCAGAAAAGCAGTTGGAGGAGCCACATCCATATGTAGCAGCAGCTTGGAAACAAGAAAAACTTGAAAGGCCAAGAAAAACATTTAGTAGATGATGAAAATCATGGCAACATCAACTTGAAGATGCCACACAACTGTGTGGAAACTAAAAGAAGCGAGAAGGAGAACAGGAGGAGTCTGCTCTCGATGGGTCAATAGCATTTAAAGACACTTGTACAGAATGCTTTAAAGCGCTAATTGTTTTGATTAGCAAAGCGCAAAGTGTAATAATATATAAACTTGATTTAAGAAAACTTTGGCATAAGTCAATTGGCCTTTAAAGTCACTTTGCGAAACTTAATTGTAGCCTCTGCTTCCTAGCGGGTATGAGTCCTATTACTTTTCTCAAATTTATGGTATCTGAAGAAGCTGAGGGAGCATTTGTGTATCTTTTTAAACTTAACATTCATTAGTTACGAATAGAAAAGGCCCAAGGAGACGTGGTGGGTGGAAGGAGCGGCCGAAAAGCGGGGATAAGTCTTAGGCGCCTTATCATTTATCTTGGACCTCGGGCCAAATGTTTTCTGGCCTGCCAATTTCGCGTGTCTTGAATGAATGGATTGGCGGTGGTGGCCCCGGGGGGAGCGAAGCGGGGGAGTGTTGGGAGGAAAATGGGGGAAAATTGGGGAAGGACGGACGAGTTGCTCATTCGGTTTGGTTTTGCGCTTGTTGGTCATATCAAATCGCTTTTGCTTTTGCTTTGGCTTGTCTTTTTTGCTTTTGCCTTTGCCTTGCTTTGCTGCCTTGGCTTTTGTGGCCTGTGGCTCAGCGCGTGCCTTCCTCAATTTTCCCGCCGAGTTTTCCGCACCGCATTTCCCGGCTTCGACCCCCTCTAGCCCACACATCAAAATTGGATTTGGCCAAGTTAAGCAATGGCTATTGAGGGAGTTAAAGCTTTGTCGATTATTTTTAATGGATTTGCTGCCACATTCTCTCGCCTTTTTTTTTGCCTTGCTTACCAAGTGTAATTAAAATTAAAATTAATATATGAGCTGGCTGCTCTAATTTTATAGCTGTTTTAATAGTTGCTGGGAATTTAAAGCAATTAAAAAGTTGAGAGCTTAAAAATAACTATTTAGTCTTTACTAAATGTTATATTGTATCTTTTTAAGGTAAGCCTTATTTTTCCTCCTTAAAGTCCCTCTTTAAATTCCAGCTAGGCCTCAAAAAATTGTCTTTGTTAAGCTTCTAAAAAGAATTAGGACCAGTTAGCCTCTTGTAACTAATTGCTGAAGGAGCAGATCCCTCGATAAATTGCATTAGACCTTGTGTCGCCTTGAGAAATACCAAATTAAATTTAGCTTACTCTCCCCATTCCTTGGGATTAACCATATAAATTGCTGTACACGTCCAGGCGGGATCTAAACTAAATTTTTTAATTTATTTTCTGCTGCCTTATTTTCCCCTAAATTGTATATATTTTTTCTCTTTTGCTCGGGGTCCTTTTGTGTTTGTTAATAGTATTTTCCAAGTGAATGGTTGGGGACCTGAATGTCTCAGTACTTCAAAACGCAGAAACCTGGCAACAATTTGGCAATTGATTGGAAAAACATTTCTAACACGATTTTCAGGGGCTGCTTTCTGCTTTCCTCTCTCTCTCGGACTTTTTTCCCCCCTGCAGGACTTGGAGGATCCTGTAAACTAATTCAATTATTTGCGTACATAATTTAAGGGCCGTGTCCGAAAGCGTTGAGCAAGAAATTTATATGCAAAACACGCATAAAATTGTTTCTCTCTCCCATCTCGTCTCGTCTCGCATCGCATCGCCCTTTGTGGCCCCGTGGTTTTTCACTTGATTATTTATGAACACGAAGCGCTGGAAAATAATTGAAGCAACTCCACTGGCTGCCGGGGGTCCATTTTAAAGTAATCAAGGGAAAATGAAAGGCCTATTTTCAGGTCAGTACACCCCGCCCTCTTCACTACTCAAAGGCTGGATTGTGCAATGCAGAAAGTTCTGTTTCGTGGCCCAAATGTGTAAAACATGTTCGCCAAGTGACAATTAAGCCAATTTGAAGCCATTTAGCGGCCAACAGGAACGCAAGCAAAACAAAGCCAAAAGGCAACAATTGTGGCGCAAACTGAAGCTATACTCTATAGTACATTATATATATATATATATATATGTTTGTATATAGAAAACAGTACAGAACGGAACAAAATGGAACAGAAGCGGGGTCTTGATTTCTAACCAAACAATGCTTTAATGGCTGCCGGTCGCCGGCGAACAAAGCCAGACAATCAAAAGTAATTACACGCACATAAACACGCAAAAGACTCGAGTCTCGAGGCTGAGACTTTGAGGTTCAGTTCGAAGGTGCACTGGAAAAAATATTAAATAATATAAACATTTACCCTTGCACCTTGATCTTGTAAATCATCATAAGTAAGCCAAAAATACATTAATTTCGATTCGGAAAGCTTTCCCATGCTAGTTTTTACAATATTAACAAATCTGCATACTTAGATTTTGAATTTAGAAAATTCAATTTTTTGTCAAATTTTGACAATTTTAATGATGTAACCCCTTATCTTTTTTTGAAAAAATGGAAAAATTTTCGAAAATTTTATTTTTAACCGGGCATGGCTAGATCGATTCTACTGTCGATTCTGATCAAGAATATATATGATTTATAGGGTCGGAAATGACTTCTTCACTGTGTTTTAAGCTTCCGACTGAAATTATAATACTCTGTTAGAGTACCTATACAAATTTGGCAGTCTCTCTTTTTTTTATAGCAACAAAAATTAAAAGTAAGGTGTAATTTTCATTACAACTTTATTTAAATATATATGTAATATTAATTGGGCGTCTTATCAATATTCTAACATATCTATAAATTTAATTTTTCTTAACCAAACGTCAGGAATTTCTCAAGGACTTTAGACACATATAAACATAAGATAGATAAAACCAAAGTCTTCTACTAAAAGCTGTTGTTCTGTCTCATGCTATAAGTACTTGATATTTATACATACTAGAAGCAACCACAACTTAATTCGAAAAATTTATTTCTCTGTAAAACCGAGACACCTGAACCCGCTTAGACTCTAACAGACCTTTCATAAAAGGTAAACCCGGTCGGAGAATCACGCAATTTACTATAATTTGCAGGAGGAGTAAGGGAAAAGGAGATTCCGCAGGGCTGAGGCGGTGAACTGTGGCCAGGAGGAGAGTGGCTTCCACAGACCGTGGGTCGCCTGCTCCAGTTTCTCGAGATTGCGGCAAGTAAAGTTCTTGAGACGACTGCTCCTCCTGCTCCGGCTCCTGCTCCTGCTCCTGGTCCTCCTCCAGGGCTCCTCCCTTTGCTCTTTTTGCTCCTGTCCTCCTGTCAATGGTCGGTCGGCGAGTGCGAGTTTATGAGCAAAGTCATTAGGCAGCTGGCGACACTTATCCAGGGGGCAGTTAATTACAAAGTGGTTGCGGTGGAGGAGAGGACTCCAAGATTCCGAGGCGGAGTGCTGTCCGGGAACAGACATAATTTCACGCCATTTGCGGTGCATAAGAGGCCACTAATGTTGGACTATGACTTGCAGTCTTTTAGCTCTTCCAACTCGGACTCTTAACTTGTGGATAGATTCGAGTTGGCGAGTGCCAGGGCGGGAGTTATAAAAAATTAAAATTAAGGCAGAGAAGGTGAAGGGAAAATGTGGCGGGAAATTACCTGATGACAAAACGTAAAATGCCAGGAGCAGAAGCTCTTATGTGGAATATGGAATGCAGTTTATATGAGTCATAAAACAATGGTTTAATTACAGGATACTTTGTAAAAAAAGTTAGGTAATTAAATTGAGTTAATTGTTTCATTGAAACTAATATTCCAAAGAGATTTTCAAAAGAGCAGGCAATAAAAAATACTTTTAGAGCCTAAAAGACTCGAATAATGCCTCCTCTATTGAATACTAATTAATTTATCAGTTGCTCAACATTTATTCAACCATTAAAAAGTATTTTTTTGACAACGATATCTGCTTACCCCATCAAGTAAACCCTTTGAACAAGGCTCTAACTTGACTCAACTGCAAATTATACCCACAAAACCCAACTCTAACCCCACGTTTTGAAGGCTGCTAATGACCCTGGGCGGGCTTTTGGCCTGGGTCGACCTTCAGACACTTCATTAGTTTAATTAATAATTGACAAATTTCGTGTCTAATCAGAGACCAGCTTGAGACTAATCATGACCAGCGCCGAAGCTCCTCCACAGCTCTCCAGTTCTCATTTTGCCCGCTGATTAATTCAATTAGAAGTTTGGATTATGCCGCCTGATTATGCCAAAAATGCTGCGTGTTTATTAATTTTCATGCTCTCGCTCGGTGGTTTGCTTTGATTCCTCCACTGATTTGGCCTCTGTGACTTGACTAATTTTCGCTGTTATTCTCCTCCTTTCCTCTTTCCAGATTATCCCCGCGTGGAGGTCGGACCGGAGAATCCTTTGCGGGTGGAACGTGACCGGACTGCCAAGCTGGAGTGTAACGTGGACGCCAAGCCCAAGGTGCCCAATGTTCGATGGAATCGTAATGGTCGCTTCATCAGCTCCTCACTGGTCCACACGATCCACCGGGTGAGTGTCGGGGACGCCGGCAAGTACACCTGCATAGCAGACAATGGCCTTGGCAAGACTGGAGAGCAGGAGCTCATCCTGGACATCCTGTATCCGCCCACGGTGGTGATTGAGTCCAAGACCAGGGAGGCCGAGGAAGGCGACACTGTCACCATTCGCTGCAATGTGACGGCCAATCCCTCGCCGGTGACCATCGAGTGGCTGAAGGAGAACGCTCCCGATTTCCGTCACAGCGGCGATGTGCTGACCCTGAACTCCGTGCGAGCCGAGCACGCCGGCAACTACATCTGCCGGGCGGTCAACATAATGCAGAGCCAGGGTATGGAGCGCAGCGAGCGCGTGGGTAACTCCACGGTGGCCCTGCTGGTCCGCCATCGTCCGGGACAGGCGTACATTACGCCCAACAAGCCGGTGGTTCATGTGGGCAACGGTGTGACCCTCACCTGTGCCGCCAATCCGCCGGGCTGGCCAGTGCCCCAGTACCGATGGTTCCGCGACATGGACGGCGACTTCTCGAGCACCCAGAAGATCCTAGCTCAGGGTCCACAGTACTCCATACCCAAGGCTCACCTGGGCAACGAGGGAAAGTATCATTGTCATGCTGTGAATGAACTGGGCATCGGCATGATGGCCACCATTGTCCTGGAGATCCATCAACCACCGCAGTTCCTGGCCAAGCTGCAGCAGCACATGACAAGGAGAGTGGCGGATACGGATTACACGGTGACGTGCAGTGCCAAGGGCAAGCCAGCCCCGAGTGTTAAGTGGCTGAAGGATGGCATGGAGATTCTGCCCGAGGAGAACCTGTACGAGGTGCAAACCAATCCCGATCAGGGTCTCAACGGCATGGTCACTGTCCAGAGTCAGCTCAAGTTCAGGGGCAAGGCCAGACCCAATGGCAACGCCCTGGTTCCTGGAGATCGTGGCCTATACACGTGTCTGTACCAGAACGAAGTCAACTCTGCCAACTCGTCGATGCAGTTGAGGATCGAACATGAGCCCATTGTCCTGCATCAATACAACAAGGTGGCCTTCGATATCCGCGAGACTGCGGAGGTTGTGTGCAAGGTTCAGGCATATCCCAAGCCGGAATTCCAATGGCAGTTTGGCAACAATCCCTCACCGTTGACCATGTCCTCGGACGGTCACTACGAGATCAGCACCACCACGGACAACAATGATATCTACACATCCGTCCTGAAGATTAACTCGCTGACGCATTCCGATTATGGAGAATACACCTGCCGAGTGGCCAACACCTTGGATACTATCCGGGCTCCCATCAGGTTGCAGCAAAAGGGACCGCCGGAGAAGCCCACCAATCTGCGAGCCACCGATGTCGGCCACAACTATGTCTCCCTCAGCTGGGATCCCGGTTTCGATGGCGGCTTGAGCAAGACCAAGTTCTTTGTCAGCTATCGACGTGTGGCAATGCCACGGGAGGAGCAAGTGATCCCCGACTGCGCCAATATGGCCAACTCGAACTCGGATTGGGTGGAAGTCGACTGCCAGCGGGATATTCCCTGCAAAGTAACCTCCCTGGAGCAGCATCAGAGTTATGCCTTCAAGGTCAAGGCCTTGAATCCCAAGAGCAATTCTCCCTACTCGAGTGAGATTTTGGTCACCACAAAGGTCAGCCGGATTCCGCCGCCCCTGCAGGTGACCTATGAGCCCAGCACTCGCACTCTGGGAATCGATGTGGGTGCCACCTGTCTGTCCCTCATGGCCGTGGTGGAGAGCATGGTCAATGCCGACACTCCGATGCCCGCCTGGGAAGTGGTGGATACCCTGGAGAACCTGCAGTTGTCCGGCGCTGGGCCCACGCACAAGGAGAAGATCTTGGAGCGCTTGAATGGTGCCAGGAGGCTGGGCGGAGGTCGTGCCTTGGGACACACCATCAGCGACGAGGAGGATAACCATGGACTGAACAGTCTGGCTCTCGAGGATGACAGTCCTGTGGTGAGGGTGAAACTGTGTCTGAGGACGAACCAGGAGCATTGCGGCGATTACACGGACGCTGAGAGTGAGTAGAAAATATAATTTATCCTTGCTAGAAATATTTTCTTGTTTCGAGAAGCTTTCATTGATTGAAAAACTAGAAAAACACTAGAACTACAGCTTAGAAAGAAAAAGTAACCATCGCAAGGGTATTTGAAGAACAATGAAATACAAATGAAAGCAATGTGGGTGAAGGATGTATGCCGCTGGATACTCTCCTGCGATGCTGATGATTTCCATTATATGCAAAGCCATTACGAGCAATTGCACCACTTGAATGGCCGGCAGCCGGCGGACAATCAATCACTCATCCAGCCAACCAGCGAGCGGTTTTCTCCTCCTCCTGCTCCTGCTCATCCACAAGTCCATTCAACCCACAATCCAACCCACAATCCATCCAACCATCCAACCATTCATCCATCCACTTCAACTCCTTGCAATGCATTTTTCATGCCTTCATTTCATCTCGCTATCGGCTTCAGCTACAGTGTTCACAAAAAGGGGGAAATTAAGAGATTATTTACAAAATGAGCTTTAATGTGTCAGTTATGAAAAGTAGCTCTTATTAGGGATGAATAGCTAGAGAAACAGTCATATATTATTCCAAAAATATAGTTAAATTTGATTTATTGAAATTTAAAATATCGAAATACATTTATGGAAAAAATACGGAATGCAGCGCTAAAGTTGATGCAACCAAATTGAAACTATTGTAATCGTATTCAGTGTTAAAAGATTGATATTATCGAAAAATTCGTATAAATTGCAATTTTAAGACTAATTTTTATATGATATATAAGTGAATATTAATTTATCGCACATATAATGTCACTTTAAAGTATTTTCGTGTTTGCAGCCATTCGTATTATTAATGTTTAAAGTTGAAAAGTATAATTTATATGAAACAGTAAAATATAGCAAAATTAAAAGAACCATAACTTGCTCAAAAATAGATTAATTTCAATTCGGAAAGATTTTCTGTGCTAGTTTTTATAAGGTTAAAAAATCTGCAAACTTAGATTTCGAATTTAGAAAATTCAATTTTTTGTCAAATTTTGACAATTTTAATGATGTAACCCCTTATCATTTTTTCAAAAAATGGGAAAATTTTCGAAAAATTATTTTTTAACCGGACATGGCTAGATCGATTCTGCTGTCGATTCTGATCAAGAATATATATGATTTATAGGGTCGCAAACGACTCCTTCACTATTTTTTATACTTCCGACTAAAATTATAATACTATTATTTTAGTCGATATTTTTTGTCAATTTTTGTGACATACGAAAATTTAAAAAATGCATAACTAAGCCAAAACAGCGTTAATTTTAATTCGGAAAGCATTCCTATGTTAGTTTTTATTAGGTTAACAAATCTGCATACTTAGATTTTAAATTTGGAAAATTAAATTTTTTGCCAAATTTTGACAATTTTAATGATGTAACCCCTTATCATTTTTTCAAAAAATGGGAAAATTTTGAAAAAATTTTTTTTCAACCGGACATGGCTAAATAGATTCTCCTGTCGATGCAGATCAAGAATATATATGATTTATAGGATCGCAAACGACTCCTTCACTATTTTTTATATTTCAGACTAAAATTATAATACCATTATTTCAGTCGATATTTTTGTCAATTTTTTGGAAAAAACCTAAATTTTAAAAACTCATAGCTAAGCCAAAACAGCGTTATTTTTAATTCGGAAAGCAGTTCTATGTTAGTTTTTATTAGGATAATAAATCTGCATACTCAATTTCAAATTTAAGAAAATTAAAATTTTTGCCAATTTTCGAAAATTTTAATGATGTAACCCCTTATCTTTTTTTGAAAAAATGGAAAAATTTTCGAAATTTTTTTTTTCAACCGGACATGGCTAGATCGATTCTGCTGTCGATTCTGATCAAGAATATATATGATTTATGGGGTCGGAAATGAATCTTTCACTTTGTTTTTTATATGTGAATGTTTCTTCAACCCCCTTGAGTTTTTCTCCTTGTAAAGGACTCAATCCTTTTTCCTTCAGTGAACTCATTCCGTTCTATATTCTCTCTTTCTTGCCACAGTTGGTCGCCCGTATATAGCGGAGGCTAGTGCCCTGGCCACGCCCACACTGATTGCGATAATCGTGTCCTGCATCGTGTTCGCCCTATTCGCCGGCCTGATCCTTATGTTCTGTCGCTGCAAGCGCAATCAGTCCAAGAAGAGCGCCGCCGCCAAGGATTACGAGATGGACTCCGTGCGGCCCTCGATAGTTGCTGCCCAGCAAAATCAGGCCCCGCCGCCCTACTACCCCGCCTCGGGTCTGGACAACAAGGCCCTGGAGCACTCGATGGATCTCGCCCTAAGTATGGAGGAGCAGAAGACGGCCCTGTATGCCACTCAGAACGGGTACAGCTACCATCCCGGCAGCGGTGTGGTGGGTGGCGGAGGCGTGGGACCTGGAGGAGTTGGTGTCGGGGTCGGCGGAAGTGTGGTCAGCGGCATGGGCGTTGGCAGCGTGGTTGGAGTCGGCGGCATTGGCAGCAGTTGCATGGGAGTCAATGGAATCCCGGGACTTACGGCACACACGATACCAGGAAATGAATGTAAGTGGAAAACATAACTTTTACTTTGATTTATTTATGGATTTTTATGGGGGAAAATAGAAGAATGGGTTTAAAAAAGCATATATTGCTTAAATAGCTTAGAATTCCAGAGAATATATTAGTTTTGTAAGGAGTATATCAAATAATATTGATTTGAAATTGGAAGGAATAGAACATGAGGCAAAACTATTAAAGTACACAAGGAAATTCTATTTTCAAACAATTACGAGCTTCGAAACAAACTAATTTTTAAATCTTAAAATAGTATTTCTTATTAATGAATTAATTTTAAGGTGAAATTCCATATTTCAAGCCTTAAATCTTTCATTTTTATTTGTTGTTAAACCTTCTTCAAGTATTCTTTGCCCGAAAAGGTACCCAAAAATCTGGAAAAAGGTAGAAAAACCAAAAAGAGTCCCAAAAAACCGCAGTGAGAAATACCTCCGGCTGGGAAAAGTCTTCGCGGTTGTCCCCTTTTTTTACCATTTAAAAAAAGCGACGCAACACCTTTGCTCTGAATCAGTTGTGGTGATTTTTCATTGTCCACCAAGAACACATTCAACGCCACAAAAATACATACACTTCCGTACACAAAATGAAAATCCGTGCTGACGTTTAAGGGAAAATTCCGAAGAAGAAGCGAAATGGTTTTCTGAAAATTATGTGTATGTGTGTGGGAAACGGGAAAAGTGCAAAATGGAGTTGAGTGCAAATCGATGATGGTGGCGGCGGGCATTCATCAAGCGCGGCTACGCACCTGCGGGAAAACTGAGGAGGGAAAAGCACTTTCCACTTCCGTTGTAAATTTGTTGAAACAGCAATTTTTTTCTAAACGTTTTCACCAGTTTTTCGTTATTTTTTTTCATCCTGTTTCTGTTTTGTTGCTGTTGTGTAGCACTTTGTAATATACTTTCCATTTTCAATTGTTTGTTGCTGTCGACGCGCACGTCCATTCATCCTGATGGTCCTTCCCATCGACCCTTCCTGAGTTCTCTGTGTGTTGCGGCTTTTCCGAAGGGGAAAACTGGACTCGGGGCTACCTTTTCTGCTTTTCGCCACTCCCTGCTGGCGGTTTCACACAATTCGCCAGACAATTCATTATTAATTGTTCTGGTTTTCGTTTATTTTTTTGTTTTGCCCACTCACACACTTTTCTTTATGGAAAAAGTGCTGGAAGCTTAACCTTTCACATACTAAGGGGGGAAAAGTAATGATGTGCAAATTAAAAATTCCTTTTTTTAACCACAAAAATAGGAAAACCCCAACAGACGCCCATTCTTGGCATTGGACATTGTAAAATTTAATTTTGTTTTAAATTAGTTAAGCCTCAAAATGGCGAGAAAAGGCCAATTAAAATTTTAAGGCGCTTAGTCGTCGCCCGGGGGTGGAGGCATTAGGGGGTTAAAACCGATGAGTGGGTGGTGCTGCAGTGGGGGGCAAACATTGCCACTTAATTGCATTTAAAAGCGATTGTAAGGAAGGCGGCCAAGCAGAAGCAGTGGGAGTTGCAGTTACAGAGCTAATTTGCCAAGTGAAAGTGGCATGAATAATAAAGGGTTGCAGTCCGCACAAAGTCTGGGCAGGAGGAAATCACATCGCAGAGGTAGAAAATGCAGGAAAAAGGAGGGTAGAGGAAGTCCTTTTCCCCCCAAACCCTGCTGCTGCTGCTGCAGCTACTGGCTCCATTTCATTGTGAACGCTAATTGCCGCTTAAGGAGCAGGGTAGCCACAGGGCCGAAGCGCACACGGGGTTCCTCCATGCCATTCGAAAATGTCCTTTGGCAGATGCTAACCAAACCCCAGGCCCTCTAAGTTCGTTTGACACTGAAGAAAAATGTTCTGAAACATTTTTAATATATTAAATTATTTCCCAGTATTTTATGTACATTTAAAAATATGTTTTACAAGCTGCTTTAAATTATTTTCAACATAATTTGCAGCAGTATTTAAATTTTTCTTGCTGTGCAAGGAACCCCCTTCATTTTACACTTTGTCTGCCACGGAGAGTTCTCTCGGTTCATTGTTGTAGTTGCCTGCACTTTTCGGGCTCGTTAACGGTCCTTTGCCCTGCCTGCCAGCCCCCTTTCCATTTCCCATTTCCCGCCCCTCTTATAGCCACGATTGCTTTCGACCTAGGCCAAAAACCTAATGAACTTTGCATGTAAACCGGCAACGACAATAAAAACAATCAAGCAGAGAGCGAAAGTGCAGCAGCCCAGGAAAGGAGATAGGAAAAAGGGAAAGGAGAGCTTTGGGGAAAATTACACTTGCCAGCGAAAACCTTTTAGGAAAATTTAATTAAAATATTTTGTATAAGTAGATTCCAGACTAATAATAAAGGGGATATGTATACCTTAATTTTAAATGAGCAGAAAAGTCAACATTAAATTATTTACCTGAAATATATTAGTTTTATCAATAAACCTGGATAAAACTATATTTTAGACGTAAATTAGTAACTTATAGTAAAGGGGGTATGTATAATGTAATGTTTATCAACCAGTAAAGTCAGCTTTTAACTAAATTACTTCAAATATATTTGCTTGAACAATAAACTTAGAAAAATCAAATACAATTCCTTAACGAAATCACTTTAAACCCACAAGACATTTAATACCAGACTAGCTGGCAAGTTTTTTGCACTCTACCAAATAAAGAATCAGGAGTCAGGCTCTCCAAGCCAGAGTCTGGGGGATATGGGATACGCCCACGGCTAGACGACAACGGCGAGGACATGTCCCTCTGAATAAATGCACGGCGGCGAAGAACAAAAGCAGCTGCTGGCATTTATAAAACCAAATAAATGCAAACAAATGTCGTCGTCGCATATACAGAAGAGCCAACCAACCATCGAAAATAGAGAGGAGGAAAACTACAAACAAAAAAATAGAAAATAAAAAGAAAATGCAGAAAACACAAAAATAACTAAGCGAAAAAAAATAAAAATAGAAGCAAAACAGAAGGAATCTCGCGCTTGGCAAATTTATGCGCTAAATAAATAAAGCCATGAACCCGGGCGCGCGTCGGGCCAACAAATGTCTGCCATGTTCAACTCTGGGCTAGGTTTAGTTTGGTTTTGGCTTTGGGTTTGGGTTTGGGTTCGGGTTTGGGTTTGGCCACCCCGGGATTCTCCCCAGTATGGGGGTGTGTTTTCTATGGGATTCTGGGTGCTCTTCTGCTTCCATTTCTGTTTAGTTCTGGGCTTAAAATGCACCCGGCGCCCTGCTGGCCCCCGCAAAGCAAATAGCCGCAAAATAGTTTTGCACGCCCCAAAAACGCAACCAACAAAAAAAAAAGGGTTGCAGGGGGTGCTAGTTTTGACACTTGAAAAATATTTGTGTAACCTAAGGGCATATTTAAAATAATTTTTTTGGAATTAAATAAAATTTGTATACCAAATTTCAACATTTTCGAAACAAGTAGTTCACAAATAAAAATAGTGAAAATATAATTAAGAAATAAATTTATATTTCGAAGCCTAAATTTGAGTACCCTTGCCGAGTATGAAATCGATTATAACTCAGCCAAAAATGCACCAATTTTAATTCGGAAAGCGTTTCTGTGCTAGTTTTTATAATGCTAACAAACCTGCATACTTAGATTTCGAATTTAGAAAATTCAATTTTTTGTCAAATTTTGACAATTTTAATGATGTAACCCCTTATCTTTTTTTCAAAAAATGGAAAAATTTTCGAAAATTTTATTTTTAACCGGGCATGTCTAGATCGATTCTGCTATCGATGCTGATCAAGAATATATATGATTTATAGGGTCGGAAATGACTCCTTCATTGCTTTTTATGCTTCAGACTAAAATTATAATACCATTATTTTAGTCGATATTTTTTGTCAATTTTTTGGACAAATCAAAATTTAAAAATCTCATAACTCAGCCAAAATTGAATTAATTTTAATTCGGAAAGCAATCCTATGTTAGTTTTTACTAGGTTAATAAATCTGCATACTCAATTTAAAATTTAAGAAAATTAAATTTTTTTTCCAATTTTTGACAATTTTAATGATGTAACCCCTTTCCTTTTTTTCAAAAAATCGAAAAATTTCCGAAAATTTTTTTTTCAACAGGACATGGCTAGATCTATTCTGATCAAGAATATATATGATTTATAGGGTCGGAAATGATTTTTTCGCTGAGTTACAAGCTTTTTACTAAAAAAAATAATATTTTTCATTACCGAAATATAAATATTTCACCAAAAATATTTAGTGTAAATTTTTCCCCGTGCATACTCCTCTGCCTAGTTTTAGGCCAGCTTTAGCTGCCCTTTGTTCCGCTCAATCTCCTAGTTTTCTTTTCTTTTTTTTTTTTTGTCAGTGATTGCCCCTCTCGAACATGTTTGTCTTGTATTCACAGTTGTGAGCGAGCGGAAAAGCGAAAGGGACTGCCAAGGGGTTAAAGGGGATAGCAGCAGCAGCAGCAGCAGCTGGCTATCATCGTCAGCAGCCTTGGCACAGCTGACTGGACGGGCGACCGAGTGACTGACCCGCCCAGCCGGCCAGCCGGCCAACTGACCTAACCCAAACCAGGCGAAAGCAAGCCAAACCAATCTGAACCGAAACCGACCCCAACCGCACACAACCCACATACCGAAGACACAATCTATGAGTTCCAATTTGCTGCCGCTGCTGCTGGCTTTTGTTTTTTTGCAGCTGGCCAAACTAATTGGCTTAAATCTAAACACAGTTGGCATAGAAAAAAGCAGGTGCTGCTGCTGGTGGAAATTCAAGAGGAAATTGAAGGGAAAGTCTGGCAAAGCCCTTAAATGATTATGAAAAGCGTCAAGAAAATACCCTTGACCTGCTGCCGCTCTCACTCTTTCTCTCAACTTGCTTTTCTTTGGGCCAAGAATAAGAAATTCTGTCATGCTCAGCTGATCAGGAACAACACGTTGGAACTCCCGTGGAGAGTTGGCCCCAACAAAACAAAGTTATTTTACTTTCTGCCGCCCTCGCTGGCTTTTCATTCATTAACCCGAAAAAATAGAAAAAAAAGAATCTGAGAAACTGAAGCTGCTGCAACAACTTTTTTACGGAGAAAGGGAAGGCCGAGGGGTGGGAAAATTGCAACACGGCAAGTGCAGGAACTTTGCCACTTGCCCCGCACTTTTCCACCCGAAATTCTGGCAAGGCCCTTGTTGTGTGCCTGCTACATTTAAGCGCATTTAGGGCAAATGCCAAGCAGCAGCAGCAGCAGCCTCCGGCTTCCGATTTTCCAACTCTGCGTCTCCGAGTCGCGTCGCTAATTAAAAGTGCAACAAGGCAAGGATCAGGGGAGCCACCAAAAAAAGGTCACGGGTAGGAAGGAGGTTGCATTTTATAAGCACTGCGAAAATGGTATTCAATGAAATGATTTGTTTAATAGGTGAAAACTAAGGTAGAAGAAAGGGGTTCACAAGGAGGTTTTTATTAAATTTTATCAAGAAATATTTGTAATAATTATGTAAGCTATGGCATGAACTATTTTCGCAATATTTCCATAGCAAACAAACATAGTAAACAAAATGTCCTTCCTTTAAATTATTTGAGTAAACTTTGAGGCTGTGACTTCAAAATGCATTTATATTTTAAAGCAAATTTAGTAAACATTAAAGCAGAAAAATTACACAGAACTAAAATAAAATATTAACAATTCAATTTGTTTCTAAAATTTAAAGGAAAACGCTAATTTTGTACGATTTTAAGCTCAAGAAGCCTCACCTGTTGATCTGATTCCAAAAACTTCCTTTTTGAGACTCTAATATAAAATTATATATTTAATTTTCCCTTTTTAATTTATAATTCTCCTTGATGTCCCTTAAAATTTCCCCCAGTGTATAGTGAGAAACCTAGATAAGTAGCGAACTGGTGCCATTAACACCCTAAAAGCCCCCTGAACACCAAACTGGGCTCGAGAGTTCAGCTGAGATGAGTTGCCTTCCGTTTCGTTCCATTCCCTTCAGTTCAGTTCAGCTCAGTTCAGTTGAGTTTAGTTTTGGGAGGGAGCAGGAGTCGTCAGGAGTCAGCAGGACTAAGCAGGAGCAAGCAGGAGTCAGCAGGAGTAGCAAGCAAGAGGAGGAAGCCCAGCCACGTAACTGGAGAGGAGCCGGAGGAGGCGGAGGCTGTAGCCAGCGCAAGTTGGGTGCTCCCCATTTGCACTTCTTTAACCCTCTGGTGCCGGGGCAGGCAGCCTGCTATTTAGTTAACCGTTAATGGCATTTGAAACTGTTTTTATTGTGCGTCTGCTGCTGCTTCTGCTGCTGCAGCGTGCTGTAGTTGCTGCACAAAAATGTTGCATAATTGTAAGCGCTTCCGGTTGAAAAGTTTGTCGAGTGAATTAGAGGGAAAACTTTCCACCAGCCAAGCACTTTTACATGAAAAGATTTTCCCAGAGCAAACTGCTCGGGGTCTCTAAAGTGGCCGGGGGAGGGGCAGTGAGGAGGAGCTCAGAGCAGAGCGGAGCGGGTTTAATAAGCTGTTTTGGGGGGAAGGGAAACGGGGCGTACTGAGAGGCGTGACTATGCCGCAAACTGTTGTTATTATTTGCTCAAATCAATGCACAAAACTTTGACAAACTTTAATTGCTAAAAATGAAAATAAAAAGGAGAGAAAAGCGAGGAGAATGGGAAGTAAAAAATAAAAATAAAGTGTAGGCAAAATTGCTTTCCAGACAATGGAAATGCATTAAAATTTTCATCAACAACCGAGGGGGGTTGGAGGCGGAGAATTTTTGTTATTTCGGTCAAATATTTTTGGCAAACTTGAGCAATCAAAAGTTGCCGCCGACAAAAGATTTGATGCTTATCAAATTGAAAAGTTTTCCCCACCAGGGGGTAGGTAGGGGTGCCATATTTTGTTGCAATTGCCAAATGTTTTATATTAACAAAAGGCGGAGAGGAGCAGAGACCTACGTTGAGGCATAAAATTACTCAAGCAAATATGCAAATTGCCATTGAGCAAATAAAAACAAATGCAGGAAAAAAGGAAGCAGCAGCGACGACAGAGAAAAACTTCGGTCTGTTCGCATGAAATGTAAATGAAGTTAATATTATTACTGTTTTAGTTTTATGGCTAATCATAAAAATTATCACGCCCACCAAAACGAGGCATAAAAGTGAGCGGAGCGAGGCACAGTCTTAGCACGCGAATTGTAGCGAAAACTGGTCATAAAACCCGGGTGGCCAGGGTTAAGGATGTGGGCTATATAAGGGATATATATGATATATAGTGTATTTGATATGGCATATGGAATATATAGGCATAGTCCCCGAACCACTTGCTATTTTAGACCGAAGGAAATGCGGCTCAATCTGTGGAAATTTACTAAAATCGAACATTTTTATTGCATACTTCTGGGATGCGTGACACAAAATGTTGCCATAAAAGATAGGGCACCGCGAAAAAATTATAGCAAAGAAAACACTGTCTTAAAATTAAAGTTTTCCCTTAAAAAATAACCACTAAACACTTTAAAAGTTTATAAAAATTCAACTTCAATATGAAGAACTGTAATACTAGTTTTTAAAATAGCAGAAACCATTTAAAAAACAAAATCTCTATTTAATTTATGATTTATTTTAAGTGTTTAGTTAAATTGGTAAAACTCATAGAAAGTATAAACCAAAAAAATCTATAAATTTTGAATGGTTACTAAAAACGCAAAAAATAACCCTTTTAGAGGTGACAAATCCCCTAAAATGCAAAAGATTATGTTTTTCCGCCTGCCCCCTTTTATTTTTGTTTTATTTTTCGCTTTGTTTTGGGCACAACTCAAAATTCAAAAAGTTTTGTGTTTGCCGGCAAGCGTGCGTTTAATATTTATGAGTGATTTATCACGATATAAAAATAATAATAAATGCGTTCAGGCGACAGGCACGCACCGCCAGGACAGGCCTCTGCCTCTCGAACAATAAATGGGAATGGCAGGGCCACAGGAGAAGGACCTCGAGTGGGGAAAATAGGAGCACCAGCTGCTCCTCATCAAACGCGGGCCGAAGGACACAGGCTTCTCCTGCTCCCTCATAAAAATTTGTCAAATCGAAGCAAGGGAGCTGGAGAGAGTGGAGGTGGTGGGGTGCTGTGGTGCTTCAAGGGTTTATGACGCTCGGATAGATTTTAAGTGGCCCACGCGGCGTATGCGCAATGTGATGAACTATTAATTACTTGCAAGTCGAGACGAAGCGAAGCCTCCTTTAGGGCAGTTGATAAATTCATTTTATGCCTCTGTCATTTTTATGTGTTAATCAATAAAAATCCCACCCCTTGTATTTTTTGTTTTAGAGCCAGAAAAACTTTTGGCTTAATTTTAATTAAATTTTATTTTACTGCCAAAACGAGCGAAAGTTTTACTTGGCCAAAAGCCAAATAGTCAGTGTTTAACAGTGAAGCTCGCAACATTAGTGGTGCCAAAGATAATAATAATAATATAATTCAATTAATTAAAGCTGAGAAAAATAGATTAAGAATCAAAAGTAAAGTTATATAATTATTTAAATATTTTTGTTATATTATTTAGCAATGTAATATCCTATTTTTTCTCGACATTTGCTATATAAATTAAAGTTTAAATTAAGCTCAAGCAAAAACAAATTTTAACAAAATTTAAGACACTATTTAAAGACTTTCCCATACAGATTTATATTATTTTCACCTATCTGTCAGAGATAGTATGCAAACCTTGAACTCCTTTTTTTTATCTTGCCAAAAAAATACTCATTCATCATTTCTGTTTTTTCCGCTTTTCAACTCTCTCTCTGCATTTTCCAGGGGTCAACATGGGCTACATGGAGAACAACTATTCCAACTCAAACAACGGCGGCAGTGTCAACTCACAGGACTCGCTGTGGCAGGTGAAGATGTCCGCAGCAGCTGTGGGCAATCAGCAGGGAATGGTCCAGGCCCCCCTCAACCAGTATGTGGAGCAGCAGCCCAACTACGGCTACGATCCGTTGACCCATGGCGGCTACGGGGCCGTGGATGACTATGCCCCCTATCCACACCTGACGGCCACACCCAGCCAGGTGGGCGATGAGTATCACAATTTGAGGAACAGCCAGAATCCGTCCCGGCAGGACTACTGCAGTGATCCCTATGCCTCCGTGCAGAAGCCCAAGAAGCGAGTCGATCAGCATTTAGGTAAGCAAATTACAGAGAAAACTAGTTCTAGCTATAGGAAATAGGGAAAGTGTGAATGTGAAAAGTCAGGGAAAAGTCAAGAGAAATATATACCATAGGAAGAAGGCAGAATCTTTGAAGTTTAAATAGAGTTTATGAAAAAGAAAAGGAACTTGTGATGTCAAGGAACCAAGCCCCTTTCTGCCTTAAGCAAAGTAATATCCTTAGAGAAACTATATTAACTCACAAAACAATCATCTTTGGCCTTACTTATCCTTAAATCACTTTCGAACTTCCTATATCTCCCTCAAATTATCGTTAATTCCCCCAGAAAACATCTATAAACTTGTATAAAGTTCCCTTGCAATAAACTCCACCCTAGAATTATAAGAAAACTTATTAGTGGAAAATCTTTGCTCATTCATCAGTCGCCCCTAAGTGAAACAAGCAGCTGAAAGTGAATAAATTCCAATGGAATAATGCTGGAAAATAAATTCCCCACCAAGATGTTCCGCCGCGTGTAACGTGTAACGCAAAAGGCAAACTCCAGAAAATTACGCATAGATTGCGAAGAGATTTGTTAGAGCAACTTTTGCCTCATTTTGATTGATAAACTTTGCAGGGCGCATAGCATATAGCCTAGCCAGCCGACCCAAAGTTTCTATTTTCTGACACATTAAGCTGCTATCATGGAGGCCGAGGGGGTAGAGAAAAAGAGTAAGGTCCTGGCGCTTGGCTTCCAGCTTTACTCAGAGTTTTGGCCTATGTCAAAAACTGGCAACTTGGCCCAAAGAAAATGGCTAGCTAAAGGGAAGCAGGAGCAGGAGCAGGAGAAAAAAATACAAAATAAAATAGAACAAACTTGGGATGGACAACATTTTCTGTTGGCATTTTGGGCTTTGGCTCGCTTTCTCAGTTATGACAAGTTAAGGCACTGGAAATCTAAAATGTTTTGCGCCCTTTTTCCATGCTAATTATAAGGCAACTGGCCAGAGAGAGGGGTCAGAGGTCGCGGTGGCCTGTCGCAAATAAATAATAATATTCCATATACACACATCGGCAATATGTATGCTGTTCGAACAACAGCCACGCCACATTGCTGGCTCCGGCTTAAAGTCTTTGCTTTAAGTTCACTCGAGCACAAAACACCGACCGCAGTAGCAAAATCAACAAGGACGAAAGTTGGGGCAGGATCAGGACAGGGCAAAGGGAGAATGAGGAGCCAGGAAGAAGCAGCTTGTGCCCTTTGGCGTCCACAGCTTGTTTTCTGGTACTGTCTCTATCGGTGTGTGTGTGGGTGTGTGTTTGTTGTGTGTGTGCACTGGTGTGTGTGTTTGTGCAAGTGTGTCTGTCGGTTGTGTTCGAATTTTTGCGGAATCCATTTCTGCCGCATGGCCCATGTTGTTATGCGTGTTTTATTATATTGTGTATACTCTTGAAATAAGGTCTGTTTCTGTTGTTCAAAAAGAGAAAGTAAACTTTAAAAATTATATAAAAAATATTTAAATTATTTGCATTTTGAGTTGAGACTTTTGACTGTTTACTTTTGGGTTGCTTGAACATATTTAAAAAATTATTATAGTTATATTACAAAAATATACCACAATATAGTTCATCATATATAAAAATCTTTTTCAAAACGTATTTAAAACTTTTAAAACTTTTTTTACTTGAGTTTATAATTTGTACAGTTTATTTTTGGTTTAGAAATAATTATTTATTTATTATTATTATAAAAAATATTTAACAGCCTAAATTTAAATAATTTCTGCTGTGCTTCAGCTAATTTCAAATATTGTTAACTTCAATTTCCTTAAACCAATTTCTATAAACCTTCTATTATTAATTTAATCTTTCAATAATAATCTAAACCTTTTATTTACTTTAAAATGAAAATATTTCAAAGAGAGTAACCAAATATTTGCTATTTCACCAGTAAATTCCCTTAACATTTCATATTGTTTTTGTTTCGAGCTACGCAACTGTTTGTTGTTGCTGCGATGCCAATAACACCGCAAGTGTTTTAAAATATTAAATAATAAAAAGCGAACCGAATCGAATGAGAGAGATAGACATAGAGAGAGTGAGTGAGAGAGAGACCAAACGAAATGTAACGGAACCTGGACCCAAGATGAACAGCCGCTGTGAGAGTTTCGGTGGCGACTGTAAAGCGCCAGCGGGTCGTATGCGTAATATTCTCCGCTCCCTTTGTGTCTGTGTGTGTGTGTATGTTTTGGCCACAACTATGAGCGGTGTGTGTGTGTGTGTGTGTGTGTTATCTTTACGCTTTATGAGCACCAAAACCCGACAAAAAAATACATTTTTGGTAGCTGCCACTCTTGTTGTTTCTGTTCCTTCTCTCTTTTTTTATGGCCCAGGACTCGCAGGATGTTATTATTGTTGTTGCTGAATTTTTTTTCTCGGTGTGTTTCATCTTTTCTTCTTTGCTGCGTGCATATAAAATGCAATAAAAAAAGGAAAGCGGGAAGGAGAGTTCACTGGAGGCGACTCTGCTCTCTCTATGACTCTTTTAGGTTTTTCCTTTTCTCCTGCTCCTTTTTGTTTACTGAGGTTAAACGCAAGGCAACAATAAACAGCAACAACGACAACAAAAAAGTATAGAAAAATATAGGCAAGAGAAATGAACAATAAAAAATATTTTCAAAGTTTTTAGAGCAACAAAAGAGTAAGAGAAAAAATATAGAAAAAAGGCTTTATAGCTGTCCAGGCCAGAATCGTTGGTGGCGACTGTTCGTGCATGTCAATAAAATGCACTAAAGCGAGCTACAAGATGCAGATACAAGATGCAGATGGAGGATGCACGAGGCAGCATCCCATCCCCATCCCCTTCCCCTTCCTCTCCCTCCTGGAGAGCCATCAAAAGCAGAAGGGAAAGCGCCTCTGAAGAGGGTTAATCTAGGGGTGGCTTAGGAGGCGGGGCAGAAGAGGCAGCAGATTGACAGTGCTACAATATGCAAATACATCTTCATTACATTGATGTCAGCTTATGCACAGCTTGCAAATGCAACTCAATGTGTGTGTGTGTGTGTGTTGTGATGGTATGTGCTTGTGTGTTTGTAGGTTTAAAAGCTTTTACACTTGCCAAACTCACATTTGAGACCCCTCATCGCTCATTCTATAGCTTTTGGTGGCTTCCTCTGTCCCTGTCTGGCAGCCAGAGAGTTGCTCTGGCTTTTGGGCCATGCAAAATGCAGCTAAATGCACTGAGAACAATTTATAAATTTATATTTTGTCAATTTTTTGGACAAACCAAAATTTAAAAAACTCATAACTCAGCCAAAATTGCATTAATTTTAATTCGGAAAGCAATCCTATGTTAGTTTTAATTAGGTTAATAAATCTGCATACTCAATTTTAAATTTAAGAAGAATAAATTTTTTGCCAAATTTTGACAATTTTAATGATGTAACCCCTTTCCTTTTTTTCAAAAAATTGAAAAATTTTCGAAAATTTTTTTTTCAACAGGACATGGCTAGATCGATTCTGCTGTCGATGCTGATCAAGAATATATATGCTTTATAGGGTCGGAAATCACTCCTTCATTGATTATCATGCTTCAGACTAAAATTATAATACCATTATTTTAGTCGATATTTTTTGTAAAAACCAAAATTTAAAAAATTCATAGCTAACCCAAAACTGCATTAATTTTAATTCTGAAAGCAGTTAAATGTTAGTTTTTATAATGTTAACAAATCTGCATACTTAGATTTTGAATTTAGAAAATTCAATTTTTTGTCAAATTTTGACAATTTTAATGATGTAACCCCTTATCTTTTTTTGAAAAAATGGCAAAATTTTCTAAAATTTCTTTTTTAACCGGACATGGCTAGATCGATTCTGCTGTCAATGCTGATCAAGAATATATATGATTTGTAGCATCGGAAATGACTCCTTCACCTCGTTTCAAGCGTTTGAAAACTGCATTGACTTAATATCTTTTAACAAAATAATTTAATATAAATCTTGTAATTTTGTGAAGAAATTCATTAGATAGGTTAAGAAAAGCATTTAAATATAAAATATTTCAGATAATAATTGAAGATACATACAAATATTTTAATAGTTTGCAAATATCCGTTAAATATACTTAAAAAACATCTTAATAATACATATTTTAGTTGATAATTAAGTACTTACTTTCCTAAAACCAAACGTTTGCCTTAATTGAATTTTTTTCTCTAAATTCTAATATTTATTATACCTTTTCACATACAAAACCATAATATTTCTCACTGTGTAAGTGAGTGATCAAGGGGGTTTTCGGCGTACAACAGCAGCCAAAGAGTCAGAGCCAGTGGGGGATGCATGCATATCTCGAGGCTATGAATGAGCCAGCCGGAGGGGGAATGGGTTGGCGGAGAGGCAGGGAGGCGGAGAGGGGGCTTCTCTTGGCCATGGCCGGAAGGAAGGAAGTCTGCGGCAGGCGCCAAAAAGCTGCGTAAGCAAATTTTTTGCTCATCTGTTAACATGCAAAGAAGGTTACACACAGAATAAAGATGGGTGGATTTCCGGGCTGGATTTCAAAGGGGAGGAAACACACACACACACACACACTGCTGACTGATTGATTATGCAGACTTTTGTGTCAGTTGGTTGAGCGCCTTTGTTTGGTCTTTTGTCAAACAGAGAGAGAGATAGAGCGAGCGAGCGAGACTTGGGGCTCTGCTTGGAAAATGGCTTTAATTCATCATTAAGCAAAAGTGAGACAGAGAAAGAGAGGCGGAGAAAGTCAACCGCAAGACGAGAGAGAGGAGAGATTATCCCAAGCTTTTAGCAGATTATTCAAATTGCTACTTCATGAATATACATAAACGATTTTGATTAATATCGGACCGTTTACACACATGTGTGTGTATATATAATTTTGGCAATTGCTTCAAGGAAATGGGTTACAGGAGTTCATGAAAGGGAAAGGGTTCCTATAGCACATAGTTATATGCTTTAATAACTTTAATAAATATAGATTTCCGAAGGGTAATATTTGTATAAAACAAGTAGAAGCCAACAGACTTTGCCAGTGTCACTTATCTGATGATTTAAGTCCCAAAACAAATCTGTTTTCGCAGTCAACCTCCATTTTCTCTCTTTCGCTGAAAAGCCCATAATGCAGTTTGCTTTTAGGCTAAGCAATAAATGCCAGGAAAACTTATTCAAAGTGCCATAAGAATCTTGTTCTTCCCTGCTGGATAGCTTCCAAATAGTTGCAAGGATGTTGGAATAGAGGGAATCACATAAATCACATGAGTCAGGATTTTTGCAACAAGAGAAACAAAAAAAAAAGGACGAAGGAATGGGGAAACAACAACATGGACTCGGCTGTGGAGTAACACAGTCCACAGCACTAAACACACACTAAGTGGATTTTCCAGAGAAGAGGGAGAGACTCGAGCAGAGATAGGAGACTGGAGAAAGCCAGCAGGCAAAAAGGCAACAAATGATAAGCGCTTTGGCTTCTACACCGTTTTGACCCCTTGTTTCTGCCAGAGGCGGAGGGAAAGTGTCTGTGTTGGTGGGATAAACTCATCTGCAATTTGTTTACTTTCGACGTTTCCGAAAATTTACTAAAAAAGAATGGGTTATTACGAGCTTAGCATAACAAAAAAGCGGGAGAGAAAAACTTGGCCAGCATCCCACGGCATCCACGTGTGGAAAATTTGCATGCAAAGACAGCTCGGGAAAAAAAAGGGCAAGTGGAAAGTGGAAAGCGGCGACCAACAGTGCGTATGCTTAACGCAAAAACGATTAAGTTGTTGAGAGAGACAGACAGACAGACGGAGAGTTGTTGAGAGTCCACTGGCTCAGGCTGAATGGAAATTGAAAAACAGCAGGGAAAACCCTCTTACGAGGAGGGTGGAGGAGCTTGGGGGCGTGGCATACAATAAAGTTATGCGCATAATATCCACAGCTCACGTATTGGCCATAAAATGCGAGCAGGAACCCAAAACAGAGGACCAAATCTTTGAACAGTTGAAAATCTATGGAAAGGAAATAGTTGGTGGAAAAAAGGATTCGCTTTTCCCAGCTTGCTGGCTTTCCCTTTCTCTCTCTCTGTCCCTCTGCCTCCCCATCTTTTTTTGGGTCAAGTTTATGCAGATGCCAAAGTGAAGTGGAGCCAGGCTGATGGAGGGACGAGGTGTGGCGCAACTGGGGGAGGCAGGGGAAAATCCGAGGCGATGGGGCGATGGCGACAAACGCGCATAGGAATTTTCACACGACCAAGAAAAGGCATGGGGAAAGGATGATGAAGAGGGGGGGCGGGAAAAGCCAGTCGAACGAGACGGAATATGTTAAAGAGCAGTTGTTAAAATGGATTTACGTTTTACATTTAGGAAACACGTCAAGAAAATCAAGGAACTTTTCAAAATATATGTATTCTAGGGGCATTAAAACAATACTTTTATATGCTAATTTTTTGGGTAAATCGAAGTTTTTAAGATATCATAACTAAGCCAAAAATGCATTAATTTTAATTCGGGAAGCTTTTCTATGCTAGTTTTTATAATGTTAACAAATCTGCATACTTCGATTTTGAATTTAGAAAATTCAATTTTTTGTCAAATTTTGACAATTTTAATGATGTAACCCCTTTCCTTTTTTTCAAAAAATGGAAGAATTTTCGAAAAATTTTTTTTGAACCTGGCATGGCTAGATCGATTCTGCTGTCGATTCTGATCAAGAATATATATGATTTATAGGGTCGGAAACGACTTCTTCACTATTTTTTGTGCTTCAGGCTAAAATTATAATACCATTATTTAGTCGATATTTTTTGTCAATATTTGGGACAAACCAAAATTTAAAAAATTCACAACTAAGCCAAAAATGCATTAATTTTAATTCGGAAAGCATTCCTATGTTAGTTTTTAGTAGGTTAATAAAACTGCATACTAAAAATAACATTTTAAAAAACTAAAATTTTTATCAATTTTTGAAAACTTTAATGATGTAACCCCTTATCTTTTTTTGAAAAAATGGAAAAATTTTCGAAAAATTATTTTTTAACCGGACATGGCTAGATCGATTCTGCTGCCGATTCTGATCAAGAATATATATGATTTATAGGGTCGGAAACGACTTCTTCACTATTTTTTGTGCTTCAGACTAAAATTATAATACCATTCTTTTAGTCATTATTTTTGGTAAATTTTTTGAAAAAACATAAATTTAAAAATTTCATAGCTAAGCCAAAACAGCGTTAATTTGAATTCGGAAAGCATTTCTATGCTAGTTTTTATAATGTTAACAAATCTGCATACTTCGATTTTGAATTTAGAAAATTCAATTTTTTGCCAAATTTTGACAATTTTAATGATGTAACCCCTTATCTTTTTTTCAAAAAATGGGAAAATTTTCGAAAATTTTTTTTTGAACCGGAGATGGCTAGATCGATTCTGCTGTCGATGCTGATCAAGAATATATATGATTTATAGGGTCGGAAAGGACTCCTTTACTACTTTTTATGCTTCTGACTAAAAGTATAATACCCAGTAAGGATATAATAAAAATGTGGTGTTTGTATGGAATATTTGTTCAGCAAAACCCTAAAATATTATCTATAATACAAAAAGAAGCACTTAATATTTGCTTAGTATATATTACTTTGATATATCTTTAGAAATCCCACCATAAACATTTTTTTCCTGTGCAAAAACAGGTTAAAAAGAGCTCAACGAATTGAGACATTCACACATTTGGTATTTGGCCAAAAAAGCATTTCGATGCGCTACCCTTTTCCTCCTTTTTCTTCCTCCTTCTTTATTTTGAAATTCAAATTCCAATAAATTTTCCAACGATTTGGCACACAAAGCAATCCGAAAGCTGAGCAGACCGAGAAAAAAATGGGAGGGAGGTTGTTAGTGACTGAAATCCTTTGCAGGATTTGCATGGCCAAACGAGACACAGAGAGAGAGAGAGCTGCGGACATGGCTCCAAGTGGCGTTGGCGATGGCGATGGCGATGGGCGATGCGCTTAAATATGCAACAATTTGTAGCAGACAAAGATGTTTGCTTGCCAAAAGGCAGGGAGGGGGTGCCCAGAGGAGTCCTTTGATTATAAATTAATGTCCTGTTTACCAGTGGGCAGACCTGGGCGCTGCCCAAACCAAATGCCAGAAAATGCCTCTCTAATTCGTTTGCAATTTCGGTTGCAATGCAGCTGCAATCCCAATCCCAGTCCCCCGACCCGGGGAGCTGCAATTGGATCTCGTTAGTGAGAGCAATCAACTGGTAAATTAAAACAATTGCTTTGGGGCCAGAAAAATCACCGTCCGTTTGACTGGCTGAGTGTGTGTAGAGCCGAGAGCTGAGAGCTGACAATTTAAAGCTTCGATAAACTACAATGACATGTTATGTCAATCAAAGGAGTGGTAATTAAATTGGTTAACGGACAAAAAGTTTTATAAAATGGTTTAAATCAGTCACATAATAGAATAAGGGATGGCAGAAATTATTATAACGTCGATATACAATCGATATTTTAGTGTTTTTATTTAAAAATGTTTAACAAATAATTATTTTGTTTGATTTATGGAATCTAAATAATCGAAAAAGTACAGAAGTAATCAATTAAATCACATTTTATCTGTATTTTTCCAATAATTAACCTTTTGACGTTCAATGCATTGTTTATCTATATTTATAATCATAGTTTACAAACACATATGCTTTAAAAAATAGCTTTATTTAGAGACAATAGTTATTTAAATTTAAAAAAGATTGGCGTGTGTTTTGTGTGCGTGCGAGTTTGGTTTCATTTTAAGCTAGACCTTAAGCATTCAACATTTTTTAAAGCTTCGAAGCAGTGTCCTAACCTTGGCTATTCTTCTCTATATATCTATTCTTTACGCACACTCATAAATCCTAAAAAACAAATCTAAAAATATGAAATATATAAAAAATCAAATCAATAGCGGACATTATACAGGATGTTACGCTCTAACGGAGCGCGCAGGCTGAAGTAAGTTAATGTCAGAGTCAAGGACAGAAAATATATATCCCACCCCACCGTATCCTGTGATGATGCAGAATTTTTAAGTTGGCTCGAAGTTCAGTTTTTTGCCTATGATTTCGTTTGAAGCCTAAGCACAGACACTCTCCTCCATCCACCCAGCACCGAAACACTCTCGCCGTGTGTTTGTTTTGATTAGCATTTTGTTTTTAATTGTTTGAGCATGACTTTGGCCTTTTCACGCCCATTTTGGTAAACTAATTTAAACAATTTTGTGCCTCTTTTGCCCGTACAGATTCACCATATCACGACGTAAGCGGCCTGCCCAATCCCTACAACATGGAGCATCTGGAACAGGACGAGGTCCTGCCGCCGCAGCAGCACTTGTCCCTCAGCTACGACGAGAGCTTCGAGGGCGAGTATTCGACAACGCCGAATGCCAGGAATCGTCGCGTCATACGCGAGATTATTGTCTAGGAAATTCTAGTTCGCAAAAAACAAAAACAAAAAAACAAATCAGAAAATCCGCACTCGAAAAAACATAACTCTTAACTCTATCGTCTGTCACTCCTTCTCGCCGACATCTACATTTGTTTTTTATGATTTCCCCTGACTGGACTTTCCTGCTCGACTGTTAGCAGACCTTTTGAAAAGTGGCCATCATTTCGAATACTTTTTTTTAAACATATATACATTATATTACTTCGATGTAAGGCTTAGTTTGAGGGATACGAAACGAACGTGTGTTGAGTTTTATTGGCAACGAACGCGATATGCATAGATATTAAATCGATACCGATAGGCATTAGAGTTTCCAATCTATCAGCAACAGCAGCAGCACACACACAACAAAACACACCACACACACACCCCCTGAGGGAAAACCCGCTGGACACACACGAGGAAACAGACAAGAAACCATCACTGGACAAGCACTAAATGTTACGATTTACCAGATAGCAGTTAGGGCTAAATAGTAGTTAATATTAATATATAAATATACGGTCGTCTAGGTCCCAGTTGCAACAAACGAAACGAACTCTAAACTGTAAGGCATCTAATGTTGGAATCGAAACAAAATCTCACACACTTGACCCTAGGCTTAAACGGAAACGTAACTCTTAAGTGATGATTCTTGTCGGTTCTGGACGCAGAACCACAACAAGCTAAGGAGAATAATTTAAAAATAACAGTACGACCTGCCACAAAAGAAGAAAAACAAGAAGAAAAAAAACCAACAAAAAAACAAAAACAGAAAAAAAGAAACAGAAAATTTAACGTAACTTAATTTTAAATTTTTAAATAAATTTGAGCAAGAAACGAGAGCGATAAAGTGTTGCTTTAAGTAAGTTAAAACTAAAGTACAGAGAACTTTAAACAAACAAAAACGAATTATTACAAATAATTGAAAAAAGCTAACAAAAACAAATACAACTCCCAACTCCAATCTGAAAACTTTAATTTAATTTACAAAATGTTTAGTAATAAATATTTAATCGAGGAATCGAGTCCTGTTTTCCATTTATGTTTTCGAGCTTTGTGTTGAAAAATTCAAAATTTTAATTGTGGTAATAAATTGTTTAATTTTAAGCCAATTAGAAAACGATTAATTAAGTTATGTTTTAACCCGCAGATATTGAGTTGAATATATATATATTTAAATGTTTTGTTTGTGCATTGCGTTGTGTTTTTTAAGTCCGTTTAACAAGTGTTTTTTGCAACTTTTTGACACACACACACTCAGACGCAGAGGCGGAACATTTTTTGTAGCTAAGATTTAATTGTAAATACATCTGTAATTTGTATATATTTACTTGACTTGCAAAGTAAATAAGCAGCAGCGGCAACTTAAATTAAATTGTAGTTAATTTTAAACAATTTCGAAATGAATTTAACTAGTAAGCAAATGTTTAAGAGCAAATGCCACAAAAATAAAGCAACCGACGAGGAGAACGACTTAAGGAAAACCCTTAAGAAAAGTCTCGTTTAAATGAACAAAAAACACAAAAATATAAAAACAAAACATAAGTAAGGAGAATACGAAATGAGAATCTTTATTATATAAATTATACACTCTAAAACCAGATAAGCGAATATACATTATATATATATATATATATATATATATACATATACACTTACATATACATCTACTTATTATTTGTAAATAAGTAAAGCATAAATTTTCATTTCAAAGAAGAAAAACACACACACACACCCATTAAAAACTATGCAACAAAAAAAAAGGAAGAGAAACTAAAATCAAAGGAAATTTTTTATTTAGCAAAAAATATTTATACATGTGTATATTTTGCAATTTGACTGACAGCACAGTGCAAGTGGAAAAACAATACGAGACACGAGAGAAAAACACAATTTGGAGCAGAAATAAATCAACAAAAAAACAAAGCAACAAAAACAATGAGAGATAGAACACACACACACAACACAGAATTCGATGCCCTCGGGCTGTGGCTGTTCAAACAATAAAACACTTTGTTAACTATTTTGTATGCATTTCTGATTTCTCATTCAAATCCAACAAATTGCCACCACCAGCGGAAAAGAAAGCATTAGCTAAAATATTTATGCATACACACACACACGATACACACACTCACCACATACAGCATAAAAACAAAACATATAATATTTTTTTATTCAGTTTTAAAACGAAAGGTAAAATAAAGCGAAACATCAAAACAAAACAAAACAAATAAAGAGAACAAAAAAATGCGAAGAATTTAAATTAAATGTCTGCGTTTTGATTTGCGGTGCGTCCTGGGAAATTCCACAGGGGGCGTGGCATTAATAACAAAAAAAGCGAAAAAAATGGAAGCATCATCAGGAGCAGCAGCAGGGGGAGAAGGAAGAGAATCCCAAACAGCAGCTGCAGGCGTTGCATAATGTGCCATGTTTAAGTTGATTGGCACCAAATTTATAGCATGCAATTTGACTTAAGTGGCAGTGCACTCCCGGCTCCTGGCCCCCGGCCTTCCGCTCTCGGGCACTCTGGCAACCCTGGCTGGCGGCGCCGGAAGTAACACGACACTGACATTTTAATTTAGTGCCAAGCGCAGGACCCCCAACGAACCCCCCTCCTCGCCAGCCACTGCGGGGAGAGCATTTCTCTTCCTGTTCGTGTCACTTTTGCAGTTTTGCGTAAGAAACGAAAGGCAGCCACTTTGACTACCGCTGACAGTTGTTTGGGTGGCGGGAGGGGGATAGGGAAAAGCCCCAGGAAATGCGGAGGCGGGGGTTGGAAAACTTCAACCATTCGGTGCAAAATCAAAAGGAAACGATTAATGAGCGGATAAGTGGATTAAAGTACATAAAGTGAGTATAAATTGAGGAAATATTGATGCAGAATTTGATGGCACTTCAAGAAAACTAAAAGGCAATTTAAGAAGGTATGAATAAATATTTTATGAGACTTTTTAATCCCTGATTAGGGCTTTGATTCTTCAAGCGTAGCTACACAAAAACTTAGCTATTACCTTTATTTTAGGTATTACAAATGTATTTCTCTTGTATTTTTTCTAATTTTTATAAAACTATGACACCTGCGTGTCACTATTCTGTGCCAGCAAAAAACCTGATATGGAATTTAGATGAATTTCTCTCGACGTTTCACTCAGGTTGCAGTTTTTTGTTAAAAAAAAATAACAAAAAAAATGTAGGCCACAGAACAGGAACAGAAACAGGAACAGGAGCAGTGGCAGCTGCGGTTCAGCTGGAGCCAGGAGCTGTCAGATGTCCCATATACGAACTCACAAAGGAAAAAGGGAACCACAGCCAAGTCCACATCCACACAGCACTGGAGCGAAGAACCACAGTCACTCATTCATCCATTCATATCTCGGTGGCGGCTAAACAAATGCGGCATATGGAAATTCATTTACTCCTCTCACAACCCCTGGAACCCCTGAATCCCGGAACCCTTAACCCGATGGGATGGCATTCCGTCCAAATGGAGGCTCATCCAGCACGTAGAGGCGCCACAACCGCCGTCAATTAAAGCGCTGCCGGTGCCGCCTAATTGGATTTATGCCACATTTATATGTGTGTAGGTGTAAATTCGTGGAATTTGCGGGGCAGCGGAAGAGCTCGTGCTAAAAATCAGTAGGATAATGAGCGAGAACTGCCTGGTAACAGGCTGAACCACAAACTTAATGCCCCCTCTCGGGCAGCAGCAGCAGCAGCAGCAGCAACAATTGCAACTTGGCACTAACAACTTTCGAGGACTTTAAATGAAATTACGCGAAAACTTTCGTCCTGCCATCAGAAATGGCAACTTTTTGAAGAGATCGCCCCGGCGTCGACGAAACGGAGGCTCGGCATCCAAATCCGTATCCCGGAACATCCGCCGAAGGCACGCCCCGTGGACATAATGAGATTCATAAATTACCACAAACTAAAGAGAGCCGATAAGTAGTTCCACCTCTTACATAACTAAATGCCAACGCAACTTTAAGGGAACAGGGGTGGAGTCGGAAAAGGAGTTATCTTTTCCTATCGTGCTCAGTATCATATAGAAAATATAGTACATTTTGTTGTATTAACATGTGAAATATCGAAAAATATCTCTTTATATCGATAATTAATCGAAATTTAAAACGAAACCAAAAAGAAGGCATTGAACGTCAAAACATTGATGTCTAAACAAGGCTTTAAACCAATCTATGCGGTTTCCTTTGGCCTTTTAAAGTGTGTCTAAAACACCAAACATAAATATATCGCAAAATATTATCTCACATAAAATAACATCGATACATAGAATAGATACATATATCTATCTTATAGATATATAAAATATAGATATAAAAATTTCTATATTATATTATGTTTTATATTTTATGGTAACAGCATGTATTATCAAAATATCAATAATATATTTAAAGAATAAACTACTTAACATTTGTACAATCAAGTAATTTAAATTTATAAAAATATGTAAAAAATAACTAAATGTATCCACTAATAAGCACATTTACATAATAGCAAATTATGTATAATATTTTAAACCATTCGCTTTCCTAAATCAATGCCAAATTCCCTCGCTTTAGGGAAATTACCCAACTTCTAGATATTGAATTTCCTGGAATGGGGGGCACCTAGCCGCCCCTGGCATCCTCCCCCCTCCAATTTCTAGGTCACTGCCCCAGCACCATGCCCCATTCTGTTTGGCCTGTGTTTGTGTATGTGCTCTGCGGTCATTGGTTTGTAATTAATGCGACCAGAAGCTGACCACAGAGCGACTTGGCACGCCTGCGGCGGCCTAATGTTGCACGAACCCAAAAGCCGGACGCAAAGCAGGAGCCGCCGCGTCCAGCCTCCTTGCCGCGCCACCACACCTCCACGTGGAGTCGCAGCCGAATTCGGAGGCATCCACGCCCGTCTGCGGTGGTGTGTTGAGTGCTTTTGTGTTTAATTTTATTAATTATCGACGTAATCTTTGAAGTTGCCGGCGCAAACTCCTGGGGAAATTCAACTTTTGTCTGTTTTGGCATTTGGCGTGGAAAGGGAAGGCCTCCCATCCTCCATCCATCTCCCACAAGTAGAGGCGCCTCCATTAATCGCGTTAACTCGAACGTGTGTGTGTCTGTCTGCCAGTTTTTGGCGCGAAAACCTCCTACACACACACACACACACGGAGAGAGAAAACTCAGGGGGGTAGAAAGTTCCAACCAAAACCCAATTAGATTTTAGCATTTGCAAAGGGAACAGAGGAGCTCTATGCAGGGTTCAGAAGGAGGGGTACAGCTGATGATCAGGAAGTCAAGTTTTGGTTTAATTTAATCTAATGTCTTATTAATTTATTTATTGCCGAACTAACTACTTGATTTGTTTGAAGTTTATATTATATAGATCGATCTCAAGAGCTTATTTACTCAAATTGGCTATATTAAGGAGTAAGAACCTACTCCACTTTATTTATAACCCAAAAATAACTAGCCTAGTCATAGAAATCATTTGCCAAAAATCTACCAATTTGATTTGATTATGTGGGTTGCCATGCCAAGCCTTATTTCTCCGAATTTTCAACCTTTTTTGGAAAACTGGCCCCTTACCTTACGGAAATATGGAAAGAGTGGCACGCGGGCTTTCCCTGGCAACAGCTGCTCATTTGCCGCTAATCCTGGGCCACTTTCTCTGGACCCCCTGAGTGTGATTTCCAACATTCGAGTTGGCTTCTAGCTTGCCCATAGCCCATGGAAATTGGCATTGCCAGGCAACTGGGCAGCATTTTTGGTGGTTGGCCTGCGCGTAATTTGAGCGCAAATATTGAACGTGGGGAACGTGGTGGGAGAGGAGGGAGTGTGCTGGCTGGCACACATGATCTGAGACAGAATGCACAGGCAGAAATTAATTCTTAATACCGGACGGAGAATATTTTTTACCAAGTTTTAGGTATATATATTTCTTGTATTTATTTTATTTGATAAAAAAGTTTGGCTAGTTGCCATTAACTTCGGAAAGTTTAATGGTGTTCCCTTTGTCTTTCTACCCTTTGAAGCGTATTTAATTTCAGTCAGAAGCTCCCAAAGCAATGAAGGAGTCATTTCCGACCCTATATATCATATATATTCTTGATCAGCATCGACAGCAGAATCGATCTAGCCATCTCCGCTTCAAAAACAAAATTTCGAAAATTTGTCCATTTTTTCAAAAAAAGATAAGGGGTTACATCATTAAAATTTTCAAAAATTGATAAAAATTTGAATTTTTTAAAATGTTATATTTAGTATGCAGATTTATTAACCTAATAAAAACTAACATAGGAATGGTTTCCGAATTGAAATTAACGCTGTTTTGGCTGAGTTATGAGTTTTTTAAATTTTGGATTGTCCAAAAAATTGACAAAAAATATCAACTAAAATAATGGTATTATAATTTTAGTCTGAAGCACAAAAAATAGTGAAGAAGTCGTTTCCGACCCCATAAATTATATATATTCTTGATCAGCATCGACAGCAGAATCGATCTAGCCATGTCCGGTTAAAAAATAATTTTTCGAAAATTTTTCCATTTTTTGAAAAAATGATAAGGGGTTACATCATTAAAATTGTCAAAATTTGACAAAAAATCTAATTTTCTACATTTAAAAACTAAATATGCAGATTTGTTAACATTATAAAACCTAGCACAGAAAAGCTTTCCGAATTCAAATTAATGCTATTTTGGCTGAGTTATGAGCTTTTTAAATTTTGATTTTACAAAGAAATTGTTTTATAGAAATATCAATAAAAATCGATTCAAACAATGCGAATATTTTAACGACTTTATGATCGATATCCGTTTGATAATATAATTTGATTTCACTGCAAGGGTATAGCAACATTAACCTACGAACCTACGTTTTATTTCTTGTTTTCCAGTAATTGCAATTAATATATTTAATTCCTTAACTTTTTTAATAAAATTATATATATTATTTTTTTATTGAGATCTATGTTGCTTAAATAATTTCCTTCTGCGTGATATATTTTCCACAGTGTAGTAAACACCCTTCCCCCTTTGATAAGAAGCATCTCGAGTCTCGCGCCAAGTCTCCCCTAAATTCCAACCCTCCACTGGTTCGCTGATTGTAATTATGAATGAAATTTGAATTGCAAGCGGAGAATCGAGGAACGGAGAAACGGAGACTGGGAATTGGCTACACTTTCCGCTGCAGTCGATGGACACGTGGCCGCTGCTCCTGATCCCCGGTCACGTGGCCGGCCTTCAGAGCCAAGCTGAATCGGAGAATCCTCCAACCCCCCAACCAGGCCACCCCATTCAAAGTCCCACCCTCCGCAGCCGATGACGACGGAAGTGCCAATAAGTAGTTGTCAATATTGACTGATTATCTCGACACGGCGAAAGTGGGAGTGGAAAGCAGCGCGGGAGAAATGGAGAAATCGGGCAGTCGTGATTGCGAGTTGTTTGAGACTTAAGCGGAAGTAAACATAAATCACGGCTGCGATGCCGGCGATAGCAGGAAGGTCTCTTCTCTACTCTTCTCTTCCCTGCTCGGTCTCCGCTTGGTCCCCGCTTGGTCCCTGCAATTATTTTGCCAGGAGATGGCAATAATTTCAGATGGCAGGCGACAGGAAGAAGCTGCTACCATTTAGTTCCATCTCCCTGCCATCTCTGTTCCGGCAGGAGATGCGCATAATTGCATTTGAATGGCCACCAGCTGCCTTTCGCAACTGCACTCCCAGCTTAGCGGTGTAACTCCGGGGGATGAACTAAACGATGATTTTATCAATCACTGGGATTACCATTCGATTTGGGGGGACAGAGATATATATCCTGATGACTCTGATTTAGGGGGCATTAGCCGGAAGCCAGCAAAGGATCTGTGTGGCTGATCTGGGTATTATGGGGAAATACCGAATATGGTATCAGGGAAATACCGAAAATGGCAGCAAGTCTCTAAGCTACGAAACACTCTAGAACATTCGCTCAGGAAATTATTAAAAATAAACTCAGCTTAATGATAAAATTATTTACAATGTGATGAAATCACTTACCCCAAAGCATTTCGCTTATCAATGAAGAATGTCTGGTCTCAGCTCTCAGTATGGGTTTAACTTTTCAGATGTGTAGTTGTCGCCGCAATGGAATTTTTGTGCGTTCTCTCAGCAATCTTTGCGTATTTCATTCACCAAGCACTTGGGTACTGTGAGAAGCCCGCGGATCTGGTACATGGCTCTGGAAGGAATTTTCCAAATAATAAATGGATTTTTGAATGTGATCAAGGTTATGCACTTCAAGGAAGATCGGAGATTACTTGTATAAATGATTTACTAAGAGGAGAACGACCATTCTGTGCCAGTGAGTGTATAGAAAAGATAGAAGGAATCTAAATTCCAAAGATTCATTTTTTAATTAAGCAAATTTCTAATAAATACAATCCTTCTCTAATAGAACCTGGCTGCAAAGAACTTGGGACTCCAAAAAACGGAAAGCTTATTAACCCGGAGGGATTAAAGGCAGAGATCAAGTGCGACAAAGACTACGTTTTAGTTGGTAACAAGTTCACTTATTGCGATGGCAATGACTGGCAGTTCCGTTTAGGAACTTGCCAAGGAACTCTGAACTATTCTTGCGATTTTGAGAGTGAAGATCTCTGCGGTTGGACTTTCCCCCACAGTAAGCCGCAACCTTGGAGCCGAATCAGCACATCGTCCAATTTCCATTCCACCAAGACGGGTTCCCAGCGGGATCACACATTCCAGAACCATGGCGAGGGGCACTTCATTCGAATGGAAACCCAGAGCGGAGCTGCGGGAAGTTACCACTTTGAGTCGCCAGTTTTTCCGCAGCACCTGAGCTTGGGAAATACCACATGCTTCCAGTTTCACTTTTTCATGTTCGGCGAAGGAGTTGGAGATCTATTTGTGTCGGTGAAACCAGCGTCCATGCCCGTCGTTGAGATGTGGAAGAACTTTGAGAACAAGTAAGAGAAGAATCAATGCGAATCTTAATAAATAACACAAAATTAAACAAGGTATGTCCTCAGCTCTACCCAATTCCAAAAGTGCGGAAATCTGGGCAACAAATGGTATGAGCACTCCATTCCCATTGCCGAGATGGACGAGGACTTCCAGGTCATATTCACGGTCACGGATGCCCAGTCTCGTTTTGGGGACATTGCCATCGATGATGTCAAGTTTCTGATGACGGAGGAAGAGTGTAAAGAAGCCTTTGTCGTAAAAGATCCTTGCCCACCCAAACCTACTACTCCCAGTGGAACAATAAATACAATTAAGTTGCACATGTCTAATTTAGAATTAATTAGTTTGGCAGTCCTTATAATGTGGCTTTAAGTTTTAATAAAATGTACAAATTGAAATAAATAAATATTAAGCTTTATAAAGCATTATTTGTAACCTCGTGTTTCCGCTTGTTTCAATTGGTTAACAAACATGGGACACATTTCGAGTAAGTTATCAAACCTATTACACAATTTTGTGTAATAAAACCCCAAGGTCAATTGTCAGTTATTGCATTATAAATACAGCTTGCTTTCTCGCATTATTTAATACATTTATCTGAGCTACAGTGAATTCTGAGTAAACGACGACATAGGTCTTATCCCGGCATTTTGCAATCGTTCGAGAACTTGGCACTTAAAAACCCACTCGTAGTCACTCGCCCCGATATCCTCTCCTCTCATTCGGTTGTAAACAAGTAGCCCGGACAGGGAATTATCGGGACAAAGTCGTATCTTCAAAGAGAAGCCCAAGCCGGCATTGCGTTCTATTGATAAGTCCGGGCCCGAGCTCAGTCACTCTTCCGCTTTTGAGTTATCCACACGTAGCTACGGAATGGAATTTTACTGGGTCCTCGGATTCGGCCTGCTCCTCATATACGGAGCAGTTCCCACAAATGGACGCTGCGAGAGGGGATTGGTCCTGCAGCATGGCTCTACGCTCTTCCGGTCCAGGAATGTGGTTCGTTTCCGGTGCAATCGTGGCTATACGCTCCAGGGAAATCAGATTGCGACCTGCGACAGCAATGGCCGGCTCAGGGGCGAGAGACCCTTTTGTGCCAGTGAGTGGGGAATATCGAAAGTTGCCACAGCCATAAGACTCTTGTATTTCTCACAGAAACCGGTTGCCCGGAGCAGGATACCAAGGACACCGGGCTCGTGATCAATCTTGGTCTAAAGTCGGTGATCGTTTGCCACGACGGTTATGTCCTGGTGGGCAGTCGGGCGGCATATTGCGATGGAGAGCAGTGGAACACGCAGCTGGGCTCTTGCCTCAGAAGCAACCATACCCAGGATCATTCCTGCGACTTTGAGAGCGAGGACCAGTGCGGCTGGGAAACGGAGACGACATTCCGGCGTCCCTGGAAGCGGGTCAGCACGGTGGCCGAGTTCCATTCGGTGAGGACGGGACCCCAGCATGATCACACCTTCCGGAACCAGTCCGGTGGCCACTACATGCGCATGGAGACGGAGAGCGGTGCCTTCGGCAGCTATCACCTCATCTCACCGATCTATCCCAGGGCCTTGAGCCTGAAGACAGCCTGCTGCTTCCGCTTCCACTACTTTATGTACGGCGAAGGAGTCGACAGCCTGGTGGTGTCCGTGAAGCCGGTCTCGATGCCTATAGCCAGCATGTGGAACCGGTTCAGGGCCAAGTAAGTTGCTCGTCAACGGATGTGCACTGCGATAAGAGCAAGCACCCACGCAGAGAATAGTAATGAAGAAATATTTCTAAATTTTCCCCGATTAAATATGTATACAACTGTTTCGCCTTTAGCTCCAGTAAGTTCGAGATGACCGGCTCCCAGGGCACTGAATGGTTTGAGCACACCATCACCATCGACGAGATGCAGGAGGACTTCCAGGTGGTTTTCACGGCCACCGATGCCCGAGCCCGTTTTGGCGACATCGCCATCGACGATGTTAAGCTAATGACAGGCAGCGATTGTGGAATGGGTGAATTCACCACAACCACGGAGATAACAGACTCTACCGAGCCGGAGCTATTTTTTTCGATGATGAACTGCACCGGTCGGTGTGGACAACCGTTGAACCCGAAGAATGTTATTATGTTCTCCAAAAGGGGTCTGACTTTGGGCTGCGGCTGTGACGATGACTGCACGTTCAATGACAATTGTTGTTTGGACTATGTCGAGGAGTGTGTAAAGGGAATATACACATCCCCCAATGATTATGACGTTACTTCCCCAACACTTGCGAGCACTACACCAACAACTACACCTACAACTATACCAACAACTACACCAACAACGACTACTAAAACTACACCAACAACTACACCAACAACGACTACTACAACTACACCAAGACCTACAACAACGAAAACAACAACAACTACTACCACTACTACTACTACGCGCAAGCCTGTTGTAATAACCACTAGACCAACAACAACAACAACTTCAACAACACCTAAGCCCACAATAAAAACAACAACCTCCAAGAAGCCAGTAACAACAACGAGAAAAATGCAAGTGAGCACAATAACAACAACGCGAAAAACAACAACTAAAAAAATGATTACAACAATAACGGCAAGTATACCAACAACGGGAAAAATGAATACAGACATGACAACGGTTGTAAGCAGACTTATCAAAGGTAAGAACATAATATTACCATTATTTAATTATCTGTTTTAAATATTCCAATCTTGGATATGAAGGTATCTACAATATCATGATAATATTATATAACATATATATCTAACACTCGACAGTCACCACCACTAAGCCGACGAATAAGCGCATTACTTGGAAGGTGGATCCGGAAGATATTGCCGGACATATGCCCGTTAACGGAAATTCGCCCAATCCGGCCTTGGTGGTGCTATATCTCCTCATCGCTGTTGTTCTGGTGATAGTCCTTGGCAATGTCACCCATCGATGGGTAATCCCACTTGCTGATGGAAACCGCCGGAACGAGAAGTCAGTTAGCTTCAGGAGAGCAATCGCCAGTCTAAGGAAGCCGGGTAGATTTTCCAGGAATCGTAGGAGCGGCATCGATCAGCCATTGTGCGATACCGATAACGAGGATGGTGATTACTTCGAAACGGACGGCACGAGATTCGAGGAAATGGGCGTGGACATACGGAATGTGTCGGATCTATAAGGGCGCCGCGGGCCTCTAAACTAACCTCTTCAATAGGGGACGCCCAGAAGTTGTCCCTTATCAACGTTGTATATGCCTATTGTATAGGAAAATTTTTAACCAATTTGTGCCAGAAAAATTACCATATAATATATTTGTGAAAGGAAAATTCAGAACACTAAAGACACTAAAAACAATAATAAAACAAATAATAAATGACAAGTATTTGTACCCTTATTGCTCTGTAGAGAAAAAGTAAAGCTTGAAGAGAATGCCAATCAATAATTACATTTAAATAGCAGTAATTTATTCTACCAAGCAATTAAAGCACATTTAACTGCAAACAATTAAATTCAAACAAAAGCAACCCATTTTTTAAACAAAACCATCGGCCATCAAACCGATCCTAGCATTGCCTAAGCGTGTGTAACGAAACGGATCGAAAATGTTTCAAAATTTGAAAGTATGCATAGAAATTAATTTTAAATGTTTAAACCTTAAAGAAAAACAACTGCAAATGATATTATTTAAGTTATAATTTTGTGAAATAATCAGATAAAAGACCTGATTGCTTATTTTAGAGTTCCATAAGCATTAATGGTGACCTTCTTGCCCTCATTGAAATACCAATTACTAAAGAATCCATATTCGCCCTTTGGGAATGGCAAGACCCTCGTGAGGTGATCGTTCATGTGCGAAATGGAAACTTTGTCGATTATAATGATCTGCAAAATGCATTGAATTACAAGCGAAGGTATATATTTTCTCTTTGATGTACTCACGTCAAAGGGACAGGAATGATTTACATTGGAAAAGGGTAAGAAGAGGCCATAAAAAAACCAAGCCACAGGTGATGAAGTAGGATTCTTTATAAGTTTGCAGGCATCAACTGTGACGTTATATAGAAATGGCTTATACCCATTGAGTTTTTTATAAAAGGCCAGATTAGCCTGCGATGGGAATTAAAATCGGTTACTATACATTTTTTTTTTATCAATAAATTGTATCATACCTTGATTTTGTTGGCGGGCCCCTGATTAAATTTCAGTGTAATCGATGCATATTTATATGTTCGATTTACGGATTTTATAAGACAGTACTCAAAGGAGCAGAAGGATTCATCGAAACAAGTGCACTTAATATTTGTAAACTCAAAGTCGGAGTATGTCTTGGAAAAAAAAAAGAAAATTAAGCTTGTGTTTTCAGAATTATTGCTGGTAACCTAACTTGACTGATCAACGAAATAATCAGAAAAACCCGTATAAACACAAGTGGTACGCGCACCATTGCGAATGGGAATAATGGTACAAACTACGAATGAAATCACACAGAATGATTACTTTAACATATAATAGCTCAATTATAAATTGTATCTGGTGTTTATGTTCATTTATTTGAGGCCGTTACTATTTAAATACAAATCAGATTGATTTAGGATAGTGTTCCAAATACATTTACGGTGGCCCTCTTGATTCCGTAGGCATACCAAATGCTGAAGAATCCATATTCACCAGGGGGAAAGGGCAAGACTTTCGTGAGTTGTTCATTTATGTGGGAAATGGGAGCCTTTTCGACTATTAAGTCGTTCTGGAAAATGTACCCAATAAGAAGCGGAGCTATTTATTTTACATCGAGACTACTCACGTCATAGGGACAGGTATGATTCATATTGGAAAAGGGTCCAAAGAGATTGTAAATAAATGCTGCCACCGGAGATGAACTTTTGTGCTTCAAAAATTTACAACCATCGATGGTGACGTTGTAGAGGAATGGCTTGAAGCCGTTCAGGCGCTTGTAAAGAGCAAAGTTTACCTGCAATCGGAATTGAGATCATTCAGTGTTTTCCCTAATATCCAGAACATACTTTTACTTTGTATATAGGTCCGTCGTGTATTACCGCCTTTATAGATCCATATTTGTAGGTTCGATTCACAGACTTCAGGAGGCAATAGTCAAACGAGCAGTAGGAATCATTCAAAGAAGTGCACTTAATGTTTGTGAACTCGAAGGCTGAATGGGTCTTTGGAAACAGCGTGACAAGGTTATACAATTTATAGAAATACGTTTAGTAACCTACTTTACTGATTAGAAAAGTGATCAGAAAAACCCGAAGAAACGCAGAGAATTCGTTAAACATCGCGACCGTTGAAGAATCGTGAAAATAATGTTTACTGCCAATATGTGTAACGTGTTTAATACATATAGTGTTCTGAATAGTATTTAAACTATTCGTAATACATACAATTATTTAATAATTTAGCAAAGTATTAACAACCTTTCAATCAACTGAGCATAAAATAGATTAAATAGTTGGAGCGGAAGGCATTAGCTTGGTTTTTGTATAATATAATTGGACGGTGATAGTAAATATTACGCTTCAAAAGGTATACTGGCTCAGTTGTTAAATAGAATCCAACAACAAACAAGCTAAGAAATGTTTTATAGGTTTTTATAGGTTATAGGCCAGCCATCGGGTCAAAATGATCTAGGATAGTGTTCCAAATACATTTACGGTGGCCCTCTTGATTCCGTAGGCATACCAAATGCTGAAGAATCCATATTCACCAGGGGGAAAGGGCAAGACTTTCGTGAGTTGTTCATTTATGTGGGAAATGGGAGCCTTTTCGACTATTAAGTCGTTCTGGAAAATGTACCCAATAAGAAGCGGAGCTATTTATTTTACATCGAGACTACTCACGTCATAGGGACAGGTATGATTCATATTGGAAAAGGGTCCAAAGAGATTGTAAATAAATGCTGCCACCGGAGATGAACTTTTGTGTTTCAAAAATTTACAACCATCGATGGTGACGTTGTAGAGGAATGGCTTGAAGCCGTTCAGGCGCTTGTAAAGAGCAAAGTTTACCTGCAATCGGAATTGAGATCATTCAGTGTTTTCCCAAATATCCAGAACATACTTTTACTTTGTTTACAGGTACGTCGTGTAATACCACCTTCATAGATAAATATTTGTAGGTTCGATTCACAGACTTCAGGAGGCAATAGTCAAACGAGCAGAAGGATTCATCCAAAGAAGTGCACTTAATGTTTGTGTACTCAAAGGCTGAATGGGTCTTTGGAAGCAGAGTGATTATGTAAGGTACAAGGGGCGTAAGGATTCTTACCTACCTGACGAACCACAAAAAATATTAGAAGAGTCTGAATGAAAAACTCGCGAAGCATTGCGACCGTCAAACAAGATCACAGCGTATAAAGTAAAAGACTGAACTTTGAATACATTTATAAAACTCCAAATAAAGTTATTTATTCAGAAATGAATGCATATGACAATAATAATTATAGATAAATTTATTCGAGCATATAGATTTGCGCAATCTTCTTAAACACAAAAGGAATATATATATATTTACAAATGCATTAAAATAAGCAATTGTTTTGAGCACAATTGCTAAGTGAAATTGCCCTTGTCCGTTTTTAATAATTTAGAGACAGACAAAAACAACTCGAAAGGGTTTGGCAGAAAAACCTCTTAGAATAACTATGACTAACCCAATCAAATTAGGTTATTTGATGTTTGTGAAGAGGGGAGAAATTTCTTTCTCAACGCAGGTCACAGGTGGGAAGAGGGTCTCCCATCGAACAAAGTTAACCCCCAGGAATGAATCACTTTTGGGCGCATTTAACGAGCATCGAAAAGGGGCGCCGGCTCGTGTTCTCCTACCCCGGTCTCCGCAGCCTCTAATCAAATCTTGTGGGGAGTGTCAGTTACTCGGAGGATTGCCCTCGGGCTCCCTGGCTCCTTTTCCTCTAATTTCCCTCCTGCAGATGCTGATGCGGCTGTCAGTCAGTCAGTTCCCCAGTCCGGAAAGTCCTGTGTTTTTACAGACCTAGCCCTCGCCTTGGAATTCGGGTGTTGCACGTGTCCTGCCAGCGGCTGTTGCAACCACCGAAAAAAGGATGAAAGAAAAAAACACAACCAAGAACCGGGAACCCAATAGACAAACCCAAGCCAAAGCAACCACCAACAGAGTTTCCCGAGTTTTCCGGGGGCAGGCTCGTGTTTTAACAGCGGCTTTCGGTTGTGATTTAGTGGCAGCTTAGCGTCTGGCACGGGGACCAGTTACCAGTAACCAGCTACCGCACTGCCTCTGCCTGCATACCCTTGCCATGCACTGAACAAAATTCCTATAACATTTACTTATATTAAGTTATATTAGGTTAAAGTACCCAAGAACTTTTTAAAAATTATTTAAGCATTTAAAAATATAAAAACCACTTTATATATTTAAACAACACAAAATTTAATAAAAACAAAAAAAATATAATAATAAATATATTAATATAGTGTTAGAAATTTGTTTTTGTGTTTGATTAACTATGTAATGCAAGTTTTAAAATAGTTTTGGTACAAAAATTTATTTACTATTGATTTTCCAGCTCTTCTGACAACATAATTTATTTTAATTAATTTGTTCAGATAATTAGGGAGTTTTTCTCTCTGTGTATGAGCGATTTGTGCGACTCTCAGCAGAAATATATTTTTCTGGGCATTTCATGCAATTATTGCCCCTGGACCAGACATATCCCAGACCGAGAATAGCGAGTTTGCACGCTCAACAAATTTTCACACAAGATTTTCCAGCCTCACTTTGCATTCCTGCCCTCCTCCCCGCTCCACCAAAAAATTCTTCACCCTTGTTGGATTTTTTGGGTTCCGCCCCCCCGCTCTCGCCCCAGCTGCTCCCTGATTTTTCCGAGCCTCCCGAGTTTTCTTCCTGTTTGCCATTGTGATTTAACGCCGTCGCCGTCTCTCGTCGCCGTTCTCTATCGACTTCTCACACATCATTTGGCTGCGGAAAATTCTCCCGTTTCCCTGCTGCTCATGCTTTTTTTTCGCTCACCCCTCTTTGGGTTTTAATTAAAAAGGCATTTTGATGATGGGCCAGACAGGAGGCGTGCCTCGAGTTGCTTTTGCCGCATTTCTGGCCCTAATGCCCATTGAGGCCCTAATTAAATGGTAAGTAAGTCGGCTTATCTGAGGGCTTGGATGGGTTAAAGATGGGTTCGTACTTAGGGCGGGTTTGGGTTGTGTCATTTTTTTTTTGTTTTTCTTAACTGCAATGCATCGTAAATTTCCAGGGGACAAATTTTTGCATGCCACCCAAAAGAGGGCCTCAGTCTCGAGGGCGGGTGTAGTAATGATGGGAGGGTTTTCCGGGTGGCGCCGGCTTATCTATCGCATTCCGGGCAAGCCCACACACGTTGCCGAGGAGCTTCCGTGGACAAAAAAAAAGAAATGGGGAGACGCACCCTCGACACCCTGGGCTTTATTTCCCAGGTCCCTAGGCCTGTTACCGGCTGTCCCGCTCTTATCGCGGCAATAAATCGCATTAATTTATTGTTGTCGCCGCATATTTGGGCGGCACGGTGGAAAATCCGCACCACACTCGCTCGGCCGTTTTTCGTTATTCTCTTAATGGGCTTGTCCAACGGTGAAAATAGTGGGTGGGAAATGGGGAAAAGTGACTGGGGAAAAGCAACAGCAGCAGCAGCGACAGCAACTGCATTATTATTGTTTTCCATTTAACACTTTTTAGTGGGATTGTCCGCCAGAAAGTAACATATAACATGTAACATGCCTGGGCATCTGGAAATACAAACTCAAGAGTTTGCCAGGGTGTTTTCCTAGATTACTGTTTTTAAAGAAAGAAAATTGGTTATAATAACCAAATTTCCAACATTCTTTAGTTAAAAATTCTGTTATATTTTTATTAAATATATTTAAAGACATTTTGCAAATTTCAATTTATTATTATACCCTTGCAGGGTACTATAATTTCAGTCAGAAGCCTTAAAGGCAGTGAAGCAGTCGTTTCCGACCGTATAAATTATATATATTATTGATCAACATCGACAGCAGAATCAATCTAGCTATGTCCGGTTAAAAAAAAAAATTCGAAATTTTTTCCATTTTTTCAAAAAAAGATAAGGGGTTACATCATTAAAATTGTCAAAACTTGACAAAAAATGTAATTTTCTAAATTCAAAATCTAAGTATGCAGATTTGTTAACATTATAAAAACTAACATAGAAATGCTTTCCGAATTAAAATTAATGCAGTTTTGGTTTAGCTATGAGTTTTTAAAATTTTGTTTTTTCCAAAAAATTGACAAAAAATATCGACTAAAATAATGGTGTTATAGTTTTAGTCTGAAGCACAAAAAATAGTGAAGAAGTCGTTTCCGACCCTATAAATCATATATATTCTTGATCAGCATCGACAGCAGAATCGATCTAGCCATGCCAGGTTAAAAAACAATTTTTCAAAAATTTTTCCATTTTTTCAATAAAAGATAAGGGGTTACATCATTCAAATTGTCAAAATTTGACAAAAAATGTATTCTTCTTAAATTTTAAATTGAGTATGCAGATTTATTAACCTAATACAAACTAACATAGAATAGCTTTCCGAATTAAAATTAATGCAATTTTGGCTGAGTTATGAGATTTTTAAATTTTGATTTGTCCAAAAAATTGACAAAAAATATCGACTAAAATAATGGTATTATAATTTTAGTCTGAAGCACAAAAAATAGTGAAGGAGTCATTTCCGACCCTATAAATCATATATATTCTTGATCAGCATCGACAGCAGAATCGATTTAGCCATGCTACGATAAAAAAAAAATTTTCGAAAAATTTTCCATTTTTTGAAAAAAAAAATAAGGGGTTACATCATTAAAATTGTCAAAATTTGACAAAAAATGTAATTTTCTAAATTCAAAATCTAAGTATGCAGATTTGTTAACATTATAAAAACTAGCACAGAAAAGCTTTCCGAACTGAAATTAATGCATTTTTCGCTTAGTTATGATCTTTTGAACATTCGAACCCATGATCCTGTGGCTATCTGCGAGGGTATATCCATATCGGCTACCCGAAGTGTGCTTTCTTTATTGTTTTTTATTTTAATTTCGATTACAATAAAACAAAATATAAATTACAAATTTATTTTGCCCTTTATAGGCTAATTAAATAATATTTGTATAAAATTTTTACTTAATCTTAGCATTTTCAGGCTACCCTTCCCTCGTTAGTGTATTGAATCATTCTTCAATTTTTCCCGCAATATACAGCAAAAAAAAAAATCTCTGCATTACGTTTTTATTGTTTTCTCATTTTCTATCAGCTGCGTCAGCATTTCAGCCTTGTCCCCCCACAAATCCCACCTCCTCCAGGACATGGGCCATGTGCGAAATTGTTGCCTAAGATCCCAATCAAGGACCGGCGGCCAGGACTCGACGCGGGACTGGCAGAATATTTATAACACTACGGCTGCAATTTATTATGCAGTGTCTGGACATTGGTCAGTGGAGTGTGGAGCTGAGTTTTGGCTACTTTAACGTGCCAGTCACCAAAGATGTCACCTATAGTGCGGCATGGAGGGGGTCGGGTGCCTGGCCCACACACACAAAACCTGGCCAAGATTTATGCACTCAAGTTATGGCGGAGCAGACTGCAACTTTATCGTTGGCACCGACAGTTTTTTACACCGAGAGAAAGAATACTACACAAATCAAAGATATAAATACGCAAAAGCATATGAATAAATTATAAAACAATAATATCCATCACTCAATAAATTAGTTGTAAGATTTAATTGTTTTATAAACTTTTTAAATTGAATTTTCTTTGATGATTTTACTTCATCTTCAATTATTTTTCATGTACTTTGTCCTTTTCTTATACCCAACTTGACCCTAGTGCAACACATTTTCCCGCCTGTCCTCTACCCATTTTCCACATTTCCCCGACATTTCCTGTTGCCGTCCGTTATCAGTTGGCCAAAGTTGTGTGTTGTCGACTGCAGATCTTTTTGCGAGCATTTTCTGCATAGAACAGAAAACTGTGACTACATTTAAATAAATACACATAAGCACAACCAGAAAAGTGGGGAGAAAATAGGGCCGTTAGAGTAAGTTGTAAGAGGGCCATCTAGCCCAGATTTCAACTACATGTAAATAAAAGAGAAGTTCTTAGCCAAGTAAAGTCAAGTTCATGATTATTTAAAGATTAAGGGGACAAATATTCATTTATATTTAATTAGCTTTAAAGGAACCATGAAGTTCCTTGTGAAAAAAGAGGTTTGTTTAAAAGATGTCCCTTAAGATGTTGGAATTAAATTTGAATTTATTTTTCAATATGATATTTCTTTCAAAAATATATCTAAAAACCACTAATAAACCCTTTTTCGTTCCTTGGACTCCCCCACTCCTGAAAATGTCTTCGAAATCCGCTTACAAACCAAGCCAAATGAGGCAAACCCATGGAAACTAAGCTTAATACATGCGGATGGACGTCCCTTCGGCCCCTCCTTTTACATTTTCATCAGCGTCATCATCGTAATCGCAATCATAATCAGCAGCAGCAGCAGCATAAAAACTAATTAAGCATCACATTTCACATCCAATTCGACCTCGCTCCCCCGAGTATCCGCAAATGGCAGCAAAAATAATATTGCAAAAAAAGAAGATGGGAGGCGGGAACAAAAATTGAGGCAAAATCGAGGAAAAACAAAACCCAAATCGAAATATAAGCCAAATAAATTTCCCGTTCACCAAATGCGCTTTCATAATTAATATGAAACACAAGAGCAGGAGCAGGAGCAGGAGCTGGAGGATGCGAGGGATGTGAAGGAGCTGCCGACCAGTCACGGCTGCCATGACAACAAATGGAAATGAAAAGGAAAATGGATGCTAGGTTGCGATGTGAAGGCGAAAACTTCAATAACTTTGAAGGTCTCTGGCTTCCGGATTGATGTGCATTACACAACGACTAATCCGTATCCGCATCCGCATTCACAGTAGGAAAAGAAAAGTGCAGCGAAGGCTGAGAATACCGGAAAACTTCCGTTACACTTGGGGAAAAATTATGAGGTCTGAAGAAATATATATAAAATATATCACGAAGGTTTTAAAAGCCATATATTTTATGGAGCACTCTAAAATATGACAAAAATTAAATTGAGAGTATAAACGAGTTTCTAAAAATAATTTTAAATTAACAAAATTTGCTTACTTCTTTAGAGGGAAATATGTAGAGACTTCTTTTTATATTTATACCCATACAGGGTATTATAATTTTAATCAACAGCATGCAAAGTAGCGAAGAAGTCATTTCCGACCCTATAAATTCTTGATATTCTTGATCAGCATCGACAGCAGAATCGATCTAGCCATGACCGGTTAAAAAAATTTTTTTCGAAAATTGTTCCTTTTTTTTAAAAAAAAAGATAAGGGGTTACATCATTAAATTTTTCAAAATTCGACAAAAATTTTAATTTTTTTAAGTGTTATATTTAGTATGCAGTTTTATTGCCCTTATAAAAACTAACATAGAATTGCTTTCCGAATTAAAATTAACGCTGTTTTGGCTTAGCTATGATTTTTTTAAATTTTGGTTTGTCCAAAAAATTGACAAAAAATATCGATTAAAATAATGGTGTTATAATTTTAGTCTGAAGCACAACAAATAGTGAAGAAGTCATTTCCGACCCTATAAATCATATATATTCTTGATCAGCATCGACAGAAGAATCGATCCAGCCATGTCCGGTTGAAAAAAAAATTTTCAAAAATTTTTCCATTTTTTCAAAAAAAAAATTTAATTTTCTTAAATTTAAAATTGAGTATACAGATTTATTAACCTAATAAAAACTAAGATAGGAAAGCTTTCCGAATTAAAATTAATGATATTTTAGCTGAGTTATGAGTTTTTTAAACTTTGATTTGTCGAAAAATTGTCTTTTAAAAATATCACAAAATATTGACTTAAAAAATGTGAATATTATGTTTTGTTATGATTAATTTCAAAGTCGATCCTATAATTCAATTGCAAAATGCAAATGTATATAACTTTCGGCTACCCGAAGTTAGTTTTCCTTCTTATTTCTTTATTATTTTACCAAAAACATCCCTAAACTAAAAATAAAAACAACCTGAATCAAAACATAAAGTAAACAAAGAGTTGTTATAAACATAACTTTTGTATCATAATATTATTTACGTATAATCTAAAAAGAAATATATTATAAATAAATAAAATTCCCCCAGTGCAATGACTGAAAAAAACATATCGAAAATCAAACAATTGTCTTTACTACAATGCCACACAACATTCATTGTGCACCGGCACAGCCAGCAATTGATGTGTTGTTTTCCACCAGCTGCCCGAGTAGCTGGAAAAGCCGGAGGAAAGTCTGCTGGAACAAGAGGCGGAAGGCAGAAGGAAAAGCCAAAAGAAGCTGCAGCACTGCATGGTTTAATCAGCAGCTTACAAGGGTAAACAATGGCGGAAAAAGAAGAGGGAGAGAGCGAGTGGAAGACCAAGAGGAAAAGCCAAAAAGTGCATCATGAATGGAGGAAAAGCTGGGTGGAAAACGATAGGCGGCAGGAGAAGGGACATGGGTCTGCCTGTAAATGCGATCCATCAAAATGAAATTGAAATCTTTTGCTCATTTTTGAGCTTCGCAAATGGGGGATAAGGGATTCGAGAGGGGACGACGACGACGAGCAGCAGATACCAAAAATTGGGATTGAAATTCGCATTTGGCATTGCAGTTTGTCTTTGGCTTGACTTGGCTGATGCTTCCTTTACGGCTTCTACTCTTGGTCCTGCTCCCTGCTCCTGCAGGATGCTGCCACCCCCTTTTTGCCATGTCAATCAATGTCAATAAAACAATTACTGTCACTTGCAGCTGGGCAAGGCGGCAAGGACAAGCGAAAGGGAAAAGAGACTGAGAGGACCCTGAGTGGGCGGAGCAGGCGGGCGAATCGTATGAAAAAGGATGAACAGCCAACGACTTTGGACTTGGTGTCATGTTCGAGTAGCTGGGGAAAAGCGGAGGAAAACCCACGGGGGAGTAGGAGGGGGAGGTAACCCTGCAATTGTCGCAGCTGGAGTTTTGAAATCGAAGCGGGGCTTGGCCACTCAACGGAGCCCGCCCACATGCTGGGCCAGATGCACTGGTTAAAAAAATACGGAAATATATGGAAGGCAACAGAGACTTTAAGAAACATTTCATATAATTTAATTGAAAAATATAGCATCTAATTCATCGGAAAGCATTTGGGTTTTTCAAAAACCTTAAAAGGTGTCAAAATTTTGAGTGTACAACAAATATACGAACTATTCCACAACTTAAAAGTTGCAAAACCCTATTCAAGAGGCCTCTTTAAAAGACTTAAAACCCCTTGGATGTTTCCCAAGCACCTATGAAGATATGTTGAGGTGAAGAACCCTATATTATATTCTAATTTAAATACTATTTGAACATAAACCCCCAATTACCATTCAAAGTAATCCCTTTTCTCTCCGTGCAAGCTCCCACGGTTCGTATTCAAGCTCCCTGGAGAAACTTGTCTCTGCTGCTCTCTCCCTGCCACAATTTGGGGTAAAGTGTTTGCGGTTCTGGATCTCCGCCCTGTTATTGGCAATAAAACCCTAGACTCCGGGACTCCCCTGGCTCCAAACTCCGCAAGGGAGAACTTCGACTCAACTCCATTGCCACTGTGACAAATGGTTTGCTTTGGACATGGCCTGCCATTGGCATAATCGTTCAGTCATTGCAGTTTTGCAGTTTCTGTTGCACAACGTTATTTGGGCAGGAAGGGAACTCGGAATCGGCATTGGTATCCCCTGGAAGTTACAACACAGTGTCTCGTTTTGGGTTACATTGTCTCACTCCGCATCGAAGTTGCGTTGACAGCCATTCGGCTGAGTTTGGTTTGAGGGTTTGGCTCTTGCCACGCCGCAAAGTTGCTCAGCAGCCCCCCATGCATTATACATGAACGTCAGAGAGATCCTGGGATGGATATGGTCAGGGGATGGATGAGAGGTTGGTGGTTGAAGGAGTTACAATCCAGGAGGGAGAAAGCATTTGGCAAGCCATGACAAACTTTGTGTTTAGCCAACAGTCGGAAATAAAAGTAAGAGCGAGAGACACTGTGACAGAGGAAATGTGCCCCAAAAAATCTAGATTACATTATCTGGCCTATAAATAGGTAGTATTTTAAGGAACAAAGTGTATTTTTTTGTAATAGATCCAAGAGACATTGTTTGCATTCTTTGCAGGATCTTTGCTTGCAATTTTCTCAAATATATGAGATTGATAGTTTCAAAATGATAACTAACATTAAAATAGTTCCAAGTATACCGAAAGTTTCTGATAGTGCTTATGGTTCGTAGCTTGAAAAGTTTTCTGGGTAAAAATGTGGAACGAAAAAGGCATGGTGAAAATCGCCCAAGGGGCTTAGTTCGTCTCAACTCATTTCGACAGTCAGTCTGGGATTTTGCAATGCAACTGCCACTGTGATTGGCTCAGGAAGCACAGAAACAGGTCCTGTGTGCCGCACTCTGAAATAATCTGAGGCTGATTGGATGCTACTCCCTGGCTCCTGCTCGTTGTTCATAATAAAGGAAGGTCTATGCTTATGTAGGTGGTTACCTAATGGGCACGAATGGTAATTGGAAATAAGCTAAAAGAGGCCAACGAAGGCAGTTAAAAATTGGTAATTAAATCATTCAATGTACGTATATTTTTTAACTAATTAATTAACTAAAATGTTTAATTTGATATCATCATCATCATTTACCAATCAATCTCTATTATTCATTTACCACTACTACTTCCTTGGTCGCACAATCGACAAGTCCTAACCTGAAACCCAATTAATTGATAGATTATGAAGGCCTAATACCTGAGCGACCTAATGAATACAATTACAATTAGCCAATTAGGTAATCGTCTTAGTTGCTTGACGGCGAATGTATCTATCGGATGCATAAGTATGCACACAAGCTCGGAGCTCGAAGCTCGGTGCACGTCAGGTGTATCTGTTCTGTGACAGATTCCGCCCACAGATCGGATCACTGCATTATTCATGCAGTGCTGGAAAAACGCTGGCGCAATTCTGTGGAAAATGCTAGATGCGATGACGACGAGGTGGGAAAGTGACAAACGAGCTGTAAAAATTGTTCCACACGAAACCAAATGAAATATTCACGAAATTGTTGAAGGAACTGCAAATGAATTATAAAACGTGCACGCTTACCGAAGGCGACAGATGAATAGACATGGTTATGGATGGGTTTGGGTTTGGGTTCGGGAAACGTGGAGGGATCTGCATCCGCATCCGGATACGGATCCGGATCCCTGGAATAGATGTCAAATGGTGATGATGATGTGACACTCAATGATGATGGATTTTGGCAAGTGTTCGAGCGAGGGATGTCAATGGAAACGGAAGCGTATTTATAGCCCCGAATGGCAGCTAAAGAGTGCAAATGTGGAAAGCATTTTGAACGTAGCTCCCAAGGAAGAGCTTTATATTCACAGATAAATATGACTTAACTTGCGGAACCCATCTTCAACAATAATTTAAGCCACCGACTTAAAATGCAGCTCTTACAAATATATTTTGAAACGAAAACAAATAAAATTAAACAGTAATAAATAGGGTTCAGGTGATCATTTCGTTATCCTTGGTACGTTCTTCTGCTTTCCTTTCCTAATTTTTTCCGGGATCATCGGTGGACTCCTTTCTCCTGTGAAGCCTTTTTAGGGCACTGCCCAGGCAGGAACTCCGCACACGCATTGCTTGATCTTGGTATCGAGTTTTTCCGTGAGTTTGATCAGGTCCTTGCACAGTTCATCCTGCGAGGGGCAACCGGTGCAGGCTTTACCACCAGGCCCACATCCGCAACTCGGTGGCTTGGGATTCTTCGGAGGCTTTGGTGCAGGTGGGCACGGTGGTACTGGCTTAGGTTTTGTCGGTGGCTTCGGTTTAGGTACCGTTGGTGGCTTGGGATTCTTCGGAGGCTTTGGTGCAGGTGGGCACGGTTTTGTCGGTGGCTTCGGTTTAGGTACCGTTGGTGGCTTGGGATTCTTCGGAGGCTTTGGTGCAGGTGGGCACGGTGGTGATGGAGGTGGTGGTGGAGGTGGGCACGGTGGTGGTGGAGGTGGTGATGTAGGCGGGCACGGTGGTGGTGGAGGTGGCGGGCACGGTGGTGGTGGAGGTGGTGATGTAGGCGGGCACGGTGGTGGTGGAGGTGGCGGGCACGGCGGTGGTGGAGGTGGCGGACACGGTGGTGGTGGAGGTGGTGATGTAGGCGGGCACGGTGGTGGTGGAGGTGGCGGGCACGGTGGTGGTGGAGGTGGTGATGTAGGCGGGCACGGTGGTGGTGGAGGTGGCGGGCACGGCGGTGGTGGAGGTGGCGGGCACGGTGGTGGTGGAGGTGGCGGGCACGGCGGGGGTGGAGGCGGCGGGCACGGTGGTGGTGGAGGTGGTGATGTAGGCGGGCACGGTGGTGGTGGAGGTGGCGGGCACGGTGGTGGTGGAGGTGGCGGGCACGGCGGTGGTGGAGGTGGCGGGCACGGTGGTGGTGGAGGCGGCGGGCACGGTGGTGGTGGAGGTGGTGATTTAGGCGGGCACGGTGGTGGTGGAGGTGGCGGGCACGGCGGTGGTGGAGGTGGCGGGCACGGTGGTGGTGGAGGTGGTGGAGGTGGCGGGCACGGTGGTGGTGGAGGTGGTGATTTAGGCGGGCACGGTGGTGGTGGAGGTGGTGGAGGTGGCGGGCACGGCGGGGGTGGAGGTGGCGGGCACGGTGGTGGTGGAGGTGGCGGGCACGGCGGTGGTGGAGGTGGAGGTGGTGGTGGAGGCGGTTTTGGTTTTGGTGGTGGTGGTGGTGGTGGAGGCGGTTTTGGTTTTGGTGGTGGAGGTGGTGGTGGAGACGGTTTTGGTTGTGGTGGTGTTGGACAGTCGCACTCAGGCTGTATGAAAGTAGGCAATCCAGTCGAACTGCCGATCAGCAGAACGCCCACTTTAAAAAGGAGAGAACACTCGGAATAAGTTGAAGATATAAATGGAAAGTACAAGATCAGGGAATATTACCAATCAAAATGCCAAGTATTAACTTCATTTTGATCAATTTTCCTTGCCGACTCCTTCAGGTGCAACTAGCTTCACTGGGGAAAGCTAAGCCGCTGACTGATGCCTTTCTTCGGTGCCGCGATCCCATTTTATAGTCAATGCCTTGGCCGAAAGTTGTAGTTATTAATAAATAATTGTAAATAAAGCCTAATTTCGATCCCTTCGATGCCGTCCAACTGGTTGCCAATAATAGCCTTAAGCATTGGCCGGGAGTTTGCCCAAGTTCAAGGTTACGCATACGCCCCGTGTTTGCCGTTGAGTGTCGCGTGCACAGAAGTTTATATTTTTAAGCTTAAGACTGTTGTTTGCCGACGTTCCCGCACTCAACTTTCGATCGTGATGGATGTGAAACATAAGTCGGGTTGACTTGCCGAAAATATACTTCCAGAATAGGGATATAACATATATATCTCTTAGAAAAATTTCATATGGAATATCCTCAAAAATATCTCGCAAGATATTTATTATAAATATTCTAAGCTTTAATATATCAAGATCAATATTAAAGCATTGATTTAATCAAAATCAAACAAAATATCGACTTATAGCACCTACTTATATTGTATTGCTAGGGTATCTATATATACATATCGACTTTCTTTTGTCAAATATCGGGGCACTGAAGAGATATCGATAACATTAAGATATCGAAAATATCAAAAATATATCAGAAATATTTTATTTAATTTATTTAAACAAAAATAAACCAACAAATCGTTTCATCGCTCATCCGTATATATACATAGAAACGCTCGATTTATATATCATCGATATATCAATATTTTTAGATCTTATTTATTTATTTTTATAATATCCGTATATATGATGTTTATCTATATATCAACATGAACAATATTTTTGTTATTGTAATCAAATTTAATGTCGATAACGAACATTTTCTCTGTATTAACACCCTTAAGCTTAGCCAAATTTGGGGCTGTATTTTAGTAATTAATAGGCTTTAAAAGTAATATGTATACTATTTTACATTTATCTCAAAAGACTCATTAAAAGAACCCTCAAACGTCAACAAAGGCATCGTAGATGCTATAAAACTTTAAAACAAGAAGACAAAACCTATAAAGTGGTTCCAATACCTCAACAGAGTTTGCCAAAACCAAACTACAAGCCATGTTTTTCCAGTAAAACCCAACTTTGTCTGCTAGACAACCACCCCATTAAATCCGACTAATCAAATAATCATAATAAGCTCAAATTTCGGTGTTTATCAGCTGCAACAAAGTGCACTTTGCCTATGATTTTGTGGACACAACAAAGACTTTGATCCGCGAAGCACTTTGCATTCCGCATTCCGCATTTCGCATCCCGAATTTCGCATTTGCATTTGCTGGGGTGAAATTGCCGTGCGGACAATGCCGAGATGACTAGAAACGGGCAACAAAATGCCATAAAGTAGTGGCACTGCGATATGCATCTGCCTCGGGCAGTGTCACAATGCCACAAAACAGATCGCAGATGCTGCTACCAGAGACCATCTAGAGCTACAGATCCGCCTCCACATCCACATCCCCATCCACATCCACAACCACATCCATTCTGTCCCATCGAGAACTCGTGTCGCCACTGACACGTAAACTATTTGGCACGCAATGCACTTGGCGACTTGCTGATGTTGACGCACATAAAATGCCAAATGCTGTGAAGGATGTCGATGGCGACGACGCCGATGCCCTCCTACTTTGGGCAATCCTCCTCAATGCCTCCTGGTCTGCAGTATTTACCCGCTTTTCGCCCTCCTCCTCCAGCTGTTGGTGCTGCTGGAAAAGCCAGCAAGCAATTTGCTAGAGACTTCGCTCCTCAGCTCTTCGCTGCAAGCTCTTCGCTTCTGGCAGCGGCATAATGCGATTTGGGAATTGATTGCGCCAGGCACTCGACAAATGTGTGCAGAACGAATGCACAGAAAGAAAAAATGGATTTACTACAAGTTTAACAATGCAAATGTATCAATATGTAGGAGAAATAATGAAATAATTGGGACTTATCAAAGGTTATATCTTCCGAGAAAGTGTTTATTGCAAGAACAATATGAAAAACCATCGATGTAAGTTATATTCTTTAACAAACTCCACTTAATTCTTAAATTTTACTTCAAGTAAGGTATTTCCTGCACTGTATGCTATTCGTTTCGATAGCAACCTCAACTCCTTGTTCACCGCGAAGAACCCCAAACATCAACTAGCTGCGAAAACTCCCACAGAATTCCGCACTCATTTTACGCAAATTACATTTTGCGTTTCGGTGGTCGGTCAACCCCAAATAAAACCGAAAACCACAAAGGGCGAAAACATTTTGTATAGAGTTTTTAATATTGCCCATTCATCAGGACGGAGGCAGCAATGGATTTTGAGAGTTTAGATGAGATGCTGGGACACAGGGAGTTGCCACTTGTAGGCCATGTTTGCAAGCCTGTCATTCACTGTGACTTTATTGACGGGCCTCTCTGGCTCTGGCTCTGGCTCGACAGGCGTCCGCCTGGTCACGTGTTGCCAACAATTCAATTTGAAACTCGTAACCCACTTCGCCACCGGCCCAAGCCACCCCGATACGCCCACTTGAATGTACAGAAAAAAAAATAATTAAATATTAAACTAAATAATTAATATCAAAGACATTTCAAATGTTCCTTTAAGAACTTAAAAAATGTTTCATGAATATTCAAAATCCAACTCAAAAGTGTTATGTTTTAGGTTATACAATTAACCATCTCATAAGATAAACTCCACTCAAATTTCTTTCAGTGTATTGGGTCAGCATGACGCATTCATTCATCTCCAGAGCAGGCAAAGCGGACAGCGCTGGCAACTCTGGCAGGACAGGACAGGACAGGAGGACTCCTTTCCCTCGGATGAGGACCTGTCCCAGTCCAAGTCCTTGTCCACTTGTCCCATACACTTCTGTTTTGCAACTAACAAATACAACAAGCACAACAACAAAAACAACAACAAATACACCAACAAAAACAACAACAACTGCCTGGCTGCTGATTGCGTTGACAACATTGTGCCATTGTGTGTCTGGGCCATAACGCAAATAGAGATGGCCAATCACATCACGGAGCCCATAAAAAAACAACAAAGAATATAATGCCCAAGAGTTTGGTGAACTTCTTAACTTTATTTCATTATTATATATTTCCCACGAACTATGTGCTTTGAGACTTGAGTTTATTATCATTATCCATTTGGCATTGTTGCCACCTAATAGTTTTAAAGTATTTTTGCAATTCAATAAGGTTCAAATGGTTTTTAATAATTGATGTGAACTATATACTGTTTTCAAGACATTAATTTCAAGAAATCTTTCGGTTTTTCTTTAAATCTAGATATTTTTCATGTGTTTACTATGATTTTTTAGGCCTCGTGTCACGAGCTGTCTATTCTGTTCGATGAGTACTTCTCTTTGATCCCAGAGTTCGGTTTGGTCGCAGTCATCGTCATCGTCGTCATCGACATAGTATTCGAGGCCTATATGAGACAGCTCGTAAATCACACAAATGTATGCACCCCTTGGCAAGCTCCGCCCCCAATTTGAGGGGCTGACAACAGCCCATATTTACCGTAGCAACAACTGGCGGCGAACGGCACTTTTCTGCCATTGCCAGTGGTTAGGATGAAGCACACAAAAAAAAAAAATAATATATTTAATTATTAAATTTAAAATACTCAAAAAATAAATATTTTTGAAATTTGCAAGGCAATTGTAGGAGAATTAAGAAAGTTGTCAAATTATAAAGTGCAAGTTCTTAGCTACATTTGGTTGGGCATTCATGTTAAATTTAAATATTTCACTGCAAGGTCAAGTATTTTGATTAATTTTAATGACTAATAATTGCAATTTACCAAATAAAACTACTTATTATAAAATGCTTCAAGTTTTTCAATTAATTCCACAATAAACTGTATTATTTTTCACCATGTAGTAGACATGCGTGTGCTCTCCGGGAAACCCTGGGCGATACCAATTTGAATAGTCGAAGGAGGGGTCATCATACTGGCATTGTGTTTATGGAAATTCCGGGCAGCTTTCCTTTTTTCCCCCTTCTATTTCCATGTCCATGTCGCCGCCACCCTGTTTGGCCTCTGCCTCTCATTGTTGGTTGCTTACTACGACGTAATTGCAACAATTTTCAGATGACGCATGCCACGCCCCCCTTTGTTGCTGCTGCTGCTGCTGCTGCTGTGTGTCTGTGCTCTGGATTTGCTTGATTTACTTGTTTGGGTTTTGATTTCCGTTTGATTTGTGCGATGAATTCGGCGGGGGGATGGAGACGGAATGCGGAGGGCCTCTTTGCCGGAAAGCGTCTTTCGTTAATCGCCTCCATTTTCAGCCGGAGTCTGTCTAATGGTTTAATGAATTCACTGTCTGGCCGCCCCATACCAGGGATCCCATTTCGTAGCTTTTACGAGCGAAACACTTAAATGCAATGGCCAAGTATATTTCACAATGGAGTGCGATTCCGGCTTAATTATGCGCAGGCAGCAGCCAGCCAGACCGAAACCCAAACCCAAACCCAAGCCCAGGACCGTCGAGGAAAACGAAAACGAATATGAAAACCCCAAACCCAAAACTCAGACCAAAAACTCAGACCCAACCAAAATCTACACTCAATCTAAGCGGGGCGGGATTCCCCCAGAAAGGGGATATAAAAAGGGGGAAGGACACGGTCGCCAGCTCTGGGTTCGGCACTTCAAAAATTTGCACAGAAAAGCTGAAGGACAAGCTAAAGCCAGTGCCGCATCAACTACCAACAAACAATTATTAATGGGTGTAAATATACAGGAGTAGACAAGGAAAATACCTGGTAAAAAGGAACTCGGGGTACGATTTCTATACCCTTACAAGGGTATTAAAATTCTAGTTGGAAGCATGCAAAGCAGTGAAGGAGTCATTTTTGACCCTATAAATCATATATATTATTGATCAGAATCGACAGCAGAATCGATCTAGCCATGCCTGGCTAAAAAATAATTTTTCGAAAATTTTTTCATTTTTTTAAAAAAAGATAAGATAAAATTTACAAAATTTGACAAAAAAATTGAATTTTTTAAAATTAAAAACTAAATATGCATATTTCTTAACATTATAAAAACTAGCATAGAAAAGCTGTCCAAATTCAAATTAATGAATTTTTGGCTTAGTTATGATATTTGAAAATCTGTGACTTACCCAAAAAACAATCATATATAAAAATATATATTTTATATGCCCAGAATATATGTTGGGTTTCCTGGGTAGTATTCGAAACCATAATCTATTTGATTTTCTCAATAAGTTAATACAATTATTGGGAAATAATACAAATAAATAGTAAGTGCATAAAATGCCTTTGTTATTCATAAATACAAAAATTTCTTCTTAATAAAGATTCATACTTTACTCTCCATTAATTCGAGTACTTCCCTAGCAATTTCAATAATATTTAATGGGTATTCCAGTAAAGAAGGGTTGGCCTCTCCCCCCTATTTGACATCACTCCCTCCATATTTATCATTACTGTCTGCTCTCATCTATTCAGTGTTTTGTAGCCGTGGCAGAAACAGACGAAGGACTTGAAGCCAAAGCCAAAGCAATAACAGAAACCGAAGCAGAAACAGTAACAGAACCAGAAACAGTAACAAAAGTTGAAAAAGGCAGTGGAGACAGGAGTGAAAGCGGCAACAGAAGCTTTGACCATCTTGCCTGGCATTTTCCATAAGGACTTTATTACTTTTTCATCTCGTTTCATTTCGTTTTAATTTTATTATGAGCCAAAATGGCAATGGCACTTCACTTGGACCAACTTCATCTCTATCCTGCCCCTTCTGCACAAGAAATATACATTCGAAGGGGGCGAAAAACAAGTGTAAGGAAATGTCCAAATAACAAAGGGAATTATGCCAATGAGAATGGAGAGTGGAGAATGGTGATGATGATGATTCCTCTTTCTTTTGGCTGAAGCGAAACAATTTTTAATTAAATTTTGTGTGTATTTTATACAAATATGAATAATTATTTATGGCAAACACAGGCGCACAGACACCAGATCCCAGAAACAGACGGCAGACATACAAATATGCCGAGGCAGTTAATGCTAACAGGCGGCAATATATATTATCTGTCTTAAAATAGAAAATGAACATAAGGCGCACATTTGGCATATTTTATGAAGCGATATTTGGGGCCGGGGCCTCAACGATTAATTGTCGAGGCTTGGCTCAAAGTGTTGTTGTGCATTTAAATTGCAGATGATTATTTAAATTTCGCATACAATTTACATAATGAAGGTCGCTCCATCTCCTCCCTTACCCGCTGTTCAAATTAATCAAACAAATTGCTTTAGCCCAGGATCTCTGACTCTTCTATATATATATGTATGTATATATTTCCACACCAGACCCCCTTGGCCAGGCCAGCGAAATGAGATGAATTTGGTTATTGGAGCCGCGTCTTTTCCGGTTCAGCCTTCGAAAATGTAATTTGCAAAAATATTTGCTTTCAATAAAACCTAGAGAGAGAGCATGGGGGGGAGCTGAGCGGAAAATAGCACTGGCTGAAAGAAAATGGCCTTCTCTTTCTGCTTAGCTCAGCTTGGTCCATACATGAGCACACAAAAATAGATTCGGACTGGAAGTTCCCTCAAACCTTTCCCTGCATTTTCTGACATATATTTTTTTCAAGGATTAAGGGGAAAAATAAACTTTGCTTTGCTTTTAATTTTATTAAACAAAATTCAATATTATTTATAATGTGATTTTGAAATTTTTACTATTTATCTCCCATGGAGTTTTAGATCATTGTCAAACCACTTTCGCCACAATAATTAATCCAACGAAATTCCTTTAGAGAACAACCCAAAGTCCCCCATAAATATGCCAAAATTTTGCCATTCACATTACCGAATTACAATCAGTTTTCAATCAGTTTTCCCCATTTTCATTTGAATCATTCGCATTGGCATTTCCGTTCCGTCGGGGCCTCGGGGCCAAGCGGCTTTTATGTGGCAATTAGCTTAATTCTATTAAAATTCGATGCGCCCGAAAGTATGCAGTGTTGGAGGATTGAATACGTTGGTGTGCTTGTTGTAATGGCTTTTGAGCGAATTATATTCATCATTCACCATTGTCCACTGCATTATGTCCCACATTATGATTGAGATTACACAAAAAAAGAGAGAGAAAGACACACAAATAAATGTAATCATTGCATTGTACATGCAATGTAGAATATCAATTTACATTTAGCATATTAATTGAATTTTTGCTTTTGTCATATTGTCTATTTTGGATGATGATTTGTGTACACACTCCTCCACACAGAAAGCCACACACTACACACAGGCTACGCCCTTTTGTGCTTTCGCATCATAATTGGAATATTTATTTTTCATACCGTTTTGCAAATCACCAAACCGCTGTGAAAAGACACCAACCATTGCCCTGCGCAAATTTACACCCTTTGTCCGGAAAACTGCCATCGGCACTCCCCCACACACACACACACACTACAAAGGTAATTGTCATTCATTCGGCGTGTCTGTCTTGGACAGTGCCAGTGTCCTCCCTGTCCTGTTTGCCAATTTGTGCCAAAGTTGTGCGTTAATTATGAGCCAAAATCAACGCGTGGCAAAAATTCTTTTGTCTCCGCAAATACATCATGCAATAACAGTTTTGGTTAAAATAATAGCAGAGCTTGGCATAAGATCGATCAATAAATATAGATGAAGGTAAAATCAAATAAATCTGCATAACAACCTATACTGCATATGTTAAATATATTATTAATTATAAGATATATATAAAAAACATATTCCTACTACACTTAGTAGTAAGGGAAAAGTACTACTACTTTTAAGTAATTCATTTTCATCCTGTATTAACTGTTTAAAGTCATATTGAAAATGCATTTCCAAATTATTCTGTATTTCAACGAATCTTTTCTGTAATATAATAGCATCCCCGATTGTTTCCCTATTTTCCCTTACAGATATGTGGCTGCATTTGTTTTCGATTAGCTGCAAGCGACAAAGTCAACAAATCAATGCAACTCAAATAGTGACAGGCAAATGGATGCCACTGAGCGTAGGTATTTTTCCAAAGGGGGGCGAGCAGGAAGCACGGGGGATTCAGACAATTGGGGTATCCTACATACATTCATGCATGCTCTCAAATGCCCCAAGGGCCGCACACACATTTGGTCCTCTAAATTTCATTTACTTTGTTAGTGAGCGACGTCGAAACGCTGGCCAGTCAGCAACAAAAACAAAAATATCAGTCGGAAAATGTAACCAATCATCGGCAGCAATTTTCCCAACCCCCCCGACACATTTCCCTTACATAAACCTTCCCTGCAGGCATATAATGGATACAAAGTTGCAATTAGCGTTGCAAATCGAACGTTTTGCAATTAATTATAAAGCATGGCAAAGAAATCATTTGCAGTTTAAACAAAGGATGAATAAACTATGAGACTGAAGCATAGAAACAATAGAGACAGAAAGGGATAGGGCGAGGACAGTAAATTATGGGGAAAATGCTTTAAGCTGGGATATTAAATAACATTAATTTAATATGGAATAGGTCAATGAAGGCAGCAACACACACACAACTCACATTGCAAAGAGAAGAGAATATATATATTTAATAATGTATTTGATGTAATACAAAATCAGTTTTTATATAACAGAAATTACCTCACTGTTAGTAATTTAAATAAAAATTACACTTTACTATCCATAAACACCTCCTTCAAGGCTTATACCAACTCATTATCCCGCCCAGTGCATTCGTAAGGACTTGAAGATATGCTTGGGATATTCCCCGAGAGCCATTTCCATTTATCCCAACCTCGGCCATGTTCTCGCAATGATTTCCCCAGATGGCACTTAAGGCTCTTAAGCGGGGGGCTGGAAAAGCGGAGAAAAGAAATCCGCCCACATAAATAAGGGGGAACCCCACAAGAACACACACACACACACACACATGCACACTTAAAAGCATGTATTCAGCGTATAAATAAAAATGTCATCAAAAGCATTTAAAAATTTGCAAAATGCGAAATACAAAATGGGCGAATTATTCAATTTTTGGACCGCAAGTCATAAGTAGGCTAAGGCCGTGGCCGCTTTCCACTCCCTCTGTCTCTGTCTCCCACATTTTCCCCATAGGAAATATTCGCATTTTCATGCCGAGATTTTCCGGAGAAAAGGAATTATTACGATTAGATTATTACGCATACTTGGCGATTTATGCGATTAAGAATACGAGTAAGATGAAATAAGAGCCGGGCGTTGCAGAATGCAACTCAAGGGGTGGCTTCCCTCATATTATTCCCATCCGCAAGTCCACAAGTTGTTATTGTCGAACATCAAAAGAGGAGGAAAAATAAAAGGGGCGGGCCCCCTCAGACAAGAAAGGAGATGAGCTCAGCTGCCGTCGTCTGATTTTTTATAACCCCAGAAACTGAAATACCAGCAGAATCATATTAAAAAATGCCAAATGCTGAGGCAACCGTCAAATCATCTGCGGAATTGTCATCAAATTGAAAGCTCTAACTCCCAGCTTTCTCTGTTTTTTTTTCTCTTCTTTTTTTTATCCTTTAGCTAAGCTGCAACGCGTGGCTGCCTTTTTTCCATTCCCCGGTATATACGTTTTTATTGTCATCATTTATGGCTTTTTCGCATAGAGGGAGGGCTTGGAAAAACCCCTTTTCCACATCGAATACAAAAAAAGAATGGGAAAAATATCAATCGCGTCTGGTTTCAGGATTTGGGTCAAGTCCTGGTGGCTGCTCTCTTGTAATTAGCACAGATAAGAGGGCCACCATTAAGGCATTAAGCGCGAATTCAATTCCACCAGCTGGCCGGATATTTTTGATCCTTTAATGTCCTCGCTTTCGGAGGGGGTTCCTTTAATGCTTCACTAAGCCCAAATAAGTGACCGTGGTACAGATTGAGATGGAGAGGCATTTATCATAAACGGGATTGTGAACAGGTTTCCCCTTAAATTTCATTTATAAATGTATACAGAAGACCTATGTTTTGATCCCTTTTAGCGCTTTAAAGTCAACGAATTAATGCAGAGGCAAGGAAAAATGTTAACAGCATGCGTAGATTTAGTTAAAAATTGGATTGTATTTCATTGTATTTCATACTTTAGATTAAAATGCTGTTTGAATCTTTATTTATGATCATTTTTCTCATCCAGTTTCCCAGTTAAATTCCTAGTTTAAATCTCCGAAAAGTTGTCAAATTGAACAAAAGGACATTGCACTAAATGTCGGCTGACATTTGCCCTTACTTCTAATTTATTTTCTGCCTCCCGGCGGGCACTTCTTTGGCCGCATTCACGTCGCGACAGTTTTTGTCTCGCCTGTGGCTGTTGAATGATTTTTTCTTAAAATATTGTTTTTTTTTTGGTTTAAACTTAACTGCAAAGGCTTCTTCTACCGCCCATTCCCTGCCTTTTGTGGCCTTTGTTTATCGAGCATTTAAATTGAACAAGTTGCCGCCAATCGATTGTCGATTGCCGCAACCGCTCCTCTGCCTGCTCTTGCTGCGGCTGTTGTTGCCGCTGCCCCGGGGCGTGTTAATAAATCGAGTGACTCTCATGTGTCGATAATTATGCCATTGATTGCTTAATTGCAATGCATATGCAACTCGCTCCCATCCCACTTCAAGGCCCTTCCTGGCAATTCCCGTGCGACTCGTCCTGCAATTTAATTGCAAGCTTAAAGTACACACTCAGGACTCTTAACCGTACACAATGCGAAAGTAAAGGGTGTGAAATAGTGTGTATTTCGAAAAGAAGTAAAGAATATTATATAAAAAGAAAGATACAAAAATGTTTGTATACCCAAAACAGATATTATTTTAATAAGAAATAGTTTATATATACCCTAACAGGGAATAATATTATATTTTTGATTGAATTTTTTAAATATTTCTTTCAGTGCTTGAGCACAGGACGAAGGACCTGGCTTGCTGTCATTTCTGTTGTTTTTGTCGCTGTTTTTGTTGCTGTCGTCGTGGCACTTTGCATGCATTTCATTTTAATTTAATTTCAGCCGCCTTTTGCTTTCATCTTGCGCCTGCCAAAGGACACTTAGCGTCCTGGCAGCAGCACAGGACTCGGGACTCGGGTCTCTCGAGGGTCTCGCATGTGTGGCATGTGCAACAACTTGAATTATGCACATGAGACATTGCCACCGCCCACCGCCCATCGCCCACCGCCCATCCCCTTTGCCTTTTTCCGCCTACGTCCACCCACCCACTCTGCGCCGTCCAACTGCCACGCCCCGTGGCGACCTTCAACAATTTCCCCCAAATACGCAACACTTGAGCTCAGAGGAATCAGCATAATGAAGGATGTACGAGTGCGAGTGCAAGTACGAGTGTAATGGAGATGCTCGAGGAGATGCAGATAATGGAATGCCAATCAGGGGATGCATTTTCGTATCCGGAGAAAGGGAAATTGCAATTGCATTATCCCACTGAGGGATAAGGCTTTTACTTCAACCTAAGTATATATTCAATACGTACAAATTTAAATGTTAAAAACTATATTATTTATTTCCAAGAAAGTCAAATAATTTTCATAAATTTTATCAGTGCTCTTTCTGCCCTGCTAACCGAAAGCCGAGACCTCATTTCAGTTCGACCTCGTGATTACATAAGAGGACGAGCGACTTACTAATGCAACCACACAAACTCACACACTGAAAAAGAGGCAGGGAACGAGAGAGGGAGGACGAAGGACGAGGACTCATGCAAATGACAGCCATTTCCGGAGCTCCGTGAGACAGGATACTTTATCATTTAGTCGCATTTAGTCACATATTACTCGTACATTTGCCGATTTGCCAAGTGCTTGTCGCCACTTTCCATTCACAGCCAAATGCTTGCAGTTCGATTCATTGAATGCCCAACACTCAACGCTCAAACACACTTTTACATTCACACATTCACATTAGGGATGACAGAAAATGTCTATATATCTATACTATATCGATATTTGAAGCGAGAGTTCATTAAAAATCGTGAATATATATGTATATATATTTAAACAAATTTTTAATTAATTTTTAAATAATATTTTAAAATAAACGACAATGTTTTTGAATATTTAAAAATTCCATATATCGAGGTTTTCATTATTTACGATATGTTATCGATCGCGGTATTTACATCGGTATTTCTTATAGAAAAAAATCTATAAATCTAATAGGAAAATTCAATTCTTCCTTGATATTACTCTTACATCATAATAACAAAATAATATTTACTATTTACAGTAAAAGTTTTATAGGTTAGTAGGACTTTTTTTAATAGAATAATGTTTAATATAAAGCCAACTTTACTGACATATTCGTGCTCCGTTTTATAGTAAAAGTTTCTCATTCAGCAACTTTAAATTCAGACAAAATTAGTTGTTCGATTGTTGCACACTTTGAAATTTTCCGATAGCATCGATATACTTTCGATATTTTCCCCAACCCAACCACAAGCACACTCTCAGAAACACACACTTCATGAAAGCCGCACGCACGCAGACAAACACACACAAGTACACACATTCGGTTTATTAAATAATTACGCTCTAATTGCAAAAGTGACTGCGGTTGGGCGAGCTTTTGGCTCTCCAAAAATAATGCCAGAATCTTGTTGAGCCCAATGTGTGAATAATGCGGCATCCGGAATACGGATTTGGCATTTCGGACTGAAGGATGCTGGATTTAGGCTGGAAATTGCCACAGTTCGTGCCTCATTTAGTTGCAATCAACTTGATTGAGTGGGTAAAATGGGGAAATTACCGAAAAACTCACTCAGTTCAGTCGGCTGTCTGCACGCAAAATGAAAAGGCAAATGAAAAATTACTCGCAATTTTATCCTTAGATATACACACACACAACACACACTGACTGGGTTGTCGAATTTTCTGCTCACTTTATAACCCTTGTTGACCATAGAACAATCGTGGAACGTGCGTATGCCATCAAAATTAATATAAGGAAAGTGCATATATATTGCTTACTCTCCCCAATATATATTGCAGTATGTATATTCCATACTGGCTCTTATGTCAACATATTCGACTGAGGCCGAAGCATAAAGAATTTTCATGTGTATTTACACATCTGCTCTGGCATTTCCCATTTTCAGTATTTTCCTTTCATACATTTACCTCGGTGAGCTATGCAGCGGAAAAGCAAATTCTACGGCAGCGAAACACTGTTAATTGAATATATAAAATTGCAATTGGTTCGGCTTTGAAGAATTTCAGAGCAGATTTATGGCATGCGCTAGAAATTCAATTCACTGGGAAATAATTGAAATAAAAAAATAAATTATTTTCTGACTATATTAAGTAACTAATGTAAACGGTTAAATAACAAATAAATATTCGCATTCTTTAATTCATATTTATATGACAAATTTGTATAAAACCAAAGCTTAAAAAACTCATAACTAAGCCAAAACTGCATTAATTTCAATACGGAAGTCAGTCATGTGCTAGTTTTTAATAGAATTTTAAATCTGCATTCTCAAAATTATATTTTTTAAATTTTAATTTTTTGACAATTTTTGAAATTTTAACAATGTAAATTTTAACAATAAAAAATGTCGAAAAAAGATTTGAATTTTTTTTTTCTTTACTAAATACCCAGAAAGATTCGCCTATTGATTCTGATCAAGATTATGTATGGAACATAGGGTCGGAAATGTCATTTTCAGTGAGAAGCAAGCTACTGACTGAAATTATAATACCCTGCAGAGTATAAATATTCGTATTCGTATTTTGTCTCCAAACTAAAGCTTAGAAAACTCATAACTAAGCCAAAAATGGATTAATTTCGATACGGAAGTCAGTCCTGTGCTAGTTTTTAATATTTTAATAAATCTGCATACTCAAATTGATATTTTTAAAATTTTAAAATTTTCACGATTTTTGAAAATCTTAATAATGTAAATTTTAACAACAAAAAAACGAAAAAAAAAATTTGAAAATTTTTTTCTTTCCTAGATGTCTAGAAAGATTCGCCTGTTGATGCTGATCAAGAATATATATGGAATATAGGGCCGGAAATGTCTTCTTCAGTGCGTAGCAAGCTTCAGACTGAAATTATAATGCCCTGTAGAGTATAGATATTCGTATGACTTCAGTCATATTTATATGACAATTTTGTCAACCTAAAAAACCTATAACTTAGCCAAAAATTCATTAATTTCAATACGGAAATCAGTCCTGTGCTAGTTTTTAATATATTAATAAATCTGCATACTCAAATTTAATTTTTAAAAATTTAAAATTTTTGACGATTTTTGAAAATCCTAATAATGTGAATTTTAACAACAAAAAAAAAGAAAAAAAATTTTGAAAAATTTGTTTCTTTCCTAGATGTCTAGAAAGATTCGCCTGGTGATGCTGATCAAGAATATGTAAGGAACATAGGGTCGGAAATGTCTTCTTCAGTGTGTAGCAAGCTCCAGACAGAAATTATTACACCCGGCAGAGTATAAATATTCGTATTCGTAGTTTGTCTACAAACTAAAGCTAGGAAAACTCATAACTAAGCAAAAAATGGAGCTATTTCGATACGGAAGTCAGTTTTGTGCTAGTTTTTAATAGGTTAATAAATCTGCATACTCAAACTAGTATTTTTCAAATTTTAAATTTTTCATGATTTTTTAAAATTTAACAATGTTTATTTTAACAGCAAAAATACTAAAAAAAATTTTGGAAATTTTTTTTCTTTCCTACCTGCCTAGAAGGATTCCCCTGTTAATGCTGATCAATAATATATATGGAACATAGGATCGGAAATGACTCCTTCACTGCGCGGCAAACTTTAGAATGAATTTTCAATACCCTGGAAGAGTATAAATATTAAGGTTCGATGCTAATTGTAATTTAGCTCTTACAACTAGCATCGAACCTAAAGTAACATTTTACTTACTTAATTTGTTAGGCAGATATTAAAATGTAAGTTGTAAACATAATAAATAAATATATTAGGCTTGAAGTGTTCATTTGAAACCATTATTGCTGCCTAAAAGCCTCCAAAAATTGCAGCCGAAATTTAGAAGGCCAACCTAATTCCGCATTGGGCTTGCCACAACCCGTCCAGGCCCACAGTGTGTGTGCGTGTGTGTTTTTTGTGTGCCCTTGCCCCGGTTGTGTGGGTAATGTGTACGTGCGATGGTACATGTGTGCAACGCGTTGCAACACTCCGCGGACAGTACGTGGCCATAATTAAATGTCGACATGCAACGCGGCGCTGGAAAGTATGCTCTATGCATGCAGCTGGGATTTCCTTTCGTGGGCAAGTGCGCCAAGCAAGGAAAACCAAACTAGGACACAAAAAAAATATATATAGAGTATATATATATATAGGGAAAAGAGTTTCCTAAAGGGAAATTCGAAAGAGATTTCACTGGTATGCCTCTCGCTTTCTCTCCATCTAAGCCTGTGCACGTAATGATGTAATAAAATCATTTCACACCTCATGAAATGTCGGCAATTTCCGTTGAAATTCGATTGAACTTCCTGCTTTCAATCGAAACTCGTCGCTGGGGCCGGGCAATAGTGGACTAGGCACGACCCAAAGCTGCATACGTGGCATGTATATCATTATCCTGACACCCACCCACACACACACGCACACACAGTGGCACACTCTCAGGAAATACATTCCGAGTCTCGAGCGACGCTGACGTTTTAATTTTATTCGATTCCCAAACGATACCGACCAAAGAATGCTGCGAAGAAAAAAGAAGAAATTCCTGACTCAAAATTGATTGAAATGATATTGCAAAGGCGTGATATGGCCAAGAGTGCACTGCTAAAAATATATATTGCCCTCGAAAAACTATCTTTAGTTGCGAACTACAATTAAATCGGAAAGGTTAGGTATTTATGCCAGCTTTCAGGTCTCAAATTAAAGCTAATTTGTTAAGCTTTTCTTGTACTTTCAGCTTTATCCTTTTAATTTTCCCTCTGTATATGTCTGGGTGATCTGATTCTGAAAGATTCCCTTAGTTCGATGGCTCTTTCGCTCTCTCTGGCGTTGCTGGGAATCGTAAAAAACACAGGAAATCATTTCGTCATTCCATAAATTGTTATGTCGTAAATCTCCGCAATCAAATGGGCTGCACACGTACGCACACACACACACACAGGCAGCTGTTATGTCCTTATCAATGTGTGTCCTTGAAGCTGTCTGTGCGTTTTTTTTTCTCATGTATCCTGTTCCTGCGCTTCCCTGTCGTTGTCTGTGGCCAAATTGTTGCCTGAGTCTCGGTTTCAGTTTCATTGTGACTGCCTGAATTTCGGCCAGCAGTGATTTGCCCAACTAACCAAAAACTCTGCGGGCCACCAAAGATGAGCCTTAACCCTTGGACAGGCAAAGGGGGTCAAAACGAGACCATAAGATAAAGTTTTTAAATGTGAAAAATATAAGGGATGAAGTGAGACAAAAGGAATTAATGAATAAATAACTTGTAAAAAGTTTAAAAATTTATTTTAAGGAATAAAAAAAAAATATAAATAAAAGGAATATATAAATATTAGATTTGTAATATGTAAGTTTATTTTAATTATATATTTCTTATTATTCTCCATTATTATTATTTTGTATATTATTGTATTTTATTAGCCTATAAAAAATGGCCTAAGCTTTATAAACAATTATTTGCAAATTTAAAAACTGTATAAAAAAATTAAAAATAACAGTATAAATTTACAAAGACTTGAAATAAAATATGGTATATATGAAAGCAAAAAAAATATTTGAATTTAAATTTTAAAAGCAAATAAGTGTAACAAAATCAAAAATATTTGATTTTTTCTAGTAAATTCATTTAGAACTCAGTTTAAATACAAATATAACTTTAAAAATATAAAGTATTAAAACAATGTTTAATTTTTCAAACATTTTAAATTATTTTTAAAAACTCTCTAGATAAATAGGTGTCATAAAACTTAAACTTTTATAAGACCTAAATAAAATGTTTTCTCTATTAAATAAATGTTGAATAAATTATTAAGAAAACCATGACTAATTATAATTTAAAAAATAGAACAACAATAGAAAATAAAAAAACAAGCCTATCACAAGGCGGCCCAGAAGAAAAACCACACACAGCACAACAGACTCCACACACATGTCGGCTTTCCTGAGACCCTATATAGGTGCGTGTACCTACTCGCATATATATACAGGTATAAATACAGGTGTCGGGACACGCCTCGTTTGGCATTTGGCGCACGTGCAACTTAACCTCACCAAAGCAAAATAATTCAAGGAACAGACAGAGCGGGCGGAGTGGGAACAAAGCCAGGACCAAGTTGGAGTTGAGGCCAAAACGGATGTTGTAGCCAAGTAAACAGAAAAAGCAACAGCACAGCGGATGTGTAGTTCATAAATTTCGTCAACTGCCATAATAACAAACTCGGGTAGTCACCAGAAATTGACTTGTCGCCTCTCACTCGCCCACAGATTACACAGCACAACACAAAAACAGTTTTGCCTCTCCCAGCCCACACCCTGCTGACCAGAAGAAAAAAAATCAATGAATTCCAAGGAACACAGCCAAGTCATCTTGTGGCTAAAATCATAAATATCAGAACGGGCGGGGGGATTGGCAGGTGAATTTGTCAGGACTGCCATATCCTTCCTCACCCCGAGTCCTCGATCCCCCCATATGTCCACTTCCACTTGCCCGGCCATTAGTCAAAAGTGTGACGAACGAGACTGTAATAAGAAATAGCAGTCTGTGGATACAAAAAAAAATTGATACATGGCGAGAAAACAGGCGAGAAGGTTGAATATTGACTAGACTAGATAAATACAAGGTTTAGTTAATTAATTAAGGAAGGTATTGTGACTTCATTTAAAAGTAAAAACTATACAACTTTAACTTATAAATATATTTTAAGGAAAAGTTATAGAAAATGATATGTTATTAGGAAAAATATTATAGAGTCACAAAAAGTCACTAGAAATCTATCCCGCATACTTTTATATAGAAAATATCGTAAACTTTGATATATATAATTTAAAAATATAGCATTTAAGGTTAAATGATGGATAAAAATAATAATATTTGAAAACAATTATTATTCTATTTCATTTAATGTTGCAAGCAGATTTTAAAGTATTGACTTATGGTTTTATAGGTTGTTGCGTCAAATATCTATATATATCTATATAGAATCTGTATATTTTTAATTTTCTGTAATTCCTATGAAAATATAAAGTCTGCTACTATAAATAATATAAAAATTTAAAAGTTAATGAAAACAATAACATTATTTTAATATTATAAAAACCCCTAAAAATGTATAATTAATTAAACCCCCTTTTTCTCATACTCCTTTGCAACACAATATTTTTTCTCAGCGCCTCTGTCCATTAGTTAGTGCACAATTTATGGGACATGCCACCATTCCAGGGGCCATCATCCACCTCCGCCCCTCCCCTGGCTGGACAATTTTCAATATAACGGAACTATTAAGGCAGTTAAATGATAAATTATGCGCCACAATAAGCAGTTGGCGCAAGTCAGGAGCCGTGAAAGCTTTTTATGATGACGCACTTCCGTCCGGAGCCTGCCCCTGCTCCCACTTCCGGACTTCAGCTGCCAATGCGAAATCCACCGGCTCATCTGTTTGTCTGTCTACCAGTCCCAGTCTCAGCATTTCCCTCTTTTCCTTTTCCAACGATTTTCCTGCGACGTTGGTCAACCGGAGCCGCTCACTGCGGGCGTGCGCTTCAATTGCGACTTTTATGGCACATCAATCGTGGCCATCGGTCCAGCTACGTCCGAAGCCGTTAAGTTTTATTGATTTCAATGGCCGGGATTTGCTCAGTGATTGTCCACAGTCCATACAGAGCGGCTTCCACGGAAACTGACCAGGATTCAGGATGTGGCGGTCAGGACTATGGCTCCAGACGACGGCTCATAAAGTGCCTTCAACGCCTTTTGACTTAACCACTCGCTTTGTCTTTCCTTTTTATTTTTTCCCCCAGTTTCTGCCTGCACTATCGACCCTGGCCAGAGGAGGAGCTGGAGCAGCAGGAGGAGGTCATTAAGTCAAGCTGTGGACATAAATAACCCGCAGGACTTGGCAAAAGTTTCCGGAACGCTTTAAGGATTGCTGCCGTCGCTCTAAAGACTCCTGCAGGTGTTGAGCCTTCGGCTTTGCCAGCTGAATTGCGATAATGTTCCTGTTCTTGGTCCATCAAAATGTGGTTAAAACCCCTTTAAACGAGTCAATGAACCACAGGCAATCCATGCCAAGGATTACGAGCGATAAGCCAGAGTTAAAAGGGTTCAAAGGGATCATGAAATGATGGAATGAAAAAAATAAGGAAGAAGAACAGAAAGGATAATAAAATATTCCGTGAGGAAACTATTGGTTTAATCATAGATAAAACGGAGAATTTAAATCAAAACTAATGTGAGAGAAACATATTTAATTGAGGGAATTTTTAAGCATAGTTTGGAGAATTTTTTCTATTAAAAGTAGACATAATTTTAAAGCTTTTAAATTTATAAAGGAGTATTAAGGGATTGCCTATTGTTTCCCCGAATTTAATAAAGAAATTCTAGTTGGCTAATTTAATACTTGACACAAATCTAGATTTAATTTGCTTTCTGAAACAAAACTCACACGATTTAAGCACAACTCTTTATGGTAAACCAAAGAAATTTTGATAAATAAACATTTGGACGCTCTATTTCCCTCCTTGAAAAGTACTTCAAATGAAAGCAATGAGCTATAGTAGTTCCTAACATTATTTCGAGTGGAGTTCTTGGGTTCTCAGTACCCTAACAATGAAAAATTCTCAATTCTCGGCTCTCGGAAGTGTGAAATGGGTGAGAACTGTCTGTGGGGATCTGGCCAAATGCAATGTGCTGCCGCTTAGTGGTCTACTAATTCAGTAGCTTAGGTGCCAGACTTCGGTTCTATTGCAGTTGAAAAGCTCAACTGGTGCACACTGAGAGGAAACGAAAATATAGCAATTTAAATAAATATTTATCATTATATGCAAATATTATATTTTCTATTATAATATATTAATTAGTTCCCTCTAGTTCCCTATTCACCAGCCACCCGGAGACGATTTCTCAAAGCCCCTCTCTATATCTCAATTTCACATAACAATTAATAGGTTGTAAACAATAATTTCTTCCGTAATTTTCTCTCAGTTTACAGCCAAACCTTGGCCCAGGTTCAGTTGCCTAGTGTTTTGTAATTAACATGGCATTCAAAGCCAATTCCCTGCACTATTCCCTCTAGTTGCAAAGCCCGTCGTCTGCGGTTGCCAAAGAGATTTCAAATTGAAATGCTGAGAAATGTTTAAATACATTTTCGGGTCTCGCCGTGTCAGACAATCGGAGTCAACACCTTTTCAGACTCTCGGCTGCAACATGCAACATGTCAATTAGTCAGAGTTTGTGCAACGAAAAATGGCAGCAGCTGCCAAATTTAATTTCCCCCGTCCATTCCCCTTGACTTCCGTCCCTTTGCCTTCTTCGTCCTTCGTCCTTTTTTCGACGTCTGTCTGCTTTTGAATGGATTCAAAGCATTTTCATGTCGCTCACACACACATACACACACACACACTCGCAGAGACAGGGAAAAAAATGGCAAAACGAAGGGAAAACTTTTCAACATGTGTTGGCAGCTTTTGGTCGAAAGGCGAGAGAGAAATGTCGAAGAAAACTCCTTCAAAGTTGTAGAGTGAGCTCAAAAAAAAAAGAGGAAAGAATAAGAAGGTTAAGAGAAAAAATAGGGGCAAAAAATAGGAAAAAAGTAAGGTGCCAAGTGGCAAGTGGCAGGTAATAATCTATGCATGTGTGGGTGGACCAGAGGGAGCTAACCGGAGGAGCCGACACTTGGCAGCACTTTACATTTATTGTGGCAGTCGAGGATGCAAGATCCGAAGGCGGCGGAATGCATTCCAAAGTGCCTGTCGCGGTGGAAAGGGAAAAGTCAGAGCAGAACAAGGACCACAGGCACAGGTACAGCAAAGGCTACAATAATAATAAAGCATTATTTAGCACTAATAGGTATTGAAATGTGCACTAAACGTAAGCATAGACTGTTACAAAACCATTGGAATATATATATATATAAATATATATTTAAGTATTTTATATAATTTATAAAAACTAAAATTAAGAACATAAATGGGGAAATATTGAACAATATTTTATATAATTAGTTGATTTCTTTTGTAAATTATGAAGCTTTAATTAAAACTCTTGAATGCCTATTCATAAAAAAATACTGATAATATTTAATATATATTAATATATATATTTAATAATAAGACTAATATTTCATAAATAAAATAATTTAATTATTTAAAAACTTTCAGATGTTCCTAGGTCTTTAATATTTTTCAAATTTAACTATAAATCGAGCTACTTAAAGTCTTTCTGTTAACCTATTTTCACTAGATTTGTAGATTTTGTAAGAATTATTTTTTGAATAATTTCGCAGTCCTTTTCTTGTTAATTATTTCATGTATTTATTTTAATAGGTATTTTATTTATTTATATATATAATAATTTAGTTATTTTATTTATTTATTTATATAATTTCTTTCGCCCTATTTTACTACCAATTTTATTTATTTATTTCCTCATCTGTACAGCCCTCATGTAGACAGGACTGTTGTAAGAGCAGGACATGGCCGCAGTTCTAAGCTGTCTTAGTTGCTTATTATGCAACCTCCTTGCCCCCCTTTTGCCAAGTCATCGTCGCTGCTGAGCGTGCGGAAATGAGCAGCTGTCTTGGCCTTTCCCACCCTCCCCTTACATCACCCCCTTTGAGTTTTCCTCAATGGCAAGCAAGATGAAATAAAAAAAAAAGAGCCATGTTCAAGTTTAAGCCACACCGCGTACCCCCAACAAATTCCAGATGCCTTCGGGGGCTCACTTGTGCTAAGTAGTCGCAGCAGTCGAGTGCAATGAAATTTTAGCTGCTGCCTCAGCTGCACAGCTACTAAGTCAAAGCCAAGAAAGCACGTTAAAAAATTTTTTTTGAAATGCCTTGTCAAAAAAGTAAATACTTTGATGTGTTTTTGCAGGGTTTTTGGAAGCTTAAAATATTTTAGACATTTTGTTGAAGGTCAAAAAGTAGGTTATAAAATATTTAAGCAACTACCTTAAATTTACTTGTATACAATTTAATTTTTAAAATAATCTTTAACTATCTTAAAAAAAAAATCTCTCAAATTTCTTTCCTTTTTTTAATTAAAGACATAAATTTGATATACATATTACAAACATATTTTCTCTTTGTGTACACACAATTACACCAGTTCCCACACACACACATACATGTCATAAACACACACACACACACACACACACACACACTTACCCTGAACCAGAAAAGGAAAAGATAGAATAGTGCCGAACAGCAGCTGCAACTGCAGCAGCCATTTTTTATCATCATTTCCGGAACTCGTTGACAAACGGAAGCGACGAGCCGAGTGCAAAAGGCACTATGATTGTGTGAAAGTGTAGAGGAGGGAGAAGCACATTAAGTGCCAAGGGTCAGAGGGGAGTGCCAAGAAAGAGAGAGAGAGTGAAGCGGATATGACCGAAATAGCATAGCCATTGCTTATAATTTTACATTTGAAAACTACACTTTGAACTACTTTCGCATGTAAGTATGTGCTTACTTATACGACCATCGAGCGAACGAGCGATTATCCTCCTCAGAGTATACCCTTTTGAGCCATTTTAGTGGCTTATACTTGACTGAAGTTTAGCTGCTGGAGAATGTCACACACATTTGTGAAATAAAATTCGAAAAAGGAGGCTTTGAACAGAATTGCTTTACTATTTTTTAAATACTTCCCACAAAAATCAGATCATCTGCGAAAATCTCTCAAGAACAATTTGTGAAAAGTAATAGCCATCAAGGCTTTGATGTCACTCACATTGTTTACATTTTATGTGTGCTATTAATAGTAAATATATATTTATATTCAATTCCTTGGCAAATACCAAGCACCCACATCATGCCGCGATAGTGACAACTTTTTATGCCCGTCCAACTGGCCATAAAAAGGCCATAAAACATCGATATCAATGAGCACATATTTGACATCCCCCCCTTCGAGCCACTCGACCAGCGAAATCTCTGGCTAATTTCTTGGCCCAAACAGAGCGCATTCGCTTGGTCAACCATGGACGCGCTTAACACTTCTCCAGTCTGCTTTTTTCTCTCTCTCTCTCTCTGGCTTTCTCCCTTTCTCCATTTCTCTATTGCTGGTTCCTGGTTTCGGGTTTCCCCCTCTCTTTCTCTCTCTCTCTCTACTAGTCCCCATGTGTTGTCCCTTGGTTTTTGGGGCCATTCCTTTTGGCTACTTTCTGCAGTTACTGCCATTTACTCCATATCAGCAAATCCAGGGCCCATACCACGCCCTGCTCGTTGGAGCCCAGTTCGACAGGATTCACTCTTTATGTATGTATACACTGCGAAAAATAATCTGAGAAGTCAAAGGAATTGCTTAGATATTTGGCTATGATTAGAGACAACTGGACATGGACTAGGAAATTAAGTAGCTCAGTCTGTTAAATCAATTTAGTGCGTAATAATAAAGTTATCATTCTTGGAAAAACAATATTAATATTTAAGAAACAATAAAATAATTTAATATATATACGTTAAAAAATTATGACTTTGATATTAATTGTCCAAAAGTAATCAATGATCCATTAAATATGGACTAATTCTTGAATAAATTTTTTTAACTATTATTAGGGTATTTACGGTTTTGAGACTTTTAAATGATTATCAATTTAATATTTTAAATATAATATACAATATATTTTTAATAAATAAAAGTTCCAAGCTTAATATTCCTTATTCCAATTTTTTCACTAATTATTTACAAAATAATAAAGTTATATGTTCAGATCATTTAAGATTCCCATATTATATAAGTTAAAAATGTACTACCTTAAAACTCAAATCTATATAAAGAACGATCAGAAGAATAGCCTATCTAGAGCTTAATAAATAATGTTTTATACACATTTTTAAGATATCCAATATTTGATTTGATGATATTCAGCAAAACCAATAAATAATTAAATAAAAAAAAATATAGTAAATACCAAATAAATAATAACAAATCTCCAAAAACCTATTAATATTGAAGGTAGAGGCAATATAAAATATAAAAATTGTTAAATTCCTAGTAAAGAAATTTTTTTATGTGCCTCAAAAGTATGTGTATATTTGTGTGGAGTGCTTTTTTTCGCATTGACAGCAAATTCGAAATATATTTGCCCAGCATTCTGCCCACTGGCTGGCCGGTTGGTTTCACTTCGTTTCGAGCCACGTTTTTACACCACATTTTCGGGGGCTTTCAACGCTCGTCGAGGAGGAGGAGAGCTCGAGCTTGGAATGTTTTTACTGCTGAATGGGTAATTTAGTATTTGGCAATTAGCTTTTGCTTTCGGCTCGGCTCTCGGAGGCTATCCTTTCTCTGGCTTCATTTTCTTTGTGTCCTTTTTTTCGTGTTATTTTTTTCCAGGATTTTTTTGTTTTCTACACCCTTTCCCAGCTTTCTCTTTCCTTGGACTATCTCTATGTAGTTGTGTGTTCCCCTTTCGGTCCATTCATTGGCACATGCATTCTGCCGAGTCGTCGCTTCCCTCGCTTGTTTGTTTATCTGTTAAATTATGCAGTCGTCTATTAAGTGGCCGAGATTTATGTGACCACCGCCAGCAGGAGCAGGATGCCCAAGGATGCCCAAGGATGTCCAGGAGTCAGCCGAGTAGCCGTGGAAAATCCTTTTAATTTCCATGAGCCAGCATTAGAGCCATCGAAGCTGCTCTAAATAGTTACTCAAGCAGGGAAATTTATTGTGAATACATTTTGACTAATAAAAGCTTTCATTTCAATGGTAAATTTGGATTTATATTAAATATAAAGAACACATAAACTATATAAATTCCATTATATAAATCTTATTAAAGAAGGTCTCAGTGTCTGAACTTATGGTTCATTTATCTCATAACATATATAAAGAATTATATAATATAATAAATGCAGCTAGAGTAATATAATTTCCCATAATATTAAGCATTTAATATTATTTATTCTCATCTCCAATCGCGAATCAATTTTTCCTTTCTGTGCACATTATTTTCCACATATATCTGATATTATAATAAGCACATAAATTCGGTGGGGGCTCTATATTTAAATAAGTGTGTGCATGCCGACGCAGAATAATATGGAATCTATAATAATATACATAAAGTAATATATGTGAAATTTGTTTTCCACTTTTGTCATTTGCAATTATTTTGCCATGTTGGCCCCGGCTTTGTCCCGCTGTCATTTCATTTTGTTTACGCTTCATTAAATATTATTGAAATGCTGCAATTAATTGCGTAATTGTTATTTTATGTCACAGCGCAACTGTTTCGGGCACTTTAAGCACTTGACACAACAGCCAGCGGCGACCAGTAACTGTTGCCCTCTGGCTTAATTCCCTCTTCTGCTTTCACTTCATTTTCCTCTCCATTTTCCTTCGCATTTCCCGGCCCAGCCAACCCCCTCCTGCATGCGAACACATTGGCTGCCCCGAGGGCCATTTGCCAGCCAACAAATTGCACATTAAATTAAACACAAATAACTCGTAAAATTATAAAATTGTTGAATGTAAAAATGTAAAGTGCAACAACTATGTAATTAGCTGCCAAATCAACAAGCGCGCAAATTATCAGTGAAAATAGTGCAAAAAAAATATTTATAATGAAACTTTGCCAGCAACCACAACAGAACCATAAAAGAAAAAAATATTAACAAAAGTTGATCACGCAAAGAAGTCTGATACAGCAATCAAGGCGAATATGTAAATACCCTTTACTAAGCTTTTAAAAATACTTTATAGAAACTTAATCAACTAAGGTTTATGAAGTATTTGATGTTTTCCGATAAACCATTTTAATTTATTTTGATTTATTAAAAATTTACATTCAATGTTAGTGCTTCTACTTTTATTAAAAAAATATGCAGTGTATAGTATATTATGTTTCTATAACTGAGGGACAATTTAATTTTAATTATGAGTAGGGATATCAATAAAATTGTAATTTAATTAATTCTTAATTCGTTTTCAATTGATTAATTTTAAATAATTTTTAGGTCGAACAACTGTGGAAATCATAGCAGTAAATCACATAGACATAGAAGTCCGATATATAAAAAATAAATTCTATTACTATTAAATTTTTGCATGAATAAATAATAAAATTAAAACGTATTATTTTATACAACTTTAAAATTGCAAGCATTTATGTTTATCATTTACTAAATAAACCGTCACAAAAATATTGTATTATTGTTATTGATCTATTTATAATAATAACAAAATCCTATAGAAATCGAATATTCCCCTTACTTTACCCTAGATTTACTTCATATTTTCCTACTTGACTTGAGTTACAGGGTATCAATCTTCAGCACGCACAGACAAATACCGGGGCGGTGGTAATAACACACATAACTCGTCCATCGCATGCAATTTCGGCCCGGTTCGAGTTTGGGTTTTGGGGTTCACCCCGCCGTTTGGACGTTGAACAATTGCCTGACATTTCACTTAGCCAACCTCAACACATTTCACTTTTTTACAACCATTTCACTCCGAATTAGTCTAAGTTCGCTCCCGCTGCTCATTTCGCCGCCGGCCAAACAAGGAACAAAAAATATATATCTCTAAATATATGTGTGTGTATGTGTGTATACAAAATGTGGCAGTAAATCAAAGGAGGAAATGAGAGGGAGGTGGGGCTAGTCCCTACCAACCAACAGCCATTTGTCAAGCGTCAACAAGAGCGCTGACAAGTGAGAAGCGGATGGGGTTGGCCTCACCTCGCCTTAGGGGTTGAGTTTCAAAACCCTACGAGTACAGAATGCACTGGAAAAAAAGTACGGGCAAGTAGGTAATCAATGCAGGTCAATGCGTTTCACTGGAAATGAATCTGGAAGTAGGAATGGCTGAAAGAATCGACATATGCATAGTATATCGATAATTAAAGGGAATCAATTAATCGATATTTTAACATGGCGGTATGTGTGCAGTAATCTATGGTTAGTCTTGTATTTTTTTAAAAACTATCGATATTGGAATATTAAAGCAATAGTCTTCGATATTAAAATGTTGATATATATTACAATGATTATTATTAATTTCATTGATTATATTTAATATATTTTTCTCGATTTAAATCAATAAAAGAGATTTATATTAAAACAATTTCATAATAGAAATTTCAGCCTCATTTAAATCCATCGGTTATTCTTCACTTATAAAATATTTGTAATATCTAAAAAATACAAGTCTCGCATTAGCCTTTCTAAACTATTTAATAATTACATATTATCATTTTTCCCCCTTTTAGATTTAAATATTCTATAATTGTGGGGCTCCTTAAAAGTCAAAAAAATTGATTACTTGGCGGTTTCCGGCCGTGTATGTCCTTTTCCCCTTCTAGTTTTTACTTAACCTTTTTTTCGTGTAGGGTTTGTCGGCCAAAACGATTTAATTTCATTATTAAACAATGGGCGACAAAGTGGCAGCAGATTTCATTTATTACCCGCCTGCTAACAACACGCGATGTCATGTGCCCCACCTCCACCTCCACATCCACCTCCACCTGAACCTCAACCTCAATCTTATGTGAAAAGACTGAGCTGAACTGAAGTGACCTGCCCCAACTAATTTCAGATTGAAGCTTTTCCCCCGGCTGGCACGCAAGGCAGGGGGCGTGTCAGCGGTCAGGTCAGCGTTGACGCATTGCCCAGGAACCAGATAATTAAGCATAATGACAGAAATATTATATAGCACTTACAGCACTTGCTTGATAGATGACCCCGAACCAAGCCGAGTTAGGGGCTGTGCCCCTCACTGAATTATGGCCAGATGACACAGGAACAAGTAATTTGCTGCCAGGCACTAATCAGATCAAAAATGGTCGAGCAGTAACCCAAGGAAGCGAGAATGAGAGTGAGTGAGTTTAAGAAATACCAAGTGTTGGAAATAATTGCAGTTATTCATTATGAAATATTTATTACTCTCGGTGTTAAACGAGGGTATTACTCAAATGAATAAATTATAAACAAACTGTAAAGCTAGATAAATAAGTAACTAATTAGGAAAGATAAATAATCACTATATTCAGCATAGAACTTTAGAAAGAAACAAAGTCCCAGGATATTCAAGGCAAATGTTGGGGATTCTTAATAATGTTAGAAGAAAGTATAGAAATCAAAGTCTTTTTGTGATTTATATATATATAAACTCTATATTTATTTCTTTTCTAATATAATAAGTGATCTATCACAGCTAGGCTTAAGTTGAACCGTACTTAATCCTACAATTTTTCCTTTTGTTTACTAACAAAAAATATTACAAATTTAAGTTTTTGATAGAAATCCCGATGAAATTAAATTTAAAAGCCCTTCCCCTGAGCTCAACTCAACTAAAATAATATTTGACCAACTAAAGATTTCCCCAGTTGTTGTTTTAGCCGCAGCAGTTGAGTTGAGTTGAGTCGAGTTCAAATTTGCCTACACTTGTTGGGTAATTGCTGTGAAGTGGAGTGCCTGTCTCCGTCTCTGTTTGGTTGGGTTTCAGTGTCCCCTACGCCTGATCCTCCTCTACTCCTGTCACTTGGCCATTCAGACATTCAGCCATTCAGTCAGTCAGTCAGTCAGTCAGTGAAACAACCAACGCAACCGCATTCATTTGCCAAATTAATGGCATTTCATTTGGGGCAGCAGCGGCAGCAGCAGCCGCCTCGACTCGATTTCATTCATGCAAGGATGTTGTCCTTGTCGTTGTCGCTGTCCTCATCGTTGTCCTTTTCGTTGCCGCCATCGTCCTCCACATCCCCATGTCCTTGTCTGTCCAAAATTTACGTGTCTGGTTTGGCCGCTGCTGGCGAAAAGATACTGTTCCTAAACCAACTTCTAGCCAAGCACTCAAAAAAATCGGATTTCCTCCTTTAAATCTTAAAACTTAAGGAAACAAATAGATAAGAATATCTATTATCTAGCATTTAATTGATAGTATATTATAAGTTATTATTTTGTGTCTTCTTAATCTTATTCTCATATATTTTTTTATCGGTGCAGTAACTCCTTTTGTCCAGGAGTTGCACTGCCTTTTGCCAACTGGCAAGAGGCCAGGACGGCTTCTCGCAGGGTTTTCCCCCTCCGGGCTTAAGGGAAAACAGATTGGAGGGGAGGGACCCTCTGCTCGCCCGCTTTCCAAGCGAACGATTTTGGCAGAACGATGTTTGTCAGCGGCATGCGATTATTCAAAAGTGCAACATGCAAATTTATTTTGTGCATAAAATGTTATGAGCTCGCATGAAAATGTCTGACAACAATTTGAGACTGCCAATAGCCTGTCGCCCTGCTCCTGACAACAACAAAAAAAAACCTCCTGGCAAACATTTTCCGAGGGGTCTGGAGCTTAATTCTTGGTCGAATCGAATTTGATTTTGATGCCACTGCCAATTATTGGTAGAAAAAGGAGTTTATTAAAAGTTTATTTAAACAAAATCAAAAAAAACTAATTTAATAATCTTGAATGTTTATAGTTTATACAATTGTATAGCTGTAATTGTGAGTTGCGGCTCATTTCATGTATTAATTGGATATTGGTAAAGTATCCAAGGGCTTACCACTTCGCTTCCGACCTGTTTCAATCCATTATGCCCTCCGCACTGTGACATTGAATTGATTTCAGCACCACATTTCAATTAATACGTATATTGTATGCTGTGGATTCATATATTCCCAACCAGCTCTTGGGGGACACAGGACGTGGAAAAGCCACCGCCACCGCCGCCAGTGATTTGCACTTTTTCAGGCTCATTAAAATCGCATAATTAGTTAAATATTTACGAGTTTGTTGGATCCGCTTTATAATTTTTCTTTTTTTTAACAACGCAGCGGCTTCATTTACCTAATAAAATTACTGTCAATTACGGCCCTACATCTTTTCCGCACCACAGTTTGCCCTTTGCATTTTCCCAGAAACAAACCTTTCCCTAGGCTTAAAAACACAGCACGTGCCGCTGCCATTTGAATTCTTATTTACCTTTCGAGGTGGTGTCCAATCAGGAACAGGTATCCTTTTGGCCCACGGTACTTATAAATTATGTAAACTTAAGCCTAAGCTGTTCATCAAGCAGGACAGCGAATTAATTAATTAGCTCCTGACATTTTAAAGCAATCAAATTATGAGTTATGATTTAGGGAAAATAATATCTTTGGTATCAAGTAATTGCATTGGTATTGAAAATATAAATTGAAAATTTACATAAATTTAAACAATATATTTATATATAACAACATTTTCCTTATGAAAAGAGCTTTCTTTCTTTTAAAATTTGCATTTATTCAACAAACTATTAAATGTGAAAGTCGCAACTTTATTTATGTAAAATTTTAATATCTTTTTCTAAAAGATTAATTTAAATAAGGACAGCCATAAAATGCAATGCGGTCTTATACCAATTTACTTTAATTTCACTATTTAATGCTTTACTCTGACGACGTCAGCCCCAAAAAAATGTGACGACTCCACATTGATCCCTAACGTTATCCAGAGCCCCGAAAATGAAATTAATTTTTCCGCTGACACAGGCCCACAACTGCAGAAAAGAAAGCAATCGGGGTGAGGAAAAAAATAAAGAAAATGCAGCATCGTCAAAGAGAAAACCGAAATCCAGATATAAAAAAAGAAAACCCAGGAAGTGAACGAAGCAAACTTCCAACACATAAAATTTCAACCGAAGGAAACCGAGAAAAAAAATGGGGGGCAGGGCAGGGCAACAAAAAACATAAAGCTGATGGATTTACGAACAGAACAGACCATTTTCCAGGGGTGCACTGGAGTGGAGTTCAGTGGAGTGGCAAGTGGCAAGTGGAAAACTCGGTGGTTTGGTGGCTGTCTAAGAGCATGCCACCAAATAATAATAGTTTTTCACTTGTTCAGTTTGACCGCCAGCAGCAGCCAAGCGCCGAGTTTATGTGACAAACGTGACTCTGGCGACAATTGCTCGGCTTTGCAGGCAGCCCCCTCCCCCGCCGGAAAAAGCCGGTCGGGGAAAAGCGGTGCCGCCTTTTTTATGGCCACACAATAAAGCGAGCAATTGAGCGTCTTAAAGTGTCGCCCAAGTGCATTTAAATCACACACTTTGCGACCATTTGCCGTAATTTGACTTTAAATGTTATGGCCAAGAGTTGATTCGCCACTCGTCTTCACACTTCCCCGCACACACACACACACACACACACGCCCCGCAGGAAACACTCCCTCACACCCACCCGGTTAGTTGGGCAGCCAAAGGACCTTGGACTATGGACTCCATTTTATGGCCAATGTCTGGTACCTACCACAACTGCTAACAGCAGCAAAGAAATAGAAAAAAATGTATATAAGAAAAACATAAATTTGATGTACATGTCGATTATGTGCCAAAAACGAGCAAAAACCACAAAATTTAACTGGGTTTTGTCGTCCCAATTCAGCGCACCACGATCCTGGCAAAATGAGGTCATCAGCAAACAAGAACCACAAAAAAGAAGTTGAATATTTAATGAATCATTGAATAACCATTTATCTAAGGTAAATCCAGAATAGCTCTACTGTTAGAACCTAATTTTAATTATTATATCAAAGGTAATGCAATGAAAAATCTAAAAGAAACTATTAGGATAACAAAAATAATATATTTATATTCATTTATACCATCTATTTATGTTTTCTACAACTAAAACCTAAAAGAGCAAACCTTAAATCGAGATCAATTAAAATTTTAAATACTGTTTCCATAGAAATGCATAACTTATACTACCGTAAATAAAAGTATTCAATTTAAATAATTTCGTAGTTTTTTCCCAAACGATTCAGTCAATATCCATCTGGCTTAATATCCTAGTTATAAAAGACACACACAAAGCAAAAAAATTCCCGAATGACAGAAATATGTGGCAAAAATTGAAACTCAAGCTTGGATAAATAAAAAATTCGTATATTTTACAAAAATAAGCTCAATGAAAATGCATGTGAGAGAATGGTTCAGTGAAAATCCAAATAAATATAACGGAAAAAACGCAAAGAGCGCTGCTAAGTATTATTTTCAAGGACCAAATACGTATCCTTTTTTTTTAATAATCCTTCAACGGTGGCTTTTGAGTGCTGTAATTCGCCATAAAGTTGCTTAATTGGCGAGGACTCCAAGCGAAAGGGAATATCAACACTGTTTTTAGTATATTTAAAAATGTTTCTGTCCCAAAAAATATCCATAATATCCATTTTGATATCTTCTTAAACAGAAGTTTCTTTTATAGTTCAATTAATTTTTTAACTGCCAATAAAATATTGTTCACTCCCATAGACGGCCATCAAAATAATGTGGCTCTCTATCTATGGCTAATTTGCGTGCCATTTTGAAGCGCAGAGAGGGGGAGACACCGTCTGGAAAGTCGGGAAAGCGGAGGAAAGCTCAGGATACTCGATTGCAGGATGCGACCGCTTAAGTGCCTCTGCCAGAGTCATAACAATACACTACAGCCGCCGTGGCGTAGCAACAAAAGCCGCCGCTGACATGCCGCTTATTATTTATGTATTTTAATAACAGGCCGTCGCGACAGAGCTGAAATGCTGGAAACTCTGGGGGGGAGGGGGGTCGGAAAAATGAAGTACAATGGCCGACGGGCTACAAAACGGACATTGGTTAATGCGACAGCTGCTGCTGGGGGGGATCGAAAAATCAGCAGTACAGAGCAGAGTACAAAAAATGTTGGGGGGAATGGGGTGGCAGAATTGCGGCCGCCTGTTAAAAACAATAAACATACTTATATATATGTATATATGCATATTTATATATTTATATATTTATATATTTATATATAGAAGCCGCAGCCCACTCGGCGTATACTTAATGCCCGAGCGAGAGTCTTGAACTTTAAACCAAAGTTGCAGCATAATTGAAATATTATCCTCAGCTTCTATGGTTATTTATATTCATATAATATATATTTTAAATCCTATTAAAATTTGTGCTTACATGAAAATTGCACAGAGAGAATTGTTATAGTAAAATATTGGAAATATTGTTAGAGTAAATGTAATGAAAATACATAATGTACATAAAATATATAAATAAATTAATAAATAAACCGAAATAATAAATATTGAATAAAAATAAATAAACATAATTAATAAATATTGAATACAAATAATTTACATAATTTACAAATATTTAAAAAACGAGAAAGAATGTTTGGAACTTTGGAAAACCTTAAAACCAATCGATCATAATTAAGCCAAAAATGCATTAATTTTAATTCGGAAAGCTTTTCTGTGAAATTTTCTGTTTGGTTAACAATTCTGTTAATTAAATAAAGAATTTCTAGAAATTTTAATTTTTTAATAATTTTCAATCATTTTTATGATGTAAAAAAATGTAAAAATTGTTTTCTTGCAGAGATGGCTAGATCGATCCGGCTATTGATGCTGATCAAGAATATATATGGTTTATAGGGTCGGAAATGACTTTTTCACTGGTTTTTCAGTATTCTGACCCAAAAGTATTATACCCTGCAAGTGTATAAAAATAGCAAAAACAAACCAATGCTTTTAAATAAATTGCTCCCTTCATTTGTTACACTTATTTTCCCCCAGTGCAGACTTGCTCAATGCATAATTAATGCCTTCTGTGTTTTAAATTTACATTTACAATGCCGTTACAGGATGCTCACCGATGCTGATGCGCATTAAGTGGCGTATGCGAGCGCGGCATGCCTGTGTGTGGCAGGGCAGGTGATTCTGCTGCTCCGGCTGCTTAACCACAATCAGTCCTAGCATGTATGCAACATATATGTGCATGCACTTGCAACACATAGGTATGAATGAATATCGCAGCGGCGAGCTGTAAGTCGCTTGCATTCCACGGAACTCAAGCTGAAAGCTGATGCAAAGCCGCACCGAAGGCTTAATGAAATTATCATCTCGTTTCGTGCATTCATTTCAATTTCTTTGTCTTGCCGCCGAGTTAAATTACCAGAAAATTGGCAAACAATTTTAAGGCGACCGCTGGAAGAGAGAGCTCCTCTCAAGGGGAAAACTATTGTATGCAAAATGAAATATGAAATCCTTGAGTTTTAAGTCTTCATTTTACAAATTAATTTACCATAGGTATCTACGGATTTTATTTAAATATTGAATTTCCCTAGCATTTTCCTTATTAAGGGCACCAACAAGAGAATCTAACGATTTTTCTCAACTCTCTCGTTTCGTTTCGTTCTATTTTCTTTTTTCCCGCTCTTATATTTTTCCATCTATCTCCAGTGTCAGCAGATGTTGAGGAAAATAAATGAGCAACATACGCACAATATTCAGCTGCAATGCTTATTGTGTGCCACGCCCCCCACTCTCTCCCGCCCAACTCATTAACATCCCGCAGTTGCAGCTTAAAAAAAAAATAGAGAAAAAAGAAAAATGCATAGAAATTACGCATACGCAGCGTGGTGTGGCGTTCAAGTTGCTCGCTGCGCAGTTGTAGTTGTTGCTATCTATTTCTGCTGCAAATGTTGCAGCAGTTGTTGCTGCTGCTGCTGCTGTTGCCGCTTTTGGGCGTTTTTAATGAGCAGCAGCAGCTCGCAAAATTTCTTCGCCATAGTCGATATTCATGCATAAACATTTCCAGCTGCTATAGTATAGTCATAGCCATATAAACTGGGGAGCGCATGTCGGTAGGTATGTACGTTCCACAGGAGGCAGTGCAATATGTTGGTTCAAATTGCCGCTGATGCCGGATTTTAGATGCACGGAAAATATAAACTATGAGCCAGAAAATATCAATTTGTTTGCAATGATAATTTTTGCCCTTGAAATTTGAGAACGTTTGGCAGCTTGTGTTCTAAGAAAATAAGTGGGTTAAATAGTAAAATATCTTAAAGGTTTTTTGAATCCTTAAATATTGGCAAAGTTTTCCTTGAAAATGTTTCTTTTAATACTATAATTATCCAACTAATTTAACTTATCACTCCTATATTAATATCCTCATATTTTATTTATTATTTTTATTTAAATAATAATATTTTCTTAATTTCGAATACATCTATTTCCCTCTGTGCTCCTTCTCGCTGGCGTTGCCATAACATTAATTTTGTTAATTAAAAGTTTCTCGCAGCTTTAAAGTTTACTACCAGCTGCAGGTTGTTGTTGTTGTATTTGTCAGTTAGTCAGCGGCCTTGTAACACTCTCCCTGGTTCTATCTCTCGGCATGTTTGTGAGAGACTGACAGGACAGATAGACATAGACACACATTTCTGTGCACACACATTCGCACACACACACACAACAGACACCTGTCCTAGAATCCAGACATTGATTTCGCTGTGTATGTGTCCTGCGCCAAAGGCAACTTTTATTTGCAAAATCTGTCATCGTTGTCATTGTTGACGGATTTTTTGGTGTCACAAGATCCTTAAAAATGGAAAAATTTGCTACATTTTTAAATTGGGTTAAGCTCTTCGAAGTGAATCTTTGTGGGGAAACCGCAGTGAAAATGCTTAAATTACATTTTATTTTAAGTTTTTGAAAAAACCTAAAAAAGTTTAATTTCCTTGGGGAACAATTCTGCGACTTTTGGGATAAATTCAAAAGGTTTGTGTAAATATTGATACATACAACTTGTTAAGGAAAACTTCCTGGCCATTATAGAAATTTATTCCTTATCAAAACACCTACTAAGAACTCGTAAATATGTCTAGACTGACATTCTCATTCCAAAAACCAATTAAATATGCCTTCTTTTTCAAAATGTCATCGAATGGCAATTCTGTTAATAATTGGTTTCAGGTTGATTGCAAGGCTTAAAGGTCGCCTTAAAATTGATATCTTGACCTTTCTTGGGAGTGTTGTCAAGGAATTCATTGAATATTTAATTAATATCATTGATATTTCTCGAGAAATTCTAGCAATTTGTATTGCCATTAAGTATAGTATTTCAACCCAAAGATAATTAAAAGGTTGTCACTTAAACTATTAATTGGTTTAATTATAAAATAAATCATTGGAATATTAGGATCACTTCTCCCATCAAAATATTCAAAAGTACATAGTTTCTATATACCTTTATAAATCCACATTATTTTTTACCGAAATATTATTCCTATGCCATTTCCCTTAGTATAACTTTTCACCGAGGAAAAGCCGAAGGACCTTAAAGAGAATTTGTGCCGTTCAGTTACCGACTAACCTCCTTATGTCCGCTGGCATTGTTGGTGATGACTGTTTCTCTGATGCGTTATTGCCTTTGACAATGTCACAATGGCATCGACAGCATCCGCAATAATTTTTTCCCATCTTTTTTGTCGCCATTTTTTGAGACCCGTGTGTGTGTCTGTGTGTGTGTAGCTTTCCCTTTTGGCAGCAGACTGAAATACATTCCTTTTTTTTTCGTCGCTCTTGGCCGCGCTTTGTTGTCAAATTGAAAGTGCTGCGAGTCTGGGAGTCGCATGGCGGGGATATTTTATGAGCTCCTTTGGCACTCTCTGATGGCCCAGTCATTTGCACAAGTCGTGACATACTAACACGCTTCGAACACAGGGAGGACAGGACAGGGGACGTGGCAAGTTCCAGGGCACCGAGTGCCGCCAGCTTGCCGGGCTATCCCTACAGCAACAGCACCAAACACATCATCCTTGCCCGGGTTTTTTTCTCCCGCCCAGTTTAATTTTTATATATATGTTGGTATGTGTATATGCAAAGCGGCCATAAAATTTGCAAAAACTTTTAATGGTTCATAAAATATTTAACGTAATGGCGGCGGCAACGGCCAAACCAGTTAAAGAGGCGAAAGACCAAGAGGTCACCCTGTGCCACACAGACGGAGGGAGAGGGGAGAAGAGCGGAGCAGGATCAAGGAGGAACCGGAACAGGCTCAGAGTCATAGCACAAGGAGCCAGCAGCAGGAGGAGGAGCAGGAGGAGGAGCGTTGAACCACGCCAAAAGAGATTTGTTGGCTGCCAACAGGCCGCAAACGATGCAACAACGGCAACAAAGCACTGCTGCACATGCTGGCCACAGGAAGGCACTGAGAGAAATGGGATATAGATATTATCCAGGGTCTTAAATACATATAGAATATAGAAAGGTAAATCTCTGCATTGTAAAATGCTTGCTTTGTTGTTTATTTAGAGCTGTGTAAGTCCAGAGAGGCAACTTTACGTGTGAATCAAAATTTATAAAAAAAATCACGTATACGCCATGTGGAACATATAGAATTTTAAACTTTAAACTAACGAAAAAATTACAGAAACTAATTATTTGCAAAAGATAATTATTAATTAAGCTATTTTATTAATTTTATTCTCATATTTACTTATATATCAATTAATATATATCTTTTCTTTCTTTATAAATTACTCATACGTCATGTGGTCCAGAAAGACAACACTTTAAAACCTTCATTCAGTTTATAAATTATTAAAGAAAAAGATTTTAAAATATTATCTGTAACTCTAGTACTATATATCAAATAATATATATATATCTTTCCTTTCTTTATAAATTACTCATACGCCATGTTGTCCAGAAAGACTCATGACATTAAAACCTTCATTCAGTTAAAAAATATCAAAGAAAATAATTTCAAAATATTATCTTTAACTCTAGTATTAATATTTTATTTTTACAAATTGTAAAATTTCATAAAATAAGTAATATTATTGTTTTTTAAATATATATTTATAGTTCATTTTATTTTTTTTACCTTTACCTTGGCCCTTTTTTCTCTCTGCATTTCCACATACCCACACTTTAACCCACTTCCCCCTACCTGACCACTGTGATCTCTGCTCTGGTGCAATTTATTTAAACCACTTTTCCACTTGTTGTTTTTTCCACCCTCACTCTCGCTCGCTTGCCCACTCACTTACTCTGGTTTTTCCTGTTTTTTTGTCGTGGCAAGCTCCCCACATAATTGCAAATTATCGCTTCAGCCATCGTGTCGTGGCCATTTTTGGTTAGCTGACCACTCGCCACCCCTCCTACCGCCGGGATTTATGTTCGACTGAGCTGCCCTCAGGTGTCGCATCCTCTAAATTAATGCCATGTGCATGTTTTAATTGCAATTGCTGAGCTGCCGAGCTGCTGAGCTGCTGAGCTGATTTTCATACCAGCAGCATCCGCACTCCCCGGCTCGCTGACCCATTGATTTTGGGGCCAATAAATTGGTCGCTTCATTTTCCCCGCGGGACTCCATAATTCGCCGGGGTGTTGAAAAGTCGCATTTGATTATCAGATGTGTATATAGAGGACAGGTTATGGCGGAATAGGCCAATGAGCTTTAATTTATGCCATGCCAATGGATTAACTTAGCTATGCTTAGTATCTTATAGATTTCTAAGAAGTAAAGAAGTTATACTCTTGTAAATAGTTAAATAATGCAACATGTTCTAAGGTATTGGTAGGAAAAATGGAGAGGTTTATAAAAAAAATGGCATTTTAAGGCAAAACTTGGTATAACATAACCCCCTTTTACTTTTATAATAAAAACATATAATTTTTGTTAATGTTTCTTAAAAATTTGTCCTCGAATGCAACTAAAATATATTCATTAACTATATTTCTTACACAAGTTTACATATTTTAACACCTAAAACCTTTTTCTCTCTTTATTATTTTAAATAAATTTGTACAATATTATATAACAAAATGCTTGCATACCATACTATTTGACATCCTCAATTGTCATTCCCTCCTTAAAATATATTATTTTCGGCTACCGCCCACATTTATAATACATGAAATTTCCGCCTCAAGACGCGGCCATAATTTTGTAGGTGGAGAAATATAGCACCAAAATACCATAAATACCCGGATTTAACAGTTGCGGCACAGGGCTTGCGGCGGAAGTTAGCTAACTGGCGGCCGGAAGCGGAAATGCGCAAATGCCAAGGCGGCAAATGAAAATGGTTTCCCAAGCAACAAAGAGTTGCCAAAAAAAGAAAACCAAGACAAGATATATGATTAGAAGGAATGTAAAACTGACATGGCTTTGTTGTCAATTGATTTTGACGCTTGCCAAAAAAAAATATAAAGAAAAGATTATTCAAATCCCCCAGAAAAACCAACACCAACAACAACTCCGTTTTCTTTCGCACGAAAGTGAAAATGCCAATGGAAAAACATTTGCATGCAAATGCAAAACATAGTCAAAGGCAACTTCCGCTCTCATTTTCGTTGCCAGAATTTTCCCCGAGAAGCTCACCATCACGTACGAAGGAAGTGGAGGCGGAGTATAAAACGGAGGCGTGCCTTCGCCTTCGCTTTTAATTTTAATGCGTGCAACACGCTCGCGCTTTTCCAAAAATTAAACGTCGGTTTACTTGCGACTCCTCCACCTCCTCCCTCATCCCCCCATTATCCTCGGATTTTCCGACGCGCTTTCGCCAGACAGAATATTCAGTGTTTTCCCTCTTCTTTTTTTTTTGTATTTTTCTTCTCTCCATGCTTTTTTTTTTTGTTTTTTCGTCCAAACAAATAGGCGTCGATTAGGCAAATCAACGCATTTGTATGCAGATTATGTGCTGCTGGGTAGGAAAACAGCAAGAAATGGAGAGCAGAGCGAGCGCTTGTTGTCTCTAATTGCGCCTCAGTCTTTTAGGCGCTCAACTAGGCGTATGCGTGATAAAAACACTGTAAGCAAACCATTGTAAGACAACTCTTATGGCCAGATAAATGTAGAGCTGTAGAGCTATACTTGCGGCTGCTCAATGGGAGAGTTAAGTGCATTATTAAGATCAAATCGTTTTAGGAACAAATGTATGTGAAATTTGCCTTAAAACGAAAAATTAAATCAATTATATATGTTTAATAGATGTTTTGTTGTGTTTTAAGTCTTTAATTAAATATTTAATAAACTTTTTTGGCTAAGGGGCCTCGTCTGGTCAGAATACTGAATGCGTACTTCAAATTTCTAAAGCACTTTATGTATTTTTTATATTTTTTATAGATTAGTAAACAAATACACATTTTAAGGAACTAAATTAGAAGCAATAATCATAAATTATTGAATAGCTAATATATAAAAATATGTTATAAACTAACAAGGAATTGAAACCCATTTCCCTAAATTTTAAAATTGCTTGTATATTTTTAATATTTATAAACTCTTTTAACAAACTTTTAATAAAAATTTCTCTCTCTTAAACTAACTTTAAGCCTTTCCCTTGCAACTCAGTGGAATCTTTCAGCGAAATAACAATAAGTCAAAATAACTGCTGCAATAAAATGCTAAAATGTTACCCATTTAAAGCTATCCCATGACACTTTTCCTGTGGAAAACGCCCCCTCCCGCCGCCCTGTCCTATGGCCACATCAAAAGCGAAGCTGGAAAAGCGAAAGATTGCCTGGTGATATCCCCACTCGCAGCATCTACTCGTATCCGTATCGCGGGCAAAACATTGTCATGTATCATTACCATTTCAATTCACTTGACTTGACACCCCAAACTTATTCCACTTGCCAGCTGTAATTTCCTGCTGCCTTCTGCCTGCTGCCTGCCTCGTGTTGTCGCTTTAAACAAGAACAAGGATCTGCCTGCTAATTTCGAGCGATTGCTTTACAGCGTTTCAAAATAACACATGCCTAAGCTGATGCGCCACCAAGGACCCGTCTCCTGCCTCCTGCCTGCCATCTCTCCAGCTTCCAGGCTCCTGCTCAACCTGCAACACCACAATCAATACGGGCAACGTTTCTGTGTGTCCCTTGCCGCGTGTTGAATTTCAATGCATACTCTTAGGCCGTACATCAAAAAAATATTTGTTTGCCATTTCACATCTCACACACACACAAGGACGAACGAGCGGGATGTGTGTATGTAAGTGCACTGGGAAAAGTTCTTAGACCTAATAGGAATTAATTCAAGCTTTTCCTTTTTTTAATGCATTTAAATGAAATGAAATCTACAAAGTAATGTGTCAAAATATATGCAACTCAGTTTGGATTTTAAATAAATTTAGATAGTTTCCCAAAAGTGGAAAATAAAACATTCCTGATCATACAAACTTATTGTTTATTAATTATAAGCATAATATTTTTAATTATAAATTTATATATAATTTATCATATAAAAAAACTTCTGATAGACAGTAACTTCTTAGGTACATTTGATTTTTAATTTATAATGCCAAAGAAACAAATAATAAGCGGAATATTGGTTAATAACTAAATGTCTGAAAGAATTGTGATATATTGATTATAAACTTAATAAATTTAATACATAAAGAAAGAGTATAAATTCGTTTTACTAATATATACTTTGGATACTTTTACTAAATTTTCTATAATTTTTCTAGCAACTAATTCAATCTAAAAACTCCCATTTTTATATTAAAAAATAAGCTTTTTTCAGTGCCTATGTATTAGAATGCTGGGTGTTGTTGTTTTCGGAATTCTAGGACTGCAGGAATCACATGCGTTTGGCATTTGACGCCAGCGAAAGAAAAAACGCTGACGATGACGAGTTTTATACATTTTTTCCCCCTCATCCTTTCAGGATGGCGATTTCTTCGCCTTTTCGACTGCTCGGGTGGTGGCACTGCTGGTGGTGGCACTGCTGTTGTTGCTGCTGTTGTTTTGTTTTATACCACTTGCAAGTGGATTTATTTTGCAATGCCCCAGCGGAATTTTAATGGATCCCTCTCTCGCGAATGCCCCTATATTTTTGCCTTTTCCCACGAACGTGTCTTTTCCTTTCTGGGACAGACCATAGAAAATGGCCCAAAGACTTTGGCGCCTGCTTAAAATTTCACTCATGTGGCGATGCTGGCGCATTCCTTCAAAAGTCCCTATGTTTTTCCCCCCTCCATTTTCCGTACAATTTTCCAGCCCTCAGCTCTTGCTGGTTGGGTCACCATTTTACAGTTGGTCGTGTTTGTTTTTGTTAATTCGCCGCGCCGCGCCATGCTCCTTGTTTTATGTACATTTCACTTGGCCTGTCGCGCGCATAAAATGCGAAATTTAATTAGTCGTGTAGGTAAAAATGACATTTAAAATTATTTCGCCCTCGTTGACAACAACAAGCGGGGGAAAATAATACAACAAGCTGAACAACAACATTAAGGTTGTGGGGAAAAATTGAAAAAGGCCTTTAATATACCCTAAAAATAAAGAAATCTCTAGTTTATGATGCTATAAAAGTAAAGCGTCTTTATGACCACAACATAAAATTGTAAAGGAAACCTTTGGTTGCGCTTTAACAATTAAAGAAAATGGAAAAAAGAATTAAGTCAATATATTAAGCATAAAAGGCATCAATTCCTTATTTTTGAAATAGTTCAAATAATGGTCTACATGAGAATTAATAAATATATAAACATAATAATAATACAAAATCGTGTTTTAATAATATTTTTTTAATAACCTTTAAAAGTATAAAAATATATACCATACATTAATGGAAAATATAAATTTCTTGAGCTTAAATAAATTTAAAAACCCAATAATAAAAGAAAATCAATTCCTTATTATTGCCATAATTGAAGCTTAATGGCCGCATTTTCCAGAGCATTTATAATTTCCAATTGAAGCCTTTGCTTTTCATATACATATATATATATGTACACTCTATATATATTTTCTTTATTTCTGTGTGCATTATGCATGTGTTTATCGCGTTTAATTATGCACATTTATTCGTTAACCGCCGTGTGTTTATTAATGTATTTATAATAGGGCTTATACACGCTGGCCATAACGAACTATTTGGCTTTCTTAATTCGCTGCGCACATTTCCCCCCAGCAGAGAATAATTACGAGTATCGGGAAAGCCAACAGAGAGAAATGTATTTGCAATAACCTTTTCCACCAACCTGAAGTATTTATTTAACTTTCTCCTCTTCTTTTTTTTTTATTTTGAGATGCCAGAACATTTGGAGCATTACTCCTGACCCCGGAGTGCGCCCACCGGTGACCTTAACCGTCCGTCCCCCGCCCACTTTAACCCCTCGCCCAGCCCCCCCAATCGCAATCCGAGTCGCACACACATTTCCCCAGCTCCATTTCCATTCCCATCGCACTCATCCACATGTAGTTAAGCTCACCTAAATACATTTTTGCTAGAATAAACAAGCAACCTTGGGTGTTTACCATAAAAAGTAGGTAAACTTGAGTGCAAAAATTGCGTAGCAAATGCGGATGTATGAGTTGAGTTCACCACAAACACACAGCACACACACAACACACAACCCACACACACCCCGCACACACTCACCAAATGCACATAAAAATGTGAAAACGAACAACATTAACAAGCGCAGGAGAAGGTCGAAAGGGGTTGGGGATTGGGACTGCTTTTGGGGCTGGTAAAAACAAGTTCCGAGCTCTGACTGAATGGAAACGAAATAAAAATAAAAAGCAACAAGCAACAAGCAAGCTAGCAGCAACATCAAGAGGAGAGCCCCCAAGAAAAAGGCAAAATGAACATAACACAGGAGCCTCGAAAATAAAGCCAAGAAAAAAAAATCAAGTGGGGCAGCCAAAACTATATAGCTTGCAACTATGAAAATACTTAACAATTTGATTTTAATTGGAAATTATATTTGCCACAGGTATTAATAACTAAGAAAGTAAACTAACTTCGGCTTATAAACCCTTGTAGTTTTTAATTAAATTATAGGATTAAATCGGAATTCAACAATAAAGTAGCGTAAAATTTTTGCATTCTTTTAATTGATATTTATCGATATTTTGATGTCACAATTTTGTTGACAAATCACAGTTTAAAAAACTCATAACTTAGCCAAAAATGTATTAATTTCGATTCGGAAATCGTTCCTATATTAGTTTTTATTAGCTTTATAAATCTACTTACTTTATTTCAAATTTTAAAAAATTAAAATTTTTGCTCATTTTTGAAAAGTTAACTTTCATTAAAATTTTGAAAAATTTATAAAAAAAAAAATTTTTTCACCGGATATGTCTAGATGGATTCGGCTGTTCAGGCTGATCAAGAATATATATACTTTATAGGGTCGGAAATGACTCCTTCACAATCTTCTGACTAAAATTAGAAGGGAATTGTAATGCTAGAAGATCGCTATAATTTTATAGAATATTATCAACAGGTTGCTTATTTTTATATTTGTTGCTATATTTTCTTGATATTTTAAGAGTAAAGGTTTAGTTACCTTTATAAAGTCGTAAAAGTAAGCCTTATAGCTAAATGATTTTGGATTTTTTGACATTTTCAAAATATATTTTCCAAAAAATTAAAAAGTATAGTTGCTTCCGGTTCCCAAGTATATTTTAAAGTTTAAAAAAGGTTTCTACAATATATTTCTATAAAAATACTTAGTAAACAAATAAATAATGTCTACTACAGCTTTTAAAAATATAGTAGCCTCCTTTTTGAAAATATACTCAAACTTTTTAATTAGTTTTTCAATAAAATCCAATTGTCTTGTACAAAAATACCCTGTAAAAAAACATAAACGACCATTGATGGCAACCCCCCCTCTCGCAAAACAAAAGACAGGCTCAAGAGGCTGAGGTTATACACAGTGGTAAGAGTTGGTGAAATAAAAAGAAAGGGGTTCCAAACTCCTGACGTCGAACACATTACAAGCAAAAGCACTTTTCACAAAAGGAGGCGCCAGCGAAAATAAACAAACAAATGGCAGAAGAAACAAAGACGGACAGACACTGGGGCTCATGTGCGTGTAAAGGATTTCAAGGACTACAACATTAAGGAGCAAAAAGTATGGCAAGAATTTGTGCATGAACAATGGGCGTGCGAGCGAGCAGAGGAAAACAGAAGAAAACAGACAGAAAAATATAAAACACCAAAAATCAACCGAGGAGAACCCAAAACACACAGCATCAACTCATTGAAGAGGCTCTTGCTGGAAGAAAAGGGGGAAATCAACAACTGCGCCTCGGATATGAAGTGCGCAACCCACACAGACGCAGGCCGGATGTCATTAAGGTGTGCGTGTGGCTGCACTCAGAGAAAAGAAAGCATCCACAAAAACAGAAACTAATTTTAGACACTTTTTAGAAGAAAACAGAAAGTAATTTTTGCACATTCTTCAGAAAGATATTTTATATACAAACTTATTGAAAATACTTTAAAAATCTCACAAGTCATAAGTAACAATATGATTTCCTGAATTTATTTCAATTTTCCACATTCATAGCATCTATTTTTCTTTTGCAGTGCTTGGGATATGGAAATGAACTGCAGTTGGGAAAGCGTGCAACTGAAAATGGCCAAGAGGAGAGTGCCAAACAAGGGGCACCGGCTGAAGCAAAAGGACATGGTAAGGGTGCTGGAGAAGGACAGGATCCGTGATGAGCCACCGGTAAAGAAAGCAATTTGCCAGGACTGCTGCTGGTGGTGATGGTGTTGGTGGAGGAGGAGGATATTCAAGGAAATGTTTAACAACAGGGCAGCTTTAATTCGACAACAACCATCGGGGGTCAATGATAATGACGATGGTGTGCCAAAGGAAAATGAAAAGCAAACCGAAATTGTTGTAAAGGATATGCGAATTAATGCACACCGAGCAAAAGAGAAAGGAAATGCAATACGTTGAATATTATGATGAAAACCAGAGTGGAAAAATAATTTGAACTCTACGCTGAGCAGCTAAAACGTGCAACTATTTATTACAACTGAATTTTAATTTCAATTTCCTAATATTTCAAATCATACAAAAGTTTCCAGTTATTAATTGTCTTAATTAGCATCCTAAATAACAGACTTAGCCAGAGCAATCAGAGAGCCCGTAAAGCGTAAGATCTGTAAGGATATATTTTATAAAAAATACAAATTTAATAAGAAAACGTTCCATAAAAACTACATAACCAAACCCACCGAAGTCAGAGTCTCCAAAGAAGGTGAAAAGAAGGGTATTTTAATGGTTAGTACTCGCTGAGCCCGAGCCATCATCAAAAGAGTCATCTTCTGTACCCGAACACTGTGTCCATACCAGTGACTAGCAAATGTAGAGCGAGCCAAGTCGGAACACTATAAGTAATATATATATAGAATATTTCGTTATAAACAATAATATTATAATCCAAAAACTGCCTAAATAAATACCGCTTCCATGATGTGCGAACCTCCTAGGCAATATAGAAAGATTTCAACGCCCACGGCAGCGGTATAAACCACATACACTATAATGCCAAGGCCAGAGAACTAAGGGAACAACATATCTATAAAATATACATAATAATACAAGAAAAACAATCACAACTAACCAATAAAATATCCAACACACTGGTGCCAATAATCAGGCTTGAGGTTACGAAATGGGCCAGTGTTATCTCCACCATAACACCAGACAATCTCTCGGTCAGTTCGGCAACTTCGTTGTGACGATCCACAAGTCTTTCCATTCTCCAAACTATGCCAGCTTCCTGCTCATCTGTGGGCACATCTTCTATGTTCTTAACCTCCAGTAAATCACCAACATCATCCCGTAGACAGAGGAGTAAAACCGTGAAATACAAACAGAAACCCAGAAAGAGACCATCGGCTCCTACAAAACAAGCCACGGTAATGTAACCATGCCAATGGACCAGAATATAGGTGATGGGATACAAGGGTAGTCGGAGTAAAGGATCGGGAAATCTGGAAGGGAAAATGTGATTAAAACAAAGAAAATCCCTTTTGTATCTAACAAGAACTAAATAGTTAGTTGTAATACGTTTTCAAAGAACATTCTCTCTTTCCCGAAACTCACATCATTTTAAAAGGCGTCTCATAAATCCAATCCTTGCCATGTGCTCTTCGCAGGACATTATCGATCAGATGCCTCACCGAGTACGAAGTGCTTGTACAGAAACCACAAACCAAAAGCAAAAAAGTCAACCTGGTGGCCAGCGTATAGAATCTCTTTTTGTGATTCAATTTTCGCTCCGATTTTTGCTGCTCCTCCGTTAGGAATCTCACCCGTTGAAGCAGACTCTTTAGCTCCTCTTGATACCACCAAATCGAGACCATTTTCACCAAGGATAATATGCTCGAGGCAACGGGACAGAGAGCATCCAAGGCGGTGGCTATATCAATCGGTATGTAGTGAATGCCATAGTAGGCCTCGGCATAGCAACCATAGGTGAGGATGAAAAAGTTGAAGAAAAACCACAATTTCACAGCCAAAGTGCGCTCCTGTTCCGGATACAAGCCAATCAGCGATAATACAAATTTTGGCACTGCAAAATAATGCCGCTCCATGGGATACGAGGTGGTGAGGAAGCGAGGTAACAACATCTTGTTTTCCGGACACAACTTTTAATTCATAATCCCCGAGACGGCCCATGGCCTTTTATACTCGTCGATGGCCCAAAGGATATTCATTCAATATACACACACAAGGCACTTGAGCAGCATAATTGATGAGCTGGGCGTTGTCCTTGCTCATAGTTCGATAAGTTTTCGAAATTGTTAACCCCCAATTAGGCAACGATTTCATAGGATTTTCGGACAAAATGCGGCCTGGTTGCCAGCAAATTGGGCGTGTGCTCGTAATTAAACTTTAGTTTTTGGTAAACGATTTTTAATGACCTCAGTCATGAATATTGTGAGCGTTTAGCAGGCTCAAAACGGGGTTAAGCCAGGGGCGTAGGCAGGTGAAGAATTAGGTTTGCAGCTAATTAACTACATTTCAATTATAATAAATTATTTGATTTGGTAGTTGTAATTGCAGTATAATTATATATTTAATGAAATTAAATTGTATATTGCATAGGAAATATATATTATTTTCGAGGCATATTCGATTAATGCTATATTTTTATATATTTGGGGAATAATATAGTTATCAGTTTGGTAACTTATTTAATACTTAATAATAATAACACCAAACAATACATAATTATGTAAGTAATTTCTTAACAAAACACTCTCCACAGTTTGTTAAATATCTGTATAAAATATTAGAAACCCCCTTTTGAATAACTTCTTACAAAATCTAACCATAGCATTGCTTTTAAGGGATATATATTAATCGACATACTTGGAGAATCCGAAATTCAGATGCCAGCAAGTGTTGCCTGGCAACTTCTAGTTTGAATAAATATTTTATAAGCCATTCAACGTCCCCAAGTATCTGTGTATCTGAGTATCTGAGTATCTGTGTGTAGTGTGTGTCGATATGTGTGTGATGATTATGCAAACTGCAGTTATTTTGAGTATGCGGGGCAGGCCAATAAATTAATTTAGCTAGATGGCCGAATGGCTGGCTGACTTGCTGCTTCAATGGCTGAATGGAAAATTCGATGTGAGGGAAAACTGGGTCGAGGCGGAGGCCTGGGAGGTGAAACTAACGGCGGTGCTGAATAACCCGGACAACTAACACAGACACTGGGAGAAAATAGTAAATATATCACAAAAAATATTTAATTGTATACAACAAAAAACCACCTATTAATAACAAGTTATTATAACGCAATAAATCACTTTCCTTTTATGAATTTCTAACAATTTACAATACATTTTCTTCAAAATATTTTAAATAATTTTTCTCAGCCTGGATTTTCTTCTAGCTGGAAAGCCCCTAAAGCCAATACCAAAAGCCATAGCCGTAGACCAAGCCGTAAACGTATCAGGAGTCGGAGTTGGACTTGCCTCTGACGGAGGCAAGTCCGACCTGGCAACGGATGGACATTTAGACAAATGGACGGACGAAGAGGGAACTGGCTCTTTGCATAATTGATGGCTGCAGGTGTATTTGCGCTCAAATGAGGCATGCTAAACACATGCCTTTGACACTTATATACATGCCGCACACACACACACACACTACATCCCAGATCCTGGATATCCTGCCGAGTTAGCAACAAAAACTAAACTAAAGCCTTCTGGGTTGGCAAGGACACACACAAAAACGGAGAGTCGAACAAAAAATTTGAAAAAAATGTGTAAACACACACGAATGTGAATGTAAAAATTTAAATCAAAATAAGCAGGGAATGACAGCAACAGTAAAACAAAATGAAGTATGTCTATGTCTTTTTAGAATTTATAAATGGCATACAGCATTAGTATTCGTTTATTTTATTGTTTTATTTTACAAGTAATTAAACAACATATAACAGTGTTAGGTAATTAGGTTCTGGATTGAAAATTAGGATTGTTATTGCTTTAACTTGTTCAGGTTTAAATCAAGATAATATATTAAAACGTTGTGTAATAAATCGATATTCTGTAATATCGATAATATATCGAACTATTAAAAAATTAGCATAAATATAGTTATACAAATCAAACAGTAATAAGAAATGAAGTTTTAATGATGTTTTAAATACAATAGATAAAAATGGCAACTTAATGAAATAGAATTCATAGGTTACCTTTTTCGATAATATTAATATCATAAAAATAAATGCTATCTTTTCGATAATTTTGATCTTAAATACTATATGGTATTTGAAATATTATAAAATTTGTATTATTAACTTTATTAAATTTGATATATTATATCTAGTAAATTATACCCTATAGAATTTTCCCTTTCGATATATATCCCCAAAACCAAGCCCAACCTCGGGGCAACCCTTTTCCTAGAGCATTACGATACGATCTCTTTCGCTTGCCACTCGCTGATGGCTTTATTTAGCCTTAAATTTTGTTTAACATCTCTTCTAACAATATCCCACCTTAACACAAAAGGCCTATGGAAGTCGGGACCCTTGGCCAAAAAAAAAGGATCGAAAGCGTCCATTCAAATTGAAAAATTTACGTGGAAAACATGCAAATTTATGCCATAAACACAATGAGTTTAATGTGCAAGCGGAGGAGGACAACCACTACCTGCAAAAAATAAAAAAAACACAGAGAGGGAGATGGAACTGGGCGCACCTCAACCTGTGTAAACTTATGGCCTGACAGTTTTAACCGCATTCAGGGGACGATTTGTAGGCCACACGACCAGGCCTAAAAAAAAAAAGAAGCGTACCAAAGGGAAGAGAAAAAACAGAAATGCCAGCAGAGAGAAATATATAAAACAGTCAATTTTTTTGTGGCCAAACACTCACAACAGCCTCTTCGATGGGCTTGCCTTTTTTTAACCTCCCTGGCCGCTCTGACATTTTATTGACAAAATTATTGAACACGTTTTGACCGTGCCGAGCGCACAAATCTAGCCAGAGCAGGCAGGCAGCTATGGCAACATAATGGCGACTCTGCCATAAAGGAGGGCCCCATAATGCCCTCCAGGTCAAAATGGGCGCGGGGGCGTGGCCGGTTGAGTGGCATAATGGCCGAGGTGAGTGGTAGCGCCGCGCGTCAGCCATTGAATTTATATGAATTTATAATTGAAAATTAAACAAGTTTCCAATGAAAATTGGCCATACAGCGAGGCTTGAATGCTCTCGAAAATGTTTAGCAATTATCCTTAGGATGTTATTTAGTTTAGGAAGATTTATGTAGGAAATTTCTTTTAATTATAAGTAAAAAATAAATTAAAACTATAATATAACCCTTAACCAAATAGCCCTTTATTTATTATTATATTCTTCTTTATAAGAATAAGGGTTTTATGCTCTGAATTAAAAACTGTGTTTTAAATTTATGTACTTTTTGATTTAATTATCAACCATTTTTAAAACTATTTAACTGTTCACCTGTTAAAGCTATTATTATAATTTTCTATTTACCTCTTATATATAGTTTATGATTTCCGAATATGTTTTATAATTATGTTTAATAGGTTTTCGTTCCGTAATCTATTTATCAATAATGATTTTCTTTTTAGTTTTTTTATAAGGTCCTCATTCTAATAATTAATTCTTTATATTTAATTTAATTCGACAAAATATGTTTTTCTCAATTAATTTGTGAATATTATATATTTACTCTTCTATTCAAAATCACTTTAATAATTAAGTATGTAAGAAATATTTAATAATACCAGTTTAATAAAAGAGTTCACAGCTGAATAAGATTTATTATTGATTTAGGAAATCAATCATATATATTTCAAATCAAATAATACTCTTAATAAATTCTCTCTCGCTCTAAAAAAAACAACATAAAACTAATCTCATATAAATATTTGAAGCTTAAACGAAATTTTCAAGAATATATCTTGTCAAATCTATTCCAATTATTATACAACAGACTCGCTCTGTCCATAAATTTCCGGCTAATGAATGGCTTATTTAATTCACCCCGAAATGCATTCCGGCCGCCGCTGAAGAGTGAACCGAGCGAGCACGTGGAGTTGAGTGCAGGCTGCGAGTGCACTCGCGATGCATTTATAATGACAAATGCATTTTTGATAAAACCCGTCGAGCGTCAAGGGGGAGCCTGGGTGTTGTGTGTATGGAGAGTGTGTATGGTGTGTGTATAAGCTACGTGTGTGTGCATTAGCCTGGTGTTCTGGCTAATTTGTTTGCCCATAGGCAAGTGTGCGCATATACATATGTATGTTTGCGCGAAAGCGATATGTCAATTTGGAATACTCCCCCCCACATACATGACATAGCCATCAAATTTATTATATATACATACAATATCCTGGGCTCCCGTTGAGCAGCAAAAGGACACCACCCACCCAGCACACACACACCGCACACCCGAAATGGCCGCCTTTTGTTCGCCGATAAACTTAATTTGAATAATAAATTACGTTGATATTTAATCAGCGTTGTCCTGCGATAAAATCCAATGGCGACGGCGCCCCCAGAGAAGAACGAGACCGAATGAGCTGAGTGTCGTGCCGCTGATAATGGATAAGCCTGAGTGGGAGGGTGAGAGGGTCCTGGCCAGAGTCCTTTTGCGGCACGACCGCGAGTCCTTCGCACGCACTGGCCATAAACTGCATGAAGTCATTATCGTTAAGCGGAATTTGTGTTAATCTGATAACAAAATTATGAACAATTAAGTCATTGCATGCGAATTGAAAATTTAAACCTCGTCCAGCGACCCAGAAAGGCGGCCGAACCGAACGTGCGGCTATCTGGGGAGTGAATATTCAAAGTGACATTAATGCCACACTAGAACAAAAAAAGATCTGCCAAATGGAAATAAATATTTAATTATGAATAAATGGGGATTATTCTTTTATTAAAGCGCAAATACGAATCAAGGCAGATGGGGTTTGTTATTTAACATTTATTACAGTAAGAGTACAGTACAGTTTCCACCAAAGATTGTATCAATTGTAAGATACGTAACACTCGAAAAATATAAAGATAACGTATGCAGACAGATAGATCTAGAGTGCTCTCTCTCTCTCTGAAGCTGCCCTGAAACGCAACGGCTCTTTCTTTCTCTCTCTTTAAAGACTACCTAGAGGCAATAGCCGGCGTTATGTATCTTATTCTTAATATTATTCTTGTTTCTACAAAAAACCTTCTGTTTACGAATACAAAAATAAAACAAAAACAAAATAAATTAAATAAAAATTACAAACATCTATAGAAATCAAATCTAATCTTTTACCTGAAATTTGAGTTTGATTTCTCATTTATTCCTTCATTTTCTTCAGTGCACACCCTGCACAGACCTATATGAAATGTTCATGTAAATGAATGACTGTTTGTTTATCCATATATGAGTGTAATAATCATAGACCAAGAGGGCAATGCACTCGGGAAAATAACAACAAAAAAAAGAAGGAAAAATTCAAACAGAAAAAAGCAAGCGATGCAGACACAGACACAGACGTCGCACAATGAGAGACAAATGCAAATTAAGCCCGTAAACAATGTCGCATATTCATATAAAAGCAGCACCGGCACAAATAAATTTTCCTAAAAATATAATAAAAAAAAAAAGAGAAAAGGCTAAAGCCACCAACAGCAGCAGCCGCCGCACAGCAACAACAATAAAAGTTGTACACTTCGCTTACATGGCAATTATGTTAAAATATTCAAGCAGAAATGGGATGCGCGGAATGCGAACAGGTGAAAGACATGATGACTGCCAGATGACCTCTATACGTGTGTGGCAGCTAAATGGAATGGTTATGGTTATAATAAAGGAATTACATATAATGTAGAAATAGAAGGTGCTACATAATGAAGTATATTCCCAGATAATAGTATTCTGTATTATGAATACAGTTTATTAAATGAAAATGCTTATGTAAGTTATCATAACTTTCCTCGAAGAAAATTAGGATATTTATATGTATTATTTAGTTAGTTAAAAAATAAATGTATAGCAAACATTTCCGAAAACTCAGCAAATAAAACTTAAAATAATAAATATACACCAAACAAGGCACTCTCTCTTACGTATTTTCAAACACTTTTCAATGGAAAATTCTTTTAATTTTCCACCAAAGCTATATGGTTCATGACCCCCTCCCAAAATTGAACAAAAACATGGCACACAATGAATGCTAAAAATGTAGCTTCACTGGCAGCAAACATAAAGAGCAGAAATCGGCCAAACAAATGCACAATAAAGTCATTAGAAGTCAAGTGCAGCTCTCCAGCTTTCAGCCCTGAAAGGTATGCTACGAATTATTGTCCTCGTTTTTAAGCGAGAGTGTGTTGTGTCTGTGTAGGCAACATATGTTACGCATGCAGTTTCATTAAATAAATTTACAAAATAAAAAAAAAAAACACGACCCCCTTCTGCATTCCCTACAATTATGGCAGGTTTTAGGAGGTGAAATGGCGTAATTTTGTGGCCGGAAAAACAGAGAGAGGGGGAAAAACGCAAGGTTGTCAGTTTCAGGACAACAACCAAAACAGGCGAAACAAAAACACACACAACGAGCAGGAGAGAGAAAAAAAAAGTAACCTAGAGGATCTAAAACCATTAAAAACTAATGAGATTTAAATGCAAATTCCCATTCTGGGGGCGTGGCCAGCAGTGCCCCGCTGTGCTCTGTGTGTGCGAATGTTGTGGCAAATGACTAAATTTACATAAAACCATTGTGCCCGGGCAAACGGCGTGAGAAGCGGTTTACCCCAACAAAACTCTCACCTGTCAGGAAAATTAGTTGCATTTTAAGTGGTGAGAGTGTTGGGGGGTGGCACTGTATCTGTTTAATGACAGTTTCAGTTAACTAGGTTCATGAATGCTTTGGGGGAATCGAGGGGGAAATCTATTTGTGATGACATCTTACAGATACTTACAAATTGTTTATTTAGGAACCAAAAATTAATAAATTATAAGGCACTATTATGCTTTCTAATTGAAATACTTTTATTATATGAAAAACATCATGTAAAGGCACAAATATTTTATTGGATTAACAAACTAAAATAGATTCTTTTTTAAAGCTCTTAAATTATTTTAAGCTTCAGGGAAAGAAATATGAGAAAAACCTATCTAACCTATCCAAGAACTAATCAAATATGTTCTTAAACATTGATGAAAATTGCCAAGGATACAAGTATTATTTTGAAATTTATTTAAATTTTTCCAAGCCTTAAAAAACAACTTTAAGAAAACACCTAAAGTGTTGAAACAAAGCACTCATTACATTCATACAAATAAAAGTACTATATAGAAAATTCTTTACATTTTAAATAAAATTAAAGCAATTCAAGTCCCCATATTAAACCCTCATTTTAAATTTAACACTTTCAAAGTATATTTTTGTTCTCTTCATTTGCGCCTTCATTGGGTCACTGCGGTCATTTGGGCAAATGTTTGCCAACGACAAGTGGTCATTGTCATTGTTTGCCATTTGGCTATGGACATTCCACACACTACCCACACACCACCCAACCTACAACCCTCCTCCCTCTTCCCTTCCCCATCAGTAACTGAAAATTTAATTCCAACAAAATGAATGAAAAGTGTGAAAATTGCTGAAAGTGGCAATCAAATTTGCATGCCTTTAAATTTATAATTTAAATGATTCTTTTTTTCACCCAGTTTTTACACAACCAACCCTGCTAATTTTTGTATTTTTTCCCCTTAATTTTTTTTTACCCAGCTAATTGCTTCTAATGAGCAATCCTACAAAGATGACACACAACATTAAAACAACTTTTTCTCGTTTGTTTCCAGTCGTTCTTTGTTGTTCTTGTTGTTGTTGTTTGTCATGTGTCGGCAAAATGTTGACAATGAAAATGATTATGACTGACTGCAAGCTGGGGGTGTGTGTAATGTGTGTGTGTGTGTATGGGGGTTATATCAAAAGAGGGGGCAGCACTAGAAGCAGCAGAAACGGCCTTTATAGGGGCACCAAGTTGCCAAGGGTTGAGGGAATGAGCCTCGTCGTCGGCTGCTGTTTGAAATTGCTGCGACGTGTAAATGTCGCTAATGTGCCGAGGACACCGACAACGACAATGTGACTTTGGATATAACTGTGGATGCACTGAGAAAAAATTTGGAGCTAATTACAAATCATAAAGGAAAAGTAATACAAAGTTCTCTATTACGAGGGCATAGAAAAATGCTCAACTTTAAGGTTTAATAACATTAAATTAGAGGTACAAAAGTCTGGATTTTCTTTAAAATTCTGTAACATTCAAATCTATAAAAACACAACATATTCGTAAAAAAATCTAAACTAAGTACTAAGTTAAAATGTGTTTCATAGTTTACTTCGAAATATATATTAAAAAGCGTAATTGTTTGGCCTAAAATTGTTTCTTTTCCTATTTATCTGCTGTAAAACTTCCTAAATTCTTTTTAAAATATGCACCTTATGTTTTTAGAAACAACCTAAAATAACTGGATTTAAATTTACTTTTCCGTTTTAACCATTATGACGTTAGAACCACGCGGCTACTGATTATTTAGAGAGATACGTTTCGATATGTTCCTAAACAAGTTATTATTGCCTTGATAAAGTTTAAAAGTCTTCAAGCTAACTTTTTTAAAAAATATCCGATCTCTTAAAAAAATATTCAATCAAGAAAAGCTCTCTAGTAACGGATAAAGTCCTAACAATTTCCCCCAGTGTACATGAGAATGCCATTCTGTAGCGGCAATGTGAGTAACTGTTGGCCATCATCATGGCCAGCTGCAGGCAGGTGTTTTGGTAAGCTTTTGGCCTTGTCTAAGCCAATGTCAAAAGCGCTGTCGCCGACAGAGAATCCGAGAGAAACCGGGAAGCAGAGAATGCCATGGTAAGGGGACAGGGGTACCTAGCTAGAGGGGAACACATTATGGCACACATCGTTGGCCATAAGGTTAAGCTGTTTTCATCAACACACTCCCACTGCCAAGCCCCCGCCCTGAGGAAAAACAGGGAGCGCGGAGGCGGCGGCAGCTGTCGCCATCAAAGTCAAAGTGCTGCAAATTAGATTTTTATGTTAATTAAAAAGGTACGCACACACACAACACACACACACACATTCTAATAAACATTTTCCCCCGACACACACAATCTGATTTTCCTTCTCAGTTTCGGCAAATCAATTGGTTGGAAATGATCTTAATTCGCTTAAGAAAATTCACCAAGCAGCAGACAAATCGATGAATGAGTGAGTGATGCAATGAATGACTGAACGACTGAACGGAGTTCGAGAGCAAGTCATCAAGTTTGAGTGTGAGTGTGAGTGTGTGGGAGGGAGAGAGCGAAAAGGTAGGAGAAAAAGACAGGTGAAAGGTGAGCGATTAAATGACAGAGAATCCCAACAGCTTATTGAGAGATTAACCCTTGAGCAAGCGGAAAACTTTTTGGGTGGAAAATGGATAGTTATCAAGGAGCCAAGGGGTGTTGCCATGAAGATATTTCTAGCAGGAATTTATTGAGTCACTTGAACTAAGGTTAAATCAAGTGGAATATATCTTATAACTAGGTTAAATAATAGACTTTAATTATGTATATATATATAGTTCTTTAATATAACCAGAAGCTAAGCAAAAAACCTAAAAGTTTATAGATCCATTTAAATGCCATTCTTATTTATTTTAACATAAGAAATGTCTTTAATTCTGATTACTTTTTAAAGGATATTTTGAAAATACAACTCATTTCTGAATATAAATTGCAACTGACTGCACTTTCTCACACACTTCACACAAAACCTGACTGGCAATTAAAATTTAAAAGGCAAAAAGGAAACTTTACATGTGGCAGACAAGAGTGAGACACGGGTGGCAGACACAGACAGAGACACATGATATATGTAAATTTATACCCCGCATTCTGTATCCCGGTATCAAAGAGTTGTCAACTTGCAAGTCAAACACACATTCGCCCAGCCACTTGTGAAGTCAAAGTCATTCAAAATATGCCCGCGACTTGTGCATACTTCATTTCATAAATTACGCAGGCATTAAAAGGCGCACATAGACGTTGGCCTCTCCCCCGAAGTCTTCCTGTCCCCTGCCCCCTCAATAAGGAGTTCTCAAAGCAATTGATGCGCAACATAAATCTTCGAGCATGTGAAGAGAGAGCCAAGTCAACCTGAGACGAGTTGAAGGGGGAAAATGGCCTGGGTGTCTCGGATTTCAGGAAAAGTGGAAAAGCTGCAAGGAGACAGGGCTGAGGGAAGAGGGGAAAGGCGCCGCCTATCAGTTCCAGCTATTTATCATTTAGAGATACTTCCACTCCCTCTGCCCTCTTACCGGTTAGTCATTTTTCCCCATCCATCCCCCAACCGCTTTCCCCCCTTTAGGTGTGAGTTATTGCAATTCTGCAACAATTTTTCTTTCGAGTGCCGGTGGCCACTTCAAGACTTTCATATCAAGTTCGGTTTGGCACAAGAAAAGGATTTCAAAAGCGGAACGACGCAACGGCAGGTGGTCCATCTATATATTACTTGGCTTCTGTCTGCACTGCGGTGAAAAATGCGTCTCATTCCTCATTCCTCATGGAAATGGAAAGTTCTGAAGGTTTTCCAACAGCAACAAAATATGACAATTTAAAATATGGCTGGGAAAAGGCTTGAGAGTCGAGTTTAATATAAAAACATTTATTTTTCTTTAAAGGAAATTGTTGCAATAATAGATAAATTTAAATAATATTTTTGAAACAATCAATAAATTAATTTAAAATAAAATTTTCATATTAATAATATATATAATAACAAAATAAATCATTTTAATAAAAATCAGGGGAAAACATAAATCAACAGATTGTTTAGACGTTAGAATTCTCAAGTGCTTGTTCATTAAACGGTTACTAAAGGGAATAATTGTGAATGTCTGTAAAAATGTATAGTTACAAGATCTTTATTTATCATTTTTTAAATAAAAGAAATTTTTCCCTTTGCTTTATATATTTGCTTTAAAGAAAAGGATCTAAGCCCTACTTAAATAAGACTTGGAATGTAATTTAATTTCAATAAATTCTTATGCATTACTTCATCGACTTTATTTACCTTAATATATTTAATTCCTTTACACTAATATACCCCCCTTTATTTACCGTGTAATCCATCACCTTTTACTCACGGCTGTTTTGTGATTTTAATGCCGATTGACAGGGAGTTGAAAAAAGGCCCCAGGACGAAGGAATAGGGGATCCAGACAGGGACAGAGACGGATACACCGAAGGCAGCTGAGACTGCGACTGCGACTGAGACACTGAGGACTTGGTTAAGTCAGTGTCAGACCGTGTTATCCAGCCGGTCCGTCAGTCAGGTCCTTCGTCCTGCCTGGAAGACGGACACAGTGTGCCTCGGTAATGGACTTGGCACTTTGCAACTTGCCCATTCAAAATGTGTGTGTAAGAAGTTTAAATCGCATCCAGGAGCAGCGGGAGGAGCACAAGGACCACTGCGATGCTCACACTTGAATAAATACCAGGACGAGCCGGATGACGACGCTGGCGACGTTGTCATTGCAATTGCAAATAAATAAGAAAGCCGGGAAATGGGGGCGCAGGGATGCCAGTATGCAGCAGGGAACCCTTGGAATCCAGCCGGGGGAAGGACGACAAAGTTGCCCATGGGCGAATGGAAAGTGGGTGAAAAGTATGGTGGCAATGCTGGTAGGTAGCGGCGGGGATGGGTTTTAAGTTGCTTGTAATAAAATTGCTGCAAGGACTTGAGAAAAGTGCAAAAATGAAGTGCACAGATGCTTATCAACTGGGTCTGCAATCGCTGCTGCTTTTCCTCAGTCAAGTTGCAGATACTTTTGCTATGATTTAACCGACACCTTCACTGAGGAGGATGATGAAGGGGCTAGCGGGCAGGCAGGCAGGCAGGAAAGGACAGGACAGGACAGGAGATGCTCTATCTCAGCAGCCAGAGGACCGTGGGTGTCAAAAAATGAGAAATAGCTTCGGTCCGATGGCAAAAGCTGCACGGAAAGAAATTATACGGTAATAAGGTAAGAAATAAATATGATTTTTGTTCAATATCAAGGTGATTTTCCGAGTTCTAAACCTTTCTTAGACTTCTGTAAGTCTCTTTGAGTATCCTTTTATATCTTAAACTTTCCCTAAAAGATTTTCACAATCATTTTCCACGTTTATCCATTGAATTTTTCTCTCAGTACCCCCGCACACCTGCTTTTATTTTCGGAATAAAATGCTAAGTAGTTGGTCCTTAAGTCGGATTCCAAGGATATCTTCGAGGGCAGACGGAAGTTACTGCACGGAGGGGGAGGCGTGTCAAAGCTCATTACTTGTTGTCATGTTGCGATTACGTTGGCAAAGCTTACGTTACGTAAATGTAATTCATAGCCATGATGTGGGATGTTCCCCGGGAAATTCAATGGAGGAAACGAGGACACAGACCAGGTATATTCCAACCAACCAACCAACTTTGGTGTCATTATGAAGTGTCTGCCCGGGAAGAGAGTCCTTCCACATATCCCTGTCGTGATGTATGGCTGTCATTTCACACATGCGAGCAGGAGAAAGATGGTCTGCGTTGATTGTACGAATGTCTGTGTCTCTGTGTCTGTGCCACTGTCTGTATCTCTGTCTGTATCTATGTGTCTGCACCTAGGACTCTTTCCTCTGTCTATGTGTGTGTGTAGGATAAGCCTTTGCTAACTAGCTGCATGCTCACAGATTTGTAGCAGTTACTAAAACTTCACTTACTGCAATGGAGTCTCAGCCGGGATAAGAGCGGCTCCTTCAGCGAGGGGAAAAAAATCCAAAGTAATAAGTACTAAAGGGAGTCAATCCATAATGTGGCCAACTAGCTGAAGCTAATGTGATTTTTCGCTTTTAATTTCAGTTTAGCCAATTGTTAAGCGTTGGAAAATGTGATTTCAAGCCAATAACAATGTTGGATGTTTTCCCAGAGGTTGGGAAAGAGGTCTTTTTCTCCCTCCACACAACCCTCCCTTCTCCCACTTGTACAATTATCGGTTAATTAAAATGAGCTTGCATGTAGCGGAAATGGGGAAAGAAAAGTTTTACATTTAGATGGCATTCCTCTGTATTTTGATACCCAAAAACATTTGCTATAAAAGGGTTTGATCGAATAATCTTTAGCTTAAATAATTTAAATATGGTTTTAAAATTTTTATTTTTATATAATCTGTGGAGAAAATAGCAAGTCTATGATGCTATTCAATCTATCTATCTATTAATTATTAATCAATTTTTTATACCCTTGCAGGGTATTATAATTTCAGTCTAAAACTCGCTACACACTAAAGAAGCCATTTCCGACCCTATGTTCCATACATATTATTAATCAGAATCAACAGGAGAATCTTTCTAGGCAGGTGGGAAAGAAAAAAAATTTTCAAAATTTTTTTTCCAAATTTTATATTCTTAAAATACACATTGTTAAATTTTCAAAAATCATGAAAATTTTAAAATGTAAAAAATATCAATTTGAGTATGCAGATTTATTATCCTATTATAAACTAGCACAGGACTGACTTCCGTATTGAAATTAATACATTTTTGGCTTAGTTATGGGTTTTTTAAGCTTCAGTTTGTAGACAAAATTGTCATATAAATATGATTGAAGGAATACGAATATTTATACCCTACAATTTCAGTTTGAAGCTTGCTACGCACCGAAAAATACATTTCCGACCCTATGTTCCATACATATTCTTAATCAGAATCATCAGGCGAATCTTTCTAGGTACCTAGGAAAGGAAAAAATTTTTCAAAATTTTTTTTCAAAATTTTATGTTGTTAAAATACACATTGTGAAAAATTGAAAAATTGACAAAATTTTAAAATTTAAAAAATTTCAATTTGAGTATGCAGATTAATTGAGCTGTTAAAAACTAGCACAGAACTGACTTCCGTATTGAAATTAATCCACTTTTGGCTTAGTTATGGGTTTTTTAAGCTTCAGTTTGTAGACAAAATTGTCATATAAATATGACTGAAGGAATACGAATATTTATACCCTACAATTTTAGTTTGAAGCTTGCTACGCACCGAAAAACACATTTCCGACCGTATGTTCCATACATATTCTTGATCAGCATCAACAGGCGAATCTTTCTAGGTACGTAAGAAAGGAAAAAATTTTTCAAAATTTTTTTAGAAATTTTATGTTCTTAAAATTTACATTGTGACAATTTGAAAAATTGACAAAATTTTAAAATTTAAAAAACTTAAATTTGAGTATGCAGATTTATTAACCTATTAAAAACTAGCACAGAACAGTTTTCCGTATTGAATTTAATACATTTTTGGCTTAGTTATGAGTTTTACAAGTTTTGGTTTGATTGCAAAGTGCAAGGATATATAAGCTTCGGCTTTCCGAAGTTTATTCTCTTTCTTGTTTTATAATAAATTAATGCGTTTATTGTATTATCTCCATTAAATAATAGAATGATGAGATAACTCTTTAAAAAGCCAGCTAAGAAAACAACATTATCAAATGGACCACCCTGCGTATGAGTAATGTGAGATATTACTCATACGCCCTGTGGAAAGTACAGAATTTTATAAATTAAATGCTTTAATAGATATGAAATCCTATCTAATTAAACTTAAAATCTCATATTTTAAAAGCATTTGCTAACTTCTTTTTACCTATTAAATAATAAAGTAAAAAGTATTAATAGTGGTATATATTACTCATACGCCATGAGGGCAAAACAGAATTTTATGAATTTCAATTTGTAATAGATATTAAAAAACAAAGCATTTACTAACATATTTTAATACACTTAATTTAAAATAAAATATATAAAACCCATAGTAAAAATCCTTTAAAATAAAGCCCGTAATTAAAAGTTATGCCAACAAAAGCCACGAGATCTGATCGCAAGTTTTCCCCCGAGTTTAATATACCCCAGACAGTATCTGTATGGTTTATCACCTCTCCTCCCCCACCGATAGCTTGTCCACTGCACTGCAAGGCATTACCCTATATATATATACCCAGAGAAAAAAAAAGGAAAAACAAACTTTTCCAAAGCAAAAATTGTTACTAAATGGTTTATGCACACATGGAAGCCGGCTGCTGAAATAAAAAAACCAAAGAATAAATAACAAAACAGAGCAGGGAAAAACAACAACTAACTGAGAACCGAGAACTGAGAACTGAGAACTGAGAACTGAGATGAGATGAGAGAAGAGGGGAAAAGCGGTGGAGAGGGGAGGTGGGAAAAATAAATGCAACATGTAATGATTGCAAAAGTTATAAAACGTAAATTAAGTTGAACGAATGAAGAGTTACCGACCGACCGTGTGCCGGGCATAATGTAATGAAAATGGGGAAAAATGTTGCGAAGCCAAAAGGCAGAACACACACAACATGTTGGCAATGTTGTTTTCCAACTTTTAATGCGGGGGAAGCTGCTGCTGCTGCTGCTGCTACTGACGAGAAAAACTGTTGGGGAAAAACTATGAAATTAACTGCTTATTAAGGCCAGCCAGAAGAGAAGCCTGTGATGGATTCCAACGACGACTACTTCAAGTTTGTCAAGTGAAACTTTCTGCCAAATGGCATGGAAAATGTTACCGCACTCTGCTCGCTGGCTGACTGGCTGGCAAATGCGGGGGAAAAGCGGAAAACAGACGACGACGACGACGACGTCAGAGCAGAGCATCATTAATTATTTTGCTCATTAGCGTGTGTAAGAGACATTACTAACCAACGCAGCTCGCTGGCAGGCAGGCCGCTTGCTGCATAAGAAAATTCTTGAAATTTTCTTAGTTAAGGGTTTTGGTTTCCTCTTTCCATCTGGAGACATCCGTTTCCCCTTTTCCTCCCCCCCACACCCTGCCATATCTCTGGATCTCTGTATCTGTGTCGTGTCAAAAGCAGCGAATGCTGCAAAAAATTGCAATTGAAAATGGCACACAAAATGTAGATGAAACGTTGAATATACGTAAAGTGTGCGTTATACGATGGTAAACTTTTGCGAGTGCCCTGAATCGATCGTATCCGTGAGGGGTATATTAGGCAATTTTTAAATTTTGATTATTATTTTAATATTTATAGCTCATTTAGCTTAGGTTAGCTAACCTAACTATGTATTTAGGGGGATTATTTATTATAAAATACGCTTATTAATAATAAATAATAATAACTAATAGTTCATTGTAGATTAGGAAATGTTTATTTATGGATTAAATGAATCATTTAGTTGAACACGATTATTTTTGGCAGCTTAATGTTTTTTTTTTGTACTTGTAAAAGGAAGAAGAGTAGATATGTGCTCAGGATCACCAGACGAGTCAATCTAGACATGGAAGTATGTTTATACGTGCTTTTTTTAATTTCTTTGATTATAGTTTTGTCGGTTTGCCTGTCTGTATGTTTTTTCATTTATCTATCTGTGCGTTTGTCTATTAATACCTTACTTTTCTTGTCGGTATCTAGATACAATTTTCCAAATAGCATTTTGTTAATATTGCAACAATTTATAAGTCGGGTTTCTTCTATTTTCTTGGCAATTATTAAGAATTTACCTCTAAGAAATATCCATATATGTTTTTCTATAACATTTTTCTAAATTATCCCAAGGTATCCCCCAATTCTATGTTTCAATTCTCAATATTCTTTCAAGTTTGATAAAAGCAATTGCAGTTGCAGCCAATGGTAGCATCAAGTTGTCGTTGCTGTCGTCATCGTTGTCTGCTGCGTCACGTAAAAGGGGTAAAAATGCAGAAAGGAAGGGCGGGAAAGTTTGAAGATGACACGGGGGGGGTGGCAGGGCAGGAGGAGCATTCAAAGTCAAATCTACACAATGGCTTCGAAATGTGTGCTTAAACATTTTATTTATCACGCCAAATGCATGCATATGTGAGCAGGAAATGGGCGAACGTGTGTGCGTGTGTGTGTGAGTGGAAAAATATGCGAACTTTCTGCATCACGTTGCGGGTATTCAATGATTTTTCAAACACTTTCGAACCCCTCCAGCCCCTCGCATTTATCGCAATTGTCTGCATTTCACAGTTTTCCATGTTTTCTTTTTCCTCTTCGAAAAGAGAAAGCGACGGGTGTTGCTCTTTCTTATCTACATGCTTTTTGTTTTTCTTGGAAAGAGCTCGCCTTTAAAGTTTGGAGTCAAGTCATAGAAAAGGGGCTCTCGTCTCGGGTAACACTTAATGCTGCGATAATACTTGCCTCAACTTTTATTCTTTGACTACGTGAGTCATCATCATATAAGGACATTAAGATAGTTGAGGGATTTGTTAGTTTTTCCCCAGGAAAAAGTGAGGTAATAGGGTATAAGGAAAAATTACTTGCACTATAATCTGTTCTTCAATTAAAAATGCTAAAATACACTTAAAGAGTAATAATTAAGTCTTCTAATATCTCATTTATTAAATATTCCTTTAAAGACATAATCAGGTTTACTTTAATTACATTTTCTATAAAACGTATAATCATTTATTATCTAAAATAAAGCTCCAGCTTTCCTCTATCATCTAATTCCTTTCTTTTAATTTCCTTTTCGGGCTTTAACCCACCCCTAAAAGAAACTCACACCCCTCACAATCCCCTTTTATATTACGACCTGCGAAAATCTCAACTAAAATTAAAAGCAAGAAAAATTAAATTGAATCCAATGAACCATTAAACGGAGCACATAATCATTGATCTTTTAATCAATTTGGGCAGGCCAATAAAACAGTAGAACAGTAGAGAACTTTTCTGGGGGGAAAGGTCGCTGTGAAAGCGAAAACGGGCCAAAAGTCATAAAACACTGTCTATATATATATATTTATATATAAACGTTAGAAGTTCACCTTTTGCTGTGCAGATTAGGCCAACTTTTAAATGGTTTTAATGTGCTTTTTTATGGCCCAAAAGCCGAGCTCGGTGAGTCCCAAGGCGCACCATTTAACCTTCACGGCATATGAGTAATGAGAGTTTTAGTGTTGGCCATCGCATTGATTTTTCATTTTTCCTCCATGGGAAAACTCCTCTCCCTAATTACAAGAGAAGCTGTGTAGCTGCCTTTTCGTCCTGTCACTAGATTAGAGGAGGGCAAACTTTATTCCTCTTCTATTTCTTCTTTCATTTTTTGTTGTTTTATTTTTTTTTTTGGGAAGAAAAACTTCCTTTTCCTCTGGAGGCTGTGTTATGACATTGTAAGCGTCCGATAAGCAAATGTCACAGAGAGAGAGAGAGTGAGAGAGGGTCAGGCTGGGAAAGGGTCAAAGTTGCAGTGGCCTTCTGCCATTTGTCATTTTAATTTCTGTGAAAGGACAAAGAAAGTAGAACTCGTGAGGGGTTCAGTCAGAAGGCTACACAGCTGGAAAATATACTGATTTTTCCGCACATATACACCTAAGAATTAAATTTAATAAAATACATTTAACTCTAAATATTATTTTCAAATAAAAATAAAAATATCCTATAACCTATCCTGTAATATATACCTAATTTTGTACAAATTTCTTTTCCAGTGCAGTGAAAATTTGCATCACTCCCTCTCTGCCTCTCTTTTGTCACTGTGACCCCGCGACCCCTTGCAACCTTTCCTTCAGTTTTTCTGGGGTTTATCTTCGGGACTCGTTTCAGCTCCTCGAAACGAATAAAAAAAGTTGAAGTGAAAAAGTTAAGCAATTAACAAGCTGATAACTTTTTCGGGCCGACTTGCAGCAGCCTTCGCTACTTCGTCTTCTTCTTTTACTTCTTCTTTTACTTTTTCGTATTTCTTCACAGAAATTTTCTTTCGAAAAATTTCCATCATGACTTTTCATTTACTGTTTGCATACAATTCGGGGTCAGTTTTTCGAGGTCAACTCCCTGATAGCCTTCCCCCGAGGGCTAAGAGTTTTATGACCCAAAAGGGGACAAAGGGGGGAGGGAGTATATGGGCGGCATAAAGCGACGTTTCCGGTCGTATCCAGCGTATCCGGTTTTATGTGCTCATACGGCATAATTGCGGCACCGTAATTGGCCTGACAATTGCGACGAATGAAATCGCTTCGCTGCCCGCTTAAGTAGGATATACTCGTATCACAAAAATGGCCAGGACCAAGGACTTTTGGACCATGGACTTCCTTTGTTCGAGGAGTTTTGTAAATACACAAACTTATCGGGGTTTTATGCAGCGCCAAAGTGAAACAATAAATTTGCAAATGTGGCTGCAGCTCTTTAAAAAAAGCAATTAAAAGCAGAAACCAATTTTGAAGATAGAAAATTTAAACATTTAAAATGTATTAAATAAAAATCTACTCAAAATCTTTATATATTTTTTAAAGCCATTTATAAATGTCAAATCATTATATAAAATACAGAACACACAGTATGTTTCACAACATATAATAAATCAAATACAAAGAACTTTCTAATTCTTTGAAATAAAGAAAAAAACAATACTAAATGGCTTAAACATTAAATAAAGTAATAAATAAATCCCATAAGAGGATGTTCACACGATTAAAATGTATTCAAAAACAATGATTTATTAAAAAAACAGCACATGAAATAATAAATATTTAATCTTAAGCTGCATTTTAGCTTAAGCATGTTGCTTTTCTTTTGATAATATTGCTTTTCAAATGAAACTAAAACTAAAACCACTTAAACAATTTAAATAAATAATCTATAAAGTGAAAATAAACTGCAAAGCGTTTTATAGACCCCTTTTTCGGAGGGGATGGAAAAATACACACACCATTTGAGAGAGATTTTCCCCTCCCCTAACCGCTAATGCTAATGCACAATTCTCGGGAGTTTATAAACCCGATAAAACCAAGCAGAACGGGAAAGATTGCTATGGAGACAGCGGCAAAAAGATGGCCATCTTTATGCTGGGCCAAAAACTGACAGAAATAAAGTGAAGTTGGTCATAAATTTGCTTTTACGCCAAGATGACTTCATAAAGCGACAAATACGCAAAGCATAATGCCGAGTGCAGCCAACCCAAAAGCGGGGATAAGGCGGTGCTGGGGAGGAATCGGTGGCTCTACACATATATAAAGTACACCCAAGTCTACTAGCAAGGATATAAAAGGAGGAGCACTGAGGCGCCGCAATGCAGGCAGCAAAAATTGTTGTGTTTTGTGTCTGGCTTGGCATTGTTGTTGCGCCTCTTCTGCCACTCCTGGCAGAGGGAGTAAAATCCAGCTAGAAGGGGGAAGAAGGGGAAGAATTCAACGAAATCGGGGGGGAAATTCAAGCAAAATTGGGTGGGGTGAAATCCAAAGAACAAGAGAGGTCCTGGGGTAGGGAACAGGTGGCAGGGAGCAAACGCCTGTCGCCGTTCCCAGACATTGCTGATTTATATGCATGGCTCTCACACTTGAAATGAGATCACAGCAAAAAATACAACAATTAAAACAGTTAAATATTAATTATTTAACATTTTTCTAATCTAAATAAAATAAAATATGACCTAAATGTTGTTAACTTCATAAAAAAGATCGCATTTTATTAATAAATACTTAAAAAGTCCCTTTAAAATCGAGGGAGATTATAAATTCATTTTAATTATGCGCAAAAGTATGCTTCAAAAATTATTACACCATAAACAAACCTTTAACCACCCAACCTTCTACCAAACCTAAAAGGGTAAAGGAAAAAATGTGACCTCATCTACCTTTCTAAAACAAATTATATGCCAACAAAATCAATTTACCATTGCATACATTTAAGCATATTTTAAATTGATTTAAAATCCACTTAAAATTCTTCTTAATTTTTTTTCAATAAAATCTATATTTTTCCCCAGTGCATTCTGTAACCGTTTGGGAGGGGAATCTGGGATTCCAGCAGATAAGAGAGATGCAGTCAAAGAGGGAGGCTCTTGGATGGCTAAAGCTGAAAGCTGAGGTGCTGCCACGCGAATTTTTCCGATTTTGCATTGCATACTTTTTGGCTGAACGCGTCGCTGCCTGGAGAATGCGATTGGTAGCAAAAGGTATGGGGAAATGGAGAAAAGAATGTCTCGATTTTTTACTTTGAACACAAATATTGAACGTTTACATTACTCCCCATCGAAGCAGTTTCCCCCCGCCTTTCACCAGGGCTACCCCCTTCGAATGCTACGCATGAAAGCGTTGCAAGTCAGCAACGCGAACGAAGAGAAATTGCCAAAAACGAGCAAAGCAAAAAAATAAAAAGGAAAATGGCAAGCAGGAATGGCAGCAACAACAATAACAAGAAGCGGAGTAAGGGAGCCAGGAAAGAGATAGCGGTACACTTGGTGAAATTATGATTTATGGAAATTAAGTTGTGAATTTTTTTATATTTATTAAATATTTCTCTTTAAAAAAATAGCTAAGAAAATCTCAGAAGATGTCGTAAGTATACTTTACAGCATTAATTCCTCATTTGCGATACAAAAGACATATTTAAAATATAGAAAAACATATCATTGCATACTTTTAGACACATTTCTAAATGATTGCAACAGTTCTATGTTGTTGAAGTTCTATGAAACATCCAAATATTACCTATTCTAAGAGTTATAAATAGATAGATCGATTTTTCCGCACTGTAAGCTGGAGTGCGGAAAGCGAAAACGGAATTGTGAGCGCAGGAAATGCGCAGGAGGAAGCTGGATGACAGCAGCCGGGGGTAAGGAGACAGTAAGACAGGGACAGGCCAACGAGGGAGACAGCAACAACAGAGCAGCTTACAAGCGCATTTCGATTATTGTTGATGTAATCATAATTTTTCATTTCCAAAGTAAACGATACCAGGCCACGCCCACGACCCTTGCCCTATTCCTTTTCCCATCCCATCCCCACACTTCCATAAAGAATCGACGAGAATTAAACGAACTTTTCATTTATTTACACGAAAAGCATGAGAAACGCGTTTAAAACGCGCAACGCGTCGATGATTTAAGTAAACAAACAGCAGGAGTATATGAAAAAATCCGAGAATCGATCTGGAAAATATCCTACACGGTCAGGGGTTTTCAAAATGGTCTTTTCAAAATGGGTCTTAAAATATGCAAGAAAACTTTACCCGGAGCTAAATTCACCAAAAATTTGTTAATTTTTTATTCGATTTTTAAATATTTTCAAGAACTTTCAAAAAAACTGATCATAAAATAAAAATTTTTGTCTGAAATTTGAAACTCTGGCTTTTTCATAACAAAAGTACTACTGAAATAAAAAATAAATGTTCTTTTTACACATTCTTGTAATAGTAATTGCAAAAAAATGCCCACAAAAATATTATTATCATCAAAATATATGAATCCCCAATTACAGGGTATAATAAAAACGGAAAAAAATCAACAACAATCGACGGCGGCGGAAGTGGAAGTGGAAAACAAGGAGCAGCGGGATGACAAGGCCAGGCAGGCAGGCGGCTCTGGCAGAGATTTTCGGTTTGGATCCGACTGCGGTTGCTGGGGGGGGGGGGATTGTGGTGAAAATGGGCTGAATGTCCGGGTGTGAAACGGGGAGGCACTGCCGGCTGTCTTGCATCATTAATTACAATTTGAGCTGCACACGCAGAGCGGAGATCCGAGATTCGAAGGGTAAAGGATGAACAAGGATGCGAGACAAGCTGCGAATAATAAAAAAAATAAAAAGAAAAACTGCGAGTAGCGTTACATAACCCGATACTGGTCAGTTTTTGCCCCGAGAGTCAGAGCCTACCATTCACACAGCTTGCCATATATGCTTATATATATATCCTTAAATATCGGTGTGTATATATGTACACATACGTATATATATCGCTCCGACAGTCTGTGGCTGCGCTGACATTTTAATTGCACTGCATGACTCCCGTAATTCGCTTAATTAATCAACATTTTTGCTCTTATCAATATCGCAAAAGCGCTTTTAAAGGTGCCACGGTTGAGAAATTGTTGAGAAATTATTGAGAAATTGCTGAGAAATTGATAGTGGCAAAGGTCTAAAGCAATTCTGTAATTAGTCATTTAAGAAATATATGCTTTTAATTGTTAAACTCAAAGATAAATATAAAGCGAGATTTCCGATTTATTCCTTACAGAGTATCAAGCTAATAATTAAGTTAAATATTACCAAAATACTTGGCATTGTTCAGACATGATTCATAAATTCTTTTTAATAAAAAGCATTAAAAAAAACATCATTTAAAATACTACGAACAATTTATAAGTAATTTTTTAGATCAAACTGATATTAAATCTGTTAAAATAATAAATCTTTTGATACTTTATAAATGTTTCTTAATAGCCTTAAAGTTGCGTGTGGCCTACATGACGTATGAGTAATCTACATGATAGTTACTAATGAAAATCGCTTGGTTTCTTATTTTCCACACATTTTCCTAGCTGAACCAAAAATATTTAGTATTTGTATAAATGTCTGCTATTATTTTAGCAAAAAGTACTGTGATTCTAGACGATTTGTGCGTAAATTGTTTGTGCGATGCCTAACTAAATGCGTAAATTAACATCGTTGCTGCAACAGCTGAGCCATAAAATCAGCACACAAAGGCACATTTGTGGGCTGAATGTGGGTCACAAAGTTGGGAACGGGTGCGAACGGAGTTATGGTGGCTCTCAGGGGGTTAAGGTGAAGGTAAAGGTGAAGTCAGGTGAAGTCAGGTAGGTAACGCGGGTCGGTAATTTTGCAGTAATTGAAACCATCAAAGCATGAGAGCGAGGGCATTTTGGGGGGGGCAGGGCGAGAGCGAAAGGCAATTACAGACGCTACGATAATATTAATGCATGCGGAGGTGGTCACCATTGTGTTGGGGTCTCGGTCTTATCGCAAATGCGGCGAATATTATCTGCGATAATGAGAAAACTAATTGTGAGCTATGCAAATGTGGCAGCACCAGATGCACCTGTGTGTCTTCCGTGTGTGTGCGTATCCAGGTGTGTGTGTGCTGGCTTACCAACACCGTTCAAGTGTGAAAGCAATTAGATTTGATAGTTAATCGGACTTCATTTGAATAAACGGAAATTGCCGCCGCAATAAGGCACCAAGGCAAGCCGTTTCTATTTACATACACAAAAATAGATCAATAGATTGTGTGTCTCGAATTGAAATTTAAAAATATTATTTAAAATACATATTATACCTTGGATCATTGCTAGGGAACTATGTAGATGATTCTAGGTAATGAAGTCATCAGAAAGGACGACTTTAAGATTTATTAGATGAGATCATAAGATTATATGCTTATCAAGTGCTCTAAGAATACTGATCTGGGCTTGAGGGTTTGGTTTTGAATAAACCTTGTTTAATTTTTTGTTATGCTAAATTTGATTGTTTTTATTTTAAACCAAAAGAGTGCATAAGACAATGTTTTTAATACCCCCAAAAATTTGTTCCATAATGTAAGTAATTAAGTACAATAATCTATAACAAAATGTTTTGCTTACTTTGATTAAAGCAAGAAAGAAACGAGTCTTACCAATACCTTTAAGGTAGGAAATTATGTGGACTTCTAAATCTATATATATAGTTTTTAAGGGAAATAATAAAGTATAGCCATTGGCAAACTATATTAATTTATTTATCTAGTAAAAATCCTCCCTCCAAATCAAAAGCATCTAAATTCCTCCGAAATAATTACCAATAAATCATTGATAATGTGACAAAAGTACCCCCAACCTGCGCTGTCAGTTGATGTCAAATCCACACCAATTCGCGCACACCTGTTATACACCTGCAATTCCCGTTCCGTTACGTTCCTGTTCCGTAAATGGAAGTCTGTAGATTTCCCGCGAATTAATTTTCATACTCAACACCTCTGCCGGCGCCTTGGGGCAGCGTAGCGGCATAGAGAGGGAGTGAGAGAGAAAGGCAACAACAAAAACAAGAGCCAACAATTTGAATTTCAAATTGCAGAGAATTTTGGGAAGGGGGTGAGAGGAGAGAAGACACCAACAGCAGGGAGAGGGGTACATCCATCCTTAAGTTTCAAGCGGAGCTAAATCAGCTGACACGAAAACTCAAATGCAGTTGGCCGTGCATATGCAGTGGGGGGTTACACTGAGAAAAACATAATACAACCAAAACATACAAATTAAAAAATTTAAAAAAATTGCAAATTAAAAAAATATATATATAACTTGCAAGTTAAACAGAAAAAAATGAAGAGATACTAGCTAAAAATTAACAAAAACACACTTCCAAAAAAACAAATCTATAAATTTTAAAATTCTGCCTACATTTTCATCAATTCAAAACAATCCGATAAATCAAAACAAAATAATATGTTATACTTTAAAATATACACTATACCAATTTTTTGAAAAGTGTACTGGCAACCAAATGAGGAGGTTATGCGGGAAAGAGAAGCATAGAGAAGTCAGAGCGAGAGACCAAGTGCGGAAAAGATCGTCGTCGCCGGTGACAAGCCAATTAAGAGCTCAAGTTGCATCCTCCTCATCAGTGGCCGCCATTTTGGCGACATGGGAAACGTTCATGGGACGGGAAATCCATCCCCCTGTGAAAATCCACCCCCCTAGACTTTCAGTCGAGTTTTCGTCGCTAATTGCTATGAAAAATATTTAAGCCTAAAGCAGTAAGGTCTAAACTTCTACGAAAAGCTTTGGATTGAACCATTGTGCTACGATAAATGCTAAAGTTTTCTCTGAAAATGCTCCCCAAAAATATATATATATAAGATATAGGGAAAATATGTATATAAAAAATATAGGAGAAAATTTATAAAAAATAATAAAAGAAGCTTCACTCACCCTTTATTTTATTTTTATTCTTGTTGCCTTTGCATTTACTTCCTTTTGTATTTATTTCCTTTTGTATTTATTTCCTTTTGCATTTCTTTCCTTTTGCATTTATTTCCTTTTGCATTTATTTCCTTTTGCATTATTTTCCTTTTGTTTTGTTTTAGGTTTTCTGGTCAAAGTCTTTACTCTTTTTGAAACACACATTTACACTTCCACTTTCCATATTTATACTTTCACTTTTTCACTTCTATTTTAACTATTACAGTATTAAACTGCAATTTTCCCATTTTAACACTTAAAAAAAAATAAAAAAATAAAAAAAATATTTAGCACATTTGTGCTATTTTTCGTAATCATATTTTTTGCAATTTTGCACTTTCACTGTAACACTTCCACTTACCACCCACTTACACACTTACATTTGTACACTTCATTTTTTATACTTCCGTTTTCACACTTTCAAAAGTCTATTATTTCTTTACTTTTATAATTTTTGACTTAACTTTTTGGCTTTTGCGATATTGTTAAAATTTTCTTTAACTTTCCATTTTTTAAATTGCATTATATATTTCTTTTTATCCAAAGTTGTATTTCCAGTCTTGGATTTGCTGTTCAATTAACTCAATTTCCACTTCCGCCTTTTAATTACAGTTTTTACAGTTTCGCCTTACAGTTTGATTATTAGCGCAAGCAAACTGCAACTGCATCTGCAAAGTTTCGTCATCACTGTACACGGTTATTGCGTTCGCCATACAGTTTGAGATTGCAGCACGCCACGTATACAGTTTTAGAGCTTACCACTGACGAAGGTTTTAAAAGCACATGTCCAGCAAGTGTCTCAATTACCGAGTGTTTGTTTTGTTCTCCTTTTTATGCGCTCACGGCGCTTGAGCTACGGAAAACACATTGCCAATAAGAGAGGTTACAGCAAGCCAAGTATACAGTTTTAGAACTTACCACTTCATCGGCAAAGTTTTGCGATCACAGACCACGGCTATTACGTTCGCCGTACAGTTTGAGGTTACAGCAAGCCACGTATACAGTTTTAGAGCTTACCAATTCACCGACAAAGTTCAGCCATCACTGACGACGGTTTTAAAAGCACATGCCATGCAAATGACTCAATAACCGAGTGTTTGTTTTGTTCTCCTTTTTATTCGCTCACGGCGCTTGAGCTACGGAAAACACATTGCCAATAAGAGAGGTTACAACAAGCCACGTATACAGTTTTAGAACTTACCACTCCGCAAGAAAAGTTTAGCGATCACTGACAACGGTTTTAAAAGCACATGCGCAGCAAGTGTCTCAATTACCGAGTGTTTGTTTTGTTCTCCTTTTATGCGCTCTCGAGCTAGATCTACGGAAAGCACATTGCTGATAAGAGAACTTCGCACTTTTGTTGTTTTCGGCGTGGTACTTACATGTGTATGTATGTATGTATGCCGGTAGCAGGCAGATCTTAGTGCAGCTGCGAAAACGGTGTAAGAACGAAGAGGTGCAAAAAACCTTAATTGCCGATGAGCTGCGGTGGTTTCGCTCGGGTTTTCCATTGTCCGTGCTTGCACCTGCCCTCCATCTTTCACTTACAGCTTTTATTTAACAGCAGGTGAGGGCGAGAAGTGGACATCGACGATTTAATATCGGAGCTAAATCTAATTGCGACTCGTGTTTTTCACCTTTGACAGCTCACTACATAACCTCAATCTGCTCTCACGCTCTCTCGCACGTTCACCCGCACATATGTGTGGGAGTGTCTGAAGACATGTGTGTGTGTGTGTGTGTGTGTGGGTGCGTAATTTGCAGTTCAATTACCTCGCTAATATGAGATGTCGATATTGCTTCTGCTTCTCTCACTTCCTTCTCTTCGCCTTGTGCTCCAGCACACCCTCTTCTCCAGCCACCGGCCACAGCTACCGAATTACCGCCTGTAACTCGAATTCGTTAATTATTTTGACAGTCGGCCATGTTGACAGCGGCAGAAGTCATCGGGATGAGAGAAATGATGGAGCGAGACGGCAATAACGAACTGTAAATACTCTAACGTAATTAATACTATTATTTTTACGTTATATTACTGGATAAAAATACTAAAAAAAAATGTATTAAATAAATAAATTAAAATAAAGAAAAATAATAATATAAAAAACTACTAAATTAATAAAATCCATTTATTATTTTTATAGTTGTAATGCAAACCAATTGAATTAGCTGAGTTGACCCTCGTCAGGACATCAGAAGTAACGTCTTGAGTAGTCCTGTTGTGGCCACATGAAACTTGCATGAGTCCTGTCTATCCCTTGTCCCCCCCGCCCACCGCTGAGCTCCACGGCTTGTCCTCCTCGGCCATCTCGATATAACCGTAATTTGTGTGGCAGCCACAGCCATTTTGGCCAACCACTGATTATGCCACATCCGAAATGGACATGTCAAATTAACCGGGACATATAAACAAAGACAGTTACATGCGGTTACATATTCAATCATGTTCATCTTTAAGTTTCTCTTAGTCAAAACTGGTACTACTTAAAGGGAATTAAACAAAATGTTTAACTTTATCTTAACTATGAATTTAATAATATATAAAAAGTCTAAAAACAGACAGTTTTCAATACAAGGTTTACTTTTATTTAACATTCTTACATTCTATTTACACAGATCTCGCGTGAATTGGAAACTCCAGCAGCACCTGCCAGATCAGCCAGCCGAGGATTAGTCCGTAGGCCAGCCAACCTAGGAGCAGTCGCCGCTGATGCCGGCACTAGATGATGGAGGCAGGATCCTTGACCGTATTGATTACGCCCTGCTGTTGCTTGTGCTCATTGTTATTATTATTGCTAACGAAATCCCTTCGCAAGGAATTCCAATTGGGATCGGGATGATCCTTGAGCAGACTCCAGTTGGGTGACGGGACATCCGGCGAAAGCCAATTAAAGTCGGCCACATCTGTGTAGTTATTCTGGGATTTGTTCAGACCCGACAGCAGATAGTCCGCCTCCAGCTGGGGATAATCGTAGTTATACTCCCCGATCTCGATGGCCTTGCAATCCTCAATGATGGCGCGACAAGTGACATGCAGGTAAATTCGAGTGGACTGTGAGGAGTGCAATCTCAGCTGCTGGCAGGCAATGGAGAGGGTGCACTGGTCCACATTCTCGGCGAAGAATGAGCGCGAAATGGGACCGCAGAGCAGGGTGCAGTGGGAGGCGTGGGAGACCTGAACGGATCCCGGATGACCCTGTAATTCCACCAAACAGTGATTCACATTCGATATGGTAATGTCCTGGCCATTGACTTGGGTGGAGTTGAGGACTATATGCTCGTTTTTCCTGTTTTCCAGGGTCCAGCTAAAGTTGGAACCCGACTTCTCTGGGGGTTTGGTTGTAATTGAGTCAACTTTATCCTTGGTTACTGGTGGCTTTTGCTTGATGGTGGCCGCCGTCTTCTTGCCACTAAAACCAAACTTCTTCTTGGGCATCAGACGCTGACGAGCCTCGTCATTGCTGGCGGTCAGCGTGTTCAGAATGTTCTGGCAGGACTTGATCTTAAAGTCCGAGAGGAACATGGTAGAGGCGGTGAGGTAGCGCTGCAGCTCCTGGATTTGCATGGTTATCGCAGCAAATCTCTGCGTCAAGTCCGACGTGGCAGGCGGTGCATCGCCGCTGCTCAATTCGTTCAGTCTCTGCTCAATGTCGAAGGCCTGCTGGGTAAAACTCTGGGCAAAGTAGTCCACGCCCTCGTTCTGCACCGTTTCCTTGGAGCGCTGCTCAAGCTTCACATCCAAATAGTTCTGTCTGTCCTTGTTGCGCTTGTTCAATCGCTCCAGCACGTGATCCTTGCGATATTCCCCGTCCTCCTCCATTATTCTATGCGTTCAAATATCTGCGTGGAAAGGAAAACTGGTTAAAAATCAATTTTTTCAGGCAGAAAAAACTTCTTTCTCTTCTGTGGGCGACAATGAATCACAGTTATGTTGACGACAGTTGCGCAGCTGCAGGAAAATTCGCGGATATGTTGCCCTTGGTCTTAGGGAAGATATATCCGCTTATACATTAAGCTTTAACCATCGTGAAACTCTCTTGTTTATGTTGAAACTATTAACCTTTTTGTGTAGTTTTTAATTTATTTACTCCAACTAAGAAAACAATTGTTGGTAACAGCTGTGAGGAGAGTGTAACCAGAGTTTACATGTATAATGCCGAAGTTCGTTGCCAGCAACTGGTCACACTCAAGTAGAAAAGACGTCAAGAAGCACGTAAGAGAGCAAAAACGTAAACTTTTGGAACGTAATTGAACAAACCGTTACCGAGTATGACGTAAGCGTACAAGGTATTTAAAAATCATTTAAATGGAGAGAAAAGGTTATTTTAAATAAAAATGTAAATTCTGAAATATAATTAGTATTACAAAAATGTTTAAAAATATAAAAACAAATATTTTTCCTGGTTTCTTTCACTCTTTTTTTATTTTTATTTATTTATCTTTTTTTTTTTGTTTTATTTTCGATCAAAACTACAGGCAAACATTTTAAGAAGCGGGGTCATTTAGAGTTGGTGGCATGGTGTGTGTTTTGTGTATTGCTTAATTGCCTTACAATTATCAAGTTGAACATATTTACAATTGAATTTCGTTAGATACATAATCGTAGCATGTATAAGTAGATATATATAATATATAATTAAGTGTGTGCTTGATGTGTGTGTGTGTGTGCCCTAGTTTGCATGCAAAAATGTCCTAAAAAGCATTTGTACTTCTAACTTTCGTTACGTTTCCATTCATTTTAACACTTAAGTACTAGGAATTTCTTAAATACAACTTGATTTCTTTGTATTCTTTGTGTTTTTGGTTGATCTTAGTTACTTGGTATTCTGCTTAGGTTTCTGCTCAGCTTCCACTTCCGTTTCTGTTTCCGTTTCCGTTTCGTTTGTAAGGCACATGACACATTCCTGAATATGATGTGCGTTTTATATAGTAATATGTAAGTAAGTAGGTAATTATTAGGTATAACACATTAAAACTATTGACTACACAATTTTTTAGATTTAGAAATTCACTCGCAAGTTTGGGGAATTTGTGCTGCATTCTCCCAAGAAGGGAAGCAAAATTCTACAGATGCATATTGACCAGCAAATGACTAATTAAAAATCCAAACACGATTCCGAGGGAACGTGCGACAAAACAAAGAAAATGGTACACCAGATAAAAAAGTAAATATCTCGGAAATGTTATCGCGCATCATTTGTATATATATATATGTATATATGTAGATCGTGTAGATCTCCTCCTTATATAGATCATGAGAGCTCGCCGATGGGAGCATTCTGCAGCCACAGATCGTGTATGAAGTTGTACAGGTTATCGCTGACGGCAACCTGAAAGAAAGTAGTAATATTATTGATTTAATGTTTCATTATATTTATGTAGTAAATAACTCACCTTGTAGGGCGTCGGGTTGAGTGTGCGCTTGTGATCGTTCCTCAGCGTCTTCAACGAGATTTGCACCTTCTCGCGCACCTGCTCCAGGGTCGGCAACTGCTGGCATATCTTGCCCGCCTTCCAGTACACCTTGTACAGCGACTCCACATGCGAGGGTATCACATAGGCGCGCTTGGACTCCTGGAAAGGATGACGGCACAGCACCTTCTGACCCACAGCTGGCGGAGGCTCTGAGACCTTTTGTAGGAGATCGATGAGGGCATGGCCATCGGCACTATACAATCGATAGGCATTCTTGTTGCCCGGCATCGTCACCTTTTCCACATCCTGACTAAGCTTGATTCTCGGCTGGCCGTTGATTTCCACCAGCTTGTAGACACAGCCCAAGGCAGGCTGACGCTGGCAGGTTACTGCAAAAAGGTTCATTATTAATCAATGGAGATTGTTTAAATCTTTTTCCTTACTTACCCAAATGAGTGCCTATGCCAAAGCAATCAATCTTGTGTCCCTGCTCGTTGAGACTCAGTATGGTGTCCTCGTTGATGTCATTCGATGCCACAATGGTCAGCTTGTTGAACCATGGCACCTTGAAGCGTTCTGCCACCTTCTCGAAGGTTTCCCGGGCCAAGCAGGATAGATATGCCAAATCTCCCGAATCAATCCGGATGCCCAGGGCATGGTAACCCAAATCGTTGAGGGCCAAGGCCACGGCACTGAAATTGAGAAGACCGCTCCTAGAGAAAAGAAAGCAAACAAAGAATGATTAGTAATCACACTAGGTATAACGTTCATTAAGTGCTGCTTGGTTTTTTTAATTTTTTGTATTTTTAACTCAACAAAGAATATAACTCTCATTTTGCTATACAATCACCTTTTTTTTGCCACTAAGTTCAAAGCGGAAATTACACAAAAACAAATGTATCTTGAGGTGTACAAAAGTGTAGCTAAGGAAAAACGTGTTGAAAGAACCACAGATTGGCGGTTCTTTATTTTTAAGAGTTTTGCAAGTGCCACTAGGGAAAACAATCTGCCTGGGAAAATTATCTCTCATATTCTAATTTCACTGAGAGCAGCACAAAATGTTAAAATTCTTTTGGTTTTTATAGTTTTAAGCCATGCAGTGTGCTCTCTCGGACGCTTTTCTAAATAGTATATATAACTATGTACAGTTTTATAAAACTAAGAAAAAAATCCGGAATTTTGTTTAGTTTATTAGAAAAAATAATTTCAACATCTTTGGATTGTAGGGGAAAAATATAGAACAAAACAAAACAACGAAAAAAATGTTTAATTAAAGTAAACAAAAGATTGTTTTGTGAGGGACAAAGACAATAAAAAAGGGTTAGAGTGATTCCAGTGCATGTTTCCGTCGAGTTTTATATTATTTTTTTTTTTATTTTGAGTGCCTAAAATGATCTTTTTAAAATTTATGCATACCACTTTAGTTTAGTTTATTATTTTTAAAGAGCTTTATATAGCTTAATTGTAATCATTTATTTAAATTTTAAGCTTTTCAGATAATTTAATACAAGTAGGATGTACCAGAGACAATATAATAATAAGATGTGCTGGATCTACCCTTTCAGGGTATTCAAAAGCTTGTATCGATATGAAGGAGTCATTTCCGACCCTATAAATCATATATATTCCTGATCAGCAGTCATCAGTCATCTTAGGCAAAAAAACATTTTTTTTTTATTTTTTCAAAATTTTTTAAGGGTTTAAATTAAAAAAAAAAAATCGTTGAAAAATTTAATTTTTTAAAATTTTTAATTGAGTAAGCACATTTATTAACCTACTAAAAACTAGCATAGGAAAGCTTTCCGAATGAAGATTAATGAATTTTTGGCTTAGTTATGCATTTTTTAAATTTTAATTTGTTGAACAAATTGACTTATAAAAATATCGATGATCGATAAATGAGTTTGATCCTATAATTCGTTTACAAACTGCAAGGGTATGTAAACTTCGGCTTCCCGAAGTTAGTTTCTTTTTTAATAATTTGCTTAACATTGCACTCTGATTGACTAAACACTTGTATTTTTTTGCACCTTGATATGTGTGAGTTATAAGTTTGTTTTAACATTTATGCATGAACTTTTTGTTTTTTTGTTGCTGTTTTGTTCAGTAATTGTTGCTTTCGAGTGGGGGAGGGTGGTGAGTATATATGCCATATGATATAGTGTTTTGCTGTTTATTATATCATGTTGTTGGTTGATTGTTCGAATTGTTTTGTAACTTGAAGACGTGTGTTTTACATACCTCTGCCAAAATAGTGCCGGAAGTCATTTGTTTACTATGTTAGGTTCGTAAATTCTTGTTTGTTTGTTTTTTTTTTTCGATTCGATTTATGGGTTTCTGATTCTGATTCGGGTTTCGATTAATGTTTTTTATTTTGTTTCACACATTCACATTTAGGAAGAGAAAATAAAAAGCATAATAAACAAAATTGAGTTAGAAAAAGGTAAATGCTAAACGAAAAAAAATGTAAAATGACAATTTTAGTAACAAATACACAAAGTGAAAAGAAATTTTTAATAATAAAATGTGTTTTGAAAACAAATAGAGGAAAGCAAGTTTAGAAAGCGGGAGAGTAGGAAAAAAGCAAAGAAAATAAATTATATAAATTGACTTCACCTGTTTGGGTTGTCTTAGTCTTTTGCCGAAGGAATATTTCCCAATTATTGCCATGACTTTGAGTACCAATTTTTGTTTTAATTTAATTTAATTTCAAACACCAAAGCAGAGGACGCAAACATATATATAAAATATACACATATATATGCATGTATATGATGAATTATAATTTTTGGAATTTAGTGGCTACAATTTTGGTTATATATATTTTGTATTCGATGATGTAACATGCAGGGAAATCCATAAATATGTAGTTATAGCATTAGATATACAAATAATTTAAAGTCTGATTGAAAGCCCAGAAAATAGCGTTAAAAAATATGTGAATGTTAGTTTATAATGGAATGGAACAAATGAACAAAATCGTTTCAAATCAAAGAAGGACTTTTAAATGATTCCTATTTTGGATTACTTTAAATTAAATTGATTTTCTGTATTCATTTATTCGTTTCTTGTTTCTTTAACGATCTATCACGATTGACATTTACCTGAATGACTTCTCGACATATTTTGGTAGGTATGCCGTCCCATTGGACGTTGTTGTGGCTGTTGTTGTCTTTGCTGTGGTTGCAGTTGCTGCTGCTGCCGCCGTGTTGGCCTTAGTATCTTGTATCTTTGTATCTTTACTCTGAACAACAATACCATTCTGATGGCCATTGGTCTTGTGTCCATTTACTTTGCCATTACCCTGACCATTTTGATGGCCATTTATCGATGATGGCTTTGTCTTTGGCGGACTGTTATCAGACTTGATATCATTGATAAGCTTGGGTTCTAAGCTGGCATGTTCTGTTTCTCGGCTGTTGGATAATACTTTGGATTATTACTCAAACGAAAAAGAAACCAAAAAACAAAAAAGAATGGCATGAATGTAAACAAAAAGAATCTTGGCAGATATGTATGGGAATTATCTCCAAGTTAAAGGTAGTTTAGTAGTTACTTCTGTTTGATTTTTAGGGATTTTCTGGTGCACGTCTCGAGAGTCTCAAATACTTTTACAAAATATATCCAAAAAAACAACGAGGGGGAGAGGAGAAAAACAACACAACACAATAACGAAAGGATCAACCGAAACCATTAACTCTGATAACTAAAAACCGTTCCGAGAGAATCTGCCTAGAAGCGAAATACCTCTTAACATCGTACGTATCGACAAGAGCCATAAAGCCATCGGGGAAGGCAATGGCATAGGACACCATCGCCGCCAGTTCACCCTCGCTCGACTCCTCCGTGGACACGTCCAGTACATGGGACAGCATCTGCCGATGCCGCACAGCGTGCTCCAACAGATCCTCCATGATGCCTGTTCAAAATTTACATATTAATATAGTTTCGCAATGATTTTAAATGAATATTTTACTCACCCGTTTGCTTGTGCTTAATGAGACGCGTCTTCAGTTCGCCAATGCTGCTAAAGCTGGTGATATAAGCATGGGCATGGGTGCCCTTGACGGGTATGTTGAAGAGCTTTCCGGCCAGGACATTGGAGGTGCCATCAAAACCACCTGAAAAGAGTAATAAGATTGAGGTTAATTTATCAAGTATTAAATTGAATGAATTAATTAAAATAGCAGTAAAAATAACCTTGTGGCCTTACACTTACATAAACAAACTAATTATTAATTATTATACTGCAGATTTTTCCCATTTCACAACCTGTAAAACCTAGAAAAGAAAGATTCTCAAGTTTTAATATCACCTTAATGGCCTTACATCATCATATTGCGCCATTAGTGACGGAAATTCCAACTCAAACATTTCAATTTTTGCCGCCTTCCCCTTTCGTTTCTTATAACAAAAAATAAAACAGAGAAAAGGAAGCCTTGGCAGCGGAACCTTGACGCCAACTGGACGACGGCGTGAGTCACGCCGTGCACGCGAATCCCGCCATCGATTCCGGCGGGGGAGTATTACTCCTATAGAGAAGGATATATCCCAGGAACGCATTAAAAAAAAAACTTGGAGCTTGCCAAAAACAAGTTACGATGTGTGAGCGCCAATTGAAAGGCTCTACATGGAATACTCCTTTTCCCTCACTCGATTTCCGCTGGGTGCCTGGCACCGGATTTACTTTTCCCTATACATGGACACCCACCAATATCCATCCAATATTTCCTATGTGGGCGGCATTGCGTGTGCCACCCCCCCTTTGGGAAATTTTTACTGCCTTCGGGCGGCGCACATTTAGTTTAACACATAAACAAGAGTTCTTGAACTTCTGCGGGGGCCAACGAGGAGGAAGCCGCGACGGAGGAGGAAGCCTTGGTGAAGGCGCAGAATTACTCATAGTTTTTGTTCTGGTGGGGCCTTGAGAAGAGGAGGAGCCGTTGGAGAAATCGGAAATCACAGTCAGAGGCAGGCAGGCAGGCTGAGCTCCTGACAGTGACACGTGCTTTGCATGCATGCACATCATAAAAAAGTCAGGCACAAAACAATATGAAAAGCACCTACTATACTTCCTTTCCTCTTCTTCTTGGTATCCTCGAACGATCAAGCTGTGAGGCGATAAGGTGGCTATTATGGGTTCTTAAATACCCTGTAATTATTTACTATAGGTGAATTAGGAGGTTTAAATAGTGTTAAGCCTTTTGGTTACCTTATTTAGGGCTACAAATTGTCATAATCAGGGACAAGGCACAAAACTAGCAATGATTTTGAAAGCTATTGAATTACATTTAATTAATTGCTCTAAGAAAAGCTACAAAATAATTATATATCATAATAGAAATGCGAAATTTACACTGATATCTGATTAATAGTTTATGAAATTTAAATATATGAAACTTTATGATATTTTTGATACGATATTGAAGGCAATATTTTAATTGGTATATCATATGGGAATTTACTTTCGATTCCTAGTTCTAGATATATTTTACTAAATATCTTTACACATTTTTTGAAGGATTTCAAAACTATGAAAATACATATTATTACATATTTATAGACGCATTTTTGAAATGATTTTGGATCTCAGTTGATCGAAAGAATATTCCTACGATTCTAAACTCTTAAAAAAAACTCCAATCGTATAAAAATCATATATACACTCTATTTAGTTCCTAAAATAATTTACTGCCTAGTTTTAGGCATATTTTAAAGAGATTTCAAAGCTCTAGAGGTTTCTGTGTCATAAAACCATAAACCCCTTCATTTTCACCCGTAAATCAAAAGGTTACTAGATAAACTTTCCCCTGAGCTTTCCACTACCCCACTCCCCAATTATTTTTAATTGATAATGAGCTGTCTGCATGCAATTTGGCAATGCCAAAAAAAAAATGTTTATATCGCACACGTTTGACCTTACTTGTCACGGCTCTATGTAGGACTCACTCCTTTGCCGCCGAAAGATTGCAGACAGAGTGTGGGTCGTGTGAAAGTTCACCTTTTTTTTATTACCTGTGTAGGAATATTTCGATGCGGATAGACCGCCATCCGGTCCCTGGGCCCGACGCAATCCAAATTCCAATAGTTTGACATGTTTGCCAGCTACCATGCGATATCGGGCTGCATTCGTGGCCATTAAACTGGTACAGGGAAAAGGGGGGGAAATAAACTATTAGGCAATTTCCAGATAGCAGAAGAGGAGGAGGACTTACCTGGCATAATTCACCAAGGTGAGAAGAGTCGTTTCCAGCAGCTGGACTATGATCAAAGGTCCCTCGATCTTAATAATGGGAACGCTGAAAGAGTGATCATAAATCAATTAGACTTTGCAAAAATAAGCAAAAAACTTTAGCCGAAAGCTTAACCTTATCATGACTGCTAAAATAATAAAACCTAAGATATTCCTTACACTTTTAATGCATAAACAATTAAGTTTTTTCACTAGATAGCATTCATTATTATACTCTGTTTGTCTTTTATCGCGGCAACAGACTTAAAATAACTCAAAGGCACGAGATAATTGAATAAATACTAAAAATATGATAAACATCAACTTATTGTGCTTTTTACTCTTCTATATGTTGCTAAAAATAAAATATAGTCATAAAGATATGTTAACATATGATTGTAAACATAATACGAAGACTTCTTAGGGATATATATCATAAAGAAGTCAGAAAATATCGTATTAAACGTAGATTTATCGAAATTATATAATGACTTTAGCTATATTACTATAATTTCTCTTATCCTCGTGCTTAAAATCAATTAAGTGTAGGTAATAAACATAATAATAATACAAATACCAATTATTCTTAATTAGGTATGAACTAAAACGTATCAAAAACAATTAACTATTGACCTTGAAATGGGAAAAAGCTACTCCTACTACATTTTATAGTTTAACACACCGTGGAAATGCTACCGTGCCCTCATCAATGGCAAACAAGGTGACATCCCGCGCCGTCAGATTGCCGAGGTACTCAAAAAACTCATTCTCAATGCCCTCGGGCAGTGTTTGCTTTAGGTATTCAATATCTGAAACAAGCCCAATCACATCGATTAGCTAATACAAATACAAATAATATATATAATATATAGTAACTCACCGCTTTGGGAATAGTGGAAGCTATCCAGGAATTTGAGGCACTCCTCGAGACCAGCGAAAATGGTAAATTCACCGTGGAATGGATTGTTGCGAAAGAACAGATCGAATACCGCTGTGTCATCGGTCTTATCGGATTTCCAATAAGCGTAGGCCATAGTTATCTGATACAAATCTGTAATAAAAAAATATGCATCGAAATATGTATATTTATTAATTCCAAACATTATTATTAGGTAGCAGTACAGGGAGGCTTGCTTAACATTAACTTACTCTGAGAACTGAGCTTACTGTGGCTTTACAGACTTGAATTTTGGTATGTAAAGGTTTTAGGGGAAATATGTATTTAATTAATTAGATTTAGATGGGATTGGACTTCTTTTTAATGAAAATATACAGAGAAAATGTGTGAGAACTTAACTGGGATCAATGGTTATAATTTTGTTGTGCGAGGGTCTTAGGTAAATGTGTGTTAAATTAATATTATACAAATTATAAACTACATTAAACTTATTAAATATTATTAAAAATATTATTAACTGGTACGAAATTAAATCTACTATAAATGCTAGCCTGCCGCCTTTTTTAACCAGATCTGTCAGTGTTTAAAAATAAAAATATATAGTTTGTATATATTTTTTAAAAGTTCTTTCTATAATCTTTAAAAATAAATCTCCCTCAAACAATTCTCTATGGAATATTATACTAAATAATACGATAATATTTAATATTTAATATTTCACATAATAATTATATAATATTTTATAAGAAGCCTCCCCTGTTATAAAGTAGCAACAACTTCATTGGCCCAGAATCGTAACAGATAAGATAACCTGGAAAGTCCGCTGCTGATGGTGATGGGGGCAATTAACGCTACTAAACTGAAAGTGGCAGACAATCAACACACACACCACACACACAAAAAAAAAAATAAATAAATAAAAACCACACAAAACCTGCAAACGAAATGCTAATTCTTATCTAAGTGCAAAGACCTAAAGATCGGGTATTTTATTTATTTGCGCTCGTGTCTGCAACGACTAAAAATATTCAAGCATTATATATATACACCATATATATATAGAGAGGTGTAGAAGTAGAAATAGCATTGCATAGAGCGCCAAATTGTCTCTGAAAATGTCAGCCGGCTTCAGATGGCTTCGGAAAAACAACATTAAAATTTACTCTAAAAAATGGCTCAATGAAAATCTAAATATCATTAAAATGGAGTTTATATAATTTATGTGTTTTAGGAAAATTCTGAAAAACTATGTAAAGTAATGGTATTTCTTTAGAAGATATTTAATTTTAATTTTATAATTATATGTATTATTTTATGTATTGTTTCTTTAGATGCTACAATATTTTATTATACCATAAAAATACAGCAATCTTTATGATTATTAATGTAGTGATAGTTTTTTTATGGCATTAATTTTATGGCCTATACCAAAAATTACTTATTTTATCTCTTATTCAAAATAGCTTATTTTTAATTGAGTTGTATAGAGTTTATGCATTTAAAATTCCTTGGAAAAATATTACTTATTCAATACTCTTTTAATTCCACCTTATAATAACCATTATTTGTATTAAAAAATATATTTAAAAAAATACATAAAATACATAATAAAAGAGGCTAAAGATTTTTCCGCGTGCATCTACTCACCAGTTAGCAGTGGCTGGACCACTCCATTCTGATTCATCCGTCCGCGATCCATAAACTGGCCGCCCGCACTGCAGCTCAATTCACGGTCGTTCATTCTGTGGCCGATCTTGGGTAGTTATCGCTACTATATGCCCGTCTATACTTTTCCGATGGCTTCGTATTTGCCTTTACAGTTCGTACGTTCACACGCGACGGCCAATAATATAAATGTGCCAAATAAACAAATTAATTAATTGTTTTGGCTTATGGGCTTGGCGTTTTAACTTGGGCGAAAGCCGTTGAACTTTTGCTTTATTTATTTATATATATATATATATATATCTGTAAATGGGCAGAAAATTGTTTTGCAATTGACGCTGGAGGGGGAGGAGGAGGAGGAGGGATTGTTTAATGTTTTTTTCAGCTCAAATGACGTAAGAATCGCGAGCTCGTGTTGAAATAGTTTAGCATTAGAATGCAATGGAGGCAATTGTGTGTATTTAAATCGATTTGAATGGACTAAGAGATACCCCGGTAATTGGTTTCTTTTGTTTTGTATATATCTAAGCTTAGCTAGCCTTGGTTTATACTCTAATTGGTGCTTTTTGAATTAAACTAAGAATATCTAGCTGTAATTTATACTAAAGTTCTTGCATAAAATATATTTAAAGTACCGATTTTGAATAAAAAAGAGGTAACATTACTTTTTAAAATAGTTTTTTTTAAGCAAAGTTAAGATTATTTCCTATATTTTAAGGTAAATTATTTACCAAGTCACCACAGATACGAATTGTGATAGGATAATGCACAGTAAATTATGCCTAATAAGCATTACTTTTTAAAATTAACCAAATTTCTTTTAGTTTATACACTATAGGGTATTTTTTGAAATTTCACAACAAACTAACAGCGAAAATAAAACGCAAATTAAACACGAAAACTCTTGAGTTGCTTATGAAACACTGCTAATTAGCATAAGGGCAATAAACACACTAGTTTATGTTTGGGACGGGGGACTCCTCTCTCCCTCACTCTCTGTTATCAAATTGGACAGAAACACGGATTCAGGGCGCCGGCTGTTTGTCGATTGATAACGCGTTTAGTGCTCGTTTTTATTCAAATGATCACTATTTTTTTCTTGTTTTTTTTTGCTCTGCGAACTTTTCCGCTCAGCTTTTGAAGTTGAAATGAATTTCAAATTCGCCAAAGCGACCGCGCTAACCAAGGAGAGCGAACACGCGAGGAATAAAGATAAAGATTGCGAGAGACACTCAGAGAGCACAAAAGATGCAGTTTTTGTTGATTTTTGTTGTTGTGTTGCTATTGGCAGCCGATTATTTGTTGTTTTTAGTAACATGCTGCGTGTGCACCAACACATGCGCACCAGTTCGCCTGGGTGGCAACTCTGGCCGACGGACTCGACCCTGGCCAAGGTCAAATTCGCACTCCTGAGGGTTGGGAAGGCTTTTCAACACGCATCTTCCGGGTTTTTTTTCGCGGATTGTGTGGGTAGAGGCGAGTGGGCGAAAATGTAGTGGGGCGTGTCGCCTTTTGGCATGGTGGCAGAGGCGCGAAAAAAAAACAAAGAGCCCGGCTTGTGACGGTCTGGTAGCACTGCGGGGAGGGGGAGGGGTGCAATGATAACGCGGGGGGCAGAAGTAGGGGCGTGGGCGGGAGAATTCTGTATGCACTTTCACTTTTTTCGCGCACACTTTAATTCATCATTCTTAATTGGACTCGGGCCCATTCTTGAAAGGCTTTAATTTGCCAATCTAGAAGCGATATTCAATTGATCTTACTTTTATTTAAAGCATTGCACGTTGTTGATTACACTACTACGCGATTCGAGTTTATTGTTATCCGTTTTGTACACTAAAAAAGTAAATTACTTTTTATTCATTGAGCGCACGCACGCACGCTCTTCTTCTTATCGGCTATACAGCTGATAAGGCGGTGCTGCCAACTCGCGCTATTCTGTGTGGGCAGTGCTGGGAATCGCTGGCGGTGAATTGGCGCCCCAGAAGAGTTCCCTTTTTAAAAGTTTAGGAACTTGAATTAAAATTGTATATGTAAACAATTTTCTTATTATTCGTAGTGACTTGATCAATTAAAACAATTTATTTTAAAAGCTACTAAGGCTTACCTTCGTCTAATCTTTTAATAACTATCAATTCAAGCTCAATTCCACGCTCGGCGCGTTATTCACTTCTGGTGGCCAGTCCAGATCAATGCCCACGACATCCAGGGCTTGTATATCAATGGCCTGGCCTATGATGGAGGCAAAGGAGGGCGTCGTCCTGCCGAATTCACCGTGAACCAGCTCCTTGATGTACGTCCCCGCCTGCGTGACAATGTCGATGACGAGAGCTTGGGGATTCCCCCGATGTACCTTCGCTTTAACACTATAAATCGTTCGGGGACGCGTGTGCAGGGGTCGACGATGGAGGACTCTGATGGGCGTCTTTTGCTGGATATCAAAGCTTTCGGGGATTTGCAGTTTCTGCAGGATGTTCACTGTAACTGGCTCGTTGAGAGCGCACAGAGCACGATAGAATTTCTTCTTTTGCTCCTCGCCCGTCTTAATGTGGGTGAGTTCCTCTCTGGCCACTACTTGTAGGTTGAGTATGGATACCTTGCCGGACTTATCCACCGCTTGCTCCATTTTATAGGCCTGCTCGGTGGTCAGGGAACTCCTGATGGCATTTGGTATTTCCAAAACGAAGGGTCTTCCCTTGCCCAGGCAACGTACATCCACATCTTCCCTGCCGCTGGACATGAAATTGATTTTCTCCAGTTTCTCGGCAAAGTGTGGTCCCACATTCCTGATGATGATCTCCTCGATGCTGTCCTCCATTAGCCGCTGACCATTCAAGATCCACGGCGTGTGCGAGAGTTCCCGGCTGAGCTTGCGATACCGGCCGGCCACACAGACCAAAGGACCCTGCAGATCGATGGATACCAGCTTGAGGGGCTCCTCGACGCTGCCACATGGTATCTGGTAGTATTTCCCAAAGGTTTCCGCCTTGACTTTCGCCGGCTGATACTGCTTCTCGAGCAAGCCTCGGGAGATTTCGATGCGCTTTTGATGGGCAGCCTTGGCGGGAAAGGCCTCCCGGTTCAAGCCCACCAGCTTCTCCACCTCGCCGGCCTCGAGGCTATGCGTCACATCTATGTTGATCATCAGTCCATTGGCATCATATTCCTTGTCCAGCTTTTCGCAAATTATGGGATGTAGAATTAGTTTGACGGCCTCTTTAATGGGCACATCTGGTGCATTGCTGCCGTCAATGGAGGCTCCAAATTGTTTTTGCAACGCAAACCACATGGCCAATTGGCGCAACTGCAAGATCATCGGCAAACTGATGGCCAGCACGATTTTTTGGCAATCGTATTTGGCGAAGTCCGAGGCGAGAATCCCCTGGAGCAGCTCGCGCTGAAAGTCCTCTGAAAATAGTCCCAAACAGGTGGAACAAGTGCTCAAGCGGGCTTTCTTAGACGGTTGCTCTTCCGCGGATACGGTTTCGTCCACATTTTCCTCATTTTCATTCACTTTTACATCCAACTAAGCGTTTTTGAAGAGGAAAGTTAAGTATTATTAGGCTGTCAATTTCTTGCAGCTCACATTGCACTCACCCGGCGCAAAGTTTCCTTGATATCCTTGTACTCCGAACCCCTGGCCTTCAAGTAGCGCAGCTGGCAGACCTCGCAAACGCCACAGGACCTTAAATAATCTACCAAATCCTGGTTTTTCATGGCTTCGTTTTGAATAGATTAAATATTGTTCGTAAACAAAACGTGGAAAGCGGTTTAAGCGTTTACCAACACTGAATCTGTCAGCTGTCAGCCGTAAATTGCCGTTGATCAACACAGGTCTTTGGGGCGCAGATAAAAACACACAGTAATTGTTTTCATTGCGAATTTTCAACAATTTAAGGTTTGTTATTTCCAAAATGCATCATAAATGCATTTGCGAGTGTATTTTAGCGTTGTTAAACACAAAATAGCTGCACTTGTAGCCACGGCTAACCGCTTGTGGCTGTTGTTTATGGTTACGTCACAGAACGTTGAGTGGGAAAACTTGCACTGAAATTGCAGAATTTAATTAAATGTATATTTATTACCTGCTTTTAGGCACAATGTCGCTGACTCCCTTTCTGCGCCTGCCCCTGACGGATTTGACCGGCTGCCTGATCAACCATCAAACCTACGACAAATGCGGCAAATTCGAGATGAAAATGATGGAGTGCTTCGAGGCCTATGGCTTGGAGCGCGGAAAGCGCGAGTGTGCCGACCTGATTTCCGACTTCCAGGAGTGCGTTGGCATGCAAAAGCAACTGATGCGTTTCCACGTAGGTTTTTCCACGCCTCCACAATGATTTAAAGCTGTAACTATACGTAAAATTATTTTCCAGGCGATGCGAAATGAACGCTATAAGCAGTGGCTCAAGGGAGAGCGCAAGGGCTCGGAATTCTTTGCAGAGTCACCTCGCGTGGATGCCTATTAGTTGGAGAGCCTATTTTCTCGAGTTACTGCATATTGTATAGCCGCAAATTGTGTAAAAATAAAGAAAATTGATAAAACCCTACATAGCAAGCCATTTAATCAGCTGTTTTTGTGGAGATTGGCAGGGCTCGTTAGATCCGAAAGTCTTGCAACACTACCGGTCACCGGTGTGAAAAGAAAGTTGGCAGCTCTGTTGCTGTGTTTTGTTGTGAGGCTGCTGAAAAAATTAAAGAATTTTAAAATTTTTGCATAATAAACACAAAAATGGGCACCAAACGACCCAACACAAGCGTGGTACTTGCCCAGGACTCGAAGCGCAGCAAAAGCGACCTGGTGGCCTACACAAATCGGGACAAAGCGCTCCTGGAGTCGGTAAGCGTGGTGGCAAGAAGAAGCATGAGAAGAATTTCACCCAGAAAATTGTTTATTTTCACTTTACATTAATTTTAGGGTGTGAGGCGAACTTCCAATCTGCAGGCGCCTATAATGCAGCTGGAGGGACATGAGGGAGAGATTTTCACCACAGAATTTCATCCCGAAGGCGAATTACTGCTTTCCTCCGGCTTTGATAGGCAGATTTGTGAGTGAATTTAAAGCATCAAAATGGTTAGTTCTTAATTAATATGAATTATGCATCTACTTCAGATATCTGGCAGGTGTACGATGACTGTGAGAATGTTATGGCCATGTCGGGACACAGTGGCGCGGTAATGGAAGCCCATTTTACGCCGGATGGCTCGCACATCTTCACCTGCTCCACGGACAAAACCCTGGCCATTTGGGACATTGTCACCGGGCAGCGTCAGAGGCGTTTCAAGGGTCACAGCAACTTTGTGAACAGCGTGCAGGGCTCGCGACGTGGCCAGCAGCTGCTCTGCTCGGGGAGCGATGATCGCACCATCAAGATTTGGGATGCTAGAAAGAAGCATGCGGCCCACACCCTCGAATCGCCGTACCAAGTGACATCCGTGTGCTTTGGCGATACCGGGGAACAGGTCATAAGCGGCGGCATCGATAACGAAGTGAAGATTTGGGACATACGAAAGCAGGCGGTGCTGCATCATCTCCGTGGGCACTCGGACACCATTACCGGCATGTCTCTGTCGCCCGAGGGAGATTTTGTTCTGACCAATGCCATGGACAACACCCTGCGAGTGTGGGACGTCCGACCGTATGCGCCGGGCGAAAGGTGTGTGAAGGTCTTCCAAGGACATCAGCATAACTTTGAGAAGAATCTGCTGCGCTGCGCTTGGTCTCCGGGCAGCGACAAGATATCCTCGGGCTCCGCTGACCGCCATGTCTACATCTGGGATGTGAACACACGGAGAATACTGTACAAGCTGCCCGGGCACAATGGCAGCGTCAACGACGTGGACTTTAGTCCAAAGGAGCCGCTCATACTCTCGGCCTCCAGCGATAAGACCTTGTATCTGGGCGAGATCGATGACTGACGACCGGAAGATGAACCCGAGATGCGTGGTCTCTTGGACACGCCTTTGGAAAACAAGAAGAGTTCGGTTTAAGGATTAATTTTAACAATATTAAACTAAATAAACTCTTTTAGCAATGTATCTTTATTGCTAAATAGTAAGTCCTATTATTTTTACGTTCTGTTTCTGCAAACTGGAACGTGGCAACTTTTCCTATATTTTATTTTCCAGCTGATAACAGTTAGAAATTGCATTGCCTATGACTCAGAGCGTGAAATTAGAGCAATAAATACATGAAATCTTACATTTTTGAGAGGCGTTATTATCACAAATAAGTTTTATTTTGGATTTTCAATGAGTTTTTTTAATAAGTTACAATTCGTTGCTGCTGCTGCTGCTGCCTGCGGTGGTGAATGATGTTTTCGTTTATGTTTTATATCGTTTTCAGACGGGCAGTGCACTTGTCGAGGTCGAAACACCCGTCTTGAAGAGCTGGCCAAAGAACTTGAGGCCCGTAGCCCCGCCAGGCACCATGCCCAGGATCATAAAGAGCAGGGCTATTATCTGGGCCACCGCAAATAGGACCGTAAAGGCCGTGCTCTTGGCCACCAGGGCGCAGTACAGCGTCAGCAGCAAACAAAAGCTGTACGACAGCGAGGTCCATAGGCGCTGCTTGGAGAACATTTGCCGCAGAAAGGCGCCGAAGCCGGAGAGGAAGCAGAAGCTCAGGATGAAGAACAGGCTGCCCAGGGTGTACAGCAGGGCGAACTTTCTCGCCTTCAGGATCAGGAAGGGAATGTAGAATGTGGAAAGGGTCATGCACAGGCCGCCCATGCCCAGGCAGGCGACAAAGCCCACGATTCTCTGCAGGCGGGACTATAAGTGGCGGAAATTCCTTGATTATTATTAATTTACGTATTGTACAATTATATACTACCAATTTGGGGCAACACGAGTCCTGGGTGTCCTTCAGCCAGCTATTTTGAACCTCCGACTCTGCGCCTTTGGTGAAAAATCCCAGACTGGGCACTTTCAGTTGTGGCAGCTTGACGTTGAAGCTCTTCTTCTGGTCGCTCTGCAGCAGCAGGTATTCGTCCAAGTCCGACTTTAGGCTACTCATCTTTCTACTGAGTATGCGTGTTTCATGTAGGGATTAGTGTGCAAATATTATTTATGATTTCGTGTCAGCTCCCCGAAACAAAACAAAACAACAGTGTTACCAGGTCGGCAGATCAGAAATGTGCTAAAAATGCCCACACAAGGGGAAATTATTTCAAATGGCAAAATTCTTTTACATATCTTTAACTCAGCCACAAATGATTGTTGCTCTACATGTTGCCAGCAACATTTCCCCATTAGTTGTCAACAAGTAAGTTTCAACAATGTAACACCAGTTTGTATTTTTAGTTTCTACATTGTCGTGGCGCAACTTTCAACTTTGAAAACAAGGGGGCGTTATGGTGCAAAGAATTTAAAAAGGCAGTCTTTTTAGCCTTTTTTCTATTATGACACCTGGTCTCATTATTTTATAGAAGCTCGTTTTCCAATCTTTGACTTTTGACTAACAAAAAAAGTTGTTTCTGACGGGAAGCATGAAAAATAGCTAAAAGTGATCAAAATATCCAATAAAAAGCTAAAAACAAATATTTGAAAAATAAGCGAACAAATTTCAACAAAAATAACAAATTTATATTTTTGTTATTGTTTTTATACATTTATTTTTGTAAAATATATATAACTGTTCATAGAAGTTGACCTTAACAAAGTTCCAAATAATCCATTAATATTTTATTTTTAGTATTCAAATATTACTCGTAAAAGCACACGAGGGTTTTTTAATAATTTATAATAATTAACTAATTTATACTAACTGGACGCAGGCTTACATTTTACTGTTACCCTTTTACAGATTGCAGTTTGCATTTGACACGGTTACAGAACGGTTCTACACGTTTACAAATGTTTGGGGTCGAATTCTCATGTTTGGAGATGTTTGGCGTCGAATTCTCATGTTGAAATTAACAGATCGGAGAGAAAGAGCGTAAATTAACACGCAGTGAGCGTAGCTTAACAGAATTCTCTCCGCGGGAATGTAATGAACTATCGTTAAAAACCAGAATTCCCGCTCTTAGCAATTCCCGCAATTTCTCCCGCTGTTAGCCTTCAAAAAAGCCAGTTTTGACGGGAAAAAAATCCAAATTGACACTGACAATACCCAAACGCCAATACTATCGATAGTGACATCGATGTCTGGCAACACTGGCACGAATTTTTTTTTCCAAAATTCACTCGACGGAAGCGGTTGTGCGGCCGCAGAAAATCGTACTGTTCGCGACGGCAAAAACAAAACAGGCAAAACACACAGTAATTTCTACTTTTAAGAAAACCGACGACGCCTCGGTTTCTCGAGAGGAAAATAAAATACAAACAAAATAGCATCGTTATAAGTAATCCACCATATTAAGAATCAAGCAAGTGCTCGCAAAAGTGTATTTGTAAAATGAAGTGAATGATTTGAATAAGAAAAAAGTGGATGAAGAGAAACGGAAAACGGACGAAAAAGTCGGTTGCAGAGCGGAAAAAACAGCAGTAACAACAACAACAAAAACGGCGGCGGGCGATTAAACAAAACGCCGCCAAAACACACACAGCGAAAGAAAGAAAAAAAATATTGTTATTATCTGTGAAAAAAAAGAAGGCGAGTTGCCCCTCTTTCTCTCTCTCTTGTTTCAATATCTCCCCCCTGCGTCTGTGTGTGCGTGCGTCTATGTGCAGCGGTCTATCTGTGCGTGTGTGTGTGTGTTTGCGGGCGCGAGTTTGTTTGTGTGTAGAAATGCATTAATTACACCAATACCAAGGCAGATGAAGCAGCGCCAGCAACAACAACAACAAGAGAAGAGTTAATATAAAAATACACAAAAATCAAATACAATAAATAAGAAAAAGCAAGAAATACAAATACAAACAAAAACACAAAAACAAAGGCAGCCAACGAAATGATGCAAAATTAATTTTTTTGTTGTTTCCAATTAATTTTTGTGATGCTTTTCCTGCCGAATGAAATTCGCAAAGGGATTAGGCAACCAAAAATTCACAACAACAACAACAACTACTGCTAAATTTTCCAATAATCGGTTTACTTTTTGGACTCGGGATCGGTTTTTAAATCGCTTTTTTCGAACCACAGAACTTTGAACGCGTCGCGACATCGATTCTGGCTTATTTTTTGTTTTTCGAAGAAAATCAAGCCAGCGAAAATGCGAAACTTTCGAATACAGTCCAATACGGTTTTAAAATAAATAAAAGAAAGCCAGCAAAGAAAGGATCCGCGACGATCGTCGACCAGGGAAATCCTCTTCAAATGGTGTAAGTTTATTTTTTATTACAGTTTTCAGAGGAAAATTCAAGAAAATAAAGGAAACTTCCAGAGGCAGGCAGGGAAACTATAAGAAAATTGGATAGATCTTTTGTTTTCTGGAAAAAGAAAGCTAATAGGAAATACATATTTCTATGTAATTGTTTTTATTTATTTTTATTTTTCTTATTCTTATACAAAATTTACTAGAGTTCTTTTAGAACAATTTTAAAGAAGAAAAGTAATAGTTTTTAATTTTGTGAAAATATTTAAAATATAATAATAGATAAATATATTATTCTTATTAGGTAGTTTTCAATTATTAAAAATTTATTGAAGCTTAAAAAAGAAAATGTATTAAAATTCTTAGAGAAACCATATAAAAAATGACTACGAAATTGTTATTGAAATATTGCAGCATTTTTAAAAATTGTTTTGTACCAAAATCTGGTTTATTATTTTATTATTAGTATTATTTATTATTATTTTTTGTTTTTAACAATAATCAGAAACTGATATTTAATTTTTCATATTAAAATATGGCAAGTTGCCTTCAAGATTTATTTCCTATTTAATCGATATTAACAATGCTTGTAAAAATACGAAACCCTATATCTACGCCGTTGTTTAGTAATGGAAATGGATCGATTTTCTTTGGTTTTCCAGTTGGTCTTCCTCGGAATTGGCACTATCATTAACAGCAGATTAGGCTTGTTCTACTAAATATATAGAAATTTGAATTCAGGGAAAGATCGGCACTCTATTATCAGTTCGGAGTAATTGGAAACGCAATAAGAAATAACACATGTATTTTCCACATTTTCATTGCAGCTCACAACGCAAATGGTAAGAAAGGAAAGCTGGTAAAAAAATCAACTAAAAACACACCAAAATGTATAATATCAAATTATTAACCCATGGTAAATCATAAAAAATAGTGCTAAAACAAAAATATTTAACAAGTGTTGAAAAGTGTGTAATAATTAAAAACGTAAAATCATATAAAATAACCCAAAATGCCAATAATTTAACAACTAAAAATGGTTTTAAGTTAAAAAACCAAGCTTTTAAGTTTTAGAAAGCCCGAGAAAATATGAAAATATTCAAAAACTGTTTTGAAAAAAGGTAAAAATTTAGATTTTTGGAATACAAATTCGTGTTAAATATTATAAAATAGATTTTGAAAAAAGTTCACCTCAAATCTTTCCAAAATTCCATAATTTTGAAAATAGGAAAGATAATTTATGACGAAATTTCAGCAAATTACTATAAAAATCGCACCAAAATGTGTCTAAAAAATTGCTTAAAAATCGTGTAATTTTCCTGAAGAATTCTTCATTTGCTGGGAAGAATTCTCAACCATTTCTTCGTACTCGTCTTCTGCTGGCGATCGACAGCAATTGGCAGTACACTCTCAGTACACAGAAAATGGCACAAAAAAAAACACAGAGAAGAAGAAGAAGCAGACCCAATAGCAGTGACGCCGACCGAGGCAGCGACGCCTCTGCCGACAGCGGGCAGCAATTAACTCGAAAGCAAAGAATTTCATCAGAAATTCAAAGCACACACACACATACACACACATGCACACACACAGGACACTCACACACCAGCAGTCTGGTATACGAATACAACGAAACGGATGACGTGCAACGGGCTGAAAATAACGAACGACTGCGACGCCAACTGAGGCAGCGAAGAGAGAGAGACGTTGGAAATTTGTAGCGAAAAATCCAGGCTGACAGCTCCCCCAACGTACGAAAAAGTAACATGGCGACTATATATAAACCCTGAATATACATGGCTCCCGCTGTCCCTGTGTGTGTGTGAGCTCCACAAACTACAAAAACGAACAACGCAAAATAAACGGCAGGCAGAGCGAAAGAGAACGCGAGCAAGTTGCTGTATGGGTTTGAGCGAGACAACCGATGAGCGACGAAGAGTGGTGGAGAGAAATTGTCGTGTCGCTTTGAAAAATCGATTCAGCTGCTGCTGTTGGCGTGCGAGTGGGACAGAGCGATGCAGTAAAATTGCTTATTTTTTTCTTACTTAACCCGTTTGGTGTGCGTGCGCACATACTGTATGTGTGTGTGTGTGTGTGTGTTTTGGGGAGAGAGAAAAACTACAAAGTTGGCGCGGCATGTGGTGGCATCCATCCATCCCCCCCCACCCCTCTCTCTCACTCTTTCCTGCTAATGCGGTCGAGCAGGGCTGCTTCTTCTTGCTCCGCTTATGTATGTATTCGTGTTGGTGTGTGGTCACGTAGCTACAAAAACAAAAATACATACTAAATACATACGAGAAAACTGGTTTTCTTTTTTTTCATGCTGCTGCTGCTGGCAATATTCATGAATTCTAGTTAAAAACGCCTGACTTTAATGGGGTTTTTCGCCTCTAAATAGAAGAAAAACTGAAAAATTATAGCCTTTTCAGGGCTTTAACAGATTATTTATGATTTCTGATTTTCAAAATGGCGAACTTAGAGACAAAGCACACGTAGAACTTTAATTTCAGCTCAAAAATTGCAACAAATTATTGCTCAAAAGTTGTTGGAAATTGTCCCTGTCTTATTTGCAATTTTCAATTCCCAGCTTTTCAGCTATTCCCGTTTCCTTTTTGCTGCGAGCCGCACCAAGTTCTACAAAGCGACTGAAAGCAGCCCCAACAAAGCAGCTCTTCTGGCGCAGGCAGCGCCGCCGGCAGCGGGTGAAACTTTCGCGCGATCGGCTGGGGCCACAGGCGCCGTGCGTTAGAGCAGTGCCACCAGCCTGTGCAGCACAGCACACAGAGAAAAACGTATGGGTGATTTCTTGCTGCGCCCCAAAACAAAAAAAAAAAAATAAAGAAAATACGTAGGAGATTTAGACAGAGGGGCTACAAAACTACACACGATTTATGGAAGAACGTGCAACAACAAAGCCAAAGCTGCTGCCGCTGCTGCTGCTGCTGCTGCTAGCACCCCATACAAACTACATAACCATTTATAAATATACACACATAGCCGCACAGGCGAGAGATACTCGTTTTCCATGTACCAACAGAGAGAAAAAAAAGTACCAGCTATAAATTCTTTATGTACACTCTGTACATAGCACACACACTAGCACATACACTTATACAACGCCCATGTCCCATGTATTTTGTGCGCTGAAGCAGCAACAACAGCCTGGCTATCTCGCTCTGGCAACCACGTCAGACGGGCGGCAGTGCAAACGTCAATTATAAGCAAACATACAGGGGCAACGTTGCCGATTTTCAGCTCAGGCGCACCGTAGAGCGAGCGGGACGGAGTTCGAGCTCAGCGGCGTTGCCGCTTTTCAGCTGTTTGTGAGTGCTTGTGTGCGTGTGCTGCGTTGTTCTTGTAGTTTCCATGCTGCTTTAATGCATGGAATTTTAACATGCTGTACCTCCAGTCCAGTCCAGTCCCCTCCTTTCCCCCTCCACCACTTCTTCCAGGGGGTGGAAAGGCAGCGCTAGCAGCGAGCAGCGAGCGGCGAACAGTGGGCAGTGGCAGAGGCAGCGGGCGAGCTGAACGGGGGATTATAATAACGTGCTGTCGACGTCGCTGCTCGCATTTTCCACCTTCTCGCATTGTAGTTGTTGTTGCTGCTGGCAGCGGGGAGGAAATGGTCCCCATACAAGATAAAGTATCTTTGTATCTGTATCTGCAGCTTAAATTGGCGAGCCTGAAGATAGATCTCTCAATAAATTTAAATTGAAAAAAATTAAATCTAGTTGAATTAAATGAGAAAACATATTTTTAGTTGCTAAATTAAGGCAAATTGGCATAAGTGACAACAACAAGAAAAAGCAAACTCAAATAAAGAGGAGAAATCAAGCGAAAAAGTGTAAATAAAAGTGTAAAAGCACAAAGCAGAAAATAAGTAAAGTTATCTTTTAATGAAAATTATTAAAAGAAAATCACCTATTCTAATAAAATAGTGTAAAATGTGCAAATGAGTGTTAGTGTCAGAAAAAGCTATGAAAATCTTGGCTTAAAATCGGAAATATCTAAAAAAATAAAATTAATAAATCCAAAATCTAATTGAAATAAAATTTTCCCTATTCCCCATTTTCTCCCCAAAAATCTAGTGCAAAAAGTGAAGCAAATGAAGCAGAAAAAATCTGAAAAATATAGTTTAAAAAAAGAAGTATAAATATATATGCAAAAATATCTAAAACAAAGCCAACAATCCAAGATATATAATTAATATATATATATATATATATGTATAATGTGCGTAATGTTCAACAAAAAGAAGAAGGGGGCCCCTCCCTCCCACAGGCGCTAAGTAGCAATACGTGGCATTCGATCGCGATCGCGCAATGCTAATCCTAAATCGATGTGGATTCTGTGCTGTGAGTGTTCCGTTGTCGAAACATGGTACGCGACAGTAGCCGTAACATTTGTTTTGGAAAATTAGCCGAAACTACGACGACGACGCCGCCGCACCTTCAACAACATCTTCACCAACAGCAGCAGCAGCAGCAACAACAACAACAGTTCGTTGTGGATAGCAGCAGCAACACTATTAACAATAACAACAATAATAATAACAACAACATTAATAATAACAATAATCAGAAATTAAAAAGGTAAGTTTCATGACGGATTTATAAAACAAGAAATAGTATCTTTTTTACATAGGTCTTAAGTTTCACGTGTATCTTATAGGTATTTGAGATGTTTTATTTATATTTTATATTCTATTATATTCCTTCTAGCATTAACTAGCATTTTTCATTTTTCGTTCTGGTAAATTCCAAAACTATTTGAACACAAGTTTTGAAAGGAATTTGCAAAAAATATTTTCAAATCAAAGAATTTTCTATTCGAAATTTTTAAAAGACAATTTCATATTTTTCATTAGGGTAATAACTTATATTTTTTAAACACATAACAAGAAATATCCAGAATGGATAATAGTTTATTAATGTTTAATAAATACATTTTCAAACTAAATATAATACAAAAGTTTAAAGTTACTCCTCAAACAGAAGTTCAAAAAATTCAATATTCTTGCCATAAAATATATCTTAATTCTTGCGATGAATCTAATTAAATGTAATTGTTTGTACAAAATACTTGTTTTACGAGACTTGACAAAAGATTGTTCTCGTATCTGTAACTCCCAGCTAAGGCAATCCCATAGATGCGTGTGTGGGTGCCTGCCTAATGGCTTTGGTCATCACGATTGCCCATTTCAGAGTTTTAGTTTTGGAGCTACAAAGATACAGCAACAAACTTGAAGATGCTATGAGCTAGAGATACTTTTATATATATGTAAATGGTGCTAGGTATCTTCTAGATGCCAGCGTAGGCAACTGCTTCTGGTGCTGCTACTGCTGCCCACACGAGGGCGTTCTTATCATCAAGTGTGTGGGGGATACGAAGCGTGCTTTTCCAGGCTGACTTGCTGCCTGTCAGAGCAGCGACAATCCCTGAGATACAAAGCCTAATAGCTGTCCAAAGGAAAACAAAAAAACAGAAAAAAGAATGCGTAACTCTTTTACCTTGACTTGTCGTCGTGTCTTGGCTTTTCTACTCGCAACCCAAGTATCTTTTACCTGAGTGGATCCCACCTTTCTGCTTTTTTGCCTTTTGCTACGTGTACAAAACGGCAGAGAACGAATAGAAATCAAGAGCCGAGAATAGAGAATAGAAAAATAGGCAAGAAGAATCAAGGGAAAGAGGCGGCGAGAGATAGTCTCGGACATGTGGCAATGGCTGCTGTATCTGAAAGATACTCTCTTCTCTACCTCTACTGCCTCTTTCTACCATCTCCCTATTTATTACGTAATATTTTTTCTTATAATTTCAGCGCCCCAAAACGAACCTAACCGAGCAATTTGTTTTGTTCTTATGCCTTCTGTTTCTCTGTGTGTATATATTTTTTTTTATTCGGTTCGTGAGTCAAACAAGTTTTTGTGGGTCCCCTTCCTTCCTTTCTCTATTTTTTGTTTATTTTCTATTGTTATTGTTGGTGTAGTGCAAAAGTCAAATGTTTTAATTGCTTCATTAGGCACAGTCACCGCCGAAATGCTTTTTCCAAAGCCGAGACTAGACCAACACATGTTGTACTCACTGCTGCTGCTGCTGGTGCATTAAACCCGCATCAATGTCAGACAACAGCAGCGGGCAAACCTAGCATTTTAATAGTTTTTTTTTGCGGTAATTACCAACACAAATTGTCGAATCGACGCGGTTCAAAGCCAGGCGCGTTGTTTTGTGTTGCTTCTGACATTGACAATGAACCCAAAAAGCCAAGAAGTGAGCCAGCAGCAACACCAACCAGACCCCAAAAACCAGACAAACGGCCCGAAATAAATTATAGTTTTCAGCTGCAAGCTTGAATTACGCACTTTTTCTGTTGGGTTTTTATTAACTCTTTTTATTTGTGAGTACTTTGCACTCTGGCAGACCAGCGTTAGCTCACAAATTCGTTTTGTTTATTTCTAGCTGAGTAATCTCGTAACAATATATAGACAGAGAGAGAGAGAGAGCGGCAGCATTGTTGTTTGAACTTTTTCTAGGGCGTAGTTTTTGATTTTTTCTATTTGTTTTTCTGTGGTCTCTCACCTTGAGGTGCGTTTTACATGTTCAGGTGCAAATCTTTCAAGTTCTCTCGGGGAATACATTTGTGGATGATAAGTTGTTAGGGGGGGTCTTTTTATGTTATTTTAATGAACATTTGTCGGCTATTTAAATTTAAATACTATATAAAGAAAACCCTTAAAAACCACTTTATTATATTTAATAAAAATGGGAATTTTTAATTTGGATATGAGACTTTTAACTAGCGTTTAACTTTTGTTTAACTGAGTTCTTTAATAGATAAACACTATAAGGAGGGAAAGCTAAAAATTAATACCAGAAAGAAATATATACCAATTGCTATCAAAATTTGAATACCGGAAATTAATAACAAAAATAAATTCCTAATAAAAAAGAATCCTTAAAAGTAAAGATGAATTTTCAATTTTTGTGGCATTCACTTTCAATGTTTATTAACGAAAATCGAGTATATTTACGTCATCCTCCCCCTCTTGGAAAATCCTTGATCCATCGATTAGCATTTGGAAATGATTTTAGTTTAGTTTTAATAATGGCCCACATCTGGGCGGGCGTAGCTCTCGTCCGATGATTCCCCCTGACCCCTGGAGCACCCCGACGTCAACTCGGATCACTTTATTAAATTGGATTTCGTGTTTCGCTTTTTAACACGAGATGGCAAGCAAGGCATCAGAAACAACAACAACAGCAATAATAATAATGATCTATATCACATTTTATACACACAACAAGGTGTGTGCTTGTGTGTATTGTCTGTGTAGACAATTTTTTGTAGTGCTTTTGACTCGTTTCAATGTCATGTTACATTTATATATGTATGTATGTATATATTTGTTGCTCTTGTTAATGCTGTTTTATTATTATTGTTTTTGTTGAACGAACAACAGGCACACACGAGAATTTTGCTCTCGATTTTCATAGTTTTTGTGTTGTTTTCTGTTGAGCAATTTGTTCTTTTTGGCATTGAGGCTCTCTGTATTTTCCGAGAGGGGCGCAAAAGCCAAAAAAGTAGATTAGATAGAGCGTCCTACGAAACCTGTAATTGCCACAGAGATACATTTACTTGATTTTCCGACTTTTTCTCATTTGTTGCATGAGCGTGTGTGTGTCTAGTCTATTTTTGAAAATCTTGTTAACAAACATTGAAGCACTAATAAATACTGATAAACCTACTGAGGCAATGTGGAAATGTTTATTGTAGCTTTTTAGGGTAGTATTTAGAGTTATCTAATAATTATTTTATATAAGGTTTCTCTGGGGAAATCCCTGTTAGTATCTAAAATCTATATACACGTGGCTTTACAGAAAAACGCAGAATGCAATTGAATTATTTTCTATTCCCAATAATTACCATACCATTGTACTTTCGTACTTGATAATTATTCAAATGTTTAGTCATTGGTTGTGGCGTGTTTTTGTTACTTTTTTCGCTCTATCACCGTGTGGGGGGTCTGGTGGCGAAGGAGGGGGGCACGGGGGTTACTCGGGTTACTCATCCATCCATCTATGTGTGTACACAAGTATATAGATACATATATCCCAATGAACGAACGGCTGCCAGGAACAGAACCCGATCCAGAAACAGAAACAGAACTCTATAACCATAACCATTCTCTCACACACAGTTGTTCGTCATTATTGTTATTATTCTTAGTATATATTGTTGTTTAGTTGTTGCTTATTTTTGTTTTTTGCTTGCGATAAGGTCCGGTTGGGGTGTATTATTTATTTCACTGACTTTGAATTTTATGAGAAAATTGGTTACTATATTTTTTAATGAAGCACATGGCTGGCCATATTTTCATGTGAATCATTTAAGGAATTTCTTTATACTTGACTAGTAAGGAATTAATAAATCATAGGAAATTAATAATATATATATGTATATTTTTTCTGACAATTTCTTTCAATTAAATGCCTTACCTTTAAATATTTTCTTTTTTAAGATATTTAAAACTAACAAGAAAATCATAAATTATAGGAAATTAATAATATATATGTGTATTTTTTCCAGAAAATATTTTTTCTGACAATTTCTTTCAATTATATGCGTTATCTTTAAATATTTTCTGTTTTAAGATATTTAAAACTAATAAGAAAATATTAAATTATTGGAAATTAATAATATATATGTGTATTTTTTCCAGAAATTTTTTTTCTGACAATTTCTTTGAATTATATGCCTTACCTTTAAATATTTTCTGTATATATATTTTTTCTTAACTAATTTACTAGGAAACCGAATGCCAAAACGCTTTGAGTAAAATAATCTTTGAAACAAAGAATTAAAGAATTCAAACCCTTTTCAAAACAATTCTTCAAAACCCTTAGTTTCTCTATACATTTTTATAACTATAATTTTTAAACATATTTTTTTTATTAAACAATGTTTTCTTGGAATGCCTAAACAGCGTTTTATATCCCCCCTCTCATATCGCCTAACGCTTTTATATATACGTTTGTATATATTTTGAGTACGTTCAGGAACGCCAAGCCATAGAAATTAAGGTGGAATTAGGGGGGAGCTGGAACTGTGGACTGGTGGGGACTTTGGGTGCTTGGGTGCTTGGGGACTGGGAATGGGGGTCATATTATTGGCGGTTCGGGCGAGTTGTGCAATTATTTTTCATATGGCCAAACATATTCCGCGCTGCTCCGTGTTGTGGCTATTGTTTTGCACTTTTTTTTTTTTTGTTGTATGCCTGGCAATGCACATTTCATTGTTGTGTGTCTGTTTTTTTTTGTGCAGTGTCGTAATGCCAAAACAAAAACAATAACAAAATGCCAAAAAAAAGGCAACGAAATAAATGCCATGCAATAGGAGGAGTATAGAGATATCACATACTAAGTAAGGGAAACTGAGGAGGAGGCAGAGGACGTGTCGTGTCTGTCGACGATGCGATAACTCAGCTTTTGTATGGGAAATTAGAAAACTCCCAAATAATTTCACACATGAGCTGAGCCCTCTTGAGCCCAGCCCCTGCTCTGAGCTGAGAGCTGTGAGCTGTGAGCTCTCTGGAGCTGTAGAAGATGTATCTGTGAGGTAGGGGAGTGATGTGAAGTGCGGCAACGCTGCTCCAGCACACGGTGACAAAAGGTGCTAAAGAACCGGACAGAAAGACAGACAGACAGACACACAAAAGATTATCATCAAGGGGCGATTGTTCGTCGGTTGTATTCGTGAGCAGGAGAAGAAACCGAAGAAAGACAAAGAAGAAGGGGCTCAGAGCACAAGAAATCGATTATTATTCAAAAAGAAAAAGAAAGAAAAAAGCTGCCTGAAAGAATATGGTTATAATAATGCCAAGAATCGTTCGGAGAAGGAAGAACTATATACTCGAGGCAAGTGGAAATCTTGTGATTTACAGGAAAGGGAATCATGTATCTGAGTGGTTGTGGGTCTTCTGAATGGGAAATGTGTCTTCTATTTGTTGTTTGGGATTAAACTTATTTATTATTAATAGGGGAAATGCTGGAATTTTTTTATTATTTATAACGAAAGTAAGCTAGAAATTTAGGAATTTTCTGGTATTTTTCATATAATAGATAGGGGAAGAAAGAACATTTATTTTCGTTTGCAGAATGTCTAAATCTACTAAAAAGAAGTTCTAATTGGTTATTTAACTTATAAGGAATATACAAAACATATTAAAAGGAAATAAGATACAAGATATTGAAATTGACTCATTAGAAATATATTATAATATATTATAAACATCAAATTGATACCAAAATTATTATAAAGGTGTTTATCAAGATAAATGTATAAGGTTACTTTAACAGAAATAATAATACGATGATATATTTCAATTCTTAGTACGCAAAATCTTAAAAAATATATATATTGCAGTATTTTATCTCTTGCAAATTAAATATAAATAGATAAAGTTAAATTCATTGAATTTCAATGCTTGTATCTAAGTATTTATTTAAATTTAGGTAATTTCATATTATTATAATGATTATTTTCATTCAAAAAATATGATACAAATTCATAATCTATTTGTGAGCTCATTTTTTAAAAAATAATGATGACTCTGTAAATAAATAAATCATCAAACCCAGTACTTGTCTATATTAACTTGAGACAAAGTGCCTTAAATATTTAAAACTATTTCCAGGGCATCATCTGGGTTGATAGTAAAGTATATAGTATCTTATTCTGCCCAAGTTTGATTAATATTAAATGTATCTACAAAGTATAGTGCGAGCCCCATCTGTGCTTATATCTGGCTATAAAGGAGTATATAAAGTAAGGCAAAAGAAGGATGATGATGATGGTTTTGGGATAGAGTTTGTTTTATTTTGTTACCTGTTATTTTGTTCTCTCTTTAGTTGGTAGTTTCTGTGGCCGTTTCGGTTTCGGTTTATTGATAACCAGTTGGGACTTTAGAACTGGACACGAACGTGGACCTGGGACCTGGACGTGGGATTACGATTATGGTGATGATCGTGATGATGATGGGTCTCGGGTGACGTTGTTAACCGGTTTTCTTATTTTTCTTTTATTATTTTCCACCGAAAGACACATTATAAAAGGCCTGAGAGGAGATCAGGTGCATACATAATAATAATAAAGGCCTGAAGCTGCAGCAAACTGAAAATTAAGCGACATTGTTGCAGCAATTTTCAACGTATGGCTTCGACATGGAGATACAAAAAAAAAAAAAAATACTAAAATTAAAAAAAAAAATAAAGGAAGGCAGAACAGAACAGAATAAGATACACAGATACAGATACAGGCAGAGAGCTGCAAAGATACAGATACACAGCATTCATACTAAGGAAACTATGGCTACAAAGCAACATTCAAACACACACACACACACATACTAGCAGAGCGAAAAAAATTTGTGCTGAACGTGCTGCTGAGCGGAGCGAGTGAAAAGCGGCAACGCTGCCTTCATCGTCGCTTTTTCGTTTGCAATTTCGCATCTAACAGATACAATAATATACCAAAGCAGAGGCAGCGGCAGAGGCAGAGGCAGAGTAAGCAGCAGCAGCGGTGGCGGCGGCAGAGAGCCAGCTGTAGACGCTTGTGCTTGTTTTTCTTGTTTTTTTTTTAACCCTGCACGCACACACGCACACATCTTGCCTTTTGCTTGTTTTCAATTAGAGTCGAAAAAAGAAACGTGAAAAAGAGAGAACGAAGAAAAAAATACAAGCAAGCAGCAGTGGCTGCCTGTGGTTGTTGTTGTAACTTGCAAATATACCGCACGTTGTGTAAACATCAGTCGCTGTCGCTGTCGACGTTAGCTTCAGCGCCGCTGCTGCGATAATGTATGTGTGTGTTTGTGTGCTTGTGTGCAGCTTTTGTGGTCGCTGCTTTTGTAGGTTTTCTTCTTCTTCTTACTTGCCGTCGTCGTCGTCGTCGTCGTCTTGTGCTTCTTCTTCTTTTACAGCAACTGCTTTATTTTTATGCTGGCATTTTTTTTTTGCGGCACTTGAAATTCGCTCACTCGCTCGCTCTGCCGTGGTTCGCTACCTGTCTCGCTCTATCTGCCTCTGCTGCTGCTCCCTCTCTCTCTCTGCAGCGCTGCTCTCTTTGTCGTTTAATTGCAAATGAGTCATGCACACACAAACAACACCACACACGCAACTGCTCGAAACGCCACACACAAACACACACACACACATACACATACACATGTCTAACTCAAAGTCCATGCTTGGTCAGCAAAAAAATAAAGGAAAGAAAATAAAGAGAAAAAAAAAGAACATAATAGAAAAAAAAACAGGAAAAAGAAGAAAGGAAGTTAGGCACGAAAAGCCGACGTTTTTGTATACTCTTTCTAAGGAAATTGAAATATTTTTTATGATATTTTTCAAATAAATTGGAGAGCGTAACCATTTTTCGCGTTTTAAGCTTAAATTTTCAAATAAAACTAAGATATAGGTTTAGGTTTTTATAAAAACTAGAAAATATAGCCGTCCGATATTGATATCACTTGAAAACATCCTATATAATAATAATTAAACCATTATTTATGAATTATCAAGCATTTATTTATAAAAACAAGACTGTTTTAATCATTTTTATTTAAAATTTGTATACAGGCTTAAGATATAATAGTTTATTTACGGATTATTGTAATAACTAACCTTTAGACTACCTGTTTATACTACAGAAAATAAGCTTTACAGGCAGATAGCTATCAATAGTAGATCTAGATCTTCTACGCTGGTGATGCTTACTAAAGATTCTTAAACCCTCTTTCTGGAAGGTTACTGGCATCACATACAAAATAAATAGAATATTTTTGACTGAGCAGGAAGCAAGTGCTTAAAGTCTAGATCTAGATCTAGTTGTCTGATGTTGCCAATTATTGAATCTTATCGTGAAACCCCCCTTTCTGCAAGGGTATTAATAAAATAAATTGAGTATTTTTGACTCGTTTTGAAAACCTCGTGTGCAGGAAGCAAGTGCTTAAAGTCCAACCCCACGGCGCGCTATACTGATAAATAAATAAATAGACTCAGTCAACATCTTGAGATACTACATCTCATCCTGTATCCCCCCAATCTTTGGGGGAGTTTCCGCCTTTTGGGAACAAAAGAATCGTACTCGTGTTCCCTCCCCTCCTGTGGCATTAAAATCCACATAAAAAATCGGGGGAGCAAAAAGAAGTCACACTGCGAAGAGGAGGAGACTCGAGATCAAAGCGTTTTTGGAGGGGCAATTGCCCAAATTTGCTATTTGTCAAGTCAAAGAGCCCTCGTCTTAAATTGGGAATTTACTTTAGTTAAAAGGGGAATTTGTTGTATTCATTTTGGGGAGGGAATTCGAAATAAATTGGCAAAATAAGAGGAGCTGGTATCACATCAAGCATTCATTTAATTAGGGGAAATAATTATAAAGGAATTTTTTAATGGCAACAGAAAAGTAAAAAGCCATATAGTAATATTTATAACATTACCCTAACAACTCTCCTAAAAACTAATTAAATTTTGAAAGTCATTTTAGGTAAATATAATTTCCAATTTATTTACCAAAAAACCAATCTCCACAAAATTTCGAATTGCATAAAACCAAAACTTTTTAAACAAATATAACAGGCAGTCTGGGGTAGGCAATTCCAATTTCGAATATTACATATTTAATGGGCGTGGTGCCTTTCTTTTTTTTCTCTTTATTATACTTTTTCCATTTATTGTATATATTTTTCGCTTTACGCAATTTGCATGTTTCATTTCATTTTGCCGTTCTGTTGTATTTTCCAATTAGCAAAGCAATTAAAAATAATGATTAAAAATGTATTTTACATCAAAAGAGTGATTCCCGCAAACGACGACGAAACAGCTGACAAGTGAAAAATTCAATACAAAGGCAGAGAAAAGATTATTAAATTGTTACGTGAATTTTTGAAAATACACACTGGTTGTGTGTGTGTGTGTGTGTTAATTGTTATGTACTTAAAACACACACAACATTTATTTATTCACTCACAATAAAATAAGATACATAAAGCGAGAATTGAATTAAACATCACGCATACGCCCCGTGCGCCAATGATAAATAAACCGAAACTCAACCACAATTCGGCTTCTGATGGGGGGGAGGCACATACACTTTGTAGGTGGTGTTTTTTTTCGCAATTGCAATTGCAATAATTGACAATAATTTCAGTAATTATTCTGTAAATTACTTTGATTTTCCCCCCATTCACCCATCATACATATACACTTTTATCTCGAAATTACAATGCCTGGCAGATTCTCCTCCCTTTCGGCCAACTTCCGCAGCGATATAAATCAGTTGGCTAATTATTTATAGACAGCAACAGTACCTCGTGAGCTATAGCAATAACAAAAATAATAATAATAATAATAAAAATCCCGCAATTATCGAATTTATTTGACGGTGTCAGCAAGCACTTAGCCCATCCAAAAAAATTTCCCCCTATTTTATTGAATTCAGAGTCGCATCACGTGCTCCCCACATAAGGCACTCCCTTCTAGCTTTTTAGAAAAAATATATTTAAAAACCTAGAACAAATAATATGGGAATTATAAACTAAATAAAATGTTAGTTTAGTTGAGCAAAAAAATGATTATAAAGGCCTCTAAGAAACCCTTTGCCTTTATGGATTTTATTTAGACTTGTTAGAAAGTTCTCGGATGGAAGTGTTTCCAACTGTAGTTTCTTCTAGCGCTCCCCTGCTAATTGTTTTTGATTAGTTTTGTGAGAGGGCGTTGTTGCGACCCGCATGACTGACTTGGCTTGGTTCGGTTCGGTTCGGTACGGTTTCCTTCCTCCGGTTCTTTGGCCAATGAGAGGGCCGTCTTTCATTGCATTTCAAGCGAATTGAGGCGGGCGGGAGGTCATTGATCTCTCCCTCAGTCTTTCGGTGGCTCTCGGTTAGATAGATAACTCCATCTGCAGTTAAAACCAAAAACAAAAAGAAGAAAAAAGCACACGTCACGCGACTGACACCAGCACAACGTGCAAAATGCCAAAATATTTTGCACTTGTTAGGCAATCCGTGCCAGGTTTTTGCAGAGTTGTGGGTATTGGTGGAAATGGAAATGGACTTGGCTGTGCCTGTGCCTGTGGAAGTGTAGATTGCCAGACTGCCAGACAAGTCCCAGACTGTCCGCTCTCAATAGACGCTTCAAAATGATTTTTGCTAGTTAATATTTTTCATTTTGTTTACTTTTTAAGTTTTAGTTTCTAAAGTATTTACTTAATGGGGTAAATCGGTAAAAATATCTAGTAATTTAAATGTATCGAAAGATTGGTTATTTTTTTAATATATAAAATATCCCAACAATACAAAATATATCGATATCTTGTAATTTATAACTTTATATTTCTAACATACAAACTATTCTTTGTTAAAGTAAATAACATGTCGACTAAAAATATTAAGAAATACTTACTGCTTTCTATCTATACCACTCAAGCATCAATTATTATGGAATCCCATCTCTAATAAGAAAAATCGATGACATCTCTTAGCTTTTTCCATCTTTAATATATTCTGTGTTCCTTGATATGCCTTTCTTGTTGAATATCTTTTATATTATTATCCCTTCTGTAATTTTTTTTTGCAAGCTGAGTCATATTTACATACTCCCATCACTAATAAGAAAAACCGATTACAATCCTTGGCTTTATCCATCTCTAATAGGTTATATGTTCTTAGAGATGCTTGTTTTTTCTTGCCTTTCTTGTAAAATATCATTTATTATCAGAGTTATTTTTAAGGATCCATAATTACAAATTTCTATCTCTAATAGAATTAATCTAAGTACTCCTTTAGCTCTTCCCTTCTCTTATTTGGAGGTATGTTCTTTGACTTGACTCTGTTATGACTTTCTTGGTTAAATATCTCTTCGTTTCTTTGTTATTATTATTATTTTTTTGCCCTCAGAGCAAAGTTCAATTGCATTTTCAGTGTGCTGTCAAAGGAACACACATGTGTGCCTCATTGAAGCGGCTTTCGCTTTCATGCTCAGCCCTCTAAATATATATCTATCCATTCGCCAGTTTGTCGTTATATATACATATATATAAGTATATATTTCTGTCTGGGGGCTAGAACAAAGAGGAAGCCAAGCTGCTGGCAAAGATAATAATGGCAGAAATTGTCCAGCGAACGAAGAGATACACAAGCCATATGAATATGAATGCAAAATTGAGGCTCTGCGACTCTGCGGCTTCCTGCAGTGTGTAAACTTTGGTGTGCTGCGATGACAAAGACAAAGCTCTTTCTGCGTTGTGCATTCTACATTTAACATTCTGTTTTTCATTTTCTATTTTCCTATTTTTTGTAATTTTTATTTTTTTCTCTTCAAGCGGTCTTTGGACCTTGAGCCTCTCCGTCTGGGGCTTTGTTGTGCAAATGCTGAACGAGGGAACAACAATTCCGAACTTGTTCTGCCCAGGATGCAGTCACAGAACCCTTTATATTTTAGTTGTATTTTTCCCCCTGTCCCTGATTATTATGCAGCGCCATATAACAAATAACTTTGACATTCAAAATATGCTCAGCGGAAATCCGCGCAGGGGGAAAATTATGAGCAGGAGAAAAGTGTAGTGGCAACTGGAGGGAAGAAGCGGGAAATGGGAACAACCAGACAGGCAGCTGTGCATTATACTCGAATGCAAATATGCCAGCGCAGGCGAAATACTCTGTTTTTTATTTTGTATTTTTTTCTGGAACTGAATTCAATGAATGAAACGGTTTGTTTGCTGCTTTGCTTCTGGTTTTCTGGCCCTCTCACTGGGTCTCACCCTAAAGATACATGTATACTTTCCAACCCTGTTCTGGGCCTTCACCGTTTGATTTATGTTAAGTTATGCAGATCCCATTTCGTAGCATTAAATTTCACATTTGATTCTTTTTTTTTTTATTGTTAATTGCCGGCAACTACTGCAGGCAGGGTCTGACTTTAGCTTCGCATCGGAGTGCAACAGATGTATATCTAGAATCTTAGATAGACAAGTCGAAAACAGCGGAAAAACTGACCCCAAAAACTGCAGTCAAATGTCAGTTTTATTTGCGTTGCGTGGAATATGTAAAAGTTGCGCAGGAATATACACTTAAAAGTATCTATAGGTGGTAAAGGAACTTTAAGATACTCTGTGAAAGTAAAGAGATATTATTATTTATTTAAAAAGAAACTTTTCAATGACAGTAATAGACAGGAATTGCTTACATTTATTATTATTATTTTGTCTTTTATTTAATAATTGGATTTTATTAAGAGGTATCTTGGAGTTTTAACACTTGGGAAAATCATTTCTGAATGTATTAAAAAACTATTAGGATATTTTCTGTGTTATTCTAGATATTGTAATGATATAAAGAAATTGACACATATTTTTCAACCTGGGATGGCTAGATCGATTCGGCTGTTGATGCTGATCAAGAACATATCACAGCGTTACAAGCTTCAGAATAAAATTAAATAATTGAATAAAAAATGACACTATTATAATTCTTATTTAAATAAAAAGTTTAGACAAACCTCATGAAAGTATCTAATTTTATAAGACGAATATCCCTAAGATTGGGAAATTAATATTTATTACAAATTATCTAAAAAACAATTGAGTTATAAAATCCAAGTAAATAAAACTCTACTTCCATTTATATCGCAACTTTCTTACCAACTAAAGACCATATGGCATCTGTGTTATATAGTCGCCGGATCTACCCCGATAGCAACAGGGACTAAGGGCATTCTATATAATGGCTTCTGCTAAACCCGTTACACGTCATTTCACTCAACTTCAAGCGACTGTGACGGGACTGAGAACGACCGATTTAGACACCCGGAAATTGTCGTCTTCGCTTTAGCTTCACTCCCCTCAGATGCCCCGAACCAATATAGCCACTATATCTATATATATGTACACACACACACGCACACCTATGTGTGTGATTTGTTTGCTTGCTTTTTTGCATATTTTACGCCATGCACATTGAAATACAATTTTCATATTTGTATCTATTTTACGGCTGTCTAGACACCGAGACCCGCAATAAACACCCACTGCTCTTTTTTCAACCTCAACCCTCTATCGGATCACCTCTCTATAACTCAAATTGCCCAATATATACACATATATATATTTATATTTCGAATTAATTCCTACATAGATACAATCGTGGAATTGCTTTTAAATTGCCAGCTATTTCGTGATTAATGTTCGACAAACCGTTCAAAATATAAAAATTGTATAATTTGACAGATATTTGTCAAGATGATTGAATTTTACGAAATTGTTTTTATGCCACTTGTCACTTGAGTTGAGTTGAGTTAATTCCGAGCTGAATTTTGATGAGTTCTGATGTTTGGAACGCATTGCAATTATCGGTTATCGAATGGATTCATGAATGTGCCATATTTGGTTGCCAAAACACTGAAAATGTGACGAAAGTATCAATAGGAACCATATAGGAACCTTGGTAATGGTTTATGGCGAATACATTGGATTAATGGGGGATAATTAATAAGACGCGATTTGAGGTTGTTATGTAATTTCACAGAAATATTATATATTATTTGTAAAAACAGACAAAATAACTATATTCTTTAATAATCATTTTTTATTTATATTTAATTACAAAATACCATTTAAGAAAATATGTCATCATCACAACAATTATCATAAGTAAACATAAATAAGCCACTATCAATTATTAAATGAATAAATAATGGAAGAAACTAAATCATTTAATTAAATCTCTAGCATTTAAATACATTCACAAGCTCGTGTCCATGATATTTACTTACAATTTCAATTCATTGAAAGCATTTTAATTGCCATTATTATGAGTTGCATTAATTAATGTTTATCCACAAAGTATTTTGCAAAAGCATTAAACGCGTTTCGCCTCTTTTCCTTGTCCGGGAAAATGTCACAGATTTATGGTTATGAGGCTGAGGCTTCTTTATGTATCTGTATGTTATTTAAATTTTCGGCTTGCGGTATATTTCGTTTTAATCCGAGTGGCAGTTAATCGCTTTGGTATAATCAGCGAAAACCATAAAGCTGCCACAACACAGGCACATCCATCAATGGCCAAAGATGCGGGCGGCTGGCAGAAGTGTATCCATACAAAGTACACGCAGAGAAAGGCAATAGGAACATATTTGCAGGGATATTCTTTATATACAAATATTAAAGAAAAACATAGATAAAGCTAAGAATAATAGGTATCAAATAGAGAATTTCTAGAACCTTTAACCAGCTTTAATTTAAGTAAACTTTCCTAGATTTTTCTGCCAGTATTTAGTGCAGCTGTGTATGCCCATAGATCTAAGATTTTCCAGTCGTCTGAATTCTCACACTCGCCCCCAAGCTCCGGTTAAAGTTTCTCCTTCAAAATACCTACAAAAAAATGTACAAAAAAAGGCAAAAAGAATTCACCCACACAGCAAGAAAAGAATAAGAACACCCACTCCAGGCTACAGAGCTACAGCTTCAGCTTCAGCTTCAGCTCTTGAAGTGCAGTGAAACTCGTTTGGATGTTGCACTAGTTGCAACTAGTTTTCATTATTATTATTGCTATTTGCAGCTGGCGTATCTTTGTATCTGTATCTCGGGGCTCTGAAGAATGAGCTCAGCTTTGAGTCTCTCTGGTCTAGAGTTGTGCAGTCTTTGGGTTCGTGAACTGTCAACGTTTTCAGCTTCTTCTGCTGTTGGGGGGTTTTTCTTTCCCAGCTTGAGATACTCGGCTCTTTGGAGATCTTTTGCCCGTGTTTTCCTCGTTTTTCTGCTGCTCTTTAAGTGCAGCTGTCAGTCAGTCAAAGTGGCTGTGTGCAACTGCCTCTAAATGTCTCCACATTGTCGTTTTCGTCGTGGTCTGTGCTTGTTTGTGGTGGTTTTGTGCTGCAAATGAGGTCGCTTAATTGTTTTTCAGCTCTCTCCCTGTCTCGCCACCACGGCGTATACTTAATGGCTGGGCATATACCACATGATATATCCCTTATCCCTCATGGTTTATTAGTTCATCCTGCCTGTTGTGTTGTGCCTCTTGTGTAACATGATATTTTTTGCAAATGTGACCAACCTTGCCCTTTTTTTTCTCTCTTTTTGCTGCTTTCTTGCGGTTTGCCTTCGCTTGAAAGGCTTGCCCTTAACTCGTCGTTTTTATATACTATTTGTGCGATCTATATATATATATATAGCCTCGTATCGCGTATCTTTACATAATATATGAACCGAGGAGACAATGCTTAGCCATTCAGAAGAAGCTAAAGCAGCAACAGCAGCCGGCAGACAACAGACAACATGTATACATAGGGAGGTTGAGCCCTAGGTTTCCTTTAAGTATTTTTGTCAAATGTTGCGTGAAGATAGCACCGGCAATCCTTCGGGGTTGCCATAATTCAAGAACTGAACAAAAAGGCTTTTGTTATTTGTAAATTTCTTGTTTTTCTTATTTGCCACAAAAGGCAACTTGAATAAAAGCTAATTGAATTCACCAGAATAATAATTTGCATGTGACAAGGACGAATTTTAAAGAATAGGATGTAGCCTGGTATAGAAAACAGATTTAATAAATTAATTAAGATTTTGGTTGGTGTGTAAATTTAAAGCTAGGACAAATATATATTTGACTTGGCACGCTAGAAAATATAAATCTATCGATACTAAATTGAGAATATATCGCTAGATAACGATAAAGTAAATATATAAAGCGATTTTTTTTATAAGTTTAATATTTAATTATGGTATAAATTAATATAATATTTGATACATACATCGGAAGAATATAATTTAAATAACAAGATAGAAAACTTACTTCTAGCAACCGAAGTTTGTAATTAAATTAAAGGATTGCATTCTTTGAATGGATATTTATCGATATTTTTAGTTGGTAATTTTTTAGACAACCAAAAGTTGAAAAATACCATAACTTAGCCAAAAATGCATTAAATTTAATTCGGAAAGTTTTCCTATGTTAGTTTTTAATTGGTTAATAAATCTGCCTACTCGATTTAAAATGAAAAAATATTCAAATTTTTTCCATTTTTTTTTTAAATAATTTTTTGCCCATTAAAAGTGTTGAAAATTTTTTAATTTTTTTTTCTCCCGGTCATGTCTAGATCGATTCCCCTGTTGATGCTGATCAATAATATATATGATTTATAGGGTCGCAAATGATTCCTTCACTGCGTAGCAAGCTGCTGACTAAAATTAAAATACCCTGCAAGGGTATAATGCCTATAAATAAATTAATAATATATAATATACATTTATTATTAATATCAATATTTTTCTTCTTCTAGTATTATTTTTATTATTAAGTATATTTTATCTGGTTCATTCGAAGTAATCTAACGTTTTCTTTCCTTTTTTCTTGCAGGTATGTGTCGTAATGCAGCCAAAAATAATGTACATGAATTATTACAATTGGTAAATATGAGAGAACAGATTTTATATCTGTGTACGTACTTATTGCGGATATATATTTGTGTGTGCACCAGTTTTTCATGGGCCAAATGATTTTTTCAATCATTTTCTTGCCCGTTTCGTGAGCTCTAACTCTTCTTGCCGCTCTCAAGCTCCTTGAAGCCAAAACGCATTTGTTGATTTTCAAAGAAAAAAAGGGGGAAAAATGGCCAAAATTGCAGTCAAGGAGGAAAATATGCTTTCAAATTTTGTTTATGACTTTTTTTTATATAAATATATATATTTTTTCTATTTCTTTGAATACTTTTGGCTCGCATTTTTATGATCGATGCCAAAAAGGGATTTTAAAGCTTTTTTTCTTCTTTGAACAGAGACATTAATGTGTGGCATGTTTGGGTCTTAAATAGGATTATAAATAGCAAATATGTTTTGTCTATTGTATATCTTGAAACTAACTAATTGAAAACGCAAGTTTTGAGTGCTACAAGATTACATGTTTACAGAAAAGTTTAAAGAAACTAATACAGAATATATGAGGGATATTTACCAAATTTCAGTGTACAAAAATCACCTGATATTGCTGCTATTCTTCGTTTATTTTTTCTATTCTATTTTCCAGCTGAGCATTTTAGCTTTTGTCTTAGGTCCAAAAGCGTTCGAACGTTGTGCAGATACTGTATCTGTAGCATTTATGTGTTTATTTTGGCTAAAACCGCTTGTCTATAGATAAGATCTTTTTGGTTGATTTTGGCCTGATCGAGAGGTTCCTTTTGTACATATATGTATACACAGAAGCCAAATGGTTCAATTATTCAAATACTCATTAACCCAAATTGTTGGAGGTATGCTTTTCTGTTCCCTCCCTGTTGTTTCCCCCTATATTTCCTGGGCTTTTCCACCCCAAAACCAAAAAATTTGCTCCATGCCGTGCCATGTGCGCATCTAAAATACTTTTATTGATTCACTGGGCTTTGTCTATATAAATCAGGGTTCCATACAGACACACACACATGTGTGTGTAGTCATTATATGGATTTTCTTTTGGGGGCATTGGTGTTTGTGATTATATGCCATATATGCATTAATTTTCAATACGATACAATGAATCCTATTCCAGTATTTTGCTTTTTGTTTTTCGATTTTTCACAGACGTTTTTGTTATGATATTTTACCGATTTCTCTTTGACGTCAATTGCTGAATGGATTTTGAGGCTGTATAATTCGTTCGTTATGGGTTTTCGTTTTGGGTTTATTGATTGGCAAGGGAGAGGGGCCAAGGAATGCCATAGTTGATACCATAAAATGAGTTATATTCTGGAGAGGTATTTAATCCATAAATAGGGATATGTCTTAATCTTACTTAGGTATATAATTAATGTGCTAAATAATTCGTGTTTTAGCTTATAAATATAATTTATATTAAGGTATAGTTTTTAACAGGGAAATATTTATTAAGAAAAGAAGTTTTCTGCTCAAAATTCAAATTATAAACCTTTTAAACATAAGTATATGGAATATAAACTTATATTTAAAATATTTCTCCGTGTACTTCTTACTCAAACTCTTTATTAACAAGAAAAAAAACTAACTTCGGGAAGGCGAAGTTTATATATCCTAATAGTTTTGCAATTATAGGATCAATTCTGAAATCGATCATAAGTAAATTTATCAATCTTTGAATCGATGTAACTCACTCAAAAAGGCATCAATTTCAATTCGAAAAGCTTTCCTATGTAAGTTTTTGTTAGGTTAATAAATCTGCATACTTAATTTAAAATATAAAAAAATTAAATTTTTTGTTGTAAATTTTTGACTATTTTAACCCTTATAAAATTATACAAATTTTGAAAAAAATAAATTGTCCCCGTACATGGCTAGATCAATTCGGCTGTTGATGCTGATCAAGAATATATATGATTTATAGGGTCGGAAATGACTCCTTCACAGCGTTACACGCTTATACCCTTGCAAGGGTATACAAAAATCACTATCGTATCCTATAGATACATACATTGATTCAAAAGGTATCTTTACCTGCGACTTGACCTTCCTCATAATATTTTTTTTGCTCATTCTTAATCATAATTCGCACCCTGCCACACATATGGATTAAATCGAAAAATAGTCTCATGTGCTGTGCGATTTATCAACACATTTGTTACTATATATTAGACCCATTGCCTTCCACATATTCCCTAGGCCTTTTAGCTGTTATCTCTCACTCTGCTGCCATTGTTCCTGTCTAATTGCTGAGTTAACTTATCTCGACTTGGCCCGTACGTTGGCTCATAACTCGTAAATTGTCTGCCCACAGTGAACAATATACCAAATATCAAATAGAAAATACAATGTGTGTGCTATGTGTGCCATTCTGATAAGGGAACAAAAAAAATCTAGCCACGATAAGCGCTCTTTGATAAGGAGCCCAGTATTATGACTAAGTGATACGTTTTCACTGTGTGATAAATAATATTATTTCTCTTTCACTCTAGGCCTAAAAAGGCGCATTTTGGGATTTTTATTATTTTATTTAATTCACCACAGGTGTTGAGTGGGCCGAATGTGAGCCGATTGTCGTTGGGAGCTTAGGTTTATCTTATCTGAGAGCAGGGGACCACAACAAAAGCATTCCAAATTGAACCATTTTCCCCTCCCTGTGCTATCAGAAACTACTTACTTACTCCCACTACTGGGAAACATGTGCACATTTTGATAGATTACGACCTTAAATTCGTTGGTTTTTCTTTTGTCGTGACTTATATAAAAATACAGTACATACAGTGCGTTTCAAAAGGGGTAAGGAAATTAAATTTAATATTATAAATAATTATATTAAATAATAGAAGCAAGTATTAACAAATTAAGTAGAATATTTTAAAAACAGTATGTTTTCTAAGAGGATTCTTCTACCGGTATTTGATTTAAAATTCCCAAGTAAGAATTCAGCGACAAGAAGAATAACTAATGACGATTTCTCTACAATTTTAAAACACAACCTTTGGCCCATGTGAATATAAAAAATCTATATTTCAAAGTGTTGTATAAAATATTTATTAAAATATTATAGTATAAAATAAATAATTATTGTACTATATTTTGACTAAATGTTAGAAAGACTTTCCATAAATATTTTTAAAATATCAAATTTATTTTAATATCTACACAAAATCTCTCGACCCATTTCAAATTGTATTAAATGACTGAAACGTACTTTATACTCAAGCTCATAAAAGCCTACGTGTGTATATTTTTGGTCTGCATATACATTAAAGTTGATGAATAAATGCGTTTCCCCCTGCGGTGATTAGATAAGGAAAAACGGCTGATAAGGAAAATTGGACATGTGAGTAACGTTGCCTCACACGAAAGTTCATAATTATACCGAGGGGAATAGGTGAACACACTGCGGAATGTTTGCAAAGGCAAATATTTTAATGCTGCGCAATGGCAAAATGGCAAAATATCTTTTGTAAAAGAAATACTGAAAAATCCAGTCAGGGGAAAATAATTTTATTATATCACAACCACTCATTAAGGTTGTCTCGCAAATTCTTTAGTTTATTGGCTGTTGTTGTGTTCAGCGATTGATAAGAATTGGAGGAAACTTTGTCAAGGTTGTCCGGTGACCTTCAATTGTGGACTGATTAGTAAAATAAATTAACCGAGTCAAGCAATTGTATATACATTATTGTGACAATTTATTTCAAAGTATAAATAAAACAAAGGGTTGGAAATTAATGGTTAATTCAATTGTATTAATGTTGAGCTGATGGTTCTTTTAAACTATTTTTGTAAATCTTTTATTTTGTATTTGGTATGGGATATAGCTAACATAGAGCTAAAGTATCTTTTAGTTCCAAGTGAAAGCAAACTTAAACCCTGAGATACTCTTTGGCTGGATTCTAGTGATTGTCTCAATTAATCTTTTTAGCTTTCGGGGATTTTTAGGTTTCTTTTTTACCCTTCTTCTCTGTTTGTTCATTAAATATTTTGCTGTCCATTCTATTTCGGGTTCTGTCTTAGTTTTTTACTTTTGTTTATTTTTTTTTGGGTTCTGAGTCGTGCCTAGCACCGGATTTTGTCTTGTTAATTGACTGCCCAGCGAAATTATAAATGTAAATAAATACTTTAACAATTTTGAATATAATTTGCCATTAAATATGGCAAATAAATCAACTTTAAAGCTGTAATTAGTTAAATGGAAATAAAGTACTATTAAAGAGAATTATGTTCTTTTACCAGAATTTTCTTTTTTGGCGCTTTTCCTTTTCTGGACTTGCTTGGTCATAAAAGGCTCAATCAGCATGGCAAACAGGCCATTTATATACAAATCATAATGGCCATATAAATATATATATATATATATATATATACACTATATATAGTATACTTTCCACTCATACAAACCTCTGTCTCTCTGTTGGCGATGAACAAACACATGACAAAGCAAATGCTGAACGCTTTTGAGCCGAGTTCTTTGGTTATGCTAACCATACAAAGCCGTCCATATATATATATATTCCCATTTATATATATATTTCTACAGATTTATATATATATATATATATATTTATGTATATATATTTGGAGGAGCCACAAAAGACCAAGGCAAACACACAAGCGGAAAGAATGACAGAAGAACAGACAGAGGAAATCTCCATATAAACAGCAGACCCCCACAGTATATACCATATATATATGTACACACACAGCTAGCTCTCTGCCTACAGTAACAACAATAACAAATGTACCTGTTGTGCGTTGAGAAAAAAGCAAAAGAAACACACAGACAGTCTGGTAAAAAAAAAAAGAAATATAAAGAAACGACGAAGCACCGAGCTAAAATGTTATTCAAGTTACCTTTGAGTCTCGAAACCGGTTGGCGGCTCACTCGTAGCACGTAGGTGCTGCCAACTCACTGTGCGATGAACAAGAAAAAAAAAGGGGAAAAAAATATAATAATAATACTGCAGAAAAAATAAAATAAAATAAAACAAAATGCGTTCATTCGTCTGGCCGAAATGCGATGGGTTTTATGTTAATCGAAAAACAAAGCATATTAGACGTGCACAAAAATTAGAATAAAGTATTCAATGCTTGGGAAGTATTTGTAGGATTATAATGAAAAGTTGTATCTATTTTCAGGATTTATTATTTTTAAGTTTATTTGTGTGCAAGAATTATTAGCTTAAGAAACAGAAAGAATATATATTAGTATCTTTTTTTTATATATTTCGGAGAGTAATTTTAAACACTCAAACATTTCAAAAAGCTTATTAAAGTAATTTAAACTGAAAATGAATAGGAAATATATTAAAAACTATTTTTTTTTTGTTATATTTTTTTTGCTGGGATTTATTTTGGGTCATTTTTATTATTTAAAAAGATTTAAACAAGATTTTATAGGCAAGTGTATATACACAAAAAAAATATATATATTTGAAGTATACAACTTCCAAATATTTATAAAAACATTCTTTGGTAATTTTAATCACTAGAAATGGTTCTAAAATTATTATAAAATGTGTATAATAAATATTGCAACATGCATAAAATAAGTTTAATGGTATATATCCATTTAAATATGTTATATGCATGTTATATAAATTCAAATACCTGATTATAAATAAAAACAGCATTAAATTAAATGATTAAATTAATCATAATCTCAAAAAGAGAGTATAGTTCAATAAGGAAATAAACTCAACATTAAGAAGATAATACAATTAAATCGGTATAAAATAATTTTTTTTATGTAATAAATTAAACAAATCCATGGTTGCTTGTGAAATTTTAAAACCTGTCTTCAGTAACTAATTAATGGATCTGTAACTAATACATGGAAATTGTTTTAAAAAGATCTTTTCCCATGATCATTCTCATTAGATGCACATTTACTAAAAAACTCGATTTTTCGAGATGCACAACCCCGAATAACACAAAAAAATTAACATTTAAAGACTATTTCTGGTTCTCCACTGAAACTATAAACACTTTTAGTCTTTGATCTCCGGAAAAAGGGGTATCAACTGAGTTATGTTTTTGTTTTCGCGCTGCCAGAGCGAAGCTCTTCTCGTCTGGCGATGTAAACCAGTTTAAGGCTTAAGTGGCGACATTTTATGTTGTTTGTGTTTCTCAGGCGCACACACACGTACGCAGATATATGAGCCATAAGTCATTAAAGTGTGTTTTTCACGATCTTCTGGCTTAAGGAATTGTTTTCGGCATAGACTCTTTCAATAGTTATTATTGTTTACTGAAGGAGGTACGGTACGGTACGCTCATGAGATGTGTGTGGATGCTGCTTAAAAATCGCGTAACCTTGAAATTGTTTATGATTTTTGAGAAGCCAAGAGATTCCCCCGATTCGGGGTCGGTCTACATTTCCTTATCCCTGCAGACGACTTATCTTGATGGGTCTCTTCTTGGTTTTATTTTTTAATTTGTTGTTCCAAGGCTTTTCTACCTACCTTTCGAGTGGTTTGTGGGAAGGAGCATCTGGAGAATGAGGCTGCTGCATAATTTATGCCTTTTTTTCCCCCTCCGTCCTGATCCACTTAGTTGCCGATCATTGAGAGGATGTGCGGCTGGGGACGACCCTTTTATGGCAGATAGCCACTTGAAATGAGCCAAAAACACTTAAGAATTCCCTTCGTCTCATCAAGAAATAATTGTCTGGCTATGAGTTTAATTTTTGCTTCAATAAAATTTCAAGTTTAAATGCCATATTACTTTCAATTTCTTTAATTTTATGAGCTAAGCAATTATAAAGAGTAATTGTTATAGAGAGTAATATTTTAGAGGGGAAAATGTATATCTTCTTTTAGTTTTGTGTGATGAAAATAATTTATTTTAAGGTGATGGAAATCTCTCTCTCTTAATTAATTTCCTCTGTTTTCTAGATCTTCATTTTCAACTCATAAAAATGTACCCTTCACATATTTTTCGTTAATCAAACTTAATTGCTCAACAGAGGCAGAGAATGTGAGAGATGAAAATAAGGATGTTTTTTCTGTGGCATTTCTTTGGGAGATGCGCTCCACTGCACTGGGAATGGTATTCATGATATTCCACAGTGATTTGCATAACCGGATCTCTCGTAGACACACACGAGATCCAAGATCCAAGTTCCAAGATCCAGAAACAGAAACATAAACAGAGTCAGACGGGGCTGGAGTGGGTTGCCATTAAGCATTGTCCCACTCTTTGGACAGATTTCGGATCGCGTGTTCTTGGACTGTCATTTCTTGAGCTGGCCACCTGCTGCACTGATTGCATTTTCAAGGAGTTGGAACCGGTTGCCACTCCAACCTGGCCACAACTGGTGACTTATTCAATTTCTGTGTCTCTCTTGGAAAAAAAAGAGGGGAAAAATTAAGCAAAAGGTTGTTTGGAGTGTGTGCGTGTGTGTGTTTGTTGTGTGTGCTTCCTTCATTCATTTCATTTCGCTTCTCACATAAATCTTTGCCGGCCAAATCATTTGCCAATTCCTGTCTTGGCCAACTGTTTTACAGCAGGTTTCCCTTCTGTTTTTCCCCCTTTTGGCCCGATGATGGATGCTGAGGTGGCCGCTGATGAGGTCATTTTCGTTGGAAGGACCTCGTTGTGTGGCTGGAAATTGATGGTTCAATTTTGGGTTGTGTAGAGTAAGTGTTTCTCTGTCGAAGACATTAATTGTACACTCATGTTCAAGTTGGTTTTTGTTTAAAGGGTTCAGTTTGGTTGGGGTTTTAGTAAGAAATTTGCTTTAATTTACTAAAAAATATAAATAAATGGAATTTAGAATGTTGCAAATATTAATTTCATATAATAAACAATAATAATGTATGATTTTTAAAAAACCCTACCTTTTTTTTTAACCATTTGGTAATTTATAAAGACAATTTTAGGACTTATATATTTTTTACAAAAGAAAACTCAATTAAAATTTTTAACATTATCTACAACATTGAATATTTCTCTACTAAACATTAACAACACGGAATATTTTTCTTGAAAATAACAACAACAAAATATATTTCTCTTTAAAATCTCTACAATATCGAATAATTCTCTTAAAAATATCAACAACGTTGAATACTTCTTGGAACATGGAACAACACGGAATAAATACCTTAAAATATCAACAATGTCAAATATTTCTTCTGCAAAATAGTAACAACTTTGAATATTTCTCTTTAAAATATCAAAAATTTTGAATATTTTTCTTAAAAATCCTAACAATGTCAAAATATTAACCAACATTTTGGTGTCAGAGGCTTAATGGTCTTTGGGGAACACTGCTTCAAGTCCTGTGCCATTGTAAGGTTCAGTGACTTGTGTTGATCACTGTGATCCCAGGGACTGACGACAGACGACAAACCCTATACAATTTTGGATGAATCGAAATTGCAGTTGCAGCAGCAGCAGCAAATCGTCGCAGTAATTGCCACCTTGTATCTGCATTCAGATTCAGATCTGCATCTGTATCTGTATCTGAGCGGTGGCTTTCTCCCAGGAGTATATGTATGATGTGTGTGTTGGTATGTGGGGATGCGGCTGCCGCCACCACGCCCCCTTTTTTCCTGTATCGCCTCGATAGACAAGCGTGCCACCAAAATGCTGCGGCGACGGCGGGTGCAACGCACTCGATGTGTTGCAAATATTTTATTTGCACACTAATAACAATCAACGGGTAATAATCATCATTGTGGCATTAAAAACAAATTGTTATGATGATGATGATGACGTTGCCTCTTAATGCGAAGCTTTGAGCATTGAACTAATTGTTCGCTCAACCAAAATTTCAATAACAATCGAATAAAAGCAAAGCCAGTCTTTGATCGGAAGATAAAATGCCAGTTCTGTTAGATTGTTCACAGACTGATAGAGAGAAACTTTAATTAATTTTGTATTAATTTGTTACAAGAAAAGCTGTCGATGTTTTATGGTTATTACAGCCATTAAAAGAAGCTATGAGCTTGTTAGCATTATTTTTCCCCTCTGATTAATGATGCTCACTTATAATCGTTTTAAAAGGCAATTGCGTTTAAAGCAGAGGGGTTGGGCTTAATTAAGAGGAGGAAGGTGCTTTAATATTATAAAAAACTAGTTCTTTAATTGATATTAAATAGAAGCCTTTTCACGCAAATTATTAAGGTTAAATAGAATTAAATTGTACTCTAAAATCATTCAAGATTATATTTTATTAGTTGTATAGTTTTTCTAATAGGAAAACTTGGTTGCTAATTATTAGAACAATTTCTATGAACTCTAAGTTCAAAAAATCTCTTTTAAAAAACGTATTCCTTTTTTTATGGTAAAGCTAACTACAAATATTTCCCTATTTAAGTACTCTTAAATTTTAGGTTTATTAACTATGAATAGAAGAACCCTTTTGCAATAGTTTTAATATGCAAATCGACTAAAACCCTTTTTCTTTGCTGGAAAAACAATGCAAATTGCTTTCTCAAGTGTCTCCCAGCCCCCACGCATCCTCTATCCTTTTTTCCCCTTTTTCCCTTTTCCCCCCTAAGGCAATTTCCATAATTAAATGCATTTCTGAGCCCATCTAGCCGTAACCACCTCGGGTTTTTCCCCCTTCCTTGATTTTCCTGCTTCTCTTTTCCAATTTTATCTATGAAACTAATCTGTGCAACATTTTTATGTTAATTTCTGAAGGGAACGTGGGTCTCTTAGAAAAAGGAAAATGCTGCAAGATTATTTTCTATATATAGATATTTCTGAACAAAGAAGGCAATAATTGAGGAAGTCAGCAGATGGAAGGGAAGTGGCATGGAAAATTGGTTTATCAATCAATTATGTGGAAACATACAAAATAACAAAAATGAAAAATCATTTATTGTTTGTCTTCTGCTGCTGCTGTTTGTTTGATAGTTTTTAAGTTTATTCTTTTTTGGGGGCGTTGTCTTTTGTTATTAGTTTTTTTTCTGTTGTTTTTGTCATAACGGAAAGCTTTGACAACAAAGGAGGAACAACAATGACAACTAGGTAAACAACAAAAGTCAACAGCAAATCAAATGTGGAATGCATAATTAAACATGATTGCATTTGGTGGGTCTCGTTTTGTTGTGGCGGCAATGGCGGCAGCTGAAAATTGTTGCAAACAAGAACAGCAGCAGCAACAACAACTGCAGCAGCAACAGCAGCAACAACTGCAACTGCAACGAAAATTGCAGCCACGAAATGCTGTTGCCGGCTTCTTTTTAGTTTTTTATTTTGTTCAGTTTGTGGGGCCAACAAACCCAAACTAGAACGTGGGTGTTGGAATTGAACACTAAACCCAATTTCACCAATACACCACATACACACACACATGCAAACATACGTCTAGAAAACACACAAGAAAAACGAACATGCATACACAGTGAAAATAGGGAAATAAAAAAATAAATAAACAAAAACTTTATAAAAACTGAATTTATAAATAATTTATAAAAATAAATCAATGAAAGAAATAACTATAAATGTATTATAAATAAATTTATACATAAATAAATTTGGAAATAAATCAAATCAAATCAAAAAAAAGAAATGCTGTATAATTAAACTAAATTATTAATGCTGGCGCTTAATATATATTAATATATTTTTATACCCTTGCAGGGTATTATAATTTCAATCTGAAGCTTGTTATGCCATGAAGCAATTATTTCCGACCCCATAAACCATATATATTCTTGATCAGCATCAACAGGCGAATCTTTCTAGACATGAAGAAAAGAAAAAAAATTTGCAAAATTTTTTTCAAAATTTTATGCTGGTAAAATTGACATTGTCACAATTTGAAAAATTGTCAAAAAATTAAAATTAAAAAAAGGTCGATTTGAGTTTGCAAATTTATTAACCTATTAAAAACTAGCACAGAACTGTCTTCCTTATAGAAATTAATGCATTTTTGGCTTAGTTATGAGTTTTCTAACTTTGAGTTTTAGAACAAATTGCCATAGAAAAATGACTGAATGAATACGAATATTTATACCCTTGCAGGGTATTATAGACACTGAAGAAGACATTTCCGACCCTATGTTCCATACATATTATTGATCAGCATGAACAGGAGAATCTTTCTAGATATGTTGGAAAGAAAACAAATTTGCAAAATTTTTTTTCCAAATTTTATGCTGGTAAAATTGACATTTGAAAAATTGTCAAAAAATTAAAATTTAAAAAATGTCGATTTGAGTTTGCAGATTTATTAACCTATTAAAAACTAGCTCAGGACTGTCTTCCTTATCGAAATTAATGCATTTTTGACTTAGTTATGAGTTTTCTAAGCCGTGAAGCAGTTCATATATGTATATTCTTGATTCAGCATTAACAGGTATCAATTTTTTTTTTCCAAATTTTATTTATTAAAATTTATATTGTTACAATATAAAAAATGTTCAAACACTGTATCACTTTTAATTAAAAAATTAAAAGTTTATTATATAAATAAACATGTTTGCCCACTTATGGTAACATTTAACTGAAATAACTTGCTAAATACTATTTCTCTCCGTGCAGTTTAAGGTTGTAGGTTTTAGTTTTGGTTGTTAACTGCACGCGACTTGGCTCACACTCACAACACACACGCGTGCAAATTGCATAAGCAAACACCAAAACCGAAAGATTAACCGATAAACTAAGGTAGTAGCTACTAAAAAAATAAAAACTTTGATATGCCCTTTCATAGAATCACATAAAAAATATAGCATTTAATTATAAAGGCATATAATTAATAAAACAAAAAAATATATTAGCAAAATAGTTGACAATAAAAAATAAAATAAATATATACTTTTAAGTTCTTCCTGCAATTAAAAAAAAATAAGATTATCTTCTATGATCTAAAAAAAAGATATAATATAAAATATCTTAAAAACTTAAAACAAATCTACAAAGCTAAATGTAGCTCAATATGAATGTTTTTAGAATTAGTTTTAGATGGTCATATATTAATCTTCTATAATATTAAATTTGTAGTTATTTCTTATTAAAAATTGTAGCAACTGTGTAAAGTTAGCTACAGTCTCCGTCAATTGTATGTTCATGTAGACAAACGTGCTCCTGTTTTTTTTCGATTTTTTTTTTCTGACGGCCTTCTGTTGGTTTCTCTCGCTGTGCCAAAATAAACCGTAATTTTGTCAACGGCAACTGCAATGGCAGCGTCAAACGGTAAAGTTGTGGCAGAAAAAAAATAACCAGTAAAAAAATAACGTAAAAACGCTTTAGCCCGGCCTTTGCAGGTGGGCGTTAGCTGAGCATTTCGTGCAAGGGGCGTAACTATAAAAAAATAAAGTCGAGAAAAAAAGAGTTCAACGAAACTAAAGAAAATATATGCGCATAGTTGAGAATTTAACCATTTTTTTGTGGCACTTTGTATGTGGCTCTGTGAGTTGTGAATTGCATGCAAAGGCGGCTAAAAGGAGCAGAGTCGAGGAGTTGGTAGAAATGGGTAGAAACACAAAATGCAAATTTAGTTTTTGGATAAGTTATGCAGAATTTAAAGAGATGTAACTGCAAAAACTATGTGTATTTTTAGAGGAGGAATTTAGCAGCAGTTAAAGGAAGTAAAAAGCTTGATATTTTATGGTAATATTATCTAAAATACTATGTTTTACTAAGAAATCTCTCTTTAACACCGAATTTCTTCGCTGTATTATAACTATATTTTAATATTTATTCTAAACTCTATTTTATTAAAGTAAAATCTATATTTTATTAAAGTAAAATATCTATCTATCTATATTATTAAAGTAAAATCTATACAAAAATGTATATAAAACACAAAGAAACCATAAGATACTTTCTTTCACCAACAATAAGTGAAATTTGCCTCCAAACAAAAGGTTAGGTGTCTCTAAAAATTACCACAAAAAATAAATAAAAACAAAAATAAAAGCACAATAAGCCAAAAAGATTGGCAAATACTTGTTTGCAAAAAAATCCATTAAAAAGCTAATATTGCAAATTCGAAAGAGAGACCTCCGAAGTTTAAAGTTTGAACTCCATTGCATCTTTGGGGTTAATTTTTTGTATCTTTTTTTTCGACGGATCGTTGCTGCTGCTCAACTTCTGTATTTTTTCGTGTCAATGACTTTTTTGTCGGGGGCTCAAAGTGGAAGTTTCTTTTTCTTTAGGTTGTTGTTTTGTTTTTTATTGTTTTTGGTTTTTTGTTTTTTGATTTTGTATTTTATTTTGTTGCTTTGCTGGGCGGGTGGCCACAGCCGCTCTCTTTTTTTTCCGTCTGCGTGCACTTAAAAATTTGTTTTTGTTTTGTTTATTTTTGATATGTTTGTGGTAAATTTGTGGCATATTTCTTTTATGATTTCTCCCCGTTTTGGCAAGGCCTTCTTTTCCCTTTTCCCTGAGCTTCATTTGCATTTTGTCGCCGTGGGTTCGTTCTGTGTCTGTTTATTTGTTTCTCGGCTTCTTTGTTTGTTTGCTGGCCTGACCAGTTTGTTTGTAAACTGTTATTGTTACAGGGAGGGGAGAGGGGTTCCCCCAAAAGGATGCCGATTGTTGGTTTTTCAGTTGCCAGCTGGAAAGAAAAAATATGTTTAACCTGATTTGTGGGTCAACTAGCGGTTCTGTCGCTTCCCCCACTTGACCAATTTCACTAGATGTGGTTTTGGTGTTAAGAAAAAATGGAGAAAAATAGGCAGAAATACAAGTGTCACAGGAAAATCGGATAAAAACATGTAAATTCTAAAACAATAATTTTTCTGGGCTTTTGCAACATCTCCAGTCTCAAAAATTTGTTGCCTAACATGTTCCTGGGAAACATTTTGTCTTTATTCAGGCAACAAGTTCCTTTCTGCCTTCAGCAGTGTTTAATTTAAGTTTTTTTTTTTTATTTTATATAAATTTTAACATAATTAAAGTGAATTAGCATATTGCTTTGGTTACTGGGTATATCACAATTGGCCGCATTCGACTATAGCTTTCCTGCTTGTTTATATTTAATTTTCCAAATTTTTTAAATCAAAATATTTCCCACCTATTTTCATACCTTGTGTTATTGCTTTCGAATCGCTTAAAATGTACATTTTTATTTCATAAACAGACAACAACAGCTGACCGCAAAGCTGTTCCATTTTTTTCCGATATTTTTCTCTTTTTTTTTTTACCCTGGTCATAAATTTTCCAATTTGACTTAAATTGGCTATTTTAATGCCGCCTTTTGTTTATACCTCCTCAGTACGTTCTTATGCCATATGCAATCTTTCACAGGCCTCTTTTTCTTGGGATGATTGCGTGAAATTGTTGTTTCTTTTTTAAACAATTATTATATTTTTTTTTTTCTTTCCTTTTGTTTATTTTTAGCATTCCTCTGCCCTTGGAATATTTGACACGATTTCTGTTTTCATTCTGTTTATTTATTTTTTTTTTATTCAAAAAAAAAGTTGGAATGGAATTCTGTAGACTTTGATTTGTGTGCAGCGTTCCCGGGTTCCACACATGGAAAAGTTTTTATGTTTTATTTATTTTTTACCCTCTTTTTTTTATAAGACCCTCCGCTCTCTCTCTCTCTTTCTGGCCGCCTGTAGCTGTCTCTTTTGTGTGCTTTGCATTTGTGTGTGGCGACGTCGGCGGCTGCTCTCCAATGTCAGCGAGAGATCAATAAACTTTTGGCAAATAACAAGAAATGGAAGCGCGAAGAAAAAATACGAGAAAAGAAAACAAATTAAAGCGCATGAAGAAAAGATTACAGCGAGCGGAGAAATAGCAGCAAAAGTTGCGACAGATAAATAAGAAAAGCTGGGGGAAGTCACAGGGGGACTATTGAAGTACAAAAAAAAAAAAGAAGAAAAATCCCAACGTCTGGCAAACATATCGCCCCGGCTTCACTTTATTTATATAATAAGAGACCATCATACACAGTATACATATATACAATAATATACAATACATCATAGTCTTTCCTCTTTCCTATATTATATTTTCCCGGCTTCTCAGTTTCTCTCTCTAGTTATTTTTGGCTTTTGCAAAAAAAGAAAAAAATAAGAGGAAAAGTTCGCATCATCATCATTAAAGTTTCTTCTGTCTGCGACCAAAACACAAATAAATCTGCCCCAAAATACATACACACACCCAAGGAACTTTCAATCCTTAGTCATTTTCCAGAAAAGATGAAAGCCAGCCAGAAAATAATGAGGAAAATCCTGCTCTAAACCAAAAATAGAAAATAGAAAATGGCATATATTAGGCGAAACACGTGATTTTGTGGTCTATATGCTTTGATTCATTTCTTGCTACACAATTATTGGCAGGATTATTATTTACATAATCTATAGAGAAATAGAGATGTCAAAGGCAACCATTAATCAAGCCTGTTTAATTGCAAATATGTATTTTGTTCAATGCATTTCACAAAAATAATCATTAATCAAACTTCAAAAATATCTTTTTAGATGAATTTTGCAGGTAAAGTTAAGGAACAAATAGAAAAGATTATTTGATTAAAGTTAAATAAAAGTTAAATAAGAAATATTCCTTCCAACCCGAAACGTTAATTTACCTCGTAAATTACAAAACGTTTTTCTCAATGATTTTTTTTAAGTAGTATATCTATTTCCGACCTTTTGACGGCGGTTTTCCTTCGACAATTGGTATTTTCCCTAATTTGTTTTCTTTTCTTCCCTGTGTGTTTTCCTCTGGCTTTTCTCTTTCTCCCCTCTCTCTCTTGCTTTTTGTTTTCCTAAAAATAATGACAAGCAAATACATATAATTTATTTTTATCTGTCTGTTTTTGCCATTTTCTTGGCAGCGTATTTAACGCTTTTGAACTTTTGCACTTTGTGTGTAAATAGAGACAAAAGGTGTTCCCGTTTCCGTTGGGGCATATATACAAAAAACATATATATACAATAGGTATATGTATAGCTCTAATAATGTGTTTCTTTCATATGCAAATGTCATTTGCCGATCTTTAGAGAATGTCAAATGTTTACCATTAATTTTCGCATTTAATTCTAATTTGTGGATTTCTTGTTTATTTTTTGCAGGTGCGTATCCTTGAAGCGACACTGCCTGCCTCAAGTCCTGGATTATTGAGGCAGCCATTGAGTGACGATGATAGTGATGTAAGTCCCCAACTATATATTTTAAATATAGTATATCTGTCGGTCGGTCAGTTGGTCAGCAAGGCCCGCCAGAGACTAGCTAATCAAGTTGACCTTTCCGACCAGCCGTATTTATAGTGTTTTATCTTATTTCTAATGTGTGGTGTTAGGCGTTAGTCAGGCTATGTCTATATAGAATAGAATACAATAAGTAATGCCTACGAAATTCTGGGGAAACAAACAAATAAACACACGTGGTAGTAAGTAGGAGAAGGCTAGACCACAATTATCGCTGGCACTCGAGAGAAATTAAACTCAAATATTGAAATAGTCAATGAGAATATTAATTTCTGGGTTTCTATTTAGTCTTTTATATTTTTTCTCAGCACAATATGGTGTCATTGATTGCCGGAAATTGTTTACTAATTATTGTCACGAGTTTGAGTCATATTTTGACAGGCTTATAATAGTTTGGCGGATTTAATTATAATTTTATAAATTAAATTCCCCTTTATTTATATTATATAAAGAGTTATCTTAATTCTACTAAAAAGCTTTCATATTTAATCTAATTATTATTTCTATTATACAGAAATAGGATCTCTAAATTCGAATACATCCCAATTAAGATTAATTTAACACAAGTTTAATGCTTAAAAGTAGCTATAAACCTTGTGTCACATCCCAAAAAAAAAGCATTTAAATATAAATGTGCATTTTTTAAGAGTATTTTGAATATTTACAGCCATAAACATAGTCCAACGTGTTAAACAGATTAATTTAAATGCAAATCTGGCTATATATAAATCGATTTAAATGAATTTAAAGCCATTTCTGTGCCGCCTTTGTGAGTCGCTTAACAACAATTTTGGGCTAACCCATAGAAGCAAATACCCTTGATAGAGGGTACTTGTGGTCAACTTGGTGCAATGTAACAACGAGGTGTGCCCCGTCGTCTCATCTCTGGCAGGAACTGGGAGTCAAGAGCCGGAGAGCTTTGGCCAATTGCCTCCAATTGAGCTCAATTCCGGGGGCTTTGCTTTGTTCGGGGGCTGATTGCACTTGACGCGATCAGCTGTTGACAGACCTACTCAGAGATGTGTCCATAAAAAGTATCTCGGACGAATGGTGAATAGTATTTGTGGACAGATCCAATTTTGAATAACGCACGACGATGGCGACTGACCCACTTAGGGGGGTTTAATAGATTTCCAAAAAAACCGGTTCTAACAAGGAAATTAAACACGAAAAATAATAATACTGCTGACCAAGCCCAAAAAATAGAGCCGAAGTGTCAATAAATCTGAGCAAACAATATCGGATTTTGTAGATACATATGTATTTACGTAGCGCCGTGTGGTCGCAGTTTAAATAAATTAACAAAAGTAAAAAAAAAAGGTTAAAAAACAAATATTAATAGAGCTGTTTCAAGGTTTCTTTTTTTTCGGAGTCTTTAGGTTGTTGTCTTGCCTCGAGGCTACAAAAAAGCCAAGAAAACAATACAGGAAAATAACCAAAATAAAAAATAAACTATGACAAAAAATACAAAAAATAAAAACCGTTTTCAGTTGGGTCAATAGACTTTTTTTTTAAGATTCAACTTGAACCCGAAGCTTTTGATTATGAAAATTTATGCCTAACAGTAAACCCAAGAGGCGAAAGGTTAAGCTTGAATTTCTATCTTTCTCTCTCTCCGATTTATTCATAAATAAAACAAAAACCACATACAACTAACAACAAAGGTATTACCTAATTAATAAATCAACTTCCAACCTCTGCCTTTAAAACGCATAAAGACAAATGGAAAAAATGGTCTTACATGCATTCACAAATTCTCAACAAGATAATCAAACAGAACGTGCAAAAAAAATATTAACTAAAGCTATGTAGATGCACAATGCTAACAACAATAAAGGCAAACAAAGACAGCTTAAACAAACGACGATACGTGGCAGTAAAAAATAATACAAAAAAAAAATACAGAAACAAAACGTAACGTAAGCGCCTTTAGAATTTTGCAAAAATTTAATTGCATTTTTGTGATGTAAGTTGTGCGAGCAAAAAGCAAGACAAATAAAACTGGTTAGAACTAACTAACCAGGGAATGAAGTAATTATTAAATAATCGTTTATGTAAAACCTAAAGCAATTTACTCAGAATGTGAGGTAATTAAGGTTTAGAAAACGGAAGGAAATATGGGTTTTAATAAAGAGAAAAGAAGCTCAAGTTTAGAGAAATTGAGTAATTAATATTAATTGAAAAATATAAAGTAAAGTTCTAAGTAATTGTAAGAATTGTAATTGTTAGAATTTTCTATATTTATTCAAGTAAATAATTTTCTCAAGAAATTAAATTTTCTCAACAAAATTACATTTTCTCTTGAGCAAATAAATTCCCAAATCAAATCTCGAGTTTAAGTTGATTCTCAAGAGTTTTTTTTGATTGCAACAAGGATTTTGCTTGCAACTCTAACTAAGCGTAAACTGCCTTTTCAGCTTGCCAAAAAGTTTGAATATTCCTTCTTGGGCTGCTTTGGGGGGGAGTGGACATTAATCATACGCCTCATTGGCCATCAACGGGATGTAAGCGCACCTGAGCAATTGACGGCACCTTGTTATCCCCTCCCTAGACGATGCCCGAGGCGGGGGCCAGGTGACCGGGGCCAATCAAGGAAGACACAGGTATTGGGGCTCTAATAATGGCACCTCGTCTTCAATTCCGAATCCATCCTCCCTTGGGAGGATGGCAGAGGAGGAGATCCTATGATGGTTGTAAGCCAATTTGCTGGGTCTTGTTGGATTGCCAGGCGGTTCTGGGCATAACCCCACAACCTCTGGGCTTCGTAATCCCTTTTCTGCCTGGCTTTTCATACAGTGATCACTCGCTAGAGAGATTTAAGGATCTAAAGTTCTCTTTTTGAATTCATTGAATTAAATATTATAATATATAGTTTAAACTATAGGCTAAAAAGGCTAAAGATAGATTTTTAGGTATTTCTTTTATTCGAGGCCCCACTGTGTCTCATCCTTTGGCTTCACTGGCCACAGCTCTTGCTGGTGTGCCAAGCATTTTGACAGCTAACGAAGCAAAGGCGGCCCCTAAGCTCCTTTGGGCCAAGAGCCACGCCCAGCTTATTAGCATGGGGCGTTAGTTACGTGGCACTAGCCCAGGGGCTTGGGGAGTCACTGGAAAATGGGGGAGACTCACCTACTCAGGGGGCTCTTACTCAATCGATGGGGCGCAATGACATCGCGCAGCGAACGCTTTGTGTTTGCATTATGAAATTTCACCGCCTCCGCCCTGTGTTGCTTCCATTATACCCTTCCAGGGTATTGTCATTTTAGTCAGCAACTTGTAACGCTATGATGGAGACATTTCCGACCCTATAAATCATATATATTCTTGATCAGCATCGACAGCAGAATCGATCTAGCCATGTCCGGTTAAAAAAAAAATTTTTGGAAATTTTTCCATTTTTTCAAAAAAAGATAAGGGGTTACATCATTAAAATTTTCAAAAATTGATAAAAATTTAATTTTTTTAAAACGATTTATTTAGTATGCAGATTTATAAACCTAGTAAAAACTAACATAAAACTGGTTTCCGAATTAAAATTAATACATTTTTGGCTTAATTATGAGTTTTTTTAATTTTGGTTTGTCCAAAAAATATCGATAAATATCGACTAAAAGAATGGTATTGTTATTTTAGTCAGAAGCATAAAAAGTAGTGAAGGAATCATTTCCGACCCTATAAATCATATATATTCTTGATCAGCATCGACAGCAGAATCAATCTAGCCATGTCCGGTTGAAAAATAATTTTTCGAAAATTTTTCAATTTTTTCAAAAAAAGATAAGGGGTTACATCATTAAATTCGTAAAAAATCGATAAAAATTTTAATTTTTTAAAACGTTTTATTTAGTATGCAGATTTATTAAGCTACTAAAAACTAACATAGAACAGCTTTCAAAATTAAAATTAATGCATTTTTATGTTAGTTATGAGATTTTTAAACTATGATTTGTTGGAAAAATGTATATATAAAAATATCAATCAGCATCGATTTAAAGAATGCAAATATTTCAAATCAATCACTAACTGCAAGGGTATATAAGCTACGTTTTCCCAAAGTAAGCTTCCTTTTTTTGTTATTATTATTATTATTGCAACGAGAGACGCTTAGGAAACCCCCTTGAAAATCCCTTTGATGACCCCCCTTTGAAAACCCCCTTTGATTGATAATTAAGCCCTGCCGCATCGTCATCGGCAGCGTGGCTCATCAAGTGTTGCATCCTCCATTGTTCGTTTAGAATTACGAGTTGAGTACAGCGAGTGCCTCGAATTTCGCGACATGATTAATATCTGTGCATTAATTAGACGCCTTGCAGAAGAGTCTTCGTCGTCGTCGTTGTCGTTGTTGTCCCCATCCATGACTCATCCCCTGTGTCTGCCGCTCATTAGTCTTCTGTGGAAAATTCACAGTGAAAAAGTTAAGGAACGCGAAAAGTTTTACCCTCTGGCAGCTGCAGTTTTTCGGCTGGAATTAAGAAGATGATGGAAAATCGACCGAGGAGGAGGAGGGATCATCAGGGGAGGGGCGTGGATTGGAGTGCCATATGTTTTTATTACACCAAGCGTAATTAAAGTGCAAGTCTCTTTTATTTTCTGGGTGTCTGTGTGACTGCTGGGGTGGATATCCTTTTAATTTGTAAAATAATTACTCAAGATTTTTTTGGAAAGCGAGAAGCAAAGAAAAGAAAAACTTTTCAGGGGGCTTTTCTACTATAACAGTATGGCCTTTAATTAGTTTACTTTTCCGAACAGTCTGAAGTATTTCGACTTTGATTAGTGACACAAACTTTTGTATTTCAATAAATAAGTTTGTTTCTTATTTTGTTGATAATTAGAACTTTTATAAATCTAAACAAAGAGGGATAATGTTGCATATAAGTAGAAGAAACCAGTGTTGTTTTGAAGAGTTTATACTGAGTGTCTCTTTATATGTTTTGGAATTAATGAATACGTAATAATAAACAATATAATTCTAATAATTCCTCCATGTAACATACAAAATAGGAAAGAGAAATATTTATGGATATATTTGATAAGACAATGCCAAAATATCTTTTTAATACCATCGATATTTTGAAATATTTATCGATCATTTCAATATTTTTCGATAATATTTATATTTAATAGTTATATTCTTTGTATCGCTTTGTTATATAGGAATTTTCCTCTCCCATAGCTCTTATGCACCTTAATAGATTTCTTAATGACTTGTAAATTAATACCTATATCAAATTACTAATATAAATTAATGAGTTTTTGTGATGATTTAACGATTTCCCATCGATTTGCTTAGTCTCCTCCCTTGCCGCTATTTATTTATCTCGATAAGCCCGAAGTTAATTTTTGTATCTGCCAATCGAAATCAGTGGAAGCTCTTGGGAAATGGTCTTTGGACCTTTTCAATCTCATTGAGTTGCGTGGGCGCGAAACCGAAATTCAATTTACGTTCAATGCCCACCTTTTCTCTGGCTTGTATCTATTATTTTCCGACCAACATTTCAGCCCCAACCTCCACCCAAAAAAAAAAATCAGCTTTTTGAAGTCTGTCTCTTGTCTGACAGCCGCTGTCAACTTGGCCGAGATGGTGGCCCCGACTTAAGAGATAGAAATGTGTATATAGCTGGCTCTGGGGAAAAAGATGGATGGGCACAAGACCCTCTTGTTGGTAATAGTGTGCAGTAGTAGTAGTTGGTAGCTCTGACTCTTAACCCAGTTAAGGCTTTACGCAATGCAACTGCAAACTGCGCCCACCGAAAAATGCATTAAATTTCACCCCGCCAGCTCCAAACTCAAACACTGACAAAAAACGAAAACCAAAAACTGAAAACCAGAGGCGAAAAACAAATGCGTATGCAAATTTTGTTGCAGTTTGCTAAACAGAGAAAACCATGAGGAAACTAGTGACTGAATGAAGGAGGGACTGCATGAATGAATGAGTGAATGAATGAATGAGCCAGTGAAGCTTAGCGCGAAATATTTGAATAATTGACAGGCGGCGAGCCAAAAAGTGCACAAATTTGTATTATTTTCTTGCATGTGTGTGGGCGTTGCCACGCCCCCTTCCAACCACACCAAATCCAAGCGAATATTTCACAAGCAGCCGCTAACAACAAAAAAAAAAATAGAAGAAACAAATAAATAAAATAAAATAAAAAATAAAGCAAAGAAAAATCAAGCGAATCACAGGTGGGCGGGTGTGAGGGCCCAGTTATGCAACGAATCTACTTTGTTATGAAAAAAATGGCAGAGAAAATGGGGGGGAAAAAGACAGAGCTCTGGCGCCTAATTAAAAAGCGCAACGGAAAATAGCAGCAGCAGAGACAGCCCATAATAACTGCGGCTGCAGTAAGCGTTGCATTAAAAATTTAACAACTCAAATGCGGCTGCATTTGAAAATTGAAAATTGCATTAACCTGAAAATGTCACCAGGGGCACTGCAAAAATAAATTAATGCCCTAATAAATAATTTACATTCATATTTGGAGTTGTATTAAATATATTTTTAAAAATTAATGCTACACAAATTGCAATTAAATATGTTTGGTCTAAAGAAATGTATATTTAATTGTGATGTTTGTACTGCAAAATTCTCATTTTAAATAAATAATTATAATAAGCTTCAAATAAATATTAATAGGGAACTGAATAATAAAAAAGGCAGGCAAGCTTCAAATATTTCCCAGGAAAACTCAATAAGTATTACATTTGAAAACCTAACTAATCCCTGAATAAAATTCCTAAACTATTTAAAAATTCTCTTGGTGCATTTGGCCATTGATTAGTTTCCTTTTTGCCTTTTCCAATATTGAAAGGTGAGCGGGGGGGAAAACAGAAATTGGAAATGTTTTTTTTTTTTGCGCGCGCAAAATGTCAGTTTAAATTATGCCTCAAAATGGACATGTGAATGGACAGTTGCCTGTGCCAATTTATACAGCAAAACGTATATTTATATCGATGGCTGTCTGTGTGTGTGTGTACACGTACATGTACATATATCTCTGTATATAGCCAGTAAGGGCCAACACTGCGTATGCGTAATATTGCGCATACGCCCCAGTGGTGGCTTTCGATGGTTTCGGTTTCGATTTATTTGTTATTTGTTTTAGCATTCCAATTAAAATGAATATGTACTCAAGGGGCGTTATACAAATTGGTAAAAATTCAATTAAACTAAGAGGAAATATATGTATATATATATATGTAAAAAAAAAACTATGATAAAAATGTATATGCCATAAAAATGCCACGCCCTTTTGCGGTTTTACTGGCTTTCGATGGGTTTTCGGTACCAGAGTTTGTGCAGGGCCATAAAACTGCATTTTACCAACTTTTATGATGACCCCATAAATACATAAACACAGAAGGAAGGCTAAGGAAAGGGCTAAGAGGGCCAAGAGGGCCAAGAGGTGCCTGAAAGATGCATGAAATGCATGAGTTTTCCTATGCTGTTTTATGGATGTGGCCAAGCCTTCCAGCTTCATCCAGATGATGACCACAATTGCAGGCAGCCTAGGAGATTTGAAATGAGAATGAGAACTAACAAGATGACCGCAATGTTGCGGCCCAGGCGGAGTAATTGTTGCCTCGCTCCCAGCCCCACTGCCTCCTCTGGGCCCTTTAGGCATTTTCAAATTGCAGATTTTCATCCAACTTGTTTGAACTGCAATTGAACACTTTGCGGTTAGGCAGAGAGGAGAAATCACTCTAAAAGCCTTCCTCCACTTCAAGGAAATGCAATCGGGCTTTAAAATTGAAAAAGGAATAAAGTAAAGTTGTCTATAAATAAAGAGATAGCTCATAAGAAATGGGAGAAATTGAGAGATGCATTCGTTTTATATTTAAATACAAAAAGTTATGACATAGTTAACTTTTATACTTACAGAAATAAAGAAGCTATGGCAAGTGGCTGTCTTTATAAAAATAAAACTGATGCACTTATTTGCAGTTCTACGTTAATAGATTCTCTTTATTATTACTATTATTATATGCTATCTTGAACATTAATTTTTAAAGCTAAAAGGAAAAGCATATTAATTTATATATACTACTATATTTAACCGCTTTTCAAATGCAATTCATCAATCCTATATTTCCAACAAAATGAAATGAAATCCTTGAAATTGAACCAAGTTTTCTGTCTGTGATAACTCACTGAAATACTTAGCCCGTTCGGCACTTGTATATTTTTCGCAGCTGCCTTGGCCAAAAGCCTGGCTTCTCAAATATCCATCTAACCCACAATATCCCGGGCTCATCATTAATAATGATTGCATTTCGAGAATCCATTTGCCGCAGTAAACTGGGTGGGGCTGGAGGAGCATGGAATCGAGATGACTCTGCCAGATGATAGCTGGGAAGATGAGGGGCAAAGGAAAGCCTTAGTGATTCCCATGACTGGTGTGGCATATCGGGTTCAGGACCCACAGAAGAAACCCCCTTGTGGTGCCCCAGTCTCTTGGGGCAATACCCCTTTTTATTTATCGCCCTGCCATTACAAGGGATGCCAGGACTGTGGCTGTGGCTGCTGCATCGGCATCGGCATCGGCATCCTAGGGCTCCTTTTCCATTTGGGCGTGTCCTCTGCCCACTGAATCCTTTTCGATGCATTGAAATAAATTGCAAAATGCATTAAAAGAAAAGCGCACTGAGTGCTGCTGCTGTGTTGGTATAAAAATAAAAACGGAAATTGAGGGAAAACTTGAGCCATAATCAATCTTCATGTGGAAATGCTTCATTGCCGCTGCGGTTTTTGCTGGGGGTAAAAAAGGACGAGCCAGAACAGAGCGAAAGATATATAGATACAATTCGTATTTCCCTTCGAAAAATAAATTGCTCATTAAATTCCAGTTGCAAACGAAGGGACCCAGGGCGTAGCGGGGAGGAGAGGAGGACATGCAATTAAATTTCACACACTGATGAATGTGTATCTCTGGCGCCTCCCTCTCTGCCCCCAATCTATATACACACGAGTTATATAACCCGAAAGAGCGACAGATATAGATTCAGATATACAGATACAGGGGAGCGCCAACAACTGCAACTGTGAATTTCCCTGGAAAATATTGATCGGAAAATCAATTCTAATTAAATTGTCAGCGCCAGCGAAAGAGGTGATTATGTGTATATCCCCGCCCAGTCTGTGAGTATCTGTATCCAAGCAGCCGTGTATCTGTGTATCTCGGCGTGTGCCTGTATCTGCGTGTTTCTGCGTGTGCATGTATCCGCTGCATCTCTCTGTGCGTAATTACATTGCAGTGTCGCCTGTTTTCACTTGATTGGGTCTGGCAAACAAAGTTAGCTCCGTGTTTCAGCCGCCATCAGATCCCATTTCGCCCTTAACCAAATTGAATTCATTTTAAATGCTGCAAAACAAATTAGGACTCTAGCCAGGACGCCAAATGGTGGCACTAAATGCTGAATCCTGCGGCATATACATGCACATATATATATAGAGGCGAATGTGGATGGGATTAAGCGTGCCACGCGGTCAGATTGGATCCAGGATTTAATTGGATTTAAGAGGAGACTAAATGAAAGTCGCATTCTCTCTGTGTCTATCTCGTGTGTGTGTGTGTTTGCATTTAAGCTCATTTAAATGATGCTAATTGGGACAGCAAATGCGAATTAGTCACTCGGACGGACTCAGGACTCAGGACGAGTCATGGCAAAATGGATTAAGGATGGCAAATTTAATTGGGAAACCGCACAAATAAGATTAATTAGCACAAATAATTCAATAAGCAACATTATAAGGATTTATTTGTAATTAAATTCGGTTAATATCATTCTTTTTTATTTTAATTTGTAGGTTTTGAAAGACTTTTTTAATGTCTGGAAGAACTAAATGTATTTCGTTTGTATTAATGTTATTTAAACTAAGGTTTTTAAACATCTTTCAAAGAAAGTCCTACAGTTTCTTAAAAACCTAACAATTTTCTTCAGATTTTCTTGTTTTAAATCAAGTAAAGCTTGTCTTGTTAGTATTCACATTCCTTCATCTGCTCAATCCCATCCTTTGGCTTTATAGTTTTCCTCCCCAAAATTCCGTATGCATTAATGCCATTTGCATTCATTCAGCAAGTAAGTAAATTATGCAGCCAGAAACAATTTCGCATCTCTACTTTTATCCCATCCATTTCCATTAAGCTCGACTTATTTCCATGAGCAATGTGTAGACTACATGCATATATTTGTTGTTATTTAATTACTTTGCATTACTCTCTCTCGGGGGAGAGTGCCGGAAATTGCTGCAACAAATAACAGCAGCAGCAGCAGCATCAATCCTTTGTCCCTGCTGCATCTTGCTGCATCTTATCTCCTCCAAAGTTCCGTTTTACACAGCCAGAAATTAAATGCAATTACGACCAATTGGAGACTTAATGGCCAATTAAGATGGAAATTGTTGGAGTCATGCAAGCGAAAATAATTCGCAGGCACGATATTTAGAATTTCAGTTAGTGTAGCTAAATTTGGAATTAAAAACAAGGCGAGAATGTTATAAGAGATTAAATACTTTAATTTAAACTGATGACAACTTTCTTTGTTTAAATTAGGTGTCAACTCTCTGGGAATATATTTTGTACAATGCTTCTTGGGAATAATATAGCGACCGTTGTTAGGGGAATAAATCGATTTTCTGGACAACTATAGTCAAAAAACAGATACAATAAATTTAAGAACCCTTTTTATGCAGGGTATTATAAAATTAGTCAGAGGCTTGTAATACTGTGAAAGAGTCATTTCCGACCCTATAAATCATATATATTCTTGATCAGCATTGACAGCAGAATCGATCTAGACATGTCCGGTTGAAAAAAAATTTTTCGAAATTTTTCCCATTTTTTCAAAAAAAGATAAGGGGTTAGTTACATCATTAAAATTTTCAAAAATTTATAAAAATTTGAATTTCTTAAAACGTTTTATTTAGTATGCAGATTTGTTAACCTAACTAAAACTAACATAGAAACGCTTTCCAAATTAAAATTAATGCATTTTTGGCTTAGCTATGAATTTTTGTAATTTTGGTTTTTCCAAAAAAATTACAAAAAATATCGACTTAAAGAATGGTATTTTAATTTTATTCAGAAGCATAAAAAGTAGTGAAGGAGTCATTTCCGACCCCATAAATCATATATATTCTTGATCAGCATCGACAGCAGAATCGATCTAGACATGTCCGGTTAAAAAATAATTTTTTCAAAATTTTTCAATTTTTTCAAAAAATGATAAGGGGTTACATCATTAAAATTGTCAAAAATTGATAAAAATTAAAATTTTTTAAAATGTTTTATTTAGTATGCAGATTTATTAGCCTAATAAAAATTAACATAGGAACGCATTCCGAATTAAAATTAATGCATTTTTGGCTTAGTTATGAGTTTTTTAAACTTTGATTTGTCGAAAAAATGTCATAAAAATACATCGATTCAAAGAATGCGAATATATAAATCTCAGTTATGATAGATTTCTGATTAGATTCTATAATTAGCCTTCCCGAAGTTAGTTTCCCTTTTTATTTATCAATAATACTGATGATTTAACTTCAATTATTTGATATTTAAAAAAACGAAGTATCAAAGTCTATGATACTATATATTATATATTTTCTATTTAATATTAATCGGTATATTTTATTCGCTGTATTATATCGCCCTTTTCCTCTCGATAAACATCCCTATTCTTGCCTGCAGCTTATTTTTGTCAAGACAATAGCCTGTTTGAATTTATGAAATATCAAAATATGATTACTTAAGCTTAAATCTTAATTTGAAATTTAATTTGGAGCTTTTCTCACAAAGCTTATCTCACTTTTCCTTCGAGTGCAGGTGATAATTTGCACACGCTCTGAAAAGTAGGCAATGAAAATGGTTTTCGTCCTGTTTCGCTCTGCTGCCTTCAGCTGCTTCTCACTCTCGAAGGCTGCTGCTGCTGTTGGCATTGTTTTCTGTATAACTGTATTTTAAAGCCACTCCCAAGAGAGATAACACTTTTGTTGTTCCTTACAATTTATGCAAATTCCAGGATTCTGCAGATAAAGCTTCATTAGCAGCAGGAAAACAAAGGGAAATACAGAAAACATATAGGAAAAGTGTAGAAAAAACAAAGGAAAACTACAGAAAAATTAGGACTAGAATGCCAACGAAATGCAGTTGCAAACAAACAACAAATTATGAGAGTTGTTTATATATCCTTGCCGGCATTAGAGTAAGTGCAAAGAGATATGTAGAGCTGCATGGGGCCAAGAGAGCAGTGACAGAAGGACAGGCAGGCAGGCAGGCAGGCACTTCCTGTTAAAAACCAACATGGCGTCGCCCAGAGGAGACACTCTCCTCGAACTGCTTTCATTTTCCATTTCCACGACCTCGTTTTCAGACAATACCATCCATACAGCCCAGCCCAGCCAGCAGCAGCAGCCTCTCTAAGGTTTAGGTTATATAGTAAAAGGGGAAATAGGAGAAATATAGGGTTTCCCAAGTAAGCTTCAATTGCACATTTTTAGTTATTTTCTTTTTGTTTCCTTTATTTCAGTCCTGCAATTTATGTTATGTTATGTTTGTTGTGTTTTCCTTTTTTCTCCTCGTTGAATATTGTAGTTCTTCGGCTCTGTTGTTGTTATTATGTGGCCCTGCGGCTGTGGGTGGCAGCCAGGATATGAAAGACAAGCCTGTGTCCTGTCCCTAGCTGTCCTGTATATATGTTTATATACATATATACATATATATACTCGAGTGTATATGGATTTTGCGTATGTAAGGTGTCCCGCAGCGATTTGTATTTTACATTATGTACAGGAATTTAGAGCGCGCAGGCGCTGTGAAGGATTTGAAGGAACTGTCTCTCTCTGGGAGCTCCTCTTTCCTTTCCCCAGATTTTTCCTGATTTTCCTTTTACCCCTAGGTTCGGTGTTCTCTGTTTTTAGCTCTCGTCTTGCATAAGTTTTCATTCAATACTTGGAGCCGGCCTGGGAAAGTTCTCCGCACTCTCTCTCTTTGGGGAGAGAGACTTTGTACTTTTCTTGTTCTTCTTCTGCTAGCCTCCCCCCATTTCCTTTTTCCTTTTTTTGCTGCCGCTTCCGGTTGCGTCACTTTGGCCTGGGAAAGCATCGCTGCGTCATTTGCCTCCACCGCCACCAGTTCCATTTCCATCGCCATTTCCCTTTTCCCCCATGGGTTTTTCCTTCTCCTATAGCTTCAACTTTTATTCAACTTTGCCCTCTGACTTTGTCGCAGGCCACACACACACTCGCTCACGTCTATCTATCTATGTATGTGTGGGTCTATATGTTTATATATATATTTATATATGTGCAGGAGCTTTCGCAGGACAGCACTTTAATTGAGGTCGCCAGCTGAAGTTAATAATAAGCCACGTTTGCAGAAGATGCGTTGACTGCAGTCCGCAAAAACACAGCAAGAAAAAAAATAATGCGACGATAGAAGGAATTAATTTATGAGCCAGTTAGAATTCTACTAATAAATGAAAAGCACGTTAAAACTCAGGAAAAATGCTAACAGGATAAATGCATTTTTAAGTATTTATTAAACTTAGTTTGATATTTACTTAACTGCTTGTTAAAGTGTCAGAAGTTAGCTATAACTATTTTGGTATGAATTATAAACAATATTTGATTATAAAAATAAGTAATCAACTCGAATGAGTTTTAAAATTAAATATTTTGAATAAACCTCACAGGAAAAACGAATATATTTATAAATAAATAATATTCAATACCTCTTTGATACACAATTTTTCATTATTTATTTATATACTTAAAATTATACAGAAAATTTTAAATATTAAATGAAATATCGTGAAATTTAATATCCTAACCAGGAGAATTTTTCCCCCAATGTGTGGAAAATCCTTTAGGCATTTTGCACTTAGCATTCCGCAGCCGCATTTGAGCCATGGGCGCTCTCGACATACCACCCTCTCGGTGGGCCACTTGGGGGCGTGTCCCTCCAAGGGGAGGCTTATATAATTTTAAAGCCTGGCTGCAACATTGCAGCCTAGGCTAGGAGCAACGTGCAGCATGCAACGTGCAACGTGCCACTCGCAACAAGCAAATGTCGTGTCACTCGCACTGCTTTAAATGCACATCGCATTATGTTATGTAAAATATATATAAGTATATACATTTTGCGAGCACAATAATGAAACAAATTTAAGTGCAGATTCCCTCGAGAGGGAGTCGACCGACCGACCATAAAGAATTAAATTTATGCGGTTAAAGCAAATGCTTTGGCGAGATTTGAAATGAGAAGTGGAAAATGTTATTTCTTTTTTTTTTTTTGTGCTAAAATAAATGTTTATGGCAGTCTGGCAGACTCTGGAGAATAAATGTGTTGGCAGATAAACGAATCAGAGTGAGGGAAAGCATTATAACACAGGAAACTAAAGCGGGAAACCGAACATGGTAAAAACTTTATAAATAAATAATGCCTTATATGCTAAATGAATTGTTTAATTTGGTTTAAGAGTTTTAACACAAAGGAGACGAGTTGTTGAAGAACATACGTTAAAGGATATACATTTCTGCTTTAAAGATTTATTTAAATATTTACTAGGTTCCCTGATCCAAAGGCAAATAACATATATATAGGATAGCTGGCATTATACCCTCTTCAAAATGTATTTCAAATTGCAAAATCTTTTGCATATCACTCGAGGGTTTCTTCTTAATGAGTTCGCCCGCTTATCTGTGTATCTGTATCCCCCAAATCAGATATTCTGAAAACATTTCCAACAATTTTAGCCATTTACTACCATCCCAACCTGGAGCGTTTCCAGCAAAAGTTTAAGAACCTTTTGGCCAAAAATTTGTAGACTCTGCCTTTTGGGTTGGGCCCTCTTCGGTCGCTTTTGTTAAAAGTTTTATCTAATTCCTTGGCCAGAATGCCGTGTTTACGTCCTGTGTCCTGTCATTCCCGTGTCCTTCAACTTTTGCCAGGCTCCCTGGCTCCCTGGCTCCCGTTTCCCGACTCTCGGCTCCAGAGGGGCTAGCTGTTTCTTCTGACTCGGCTCCTGTTCCTGCTGCTGCCAGCTCCCTGATGTTGATAAATTTCACGCCCTGGAGGAGACGACGCAGCCAGGGAATGCTCTCGAGCTCAAATTACTTTGACTGCAGTCAGTGGAGAAATGGAGAAGTGGAACGGGATCAGGAGCGGGAGCCGCCCGGCAATGATTGAATGAAAGGCTAAAAAAGGATTTTAAGGAGAGAGCAGAGTGTGTGTGAGTGTACTGTATATCCTGCTGGCTACATATGTACATGCCTCCTCCACGCCCCACTCTTATTCGCTCTCTGTATACAGTATATATATAGTATATATTCCCAGCTAAATATACACAGAAATAACCTCAAACAAGGACGTTCGGTGAGAAACTTTTGCCAGGACAAAAGACGGGGCGACTTGCGGCGACGGGAAAACACTTACTGGGTCCAGTCGAGGATACACTGTAAGGGAAAATTGGGACTCTATATAAAATTAAGTGAAGTGAAGGAATTTAGTAGGAGTTTACATTTTCCAAATATTTAAACTATTAACTTAAACAGATTAATCAGAAATTATGAAAAGTAAGGCAAAAATTAAACTGATTAATCAAAAATTGTGAAAACTATAAAACCAAAGAAATATTATAAATTATTTTTGGTTTATTTAGAAAATTAAAAGACTGAAATAGATTTTATTGTATATATTACTATGTGGTTTGACTGAAAGGAAAGCGGGCTCTATGAATTTTCTGTATCTCAAAGAAAACTTGAGTAGAATATTTAAAGTTATTAATAATAGTTATTACCTATTGCTCCATCTTTTAATAAACACAATTTCCCTCCTATTAATAATGTGCCAAAAGTGTGATTAAGTTTTCCCCTTAACTAGTCTAATAATAATATCCATTAAGAGCCATCAACTCTCATTGTTATTTTGTTTTCTGTGCATGGAGCGAGCATTTAGCCATTTACAGCGACCGCTTCTTGGTCTGCTTCTGCTTCTTCTTGGCCATGTATTACATAAGCGGGCCAAAACACACACTCGCACACTCGCACACACTCATAACATGGCAGTAATGCAATTTACAGACGCCCAAAAATGTCCGCCCACCTTTTGGTTCAATGGGTGGTTATCTGGGCGCTCCGGCGTTACTTGGCCTGCCACATCCCTCGGTTCCTGGGGGCGCAACAAATGTTGCCCAGTAAATGTGTTGTTGCTCTTGTTTTGGTTGCTGTTGTTGGCCCTGCAATACCCTGAACTGGGCGCACTTTTAGCTGAATTGATTTTTCCAATGGCCTCAACTGCGCATGCCGGGCAATATATGCTGTAGTTCCTCTCTCTCTGCGGCACCCTCTGCGGCACCCTCTGCGGATTGCATTTCACCCAAACCCGAATCCAGAAACACACCTAGATACTATGGTGTTACATACAGTGGTCGCTGGCATGCACTGCATTTTTCAGATATTTAGAGCTGCCAGAGAAAGCTTTGTAGATTTTAAATCAATTGAAAATGATGTCTAAAAGTAGGCTATGTTTGCTTAGGTCTTAAATTTAGAGGTTTGTGTTGGTTAACATAATACTATTCCACATTTTTTTAAACACTTGTTGCCTAGTTCTTTGGAAAAATATAGAAAAACTTCCTAGTCTCTTTCATTTTTTCGAAATTTGGTAGTTTCTGCTGATTTAAGATCGTTATTATTAAAATCTACATCATTACGACTTCATGGAATTAATTTTAATAAATATATACACACAAAATAGGTTTAAAATACGAAATCCTGTAATTTAAATATAGTTCTTAGTGCTGTGAAGCATTTTTGTAAGCGTAAAAGTATCTTTTTTCCAGGGAAACCAGTTAATTACAATTACTGGTCATAAAAATAGGTGTTTTTTAATCATAGATTTTATAGAATTTTGTAAATCAATCTTTTCCTAAATCTTACATGTCAGCCATATTAACCTCCTAAATTTGTAATATAACAAATTAATTAAGATTTGTTATGGTCCAGGAAAGTCTTTTAAAGAAACTAAAGTCTTTTAAAATCTTAAAATTATCCTTTTAAATTTAAAAGTAAAGAAAATGTAAAGTAATGACTCCCTGCAGCAGGGGTGCCCACTGTGCAGCGCCTAAGTGCCACCCGCTGGTGCTTCAAGGAGAGATGGTGGATGCCACTTGGTCTGCCATGTCCTCTGCTGCAGTCGCTGCCTCTGCTCTGCCCGTCGAAAGCTGTGACCTGAGCAGAGAGCTGCCGACTGCAGCAGCTCATCCATATACATATATACATACATACCTTCCGATTCAGATCCAGATCCGGGCTATATACACAGCACAAGTATACACACACATATATGGTGAATTGCTGGCTGGCTGCGTTGTTCTATATGGCCATATTTTAAGTGCTGCTGCTGTGCTTAAAGCGCTTAATGCGGCTTTAAAAAATCTTGCTTCCAGGAGCAGAAGCAGCAGTAACAGCAGCAGCAGCAGGAGGAGCAGCAGCGGCTCCGTGATCCTTGGAAAGGGCGGGGATCTGACTAAACTAGGATATGGCTTCAATTCATCAAATTGGGCATTATACGGGGGCTGGCGCTGTCGAGAAATTGCCATTACCTTTACTACAGCTATTGTCTATGGAGTTCTGGCATTATGAGATAACAATGAGGTTTTGGATTACGTACGGGTTTCAGAACATGAATTTAATTTAAATTTATTCTGGTTGTGAGAGGGGTTTTAAATGGAAACTGTGTGGTTTGGGTTTACAAAAGGTTTTAAATGTGCAATATATATTTTAGGAACATGTTATTTGAATAGGGAATGTGAGCTCAATAAATGTTATAAAACTCAGGGATATATACGACAAATGATTTGTTTTTTATCTTTAAGATACTTATAAAGCTGTTACTTCTCTCTTTAGAAAGTAACACACATTCTTTATACAAAGTATTTTATATTATTATAGTGAACAAAATCTAAATAGCTTAGGAAAATTCCCCAGCAAAATAGATTTAATCCCGAAAAAACAGTTGCAGTTTGATATCCGGCCGATAATTCTGTGGCTAAACAACCCTCTGGGTATTATTTCCGCCGCTTTATTTGCTATTCCCTATGACATCCCTCGATCCCAGATCACAGTTCCCAAAAGGGGCGGAATAGGGGACGAGGTCGCTGCTTATCTACAGAGCAGAGATTAGCACACATCAAATACCATACGATCCGATCGGATCGATCGTCGCGACGCATCTTATATATATATATATATAGAAGAATTATTCGTTCTCGCCTCTGAGGTTGTACTAGAATTTCTTCGTTGTGCCATTGAACGCGTTCGTAAGCCTCAATTGTAAGACAATCTGTGGGAAACCTTCTCCGAAACAGCTATTCCGATGAACTCATATAACTTATAATAATATTATTTATAGCTGTATTTTATTTTAAGTACAGTGATTCCAAAGGAATTCGAGGTACTTGCATTTTAGGGAATTTCCTTGCTATACCCTTGTAACGTTCAGAAGCATGAAAACCAGTGAAAGAATCATTTCCGACCCTATAAATCATATATATTCTTGATCAGCATCGACAGCAGAATCGATCTAGCCATGTCCGGTTAAAAATAAATTTTTTGAAAATTTTTCCATTTTTTCAAAAAAAGATAAGGGGTTACATCATTAAAATTGTCAAAAATTGATAAAAATTTAAATTTTTTAAAACGTTTTATTTGGTATGCAGATTTATTAACCTAATAAAAACTAACATAAAAATGGTTTCCAAATTAAAATTAATGCATTTTTGGCTTAGCTATGAGTTTTTTAAATTTCGGTTTTCCCAAAAAAATATCTATACTAATCGACTAAAAGAACGGTATTATAATTTTAGTCAGAAACATAAAAGGTAGTGAAGGAGTCGTTTCCGACCCTATAAATCATATATATTCTTGATCAGCATCTACAGCAGAATCGATCTAGCCATCTCCGGTTAAAAAATAATTTTTCGAAAATTTTTCCATTTTTTCAAAAAAAGATAAGGGGTTACATCATTAAAATTGTCAGAAATTGATAAAAATTTTAATTTTTTGAAACGTTATATTTAGTATGCAGATTTGTTAACCTAACAAAAACTAACATAGAAAATCTTTCCAAATTAAAATTAATACATTTTTGGCTTAGCTATGAGTTTTTAAAATTTTGGTATATTCAAAAAATTTTCAATAAATATAGACAAAAATCGATTAAAGACAAAAATTGTAATTTTTTAATTTAAATTGAGTATGCAGATTTATTAACCTAATAAAAACTAACAGGCATGCTTTCCGACTTAAAATTTACGCTGTTTTGGCTTAGCTATGAGTTTTTTTAAATTTTGGTATGTCTAAAAAATTGTCAATAAATATAGATAAAATGACTCCAAGAATGGTATTATGATATCAGTCAGAAGCATGAAAAGTAGTGAAGGAGTCATTTCCGACCCCATAAATCATATATATTCTTGATCAGCATCGACAGCAGAATCGATCTAGCCATGTCCGGTTAAAAAATAAATTTTTGAAATTTTTTCCATTTTTTCAAAAAAAGATAAGGGGTTACATCATTAAAATTGTCAAAAATTGATAAAAATTTAAATTTTTTAAAACGTTTTATTTGGTATGCAGATTTGTTAACCTAATAAAAACGAACATAAAAATGGTTTCCAAATTAAAATTAATGCATTTTTGACTTAGCTATGAGTTTTTGAAATTTTGGTATGTTCAAAAAATGGTTAATAAATATAGATAAAAATCGACTCAAAGACAAAAATGGTAATTTTTTAATCTAAATTGAGTATGCAGATTTATTAATCTAATAAAAACTAACATAGGCCTGCTTACCGAATTAAAATTAACGCTTTTTTGGCTTAGCTATGAGTTTTTTTAAATTTTGGTATGTCTAAAAAATTGTCAATAAATATAGATAAAATGACTCCAAGAAAGGTATTATAATATCAGTCAGAAGCATAAAAAGTAGTGAAGGAGTCATTTCCCACCCTATAAATCATATATATTCTTGATCAGCATCGACAGCAGAATCGATCTAGCCATTTCCGATTAAAAAATAATTTTTCGAAAAATTTTCCATTTTTTGAAAAAAAGATAAGGGGTTACATCATTAAAATTGTCAAAAATTCGAAAAAATCATATATTTTTAAAATTAAAAATTTATAATGCAGTTTTGTTACCCTAAGAAAAACTAGCACAGAAACGCTTTCCGAATTGAAATTAATGCATTTTTGGCTTAGTTTGGCTAGATCGAAAATGGTAGGGTATTCGAACTCGGCTTTTCGAACTTGAATTTCTCGTTTTAATCTAAAATACAAACAAAAATATATTGTTTCAGTCATTAAGTCACTGTTTTTATTCTACTTAAATATATGTTAAAATATAAATAAATAAAACGTAATACATTTGGAATCCAAGCTAAAATACGCAATGGCCTCAACAATGGACACACACAAAGGCCTAAACATTTAGCAAAGGTCGCGCCTGCCTTTCTTTCCCTCGGGAAACGTCGAAATAGAAATATATTGTGAATATAAACATATATATGTATATTATATATATAAGCAAATATATGTCGGGCTCAACTGAACCCTTGTTTCTCGAGCCTTTTGCGCGTTAATTTATCCAGGGGTTGCTTTCTGCGTCTTTAATGGCATTGTATTGTTTTTTTCTTTTCGGGCCTGGAACTCGAGGAACTCAGGTAGAACTTCTACCTATTTCTACCTGGTTCCGCTTCCCATATCCATCCCGCTCGCACTCACAGGAGCCAGGTGAAAACAACACACGGCTGTGTGTGTGTGTGTGTGTTGTGACCCATAAGGAAATCGTATAAACTACATAAACTATAGTTTCCATCGAAACAGTCGAACTGGAAATGTATTAGGAATTACATCTTGCTCAGGATTACTTAATATATTTTTAGAAATTTAATAAATTATGTTAGTTTGGTATGTAAAATACTGGAAATTCGGTTAATATTTATATTGTTTTTAAATCAATGAAACTAATAGGTCTGTAATATAAATTTAATGAATAAATCAAAATTGGAATGGTATAAAAATTAGGACAGAACAATTATTTAATTATATTAACACGTGTGTTTATTCTCAAACAGAAAACAATTCTTAAAATAATATCATTATTTTAAGATTGCTCAAGGCTATTATATTTATTGTATGCTAATAAGAATTTAAAAATTCAAAACATTTAAAAAGGGAATGCTAAATAAATAATTAATTCATTTTAAAAACTTCTCAAACCGAAACTTAACAAAATAATACTTATATTTTCGCGTAAGAAGTCTCCAAATTACTGCACAATCCTTTCATCAAATTATCATAAAAAATATAACATTTATATAACAACAATTTAAACAAAACGGACTAAAACTAAAAAAAAATTAAACGACATCTCAAAAACAGTTCAAAATATAATTTTACGCGAAGTCTACATGCCACTCTACGCAGCATACGTACCCAGCTTACGTCATGGCGCCACAACATACGTCATATGGTCCACATTACGTTACTTGAGGCGCAGACAGTCTGGCAGCGCTGCACACGAATATCGGCACAAAGCGAAATCGGTGGCCGAAACAAGCGGAAGGCAGACGACGGAATAAAATAAAGAGCAAAACGCGACGACAAAGAACGTGAACGAGCCGTGCAAAAACGAAAAGAGAAATACGAATTTAATACCTAATACGCGAAGACCAAACCGGTTGTTGGCTTTCTTGAATAAAGCAACAAAAGCAAAAGAACGTGGCTCTCCCGGTCCCGGCTTTTTCTGCCTCTGTGTTTGTGTCCCATGTTTTCGTGTGTGTGTGCGTTTGTCTTGGGTCTGTTTATGTGTGAGTGAGTTTATTTATCTGTGCGTGTGTGTTGCCGCGTAAACAGACGCAGGCCAGCGAAAATAAGAAGAAGAAGACGAAGAAATCGGCGGATTGGGTCGCAGCACGTCGTTTCCATTTGGCGCCCGTTTATATTTATTTAGCCGGGTGAAATTTTGTTCTACAGCTCCGCGAAATCGGAAGTAGCTCCGCGGCAATACAATATATATTTATTCGGGTTAAATATCCCCGATGAGACGTGCAATTAAGAGGGCGCCCTCCTCAGGGTCTGTGAAAACAACAGACCGAAGCCGCCGTCGAAACGATCGCGAAAAGTTCAAAACGACTTCGATTTTCCTAGCGAAAACCGAGAAATAATATTATGCGGAGGTGGGTTATGTATCCTGGTGTAGAGAGTGTGTGCGATAACAGAGGAAAAGCTGTGAAAAATGGTGCAGAAAATTCTCAAACTCCACTACGAAGCAAAACAAAAATTGCCCAAATAACGGTGATTGTTTGCAGTGATGGCAACCCTATAAATATATCACAAAACATAAAACAATATACTTGTTATTAAAAAATATAAATTACTCTTTAAAGAATAGAGTGATGTAATCTAAATCTTAAAATGAAATTACGTAATAATTATACGTACATATATCTTATTGACTTAGGAATGACTTCATACTTTTAACTTAGTTTTTATAGATTAGATTTAAGATTTATTATTAACTAATATTTTATAGCATTCTTAAGTATATATAAGCAATAACTGACCTATTTCTTTCGTTCCGATTCCAGGTCTACAGAGGAACCACCGACAAACAGCTACGAAAGGAACTACTACGACCGCACCAGCAGCCGCTTAGTCAGTCAGTACCAGACGGGCAACTCCGCCTCCTTGTCCACATCCAATTCCAACACCAACTCGAGTCCATCGTCAGCATCCGCTTCCGCGTCCCTAGCAGCAGCAGCAGCATCCGCATCGGCGGCAGCAGCAGGAGGAGGATCCTCTGAGAGATCGCGTAATAGAGATCGCCTGTACAGGAATGGTTCTGCCAGCGGTCATAGCGGCGGCGGCGGTATCAACAGCGGCAACAGCAGCAGCAGCAACACGACGACGACGACAGCAGCCACAGCTGGAGCTGGAGGATCTGGATCGGGGGGCGTTGGAGCTGGAGCTGGAGCACCGCAGGCGCTAGGCGACCGGAGCAGCAGCCACAATATCCACCAGAATCAGCAGAGCGCGCGGGTGGCACCACCACAGTCATGGTACGAAGCCGCCGCTGCTGCAACGACGACGACGACGGCCCAATTGAAAAGTCCTGGTGGCAGTGGCAATGCCGGCGCCTCGGCAGCCGGTGGCTTTGCAATGATGAGCAACAATCACCAGCAGCACCCGCATCCGCACCTTCAGAATCCTCAACACCCGCACTACAGCAGCAGCAGCAGTCCAGCGGCCGGAGGAGGAGGAACCTGCCCATCTCCCGCTCAAGGACAGACACAGATCCAGTCGCAATCGCAATCGCAGACCACGGCCGTGCATCGAAGTGTGGCGTATGCGGGAAGTGCTGCGGATGACTCCACGCGTAAGATGCTCCTGCACAGCAGCAAACTCAATAAGCTACTCAAGGGAGCGAGTGTGGGATCGGGATCAGCGGCAGGAGCACGCTCTGGTTCGGAATCGCCAGGAGGAGCGGCGGCAGCTGGAGGAGGAGGCGGTGCAGCAGCAGCTACTCCAATGACGACGACAAGTACAATCACAAACAATAGTTTTAGTAGTAATAGTTTAAATAATACAATAAACACGGCAACGCCCACGATGCCAACGATAGCATCTGGTGCTGCTGCAGCTACTGGAGCAACTGGAGCAGGATCGATGGGATCGACAGGGGCAGCAGCCAGCGGTGACATTCTAAATGTGGCCGCTGCATTGGCCGCTGCCGCTGCTGCTGCCTCCGCCTCTGCCTCCGTAGACAATGGATTGCCCTCGTCGCATCCGATTCGGACGCGACACCACCTGCACGGACGCAGCACCACCTCCTCCAGTCGTTCGCACTCGCGCTCGCCGAGCAGCTACAGCAGTTCGCACAGCTCCTCGTCCTCCTCGCACTCCTCGTCCCACTCGCACGCGTCCAGCCCCGTCCAATCCACGGGCAATTGTGCGATGATGATGGCAGAGGGTCGCGGTGGACGCAGCCTGCAGTCTGTAGCAGTGACGAGTGAGTATCTTTTTTTCGATGCGATCTATCCACAATTTAAATTAATTTCCCATTATCTTCCTCCTGCAGGCAACTCTTCAAATCCCAGTGGCAATGCTGGCACCGCCAGCAGTAGCACAGGCGGCGGTGGCGGTTGCGGCTCCAGTTCATCGTCCAGCAGCAGCAGCAGCTCGAGCGGCTCCTCCTCCTGCTTGACAGCCAATCCCGTGGTGCATTCCGAAGACAACCGGCCGCTGGCGATACGTGTCCGCAATCTGCCCGCCCGTTCCTCGGACACATCCCTCAAGGATGGTCTCTTCCATGAGTACAAAAAGCACGGCAAGGTGACGTGGGTCAAGGTGGTCGGGCAGAACTCTGAGCGCTACGCTCTGGTCTGCTTCAAGAAGCCAGATGACGTCGAGAAGGCCCTGGAGGTGTCGCACGACAAGCACTTCTTTGGCTGCAAGATCGAAGTGGAGCCGTACCAGGGTTACGATGTCGAGGATAACGAGTTCCGGCCGTACGAAGCGGAGCTGGATGAATATCATCCGAAATCGACGCGTACGCTGTTCATTGGCAACCTGGAGAAGGACATAACCGCCGGCGAACTGCGAGGACACTTTGAGGGCTTCGGCGAGATCATCGAGATCGACATCAAGAAGCAGGGCCTGAACGCCTACGCCTTCTGTCAGTATTCGGACATTGTCTCCGTGGTAAAGGCAATGCGTAAAATGGACGGCGAGCATCTGGGCAGCAACCGGATCAAGCTCGGCTTCGGCAAGTCCATGCCCACCAACTGTGTGTGGATCGATGGTGTCGGCGAGAAGGTGTCCGAGTCGTTTCTGCAATCCCAATTCACGCGCTTTGGCACTGTCACCAAGGTCAGCATCGATCGAAACAGACAGTTGGCCTTGGTACTGTACGATCAGGTGCAGAATGCCCAGGCAGCGGTGAAGGATATGCGCGGCACGATCATGCGTGGCAGGAAGCTGCAAGTGGACTTTGCCTCGAGGGAGTGCCAGGATGCCTTCTACGATAAGCAGGAGAAGCAGCAACAGCAGCAGCAACAGAGTGCGGGTAAGTTGAGGCTTTACCAGGAGGTCATTTATTATTGTTATTATTTACTCATCAATGTTCTTCCCTGACAGGTTCTTCCTCGCGCTTTGGTCGCTACGAATCGTCCTCCTCCTCATCGCAGTCTCGATCGCGGGCGTCATCCTTTAGCCGGCACCAGAACAACTCCAACGATGGCTGCTCACCGAGCAACACTCCGGGTGGACCCAGCAGTGGAAGCAGCAGTGCAACCAACCAAAGCAACATCGGCGGTAGCAGCACCTCCAATAGCAGTACCTCTGCCAGCAGTGCGATGCCAGCTCCGAGCTTGGCATCCGCTGTTGTGAGCGGAGCTTCAGGAGTAGCATTGCCCTCGGCAACGGCGCTGCCGTCGGTGGTTGGTTCCTCCTCGGCCAGTTCGATGCCGGCTGCTCTGGCGCAACGGATGCGAATGGCCAGAAATGCGCGGCATACCATCGACTTTGACTTCAACGATGTGGGCGGAGCTCGAGCTCGGTTTCGCAACTCCGAGGAGTACAACAGCAGTGCTGGCAATCCATCGCAGGATGAGGAGATCCGCTCCGATTCGCCAGTGATCGCTCGCTTGGGTCCGGCTGTCAATAGTTTGAGTGGAGATGCGCTCGATGTGACAGCGGCTGGAGGAGCGGGATCCCTTAGCCGAAGGCGTTGCGTGAAGACAACCAAAGATTTGCACTCGGTGCACAATCAACGTTTCCATTTGCCAGAACAACTCGAGGAATGCCCGTCCAGTGGTGATGAGGGCGTGGTCAGCCCGCGTAAGCGCATCAAAATGGATTACCACCATCTCCACCATCATTCCAATGCCAGCGGGGAGTCCTCCGCTGGCGGCGAGCACGGCATCATCGGCAAGCCCAGTTCCCTCTCCCTGTCCTCCTCCTCCAACTGTGATGTGATACACGATCCCCTCAACCGCAAGAGCGAGATCCGGCGGGTCTCTGAGACGATGGCGACGCCGACGACGACGAGTGGCTCGCCTGGCATGAAGTTCCCCGGCCATCAACCACTTACCGGCGGTCCGCCCTCCATGATGCTGAGCTGCCGCCGTCCCTCGATTGATGTGGGAGCTCTGACGGCGCTCTCAAGCTCATCGGCCTTTCGGCACGGTCTCGTGGGTGCCAGCAGCATGGATCAGCAGCACCATCTAATGAACGCCTCGCTGGCGGCGAAGCGGAGACGTGTGACCACCACGATGCAGCAGCCCAGCAGCAGCACGTCGGCAACATCGTCATCTACCGGCAGTAACTCGGTTGGCGGCGGATCTGGCCTGGTTGGAATAGGCAGTCTTACGGCCACGGATGACTTTCACCATCATGCCTCCCGGGGCAGGGGCCACCAGCTACATTCCCATCACTCGCACGAGGCCAGTGGAGGCGAGAGTGCCGATGGATCTCGTCCTGGGACGCCGCTGTGCGATGAGCGACCCGAAGTGTTGCCCACAGAACCGCGCCGCCTGCCGCCTCCGAGAGAGAGGGCGCGCGAACGAGTGCGCGAGGTGATGTGGCTGCCCCTGCCCAAGTTCGGAGTGGTCTTCTTCCAACAGCAGCAGTCCCGCGGCAGTGGCAGTGGAAGCAATTACCAGCAGCAGCAGCAACAAGGCTCCTCCAGCGGAGGATTGAGCGGACTGGGAGCGTCTGCGTCCTCTGCCGCTGCGTGCTCCCTCAGCAACTCTAGTCTAAACGCCAGCCAGGGCGTGGGCTCCGGCTCGGGATCTGCATTCCTGCCCAGCCCCTCGCTCCAGCGCTATTGGCGTTCGTCCTCCTCCTCCTCCTCCTCGCACCACCAGCACCATCATCACCAGCATCACCATCACCACCAGCAACAGCAGCAGCAGCAGTCGTTACAACAGCAGCAAGGATCATCCTCCAACTCGGGCCTGATGGCCAGTCCGGCGCGTCCGCGCTCGCTCAGCTCCAACTCGAGTGATTCGGATGTGCCGCAGGGCCACAATGCCGGCGGAAGTCCCTCGCTGGACGAACGACTGCGCAACTTTGAGGAGAACTACGAGCGATGGTCGGGCGGAGGCAGCAGCAGCAGGGAGCACGGCCACTCTGGTCACACACCCTCCAGCGCTTCCACGCCCTCCTGGCAGCTGTCCATGCACATGAATCTGGGCGGAGGCAGCGGTGCATTGAACTCGCACCAAACGAGCTCATCGGGCTCGGGCTCTGGGTCCGGCAACAGCAACAGCTCCAGCGGCACAGCGTCCAGCACCACCAGCAATTCCCGTCACAAATTTCTGGATATTGACGAGCTGCAACCCTCGGATATTGTGAAATCAGTGCTGGCCAAGAAGAGTATCTTCGACGATGACTTTCAGCGGCTGAAGAAGAACCAGTGGTACGATCCCGCCAGTTCGGACTTTGCCTTGGGCTCGAGTTCTTCCGCCAATCTGCTCGTAGGATCTTCGCTGGGATCGGGTGTGTCGCGAGGCCTTTGCAGCGGGAACACCTCCCCGGCATTGCCCAATCTGGCGGCCACCAAAACGACGCCCATTATCGGGAACTGCAGCAGCAGCAGCAGTGGAGGATTGGCTGTCAACTCTTCGGCGGGCAGTAAGACTGGAGGATTGCTTCAGAGACTGAGCAGCTTGTCGCCGATGAACTCGCCGCAGGCTTCGATGTCGCCCTACAACAGCCCGTCACCGTCACCCTCGGTGGGTGGAGCGGCTGCAGCTTCAGCTGCCTCTGCCCTGGCACAGCTAGCCAAGCCCACAACAACGATGGCGGGAGCAGCAGCGGCAGCGAGTACGGGAAGCAATGCCACCTCATCCGCCTCGCCGTCGTCGGGTCCCACCAAGGGTCTGCAATACCCGTTTCCCAGTCACCCGCCATTGCCCAACACAGCTGCGCCACCGCCAGCCGTGCAGCCAGCGCCACCACCTCCACCGGAGATGGGAAAGCAGCAGCAGACGTCATCCAGACAGGCAGCAACTTGTTCTGGCAGCAATCTGACCAAGAGTTTGAGCGTGCCCGAAGCTCCACTACCGCAGTCGCCGGCTAGAGTGCAGCTCCAGAAGTCGGCTTCAGTGCCAGGGAGCACCAACGTTGGCACTGTGCCCAGCAGCGGCAGCGCATCAGTAACCACCTCCGCATCTGCAACCACATCATCTTCATCTTCGTCCAACGGTAACAGTTCCTCAGCAGCCGCATCAGCAGCCACACATGTACAAAAGCCACCGACGCAGCCGCAGAACTCCACAGAGGAGGAGCAGCCAAAGAAGAGCGCTGCAGCCAGTCAACCCTCAAGTTCCAGTTCCAAGAAGAGCAGCAGCAGCAGCCAGGAGAAGTCCCATGGCAAACACAACAATCGTTCGGATGGCGGCGACAAGAAGAACAAAAACAAGTCCGACAAGAGCTCATCGTCCTCCTCCGACAAGCGCAAGAACTCGGCCACCTCCCAGTCCTCCAAGTCGGCCACTCCCCGCATAGAAGATGACTCCACCGACCAAGAAGATTCGACGGAGAAGGCGGAGAAAGAGCGCGAGAAGAAGGAGCGCCAGGAAAAGGAGAAGCGCGAGAAGGAGCTTCGCAAGCAGCACGAACGCGAGGAGAAAGAGCGCTGCAAGGCTGCCCAAGAGGAGAAGGAGCGGGAAGAGCGCAAGGCCAAAGAGGAGAAAGAGCGCGAACGGGAAAAGGAGCGTGAGCGTGAGAGGAAGGCACTGGAAGAGAGACAAGAGAAGGAACGCGAGGAGCGAGAGCTGCGCGAAAAGGAGCAAAGGGAAAAGGAAATCCGAGAGAAAGAGCAGCGTGAAAAGGAGCTGCGAGAAAAGGAGTTGCGGGAGAAGGAGCAACGGGAAAGGGAGCTAAGAGAGAAGGAACAACGCGAAAAGGAGCAGCGGGAGAAAGAGCAAAGGGAAAAGGAACTGCTCCGAGAGAAGGAGCAAAGGGAGCGAGAGCAGCGCGAGAAGGAACAATCACGTCGCGCCCAGGAGACCGAGCAAGAAGCTCGGCTGGCACGCATGCGCGAGCTCTCCTCATACCACAAAAGCAAATCGGATGCCACCTCCGAGGCCACCAGCTTCTATTCCCACAACAACACCGTCCCGCCTTCAACCGCCTCCTCCGGCGACTGTCAGCACAACAAGGAGAATGCCGTGGATGCCACTGCTCCGGCTACTCCTGCCAGTGCTACTCCCTTAACGCCATCCGACAACCCCGCCAAGGATCGCTCGCGCAAGTCCTCCAGGAATTCACCAGTGCGCCTTCACAAGCGACGCCTCAGTTCGCAGGATAGCAACCACAGTGGTGGCGCCGGCGGAGGTCCCAGTCATCAGAATCATCACGAGGATTATGTGAAGCGCATTCGCATGGAGAACTCGCAGAATGCTTCAATTCCGAATAGTAACCAAAGGCTGAACGATCGTCGCGACTCCAAGGAACACAAGAGTACGAGCTCCAAGGAAGAGAAAACGGCCAACAGCTCACAGCACAACTCCAAGTCGCACGGCAGCGGAGGCAGTTCATCGTCCTCGTCCAAGCATCATCGCCGGGACAAGCACCACCAGAAGAGCAGCGTCAGTTCCCTCGAAACTAATCCCTCCATGGAGACCCTAGATCCCTCTGCCCAGGCCAAGCAGCACTTGAATACCAGTGAAGAGGAGCAGCCCAAAAGGGAGAAGGAGCCGCGGGAGAGGGAGCACTCTAGTACCCACCATCACGGCGGCAGCAGCTCATCCTCCAGGCACAAGAGCAAGCGGGATCACCATCACCATCGCGAGAAAAAGCGACACTCGGTGGCGGAATCTACCAACACGGACGAAGAGCAGCATCCTGCGCACGCGCAGCAGCAACAGCAGCAGCATAATCCACACAGGAGAATCTCGGCGGCTGGCAGTGGCTCAGCGGGCGAACTCAGCTCGGCGGCAACCAACACTTCGAGCGGGAAGCCCCACCACCATCATCATCACAGGCGAAGTGTGGAGAGGAAGTCGTCGCGAGGATCGGACGAGGGTCACCACTCGTCGTCCAAGTCGCTCCGCAACAAGCTAATGATGCTGAGCTCAGCGGACTCTGACGACACCGACGACGCCTCCAAGAAGCACTCGATCTTCGACATTCCCGACGATTGCCCCAACGTTTCGATGTACGATAAGGTCAAGGCTCGGAGCTGCAAGAACATGCAACGCCAGGCCGAGGAGAAGAAGATCAAGGCCAAATTCTCGCAGCTGAAGCAGTCGCGGGCCAAGAAGAAGCGATCCACCAGCTACGACGGTGACTCGGACACCGAGTTCGAGGATCGGCACCATCGCAACAGTGGCAGCAGCAGCTTCCATGGTCGCTATCCTGGTCTATCGAGCAGCGATGATGATGACGACGACGACGAGAGACGCCAGCCTCGGCGAATCTTCTCCGACTCGGATGCCGACCAAGAGGGTGACCAGGACCATCAGCAGCAGCAGCAACAGCAGCAGCAGGATGCGGGCTCAATGCCAGATGCAAACCTTGTGCGACAGATGCAACAGAACCTGCGAAGATTATGCGATGGGGACGACGAGAGCTCAGAGGATGAGATTAGAAGGAATGTGCTGAAGCACAGCCACCTCGGAAAACGCAACTCGCACTCCACCCGCATAGCCTCCGATTCGGAGTCACAGTCCCAGCCCGCTCCCGATCTGATGATCAAGCAAGAACCTTCGCCGGCAGTGGCAGCAGCAGTTCCGGCTCCTGTTCCCCAGGAGATCAAGCAAGAGCAACTGTCGGACAGCGAACAGAAGTTCAAGTCCCGCCACGATTCCAACTCATCGATGGAAGAGCGCAAGCTCAAAACCGAGCGAGAGATCAAGAAGGAGTTTGGAGACTTCTACAACTCCTCCGCAGGTGGCTACGCCTACTCCGACTCGGGAAAGCTCAGCAAGGACTATTCGCCGGAGACGCGAAAGAAGCACAAGAAGAGCAAGAAGCGTCTCAAGTCTTCGTCCACTGTGGAGACATCGCCTCTTATGGTCACAGCGCCGTCAACGCCCTCCATCTTCGATATGCATTCCACCTCCGCCGTCGGCGAGTTCAAGCCCAAGTTGGATAGTTTTGACGATCTCAAAACGGAGACTGCGGCAGCCCTGCCGCTGGACATCTCCGCCAGCGAAAGGCGAAAGCATAAGGAGCGAAAGGAGAAGAAGCGCGAAAAGCTGAGGAATCTCACAGAGACCAACAGCACTGCTGGCATCGTGACCACAATTACTACTCCCAATCCACCGAATGCCACCAATGAGGTGATCAGCTCAGAGAAACTCTCAAAGGAGGAGCGTCATCGGCTGAAAAAGTCGAAGAAATCCAAGAGTTTGGATACCTCCTCAACCAACAGACTTTACAACTCGGGTTCCGTGCTCCCAACGGCTTCGCCCATGCCCGCTACACCCACGTCGGCACCCTTGTTGCCGGCTCAGCCTACTTCGAAGCGGGGTGAAGACAAGATGGAGTTCATCTTTGGCATCATTTCCGACGAGGATGAGTCCCAGTTCACGGATGAGCAAGGCGAGAACAACAAGGACATGACCACACAGGCCACCTGTGTCTCCACCACGGGTCCCATTGTCTCGGCAGCTCTGCAAACCTACAAGCAGGAACCTGGCACACCCTGTAAGAATCTTGAGGCGAGCAACCAACTGCCCGTGCAGGAGGAGGAGCAGCCCCCACAGATGCAGCAGCAGCAGGAGAGGAGTCGCCAGACGACGGGAGGCAGCAGCTCGTCCTCGCATGCGGATAGGGAACGGCATCGCAAGGAGAAGCGCGAGAAGAAGCGTCGCGAGAAGTCGCAGCGAGAACAGCAGCAGCAGCAGCAAGCGCACCAGCTTCAGCAGCAGCAGCAGCAGCAGTCCTCGAAAATCCAAGATGCCAAGGTTGAGGATGACAACAGCGTGGACATGGACGAGGCAGGCCGTGCTCTAGAGGCACAGCTGATGAACGACTTTGACAGCAAGTTGATGCCCGAGGAGGAGGCCACGCCATCGACGGCCAACACGTACAGATCCGATATGGCGGATGTGTTCCGATTCTCCGACAACGAGGACAACAACTCGATGGACATGGTCAAGCAGGGGAGCAGCAGCAGCAAGGCGGAGCAACAGCAGCAGGAGCAGCACAAGAGTAAGGACAAGAAAAAGAAGAAGAAGCGATCCAAGGAGGAGAAGCAGCAGCATCGCCGCGAGTCCTTGCCCCTTGTGGCGCCACCTGCCCAGCCCAGTGTTCCAGCCTCCGCACCGCCCACTCCTGGCAAGCTCACGGTCAACGTGCAGGCCGCCAGCAAGCATGCCGAAGAGCAGATGGAAGCCAAGCGTCCATCGTCTCCGCCTCTGTGCAAACCATCGCCCAGCTTGCCTTGTCTGCTTGGCGATGATGACGACGAGGATGTGTTGCTGACCACGCCGAAGCTGCCGACGAAACCCACAACGCCCACGAGTCGGGCCAGTGACAACCTTACGACGCCGTCACGCGAGAAGCCACGCCTGATCAGTCCAATACCCAAGACACCCACAATCACCAACAGCAGCTCCATGCTCTCCACCCAATCCGCCGAGACTCCGGTGAGCACGGGTACGGGTGTGAGTTCCTCCTCTGCGCTGGCCACCACGCCCACGTCTTCGACAGCTGCAGCGGCGGTCAGTGCCACCGCTGGAGCGGAAACATCGCCCACGAGCAGTGCTGCAGGAGGTCAGGGTCAGAAGAAGAAGGAGATCTTCATACCGGGCTTTGATGGTCAGTTAGATGACAGGATCAGCGAATCGGCCGTGCAATCCATCTCGGCGGAGTTCAACTCGACGTCGTCGCTGATGGATAACATGGGAGATGAGCCCAAGATACCGGTGGCATCGCCACCGAGTGCGATTAAACCTCAGGATAAGATGGAGGAGAGCAAATCGCGGGTAACCATTTCCCAGGAGGAGACGGAGAGTGCCGTATCCGCTCTGTTGGGCGAAAGCTTTGGCACCTCCTCAACGGCAGACTACTCTTTGGATGGCATGGATGAGATGAACTCGGTAAGCGATGTGGAGACGCCAGCTCTAGTGGTCGCCGAGCCCGATGAAGAGGCTGCCCTGGCGGCCAAGGCCATCGAGGCGGCTGTGGAACCGGTAGCCTGCATTCTGGAAGAGCCTGAACTGGAGCCAGAACCTGAGCCCGAAGCCGAACCAGAACCCTCACCCGAGCCGGAGCCAGAGCGCGAGCCTGTGGCTGTTACAGGATCCTTGCTGGATCCCGAGGAGATCAACAAGGCGGTGCAGAGCCTGAGGCACGAGGACATGATGGACATCAAGGCGGACACGCCGCAGTCGGAGCGAGATCTGCAGATCGATACGGACACCGAAGAGAATCCCGACGAGGCGGATAGCAGTGGACCGAGTCTGAAGATTGACGAAACGGCCCAGAGCTCCTCCTCATCGCCCGAGAAGTCCATTGTTAGCGCCAGTAGCTCAGCCGCCCGTGAAGCACCTGCAAAGGAAACACTACCGGTGGTGGCCAAGCCCAAAGCAAGTCAGGAGACGGTGTCGGTGATTACCAAGCTGCCCTCCCTGGAGCCACAGGAGAAGCCGACAGCCACCTCTTCTCCGGCCAAGATAGAGCCACCCACCATCAGCAAACTGCAACAGCCTTTGGTGCAGCCCGTGCAGACGGTGTTACCAGCACCTCCTCATATTCAACCGTCTGGAAATCAACCACCAGTCATCAACCTGGATCTCTCCAATGTAATGAGCAACTGTTCCAACTCCAGTACAGTTTCCGCGACAGCCTCCGCCTCCGCTTCAGCTTCAATATCCTTTGGCAGTCCCACAACTACACCAAGTAGTCAGAATATCATGCCCCAGGCATCGACACCAAAGCAGCAGCAGCAGCAGCAGGCACCGACAACGCCATTGCGGACACAGTCTCTCATTATGCAACCACCAACAATATCCATACCAGAGCAAACTCCTCACTTTGTGGTTCCGCAGATGGTGTTGTCGCCGCACCAGCATCCACAGCAGCAGCCGGGAGCCTACATGGTTGGCATACGGGCCCCGTCGCCACACAGTCCCCTGCTGTCACCCGGTCGTCCGGCTGGTGGAGTCCAAAGTCGCGGTGTAGTTGGTCAACTAAGCCCCGTGGGACGTCCTGTGGTTAATCCACAGATGCCGCAGCAGCAACATGCACTGATGACCAGCCCTCAGGGCAGCATCAGTCCTCTGGCCAGTCCCACACCTCGAGTGGTGGCCACGAACAGCTCACCGACCACCAGCAAGCCGAACACCTACCAGCCCAGGAGCCAGCAACAGCAGCCCCAACAAATGCCCTCACCCAAGTCCGTGATAGAGCTGCAGACATCGCCACAGCTGATGCCCATTCCGCTGCAGAAGATGCCGCCGATGGCAGTGCCGCATCATCCGACGATCATCAGCAAGGTGGTCACGGTGCAGCCGCAGCAGGCCACCCAATCGCAGGTGGCCAGCTCTCCGCCTTTGGGCAGTCTGCCGCCGCATAAGACCCTGCACGTGAATGCCCAGCAGCAGCAGCAACACCACCAGGCGCAGCAGCAGCAGCATCACCAGGCTCAGCAGCAGCAGCAGCAGCACTCGCCGCAGATGATGGCCCAGAAGCAACACCAACAGCATGTGCAGCAGTATATGCATCAGCAGATGATGCAGCGACAGCAGCAACAGCACATGCATCAACAGCAGCAACAAATGCATGGTCAGCAGTCGCCTCAGATGACGCAACACCAGTTGCAGCAACAGCAACAACAGCACCACCAGGCTCAGCAGCAACACCAGCTAAACCAACAACATCAGGCGCAACAGCAACATCTGTCCCAGCAGCAACACCAGGCGCATCAGCAACTGAACCAGCAACACCAGGCCCAGCAGCAACATCAGGCCCAGCAGCAACACCAAGCCCAGCAACAGTTGAACCAGCAACATCAGGCGCAGCAGCAGCAATTGCACATCCAAAAGCTTCAGCAGCAGATTCATACTCCCCAGCAACAGCCATCGCCCCAGGGAGGAGCCACGCACTTGGCACCGCCGCCACCACAGATGTATGCGCAGCAACAACATCATGCGCAGCAACAGCATCCCCGTGGTGTGCCACCGCAGCAACAGCAACATATGCAACACAGTCCACCCTGCAAGCCGGTTACCCAAGGTCCTCCTCAGCCGGCGATCCTGACAAGAGTGAATCCACAGGCACAGCAGCTGCTGCAGCAGTCACCACACCATCCCCAGCAGCAGCAGCAGCAGCCTTCGCCGCATCCATCTCCTCTCAACGTTATCCAGAGTGCATCCAAGTTGATAGTGCAACAGCACATCGTAGCGCCACCACCGAGCCAAGTTGCTGCACCGCAGCCACCGATGCAAGTCGCAGCGAATGCTATTCACTATCCGCCGTCCAACCAGCCGAGCAAGGAGAGTCCTGGAGCTCCGTCTGTCCCGTTGGAACCACCATCCCCCATTGCTATGGCAGGCCAGCTCAAGACCTCGGAAAGCGTATCGGTTATCCGCACACCAACTCCCACGACAAGTTCGGCTGTAATCTCTCCCAAGACGGGGGCAGCCACTTCGCTGCTGACGGAGGAGAATGTGATCAAGATCTCGCAGCCCAAGCAGGATGAGCTCATCGAGCAGGACTCCAAGGAGGTGGACAGCGACTACTGGTCCGCCAAGGAGGTGCATATAGACACGGTGATCAAGAAACTGGATCCTCCGCTGGCCAACAAAGATGAGAAGCGGCCGTTGGAGATGCAACCAGGAGTTGCCCCTGTTCCAGTTCCAATTACCAATCCTCAACAACCCGTGGAGCTTCCACAGGAGACGCCACTACCAACTCCTCCCTCAGTGGTGAATGTGAATAGCTCGTCCAACGATCACGACACAGAGGATGAGACGGAGACCCGCCAACTGCCGCCTGTAAAGCCAGCCACGCCCACTGTGGGCAGACCGCCAGGAAGAGGCGGCACTGCAAAGCGCGGACGCCAGCCCAGAGGAGCAAAGAAGCTGGGAGGTATTCCCTTAAACCCCGTCGGTGCTGGAGTTCCAGGCGCCGACTCGGGTCTTGTGCTACAACCGGGCGACAATGGAGTGCAGACCAGGGGGCTGAGGAAGCCTGCCACTGCTCCGGTAACGCGAGGCAGGAAGGGACGCCCGCCGAGGAACCTGCTCCTGCAGCAACAGCAACTACAGCAGCAGCAGTTGGATCTGCAGCGGAAGGCCATGGATATGGCGGCAGCCTCTGCACCAGCAACACCTCAGCAAGCAGCGGCTCCAGTAGCAGCACCGATACCAACACCACCCACTCCTGTGCTCACAGCCGCCGAGAAGAAGGCCAGGAATCAGGCCTTGACGCAGGCTCAAGCACAAGCTCAGGCTCAGAACCCCGTTCCTGTTCCTGGTTCCAATCAAGACATCTACGAGTTCCACGAGGACGCTGGCGAAGAGCCCAAGGCAAAGGCTAACGCTGCTGCGGGACCACCCGCCGAGGATCAACGACCACGTCTCATCCTCACCATCAACAAGACGCAGCCGTCGGTCAAGAACAACAGCAGCGACATGGATCAGCCTCAGCAGCAGCAACAGCAGCCACCAGCACAGCCACAACAGGAGGTGGATCCGAATGCCGGCGACAACTCCGAGTCCAGCAACACGCGTAAGTCGCGACGCCTCCAGGAGAAGGAAGATCGCAGCACCGTGGACGACATCATCGAGGATGTGGTACGGAATACCAACACACCCACAGGAACAGGAGCCATGCAGCAGCAGCAGTTGCCGAAGGGAGCTCAGACTCCGCCGCGTCGCTCGGGCAGAAATGCTCAAGCCAAGAAGGCGGATGCAGTGCACACTACGGTAACCCCCAATGCAGTGGGTCGCCCGAGGCGCTCCAAGGACCGGAAGACCATTTGCGAACCGCCTCCAAGCATGATGATGGAGGACTCGATGGCATCTAACCCCAGCCCGGCTGCTTCCACCTCGAATCTGCTGCCGCCGCCGGCGCCTGAGCCAGTGTCAGCACCAGTGCAGCCCCATATGCCGCAGTTGGACAGCAAGGAAGTGGTAGAGCCCCCAGTTCTTCCTCCTCCTCCTGCTCCAGTTACCAATCCCAATCCAGCGCCCGTTGTCGTGCCTGTCTCCGTCTCCCATCCCGTTGCGCCGGTCATGCCTCCCGCGAAGCCTACGATGCCGCAGCATCCGAAGAAGAAGGCCATAGCAGCGGCCGAGATTGAGTCGTATCAGGCCATCAACAACTCATCCATACCCAGCGGCGGCCTGCCGATGCACCAGACAGCGGCCCCGGCTACACAGAAGATCACTGGCGGGGCAGCGGATGCGGTAAGCAAGGCTCTGGTGGATCCCGTCACGGGAGTAATAACCGCAGGAATGCCGCAGGGCAAGGAGGGCAATCTGCCGGCAGCGACAGCAGCGGCTCCCTCCAATGAGGCGCCGCCTACGACGCAGCAGCAACAGCAGCAACACCAACAGCAGCACCAACAGCATCTGCAGCAGCCACATCATCATCATCACCAACAGCAGCAGCCGCAGGCCCCGCAGCAGCAACAGCAGATCAGCGCCACAGTGATTGCTCCTCCGGCTACGACTCCCATTACAGCTCTCAGCAAATCCGTGCAACTTGAGGCAGCGGCAGCAGCAGCCTTGCTCAACAAGCCAGTGAGCGTGTTGATGAAGGGAAGCCCCAATCCGATTGTGATCCAACAGCAGCAGCCACCGCCACAACAAATAACGGCTCCATCAAAACAACCCATCATTTTACAGCAGAATCCCCTGCCAACCGTGCTGCAGCATGCCCAGCACAGCAATGTGCGACCGCCGCAGCCTTTGAAGGCACATGTCCTCAACAGGGAAAAGAATCTGCAGCAGCAGCAGCAGCAACAGCAGCAGCAATTGACTCCCACAAAGCAGCCGGGAGGAGCTGGAGCAGCTCATCCGCAGCATCAACAGCCGCTGCCACTGGGCAGCCACTTGTTGCTCACGGATGCCGTGGGCAATCAACAGCTCTTGCAGCCGCAGATCATTGCACGTCACATGCAGCAGCAGCAACAACAGCAGCAGCAGCATTTGCTGGTCAATGTGCCACCACCACCAACGGCTCACTCGCCACACTCGCCCAGGATTCCTGGTCAGCAGCTGGGGCCAGGTGCTACAGTCACGCCACAGCAGCAACAACAAACGCTGGTGATCAAGCAGGCTGCCGCAGCGCCGCCGCAGATACTGCACGTGGTGAGCTCCAAGGCTTCGGTGGTGCCGCAACCACAGCAACAACCGATGCCGCCCACCTCATCCGGATCCGGGGTTCACTTGCAGATGGGCAAGCCCACCTTTGGCTACGCACCCAATGTCCTGCCACCCAATGCCGCGACATCCGTTCAGCAACAGCAGCAGCAGGCGATGTACAAGCCACCGAATCAGCAGAAGGGCGGCCTGCCGCCTCATGGCATGATCCTGCCCACACATCCGGGGATGCTGTTGCAGCAAAAGCCACCGGCACACCTGCAGGCGCAGCAGCATCAGCTGACACCGTCGCCACCGCTGCCTGGGAAGCCCAATCCCGTGGTGCACAGCCTCCAGACGTCACAGATGCTGCCTGGCAGTGTAGGCAGTCCGCCGCCCGTGTCCGCTGCCGTGCTGAAGTCGGCCCAGCAGCAGGTTAACTCTGCAGCGGGTAAGTTGAATCCTTTGTGCATATCCTGTAGCCAACTTAACTTTTATCCTCTTCCAGTGTTGCGCACAGCTATACCAAACATCAGTCCGCAGGGCCAGCCGCGGGTATCGCCTCTGGTTCTGCCGCCAGGAATGGCCGGAGTGCCGCCCTTCGATGCAAGCTTGGTGAGTGTCTTCTTTATTTCTTTGAAGTTTCTTTAGTATTTAGTTGGTTAAGGTTTTAATTTTTCCTTCTGAAGCTATTAAAGATTCATAAACCCCTACTAACTCTTAACTCTAAATATATTTAACATTTAACATTGCTTACCTTGTGGATGCAGCATGACCTGGGCGGTTATGTCAGCGGACGGCGAACCCAGAGTCCGCCGCCAGCCCATCAGCAGGCATCACCCATAACACCGGTAATGCACAAGTTTTACTTGCGGAGCTTTCAAGTAGCGTAACCCAATCGAGATTCCCTCTAGACATCAGATTAAATCGGAGAATATGTAATAAAATATGACTAATCCTGAAATATTTACCTCTTCCGCCCTTTAGAACGACTCCACGTATCGCGGAGTGGCCGCTTCCAGGGACTTCATGATCTACCAGCATCACATGATGCGTAGCGGCGAGTACGACGACAAGATGATCAGCAGCAGTCCGCCGTTAGAGCTGCGACGACCTGGCAGTGGTCCGCCCCGAGCCATCGCAGTGCCGCACAGCCTCCAGAGTCCCCAAGATCGCACAGCAGCTGGTAAGGATGAAACTCTAAAACATTATTTTGAAATCCATACTAAATTGTATCTAAAACCTTCCTCAGACTCACCTCAAATGGCACAGGTTTACGTGCACAATGCGCGCATTCCGCCGGCTCACTTCAGCGACATTGCCTCGCGTGGCGGCTACTACGAGAGTGGTGGCATTCAGTTGGAGCCACCGCCGGCCCATCGACCAGCTGCCTCCATTAGCGTGGTGGTGCCACCGCCTATGCCCAATGTCTCCGCCGGCAGTCCGTTTATCGGACGCGAGGTACTGCACCCGGGAAGCAAGCAGGCGATTGAAATGTCGCTAGAGGAGCGCGAGATGGAGCGCATGTCCATGATAGCAGCTGTCGGTAAGTGTCATCAACACAACCTTATCTCGCAGAGGCACCAGCTAACGAATACTATTTATCTCTTCCAGTCAAACAACAGCAGGAGCAAATGCCACCTGTTCTCCACGCTGGCATGGAGCTGACCGCCCAACAGCAGGCACCGCCAGCGATGGCTCCGCCGCCGGGCGACTCCCTGGTGACGCTACTCCAGCGCTATCCGGTGATGTGGCAGGGACTGTTGGCCCTTAAAACCGACCAGGCAGCCGTTCAGATGCACTTTGTGCATGGAAATCCGAATGTGGCGCGAGCATCGCTGCCCAGCTTGGCGGAAACCAACACGCCGCTGCTTCGCATTGCCCAGAGAATGCGGCTGGAGCAGACACAGCTGGAGGGAGTGGCCAAAAAGATGCAGGTATGTAGGGGAAACCTAGATGGGGTTGGCAAGCTTAACGGATTTACTAACATGGCTCGCCTTCAGGTGGACAAGGAACACTGCATGCTGTTGGCCTTGCCCTGTGGCAGGGATCATGCCGATGTGCTGCAGCACTCGAGGAACCTTCAAACCGGATTCATCACCTATCTGCAACAGAAAATGGCCGCCGGCATTGTGAACATCCCGATACCGGGCAGCGAGCAGGCGGCCTACGTGGTGCACATTTTCCCGGCCTGCGATTTCGCCAACGAGAACCTGGAGCGTGCCGCGCCCGATCTCAAGAATCGTGTGGCCGAGTTGGCCCACCTCCTGATAGTCATTGCCACTGTGTAAGTCACAGATCACAAACTGGATGAAAACGAAACCCAAACGGATGAGACACCACAACCAGACGTTGACTCAACACACGGAAACTACAAGTGAAACCAGCAAGATCGATAGAAAGAAAAACAAGTTACGCTCTTCTAGTATTTTAAGTAATTTTAAAGATAGCGATTAAACAAGCAAAAGTTTAAAACAAAAGCAAAGCAAAGCAAACACTAAAAGAACTTAAAGAAGCAGACACACGTGCAAACTTTATTGAATATAAAAATAAATGCAAGAGAGAAGGCAGAACACATCTAAACGTAAAGAAAGGCTAGAACCTCCTCACGACTCCTCAGAGAGACTCAAAGGAATTACCTTCAGTTACCCGCACATTTTGAAAGCATACTTGTCTAAATTTAATATTATTTAACATTTCCTAATTTAGAAGAAAGCCCAATAATTAACAAGAAGCTTGCAAAGTATCGTTAAGTTTGATCTCAAGAAAGAAAGTTTTATTTTTGCTTAATTTAAAATGAAGGAAACACACGTAAAACACACACAAAAAGAAAACAAATTGAAACGAAAAATGTTAAGAAGCAACACAAAGGAAAGCCTACCAACATAATAACTGTTTAACTGTACATGCATACTACTATCCCATACATAATATGAATATCCACGGTCCCTAAACACACAAGTTTAAGTTTTGATTCAACTAATTCGGTGGAAAGTTGTGGTTGCCGCAGCGCCGCCACCGCTTCTGCTGCTGCTCCACGTTCTACAAAGTTTCCGCGACACTTCACCCCCACAATCTTTGCCGCCTAACTTCCGCACCGATTCGGCGGTTCCTTGGCTCTATGGAAGAGCCGCCTGTCGACCTGACATAGACCCAAAGAACTGATCCGAGTCCGATCAGAGATCCCTGCTGTTGTTCCAAGCACAATTATATAGGTTTAGCGATGCGCCCAGAGGCTTTTTCCTACGATTACACATACATACAACACGTATACATTATGCATTATTACATTATACATTTATCCTAGACGCGTATATTTAATTATAATCGAATATTGTAAGCCAAATACTTTAAAGAAACACGTCTCGCCTCGTGTCGGGACCTTTCGCTCTGCAACAGAGCTGCGTTCTCCTCCTTTTGAACTTTCCAAGCCTTGTTTTCTGTTAGTTTTTCCTTATTATTTCGTTTAAATATATATAAAAAGAAACAACAACACTGCCACAAAAACACTAAACTAAAATCTGAATGATTTCGAACCGTGCGAAAGCTTGCGAAACTTTGTAGAATGTCGGGCACCACCGGCGGCGGATCACTGTCTCCACACACACACACTCTAACTACCCCAAACACACACACTAAATATGATGATACAATAACCTATATAGTACCCGTACCCTCTCTCTGTACACTCCTTAAGCTTAAAGAACACACACACGAACGTTTTCACAGCCCCCTTGTAAATTATGTGACGACGACTGACGTCCAATCGATGGATCGTTGAGTAGTAAGAAAGAATAAAAAAAAACACACGAAAAGAAAATATTAAATGAGAAAGAAAAACAAAACACAACACACACAACTGTAAAATATTTAAATTATTTAGACTCTAAACAAGTATATGAAATGTAAATACAGTTTAATTAGTGTTTAGCGCGTATTTAGTTGTATGTTTTAAAACTAAACTAAAGAGAGAACAACTGTACATTATATAACACAACTAACGATACGAAGGGAGATCTGCAGATCCTCTCCACAGATCACTCGATCTGAGATCGCGCCCACAAAACAGATGAAAAGTAAAAAAGAAAAGAGAGAAGCGGGAAGAGAGTAGGAGTAAGAGGAGAAAGCAGCAAGTAAACAATACACACACACACACACACACACTTTTTCAAAGTTGAACAACAGATGAGGAAAAGCGCTGTTAAACATATGTTAATGTATAAGTTGTATGTTTTAAGACACTTTTTAGTTATTTCCTAAGTTAATTTGAAGAAACCGATTAAATTACACTTATTTCTTACACTTGGTTTTGTTTTTTATTTTCTTATATCCCCCCAAAAAACCAGAAATATATAATATATATATATATAGTGTTAATGTTATACCTGTAATTAAATAAATTCTATACCTATGCAAACGCGCGAGTTTACTTAAGTGGAAAAATGAGTTTTAAATTCAAAAAGCGCGCGCATCTAGTTCGAACCTTCCAATCGGAAACGGAACTGGTTCGTGCGAACGATATTAGCGGCTTGTTAATCGATAAGGCACATACACATCGATATTTAGAACAATGTTTTCTTATCCAAGTTCTCAACCATTTTCGATTTGTCAATTCTGCATCGACTTCTGCTGCTTTCTGTTCGCCTGGTACATAAAATCATGAATTTCATCAATTTCTGCTGCAACTAGTCATGATAGGGTCAAAATCACTGGTGCACATTGGGGAGAAATTTGTTAATTGTGAAAAGCGGGAATACTGGTTTGTATCGATAGTTCCCAATGTCTGAATGTATGCGATGTATGTTAAGTTACGCTCATCCCGTGTTAGGTTACGCTCTCTCTCTCTCCGATATGTTTCTACATTGTTTCTACATGAGAATTTGACATCAAACATCCGCAAACATGAGAATTCGACCCCAAACATAAGAATTCGCTACCAAACATCTGTAAGCGTGTAGAACCGCTCTGTAGCCGTGTCAAATGCGAAGTGAAATGTAAAATGCGTAAAAAAGGCAAACAGCTGTTCACAAATTTTTTTTCCACAAATTTTAGAAAAAATAATTCCGCGGAAAAACCATGGTTAACGATAAAAAACGACGCTCGCGGTCGCGGGAACGCTACCGGGACGAACGCCCGGCCTTGGGCAATCCTCGGGACCGGGAGCGCGGCAGGGAGCGCCAGGACAGGCCGTACGACAGGGAGAAAGACAGACGCCAGCGGCGGTCTCGTTCCCGGTAAGTGTTTCTTTGTAATATTGTGAAATTGAATGAAGATAATGTGGTTTCCAGGGAGGATCGCGGCAGACGCAGGTCACCGGAGCGGCAAAGGCCTCGGGATAATGTCCGCGAGCGATCCAGGGAAAAAGGCAATGCCGAGAAGAAGCCGAAACTGGATGGGGCAGACGGCGCTCCGCCCAAGCCGTTGATTGTCCAGGATGATGATGCCAATGACGATAGCAAGGATACCAAGCTCAAGAAGGAGCCCCTATCCCTGGAAGAACTTTTGGACAAGAAAAAGCGCGAGGAGGAGGCCAGGAGCAAGCCGGTTTTCCTCACCAAAGAGCAGCGTGCCCAGGAAGCCCTCAAGCGTCGCCAGGAGGAGGTGGAGCGGGTAAGAGCCGCCCACGAGGCTGCACGGGAGCAAATGGCCGCGGCCAGCAAGGTAAGCATTTCCATGGGCACGGCTATGGCCTCGGGGGCACCGCCGGCCATAATGGCACCGCCACCCAAGCCAGAGCGTCGGGAGCGTGGAGGAGGCGGTCGTGGCGATCGCGCCGGCGGCGACAGAGGAGAGCGTGGTGAACGAGGAGAACGAGGCGGTGGCGGAGATGACAAGCGGGCCGAGGATCTTACCCACAAGGATAAGGAAAAGGAGCTGGAAGCGATTCGGGAACGATATCTGGGCATCATCAAGAAGAAGCGACGAGTGCGCCGCCTCAACGACCGCAAGTTCGTGTTCGACTGGGATGCCGGCGAGGACACCTCCATAGACTACAACAATCTCTACAAGGAACGCCACCACGTGCAGTTCTTTGGGCGAGGCAACGTGGCCGGCATCGACATCAAGGAGCAGAAACGCACACAGAGCAAGTTCTACGGCGATTTGCTCGAAAAGCGGCGGACCGAGGCGGAGAAGGAGCAGGAAAAGGTGCGCCTGAAGAAGATGAAGCGCAAGGAGGACAAGCAGAAGTGGGACGATCGCCACTGGTCCGAGAAGGACAACGACGAGATGACCGAGCGCGATTGGCGCATCTTCCGCGAGGACTACAACATTACCATCAAGGGCGGCCGGATTCCCAATCCCATCCGAAGCTGGAGTGAGTCCGGGTTCCCCAAGGAGATCATCGACATCATCGACAAGGTGGGCTACAAGGAGCCGACGCCCATCCAACGCCAGGCCATTCCTATCGGCCTGCAGAACAGGGACATCATTGGTGTGGCCGAGACAGGCTCCGGTAAGACACTGGCCTTCCTCATACCCCTGCTGTCGTGGATCCAGTCGCTGCCCAAAATCGAGCGTCTGGAGGATGTCGATCAGGGTCCATACGCCATAATCATGGCGCCCACTCGTGAATTGGCCCAGCAGATCGAGGAGGAAACCACGAAATTCGGCCAGCCGCTGGGCATCCGCACGGTGGTCGTCGTGGGCGGCTTGTCCAGGGAGGAGCAGGGCTTCCGCCTGCGCCTGGGCTGTGAGATCGTCATCGCCACGCCGGGTCGTCTGATCGATGTGCTGGAGAATCGCTACCTGGTGCTCAACCAGTGCACATACATCGTGCTCGACGAGGCCGACCGCATGATAGACATGGGCTTCGAGCCCGATGTCCAGAAGATCCTCGAGTACATGCCGGTGACGAACCTCAAGCCCGATACTGAGGAGGCCGAAGACGAAAGCAAGCTGATGGAGAACTTCTACACGAAGAAGAAGTACCGGCAAACGGTGATGTTCACGGCTACGATGCCGCCGGCGGTGGAGAGGCTCGCCCGCTCGTATCTTCGGCGACCCTCTACGGTCTACATTGGCTCCGTGGGCAAGCCGACGGAGCGAACGGAGCAGATCGTGTACATGATGGGCGAGAACGACAAGCGCAAGAAGCTGATGGAGATCCTTTCGCGCAAGATCGATCCGCCGATCATCATCTTCGTCAACCAGAAGAAGGGCGCCGATGTGCTGGCCAAGGGTCTGGAGAAGTTGGGCTACAACTCCTGCACGTTGCACGGCGGAAAAGGACAGGAGCAGCGAGAGTACGCCCTTGCCGCCCTCAAATCGGGAGCCAAGGACATCCTGGTGGCCACCGATGTGGCTGGCCGTGGTATCGACATCAAGGACGTGTCGCTGGTCATCAACTACGACATGGCCAAGACAATCGAGGACTACACGCATCGTATCGGTCGTACTGGTCGTGCTGGCAAGACGGGTTGCGCCATTTCTTTCGTTACCAAGGACGACAGCGCGTTGTTCTACGACTTGAAGCAGTGCGTGACGGCCAGTCCGGTGTCGGTGTGTCCTCCGGAGCTGACGAATCACCCGGAGGCGCAGCACAAACCGGGCACGGTGGTCACCAAGAAGCGGCGCGAGGAGAAAATATTCGCCTAAGAATGACCCATTGGAGAATCGTAATCACTTTTAGAAACCTAAGTAAAATAACTAATAAATGTTCTGGAATGCCTTGGCATGGCAAAATTTCTTTTTGGAGATGGATTGTTTTCCTCGAGCTCCTTCATCATCTCTGTAATCTCAAGAAGAAGGCGTTCCTGCTTTGCTTCGAGTCCAATGGCAGGTACTTGTCGTAGAAGTCCAGGATGATTTCCTCCATCTTAAAGCCGAACTTCTGGTACAACATCACGGCGGAGCTGTTAGCGGAGACGTGCAGGGTGATATCCTTGGTCATGCACGTCTGTATGAGGTGGTAGAGCATGAAGCTAGCGATGCCGCTGCGCTGCCAGTTCGGACGCACGGCCATAAACGAAATATAGGCCTCGTTATAGCCGACATCCGGCACCAGGAAGCCGCATCCAATCACCAGCTTTCTGTACAATGCCACCACGCTGTAGTCCGGATAGCTAAGGCACTCGCTCACTGAAATAATATAGATAGATATAAACAGGGAACATTGGTATAAAGTAGGGCGTATAGTTACCATCTATGTTTGGCCAGAAGGAGCTCTGCAGCAACGCATTGACTGCTGGTATATGCTGCGGTCGCACGAAACAAAAGTCGATGGTGGCCCTCGTGGGATGGGAGCCACTGACGCGATGCTGTAGCTCGCACATGAGCTTCAGCCACGGCGGAGCCATCGTTTCGCTGCGGAAGATGAACGGATGGAGGACCCGCTGCGAGTAGGGCGACTCGAAAAGCTCGTACTGCGTGCACCCCGCCAGGCGGGCGTGAAATGAGCTCCTGGCATCCTGCCGCGAGTGCGCCAGCAGTTGGTACCTGTCCAGTATCTGCGCCTGCTGGTGGCCCTGCATCTTCAGCCTGGCCCTGGCCAGAGGATCAATGTGATCATCCAAGTTGAATATGGGACGATTGTGCTCTCGTTTCCACTTGCGCAGGCTTAGCTTTCGGTATAGGCGCCGCACGTAGGCGGGAACGGTTATCTGGCATTCCTGCTCCAGCGAGAATATCCTGTGGAGCCGCTGGTATAACTTCTGCTCCTCGTAGACGCTCATCAGCTCCAAATTGCCACTGGGAGAGGGGAGGTCATCGGAATCCTGGGCTTCCTGTAGCCAGGGCCAATTTCTACGTGGCTGCCGTTTAAAACCACTTGGCTTGCAAGGCTCTATTGGGGCCCCTTGGATACTTGCTTGCATAGGGTCCCCGGTATCATCCTCCATTTCCTCCTCCAGCGGCTCGTCCTTGACGATGATGTTCTGCTCCTGCGCCTGAAAATTTGTTACCTGCACAATGCGAGGCTTGTAGTTTTGCTCCTCGTCCTCCATTTGCCCGTTATCATCCGCTTCCTTGGTCTCGTCTTCAGTCTCTGTACTGCTTTCGTCCGTTAGATTCTTATTGCTGTCTTCTTTTATATCCTTGCTTCCCCGGACCTCATCCGTTAGGCTGGGCATCCCGAAGTTCGTGTCCATGTCGAAAAAGCCTCCCGTACTTGGGGGCCTCTCCAGCAGGGCTTCGGTCATAAAGAAATCCGATTTGCCAGCTCCAATCAAAGGAGGTGGCATAATGCCGGGGAGATTATTGAACATGCTCAGGTCATCGCCGCCCAAACTCTCGGCCAGGAAGTCCATCAGACTGGCCTGAACACTGCTCAGGGGCTGATTATGCGGCTCCCCTTCCTCCTCCTCCTGGGTAGGCGGGATTTCCTGAGGAACTGCCGCTCTAGCGGGAATAGGGGGCGATTGCTGGTCTACTGGTGAGACTGGCGCCCGAAACTTTGGCTGGCGACCCATATACGGACTGCAAAAGGAACAAGATTTTAATGAAAAATTTGACTTAGTGTGGATAAGGCCAGGGAATCTTACATGGTGCGGGCACAGCCCTCGCCGGGATTGTTTGCCTCTGGCTCCGGCTTTAATATTTTGGTTTTATCTTCGGTATGATCGGTAACAGAGATCTCGCTGCTGCAGCTGTTCTCGTCCATAGCGGGCAGGCGTTTCTCATTGCGCAGTTGCAGTCGCTGCAATTGCTTCTTTTCATCTGGTGGAGAAAATGAGAATTTCTGGGTGTTAAAAAGGATTAAATGTGAATATCGGATATTTACTCACACTCCCTGAGCACACTGCGGGGCGTTTGGAAGGGCTTGGCCAGCTTCCACCAGCCGTTTTCCTGGAACACATCCAAGCCAGACTGAAAGTACTCCGGGCTGTTATGCGAGAGAGCGCCGGATACAGAGCCATACCATTGCTTGCGACGGCGCCTAAAGGTGATTTACATATATTAATCCAGATTATAATAAAGATTCCATTGCCACTCACACGTGCGCTCCAAAGATATAGTTCCAGTTCTTATCAACGAAACTGATGATGTGCGTGCGCCAGTGAAAGAAGCCATGGTGGCCCAGTCCCTTCTGCTTAATGGACAGATTGTACAGCGTTAGCGTGAGTACCAGCAGCCAGGGAATCCTCTGGCGACCGAACCGCTCTTTGATGACGGATGGGGAAGGGGGTACGGGCCCTCCCTGTAGTTGCTCCTCCATACATTTCACGCACGTGAACTCGAAGAAGACGTCGCCCAGCAGGTCGCCCGGCGTGCTAGCATGTGGCAGGCACTTGATGTGGACCAGGCGACGGCACTCCATGCACTCCAGGTAGTTGTCATCCTCCACAATCGAGTCACAGTATCTGCAATTCATGTCGGTTTTGTCGGTTTCTTTTATAATTATAATTATAATCCATATAAACAATGTGAACGATGTCAGTGTGGCCAGCTTAATAAATAAACACTCCGTTATATTGTTTTCCTTATGGAAATAGTATTAAAATACAAAAAATACTAGAATTATCTCATATAAATGTCATTCTCACTTTTTAACATTTAACATTTTACACTTGTATAGAACAATATTACACGTTTTAACTTTTACTTGAAATGCAGTGTGACCAACGTTCTTGACGCCCGCCTCCTGGGCGGGTGTTAGTACGAAAATAAGGTGCCAGGAGCGCTTTTACAACGAAACGATCTGTTTAAAACGTTTTTAGCTACACATTGCGTACCTTGATAATAATTATATGGTTTATATGTTTATACATTTTTTAAATCACTAAATGCAGTTAATTAAATCCTTCGATATTTCAACGGCATCTCACTATTTAATAATGCTTCTAAATACAAGATGATGTACAAAAATGTTGTGTCGTTCAGGTACTAGAATGTGTGCTGTGAAACGAAGAGAAATAGTTTTGCAACACTCTTCCCGCGCGGCATGCCGTTGGTGAACACTGTCATACTCAGCTCCAGCTCGATGTCCTGCGGCCCCTCCAGAGATTGCTTTAACAGGACATTAACCTGATTGTTGTTCTTTAAAGTGCTGTAAGTGTAACAAAAATGAGATATATTGAAGTTTTTCAATCATTTTTAAATAATGCTTACTCAAAGTTTGCATCAGTGGCCTTCTGAATATTGTTGGTTGTTTGGATACGAACAATTTTGAGATCAAAATCGATGTTATCGTACCACAATGGGCCTCTGAGGGTGAATATGGGACGACCCTCGGGCGGGATCATCAGCTTGGAGACAAAGGTTATAAAATTGTATGTGTAAGCCGAGGGCTTCGTGTAGCAGTCTTCTCCATCGCAAAAGTTACTATTCTGACGGCACCGACTACAGGAAGAAAAATAATTACACTATAGTTTGTTAATTAATTAATTAATTTAGTTACTTTTTCTGCTCCTGGTCAATAGTGTATCCCTGGGGACAATTAATTGTCGTGCACTTGTAGCTGCCTCGAGTGTTGGTGCAGATGTCATTCTTTGTGGAATACAACAAGAGGAAATAATTAATTTAAATTATAATATAACTATCTTAGTTAATTAATTAATGGTTAATCCCTTATTTTTTAAATAATTAACACACTTACCCGACCAGTGCAAACATGACTACCAGTGTCGGTGGTGCACTCATCGATGTCTCGGCATGTGCTTCCATCTGCCGATAATGTGTAGCCACGTGGACATGAGCATTGATAGGATCCAGGAGTATTGATACAGGTTCTACAAGGATTTATAATAATTAAAATAACAAAATTCCCTGGCAAAGCATTAGGATCCCACACATACCCCATGCACAGCTTGTAGTCCTTGTGAACTTCGCACTCGTTGATATCGTTACAGGTGCGATTATCCTGTCCCAATTGATATCCTGAGTTGCAGGAACACCTGTAGCCGCCCCAGAAGTTGATGCACTTCTGTTGACACAGACCCGTAAGGACTTGACACTCGTCTATATCGAAGCATTGCGTGTTATTGTCATCGTCCGGTCTCTTCTGGAAGCCCGTCTTGCACTCGCAATAGAAGGATCCGATGGTGTTGAAGCACTGGGCGTTCGAAGGACAAACCCGCTGGTCCAGGGCGCACTCGTTGATGTCCACACAGGTGTTGCTGCCGGCAGAGAGACGCTTGAGCTCATGGCCCGTGGGACAGGCGCAGACATAGCCACCATTCCGATTCCGGCAGATTTGCCTTTCGCCGCAATTGTGCTCTCCAGTTGCGCATTCATCGATATCTATTTAATTAATGCAGACATTATTATTACTCTTTTATCTAGAGTTCCTTGATTTTCCTAGAGATTTTCTTTGTATTTACCAACACAGGATGTTCCCTCCGCAGTGGACTTGTATCCTGGCGAACACTGAAGCAGACTCTCGCAGCGAAAGTGTCCATTGGTATTGATGCAACGCTGATGACTGCCACACGGATTGCTCCTTAGGCACTCATTAACGTCTAAAATAAAATAAATGATTTGAATCTATTATATACATATATCCAAGGGTTTATTTTATAAAAAATTCAATATTTACCGACACAAGCTCCAAAGTTGTCCCGGTAAAATCCAGGAGAGCAATCCAATTGCGACCTCGATGAGGTGCCATAGTTGGGAGAAGGATATCTTGCTTCCCAAGAGAAAGGCTTCACTGTAGTTGTAGTTGTGGTTGTAGACGTAGTTGTAGTGGTATAACGTGTCGTGGTGGTTTTCCTGTAACACCTAAACGATCCTTTGGTGTTGTAGCAGTCATAGTTATATGGGCAATTGTGTGTTTTCAAGGCACATTCGTCGTCATCTTAAATGAAACCAGAAAATAGTATTAAATTCTACTGTCTCCACACAATATAATCCATATATAAAGATATAAATTATATTATTGTCTCACCATCGCAGTTCCCAGTCTCCGCGTTTAACGTGTAGCCAGTGCCGCAACTTTGAAGGCGCTATTATATATAGGTAAACATTCCTGAATAAAAGAAATATGAACAATTTGGTATAATGTTATCAAAGAAATACCGTGCATATATATGATCCAATCGTGTTGTCACACCTCTGCGTTGGCAGGCAGTTGTGGTTGTTAATCGAGCATTCGTTAATGTCTACATATAAGATGTACAATTTAGGAACAGGCTCCAAGAAACTAAGTTAGGTTGACCAAGCCCCTTACCCACACACTCGTTGGACGTGGCATCCAGATTGAAGCCCACCTTGCAGTGGCAGAGGTAGCTGCCCAGGGTGTTCCTGCACTCCTGATGGGGATTGCTGTGACAGGTATTCGTAGCGTTGTTGGCACACTCGTCTATATCCGTACAGCTTCCTTCCTTCAGGCTAAATCCATCGTCACACGATGGTTGTTTTCGGGTTTCAGTAGAGTAAGTCGCTTTAGACTCTGAAAATATGATGACGATTTCAAAATATATAAACTAAAGTATCTTCGAGATACAAACCTACCTTTACATTCATCCAATTCCCCATCATAATGTTGTCCTTCTGGACATTCCTTGGCTTTCACATTCAAACAGTGATATCCGCCGATGGTATTGTGACAATATTGAGATATTTTGCAATCGTGGGATAACTCCTTGCACTCGTCAATGTCAATGCATTTGCTTTCGAGCTCGTCCAGATCGTAGCCACTGGGACACACCTTGTTGTTGGCCTCAGCAGCGGGTAAAGCTGAACAGGTGACATTGTTAGAATCCAGTTTAAAGCCCTCGTGGCACTTGCACTGATAGGCATCGAAGGTGTTCTCGCAGATGTGCGCGCAGAGATTGGGAATTTTGCCACAAATGTCATCTATAATTAATTAAAATTAAATATAATTCAGTTACTTTGAGTTTAGACTTACCGTCACCAGTTAGGACAATTGTACCCTCCTCGTCTGGGTCTGATTCCGATTCCGGATCTGATTCTGATTCAGGAATTACCTTATTCTCACTATCATCGACGTCCACCGGGGAGGCAGACCCATCTTCATAACAGCAGTCTCGGTAGGATTCGATGGCGGATATAAAGGAGAACAATGGATCCTTGCAGTTCACTTTGCTCGCCTTGACGGCTAAACCGATTTGACATGATCGGCAGCATGTGGCATAGGCACTATGGGTAACATTCCCGCCGTCGTCACACCGCGTTCCGTCCAGGGCGGCCAATCGACCAAGCTCACAATTCTGATGGTCCAATTCCCGGGAGCAGCACACCTCGAAGGTGGAGTGGCACAGTCCCAGCCAGAGTTGAGGGATTATCGTTGGAGCCATATCCATGCTGGCACAAGAGGCCGAGGTGCGGGCATTGCGAAGTCCACTTATGCAGCATTTTCTAATATATTCCGAAATGTCGCCTGGGAAAAAAGAAATATAAATATATATGAAATATAAATACAATAAATATATATAAATATGCTTTGATAATATTCCAAAAGTGTTTTTAAATTGATTAATAATTTCCCAAGGTCGCGAAAGAAATTAAACGCTTCTAAAATTGTATTTTTATACCCTTGCAGGAAGCCCATCTTCCGGAAGATAGCTTCCTTTCTGGTTAAGTTTGCTTTCTGCCAACTAAAGATATAAATCGTCATAGAACTACTTATAGCCTTGATTTTCTGTAGAAAATAAATAGATAATAGGTAGCCTTGTGCGACAAGGTTTTGAGATAATTTATAAGTGCCTCAAATATTAGGAGATGATCGCATAAACTTTTAGTTCTAAACTTCCAATTGTTATTAGTTTTTTCCGAGAGTACTTTAGGGGATATGTTCACAGAGAGAATGTGTAGATAAGAAAGAAGACTACATGTAATCCCTTGAGCACACAACATTTTCATCAAAATATATATATATACTTACCAGACGATTCCACCATCGAGACATATTGGCCAGCTATTAATATTGTGCACAAAATCCAACAGAATTTAGTTATCATATCTTCGCTGCGAAAGACTTAAGTATTCACTGTATTAAAAATCAAAATAAAATAATGATTTAATGAATTAAGGGAGCCGGGACGGGAGGCTGAACCTTTCAGTGAGAGAAATAAACACGAATGATTCTTCTTGAGCACATGTACGGCACGCTTGAGATACATATGTATCTCATGGATATGGATGTGCATATGTATATCTTCTCGTAATTGCGCACATATACACACATTGATAACATTTTTAGAACAAAGAAGATTTCGGACTGAACGAAGTGTGTGCCCCTACATTAAGATACTTATATCTATGCAAACACAGGAGATTAAGAATCTTTGATTTAATAAGATAACAGCTAGGGCATCTATAACGATTGTATTTCTTGTTTTTTAATTTAAACTTGTCTTTTATAAATTTATCATTTTATAGATACATTTTTTATTTATTTAGGCTCATTTTATAATTTTTAGATCCGTTAATTTGAATTTTTAAAAACCTGCGCGCCGCACTTTTTGCGATTAAAATACTGACTGAAATCAGTCGAGTTTTAAAATGAAAAAAAAAATGATTGTGACTTTTGTTGTATTTCTGATGAACTAATACATTGTCACCTACAGTTAGTAAGTACTTTTAGGAGATATAATAACTTCAAAGATCCTCCTTTGCGGAAGATAAGCGGATGGTACAGTGTGCCCAAGATTATTATCGTTGATTGTGACATTTAACGCTTGGAAAAGTCGAATGCCTAATAAATGCGCTAGGAGCGCTGAGGAAAGCGCCATCTAGTAGCTCAAACTATGTAATTTACTTAAATTTTTTAATAAACTTTTTAAATGTTACTGCATAAAAATCGAGCAAACGTATTAAATCAGTTCAGAGAGACACAAACAATTCAATAATCCAACAAAGTAGGAAGTAGGAAGTACTACCTGTCTTCCCTTCACAAACAGAATCCGCAGGATTTGTGAAGCTCGAAATTGCCGGATTATCAAACATGAGTCCATTCGCGCCCATCCCTGTGACCAGTTTCCTGTGGCCAGAAACCGATGTGGAATGCACCGAAAATGACATTAATGGGCTCTTTACGGCTTACGCATAATTAAGGCCGTTGCCGCCAGATTCGGCCCATACATACACCCCTTTTGCCTTGGCCTCTCGGCCCAGTCAATGTGTTGTCTTAACCGGGCCTAATTAGGCATCTCCGCCAGTTTGGTCCTTCTCCGAACAGTTCTGCTCCTTCTGTGGCTGTTGTACGCTTGTTTGATGATGTGAATGATTGGTTTATGTGATTGGCAAACGCTTCATTATCGTTGATTAAGTCGTGGTCTTTTTAAAACCTCCTGATTAAGCAGTGGATTTCGAAAATTCTTACTCTTTACTTCAAGTTTCCTAGGTTTAAAGCTCAATTTTTATGGTTCTTAAATTATATTATTTAATTCTTCGCCAACTTCTTTAATTTAAACTCAAAATACACTCAATTTATTTGTCTGCTGCCCTCGAGAAGGTTTTCATTTCATTCGCGACTGCCCTGGGGCAAGTAAGGAAAATAACTGAGTTGATGGAAAATATGGTGAAATAAATTTAATTTTTTCGCCAGCGGCAGATTAAAAAGATACAGAAACACACTACTTGAAATATGTATGAAAGAATTATGGTTAAAGAATTTTTGCAAAGTTTTCATTTAAAATGGGGGTTGGATGCTTTAAGTATTTATGAGTCATAAAGAACTGACACTATTTAATGTTAAAAGAGAAGATGCTAACTTCGAGAAGATGAAGTGTATATATTCTTTGATTTTGAAGTCAAATCGAAATATTTATGAATTTTGACAATAAACTTTGAGGCTGTTAACTTTGAGTATACGTTTGTTGAGCAATTAGCAATTAAGCAATTTAGGCTAATTTATGCAATAAGGAACTTAAATTAAAAACTAATTCATAATTAGTACTGCTAATTATAGACCTCGGCCTAATACGTAATATAATTGGCATGGTTAAGACTTACCGCAGTAGGAAACACACGGTTATCCTTCTTCGTCATTGCTTAGTGTAGAGTTATATTCCTGATGGCTTTAGTTGGGCCTCTTCCAAGTTATCCATATGTGTTGCCTTGGTCAGGTGATACTTATGAGGTCACTATCACTATCACTTTAGATGCACACAGCGGGGAGGCGCCAGACTCACTACTGCCAGAGCGACGCGAGTACCCTTATTTATAGTCCCTGAGAATGAGGGAGAAAGAGCTGCCTCTAGCCATAGCTAGAGAGAGCTAGGGAGAACAAGGTATCTCTAGAGATGCATAGAGTGAGTTAGACAAGCCGAAAAACGTAGAGCTAGAGCAAGGGATTCAGTGAGTGGGTGAGGGAGAGGGAGAGAGGGAGAGGGAAATTTTAATAATTTAAGCAAATTGGCATTTAGAAATACTTATTATTATCAATTCAAATAATACAAATATTTTAACTAATGTTCGATTTCTGGATTCGTTTCTACAATTTGATTGTGAACTGCAGGGGAATATAAACTTCCTGAAGTTAGGTTTCTTGTTTGTTGTTTGATAATTTTTAATGTTTTATATTTATTTTTAACTCAAAAATATGTATATTCTGGGCACATTAAATGTATACTTTTATATGTTAATTTTTTGTTTACATCACGGGTTTTCAAATAGCATAACTAAGCCAAAAATTCATTAATTTTAATTCGGATAGCATTTCTGTGCTAGTTTTTATAGGGTTAACAAATCTGCATACTGAGTTATAAAAATTTAAAATTTAATTTTTTTTTCAAATTTTGTCAATTTTAATGATGTGACCCCTTATCTTCAAAAAATGGAAAAAATTTCAAAGATTGTTTCTTTAACCGGATGTGGCTAGATCGACTCCCCAGTTGATGCTGATCAAGAATATATATGCTTCATGGGGTCGGAAACGACTCCTTCACCGTTTTACAAGCTTCTGAATGAAATAATAATGTGCCAAAAGTTGGCGCCAAAGTCAGGAACAGTTTTGAAACAACCGTATAGAAATCAATTTTCGTGAATCATTTTTTAATAAGTTAGGTTGCTATCTTTGAGTATGAATTTGCAAATATCAGTAAAATAAATTGCTGTATCACTTTAAATAAAAATTAAGTAATTTAAGCCCCTGACAATAAGGGACATAATTTGAAAACAAATTTGTAGACTTAGGTCTGATACTTGATATAATATACATGGTTATGACTTACCGCAGTTGCTTATTCCCTCAAAGTGTAGAGTTATATTCTTGGTGACTTTAGTTGATCCTCTTCCAAGTTATCCATATGTGTTGCCTTGGTCAGGTGATATTTTGGAGGTCACTATCACTATCACTATTACTATCACTTGAGATGCACACAGCGGGGAGGCGCCAGACTCACTACTGCCAGAGCGACGCGAGTGCCCTTATTTATAGTCCCTGAGTTAAGAGAACAGAGAAAGTGAGAGCGAGGGAGTAAGAGGGAGAAAGAGCTGCCTCTAGCCATAGCTAGAGAGAGGTAGGGAGAACAAGGCTTCTCTAGAGATGCATAGAGAGAGTCAGACAAGCCGAAAAACGTAGAGAATAAGAGAGAAGGAGGGTGAGGACAGAGAGAAATTTAAATAATTTGAGTGCAGTATTCGCGTCATTGAAATTTTTGTAAAAGTTTGCAGGGATAAATAAATAATAGTTAAATTTTATAATAATATATTTTATATTACTTTTAAAATATTTATTAATATATGTTTTATACTTAAATGCAGTTTTCTTTTCTCCATGTATATATGAACGTAGTTGTTGACTAAGTTTGACAAATTGAACGGTCGTAGTTACTGATTATGACATTTACAGATGTGATGCTGGTAAGTGTTTGATTGCCTACTCATTTTCTCAATAACAATGTCCTGCCTGCAGTGGTACTTTTTTCACCTTAAGGATGCCTCCTCCCCAATCATTTTGCCACCCAACGAGGCCAAATCAAACAAGGTTATGGCTTTGCTGGGTTGACCGTTTTCCGTTTTCCGAGCGATTTAGTGCCGTGGTCCTGGAAAACAGAGGTGGAATAAAGGAAACGGAGCAAAGGCAGGCGGAGAGAGGGAAAGGACCAAACAAACGCCGTCTGGCTGTCACTTAATCGAAGCCATTAGCGTTATTAGTGGGCTCAGGTACAGCCACTGCACCGAGGGAAATTACGGGTTACAATTCTTTGATTCTTTCTTTATTATTTGATGTTTTTTTATTATAATATTTTGTATATTTGGTATACATTTTGATATAATTATAATTGGGATAATATCCTACTCCCATGCCTGACTCGCAGCCAAGTAGAGGGCAAAAAGTGTCTGAACATTGTGTATATAGTCGGCTTGCGATTCCAGTGGTCCTTCCACCCCAAATCTCTCGCACAGCACTCGGACATAATCCGCCAAGGATATGTTCTGCTGCAGGCAGGATCTGTAGGCCTGATCCAAGGCATTCTTTGTCTCCTCCTCGCCATAAGATCTGGGCCAATCCTCCAAGAGGGCATCGATATCCTTTCGGGGCTGAGCATCGTACATTGATTGGGTCATGTGCACCTGTTCGACCTCGGAGATCCACTTATCGATATCCTTTCCAGATCGGGCTGTGGGAATGAGGGATGCCGAGGAGGCGTGTCGAGGATTACGCCCCATACTGCCACTTAGCACCGATCTGAGTTTCATATTCAGCAGAGATGGCTCCGACTGGGTGCCCGAGGGCTCGTCCAGTAGCCACAAGCCCAATCTCTCCAGGTGCTCATCGAGCTCCCTTTGACGCTGCGGCTGCAACAGCGGAGGAGCCTGGACCTTTAGCAGAGCATCCACATCGCCCACGGCGGGCACAAATTCAGGGATAAAGGGTTGTAGGTGGAATGGAGTATCGATAGTTTGTGGTGTGTACTTCAGGATGTAGGGAAATAGGTCCTTGAGTTCCCCGGGCAGCGATAGATCCTCCCACTTTTCCGGACCGATGCTAAAGGACTGCTCCTCCTGACGCTCCGATCTACCGGCACTGCCCCGCATGGGCAGAGTTAACTTTTGGTGGGGCAACCGGGTTGCTCCTGCTCCACCCCTTGCGCCTCCAGATCCCAGTCCACCGCCAGCTGCCTCCTCGCTGCCGGAGCTCATGGGATCGTCCTGCGACTGCTTGGAGTTGCGAGTGCTGTCAGGTCGCTTTTGGGCTCGTGGTCCCGGCACCAGACCCGTCATCCCCACGCCCATGGTCATGCCGTGCGGTAACTGCATCTCGCTGTCGTCGTCATCGTCGCTGTCCTCCGCCTCGTCATCGTGATCAATAATGTCCTGCAGGAGGCCATCGTCGTCCGTGGAGTTGTTTTGAAATTGCTGAAAGGAGATGAATATTCAGGGATTTTGATTAAAGTTGTTTTCTTCTCGCTTCTCGCTCAATTTCCACAAAAGCACTCACCATTCGGCGATGCCTGCCTGCGGCTGCTCTTTGCGAACCACCAGCGGCACCTCCTCCATCGACACCTCCTGTGGGCGCACCTCTTCCTCCACCTGGACGAGCATTTCGCGGCTCCATTTGGACACTGCTGAGGTGCTTGGAGTCGGGTCCGTTGATTGTGATCTCCTCGTCGTAGAAGTTCATGGCCAGCTGCCCGGAATTCAGATTCGAAATAGCTCTCCAGCTGTGAGTGCACTCTCGAGCTATTCAGTTCCTTTCTGGTTCTTTCTCCCTTTTCCTGCCCACTTCCTGGTTTTCCGCGAAAATCCGCACAGCACTTGTCTTGCAATTTTCCGCTCCTTTTGCAGGTGCCGAGGCGTCGTCCTTGTTTCCTTGCTCCGCCGCGTATATTTCTTTATGCCGAAATATTCGGGTTTTCCCAGCGTTTTGCGTTTTGCGTTTTGTTTTGGCTGCTTTTCCTTGCTTACCTGCTGCTGGAAAAGTTGTCAATTGCTTTGGCCATTGTCGGTGTCGATGGCAATGTGGTTGTCTTGACAACGCTGTGAAGTCCTCTACACAGGGAAAAATAACAATATTTGTGATAAATAAAATGCACAAAAAGAAGTCTGATATTACTATAATTATTTCAGATGTTATTTATTTTTTTTTATGCATTAAAATTAAAATTTTTTTATAATAAAATGGGTAGTAAAATTGATAATTCCATCCTTTAAATTGACTGAAGTACAAAACGTATACGTTATATAAAAGTCCTCAAATTAAATTATTTTTCTCATCAAATTTGTTATTTAATAAATTTATAACAAATATTTTCCAGTGCATTGGGTTGCTGTTGTTGTTTTTTTGGTTGGTTGCTATTGTCATATCCTTTTTGGCCTGCGAAAACATTTACAGCTGTAGAGGCTGTCCTTTGTTTTACGCCAAGGGTTTTAATTACATTCAATTCCGAACCGATTTTCCATCACTGGCCGCCTTTTGGCCCGAGTTCATTTAAATAATTTGTAGCTCCTGTTTAAGGTTTATGGCGGCGAATTCATTAATGGGAGTGTTAAATTTTGTAGGTATCTCAAAAAAAGAGTCCGCGGAAGGCTTAACCAAATAGGTTTTCATTAACACGAGGCGCCGTCGGTTTAAAATTGAGGAATATCATTTCAGAGAGGCGGAAAAGTGGGAGGATCAGGACATATGTGGGTATTTCCTTCAGAAAATTATATTTTCCTTAAATAATAATGGGACTAAAACCAATGGGTTTTGGAAAAGATTACGAGGAACCTAAGATAAATATTTTCATACTGGTATGAGATAATTTTGATAATTTTAAAATAACAAGATTAAACAGATTAAGATTAAGATTAGATTAAGATTAGGGGTTTAAGTGAATAAAATATCATGTTGATATATAAAATATTTGTTTCCTATATAAAATATGTCTAAGCTTCCTAAATTATACATTTTTTGTAATGAAAGAATTTATTCTTCACTCTTTATTAGCTTTATTCCATCTTCCTTTATAATTTCATTTATTTCTCCAAGCCTTCATCGCCACATTAAAATTTTGTCTCCCTCTAACGCCGTCCATGCCTTCCATTCACACGGCTTCCACTCTCTTTACGCATTTTCTCTCGTATGCTGTGAGAAACAACAGAGCGCTCTCAGCAACAAAGAGAGAGAGAGAGCGCACCGTGGAGCCATTCGTGTTGATTCGGCGCCAATCCATATACGCATTTGAACACAGGGGGACAATTAAGTATTTCCAATGATATGCGTATGTTAAATAATTGCTTAACAATATATCTATGGCTATTTAAATTTTGGCCTCATTTTTGTAACTATCAATATTTAAAATTATATGCCCGAAATATTTAAAAAGCTTACTAAATTGTTGACGCCATACATATATGATTATTCTATTATATTTAAAAGTATTAACATTGACAGTTAGTGATTAATTGTAGTAATTAATTTTGACACGAAAAAACTCAAGCGTTCCCACTGTGCAGCGTACAATTTCCAGCCGTTTGCTTGTTTTTATCGCTTCGCTTTGAGCCTCATTCGCGTTTTCAACTTGTCGCTGTGCGGACGTGTTGTTCTGTTGAGTTACGTGGAGAACCGTTCGAAATATCCGATTTTAACGTCTTTGTGCTTTATCGGCGACCATTAATTAAATGGCAAAGTGTCGGTGTGTCAATTGAATCTGCACGACTTTTGATTGAATTAAAATACGAAGCTGCAAAACACAATAACAGCAATAATAGCCAGTGCAATTAGCGGTGATTAAGCCGGACCATCGCGGTAAATTTTGTACAGTTCTGATCGGGCGCCAAAAGATTTTTTCGCACACACTCTCTCTCGCTCGCTGCCTTTTTTGGGATAATTAAATTGGAGAATTGTGTTTTGGGAAGAGAGTCGTTCCGCCTGGTGTAGTGGCTGAGTGTGTGAGTGCTACGGTGTGTGTTCAGTTGTTGTGGAGGAATTTCTCATTAAACCGGCGCTAAAAGGATTACGAACCCGTTCATCTTCATCGTCATCAGACTCGCGGCGGCCCGAATAACGGTAAGTTAGCAGGGATTCTCCCACATCCCTTTTTGATTTGCACTTGGCGAAATGTGGGTGGAATTTAAATGTGCAAATAATTAATTAATGTGTAAGAAAATAAGTGAAAATTATACAAATTGCACTCGGAACGATATTTAAATGTTGCTTCTCAGTATTTATTCAAAGCATTTTCTGGTATTTATATTATTTAATATATTATATTATTATATTATTTAATATAATAATATTTATTTAACTCTATAAAGAAAATGCAAACCAAAACAAAAGTTATCCCTATAATTTTTGTATTTGTTATGCAAAACAAACAACAAGTCACATTTTTCTCACAGTCCACACCTTCAATTCCGCTACTCTCTCGTTTAATGTGTTGGCTTTTCACGCGACCCTCGCAACAGTTAAAAAGGGTTGACCATGTGCCGAGGGTCAATATGCTTTTGTTGAGGTTAAACTGTGCTCGGAGGATACAAATCCCACACCCCTCCCCTGTTAGCCAGCCGACACCCACTTACCACTTACGACCCACCAGCCGCCGCCACATGCGAGGCCCAACAATGAAAAGCCCCTCCGGAAAAAGTTTTCGGCAATAAAACGAAATTGTTTTGAATTATTGAGATCTCACAGTGGGCCAGGGAGGAAAACTCGTCCTGTAACCGGATGGTGCCTTTCTGGTGTTGCTTCCTTCTTTATATTGTTTAAATATAATTTATATTTGGCGCATTTATGTGCCAGGACAGGACTCCGGGTCTCGGAACCCCGGGAAAGGGACTCTGGACTAAGCCAGGCACCCTTATAGGTGTCTGGGGGCATTAACGGTTAACATGTTTGCGGTTTTTGATTGCTGCCAAGTCCTTTTATCAGCCCATAAAACGAGGCGATCCACATTTTTCGGGCTTGACTATATATGAGGGCGTGAGGATATGTCCTGTGTGGGTGTGTGTGTTTGTGTGGTTTCTGCAAATTGGCGAAAGGTTTTATAGAGTTCAGCGGAGTAACGACCAGTTTATCAATTCTGTGTGGAGCTTTGGTCGCAGCCCGATAAGAGTTGTATGCAAATACGAAAAGGGGTTGGGTTCGATGCACTGAAAGCAATTCTGAAGGAGAGCTCTCGATAAAGATATCAAGGGTGTGAAGATACAAATTAAATAAAAAGATAAACGAGTAAATAAACAATAAACATAAGGCAGATCAATGAGTTACTGCAAATGAAACCATATTAAATATTAGTAAAATATCTAAAATATATACAAAAACCCCTTTTTCTTTTACAAATTTCCTGATTAATTTTACTCCAAATAGCTCAATCAGCATCATAGCTTAAAAGCATTAATAACTAAACTATAAATTAATACACACACTTGGGTATAAATTACCGAAACTCAAGCTCCATTAATACCAACTCGAAGGGCATCAATTTCTCCTTCTTCATCCAATTCCTCATCCTCCCCAAGCACAAATTGCAACCTTTAACAAATATTAAGATTCATTTGCAGCGAATCTAATTTCTTGGCCAAGTCAGCAGCGTCTGTGGTTATTAGCTGGCCAACCGCCAGCATCCAGCATTCGACAGCCCGGCGTGGCTAATTAATTTCCATTCAAGTAAATGGAAATGCGTAACCATAGAATGCCGCAAATTAATTTTCAGACGGAAAGAAGGAGAGGAGTCACCGACATTCAGACAGACAGACATTTAGATGTTGGACAGAGTGTAGCTGTTAGATCAACAAGGAGAAGGTACTAAAGAACAGTGCGGTTCATTAGTAAAAATAAATGTTTAATGAAAGAAACCCAAGCTTAGAGATTGCAGAGAAAAAATGTATTTAAGAGAAATTTATATTATTTTTATTAATATGTTTTTACTTACTCTTGAAAGGAAAATTAAAGAAGACCTAAGATCAACAATTTTTTCCAGAAATTAGATAGAAAATCTCCTAAATTTGGTTTGATAAATATTTGTACATTTTCCAAACAAAATTTCACATGATTTTCCATTCTCTTACTCTTGTTAACATTATCCAGTGGCTTGAGATTAATTGCAATTATTATTACAAAAATTCCTGGGCCTTCCAGCCTTTGATACGCACTGTATACACATACTATCCATTTATTTGCGGGCAATATAAATTCCTCGAGTTCTCTCTGCCATTTTTATTTGTATTTTGCGGTCTGGTCTGGATGCTGCTCTATGGCTATTGCTGTTTATTGTAATTTTTTATGGTCCAGCCATGGCTCTTTTTTGGCCCCATAACTATGTAGCGACTGGCGACTTCGACCTATATACAAGTGATTCTATTGTGGCATGGACATAGTTCCGAGGCCTAAATCCAAAAGGCCGAGGCCTCGGCCACCCAGACACTCGCAGACTTTTCCACTTTCGCTTTTCATTGTGTGCCAGAGGAAAATAAAGGAAAGGCGAAAAGAAAATGTTTGCTTATCTCTTTGCCTACACATTTTTATGTGTGTTGTGCCGTGCTGTGCTTTTGTCTCCCGCTCTCTGTTGAATGGGTGTCGGGGCTTAAGGATTCGCTGTTTTGGACTTTTTTTCGGATAGTCATCAGCATGCAGGGGCAGGCTCCATCCTCGAGAGCCACATGGCTACAAGGGTACACCCACTTCTCCTCCGCCTCCTCTAATCTCCCCAAAGTTTAGCGAAAGCGAAAGCATAGCACGGGAAGGTCACCATAAAAACGAGAATCGTTCTACGGTTGAAAGTTTGTCGTGGCAGCGAATTATGCCAGATTGGTTTTTATTTAAATTAGTTTTCGATTCCTTCGGGCTTGCCTTCGATCCAATGTTCGCTGAAGTGTTAAAACTGAGGATACAGAAATTGATTTTCGGGCCTGAGATTGAGAGCTTCAAGCGAGCTCTGAGCCAGGCGGCTTCTGTTCCCTTCTTTTATGGCCAACTCAGCTGTTTCCCCAGAAGTTTGGCCCCAGTCTCTCAGACGAATAAATAAACAAAATGTCTGCGGAGGGTCCGGGGAATCGGGTTACAGTGTCGCCTATCAATGACAAATTGCATACAGAAGCAAATGTTTTCGTTTTCACTGTCAAAAACTCTTTGGGTGTGCTCCTTCTGCACTGTGTGTCCCTTTTCAAAACGACTGCCAAAGTAATAATGACAGTTTATTAAATGCCAATTCAGATCCACATCTCGGATAACCCATGGAAAGTTTGGCAAACAGAAAATAACACAACTCTTGATTGCCGGCCAAACTTTTTTCGTTAACCTTTTCGGGCTGACCCCGAGTCGCATCGCATCGGTTCCTCATCAGCATAATCCCATGGGAGGTGAGCAGGAGGGGCTTTTCTGTAAAAACACACAACTTTCCCAAGCCCCAGCAGACAGACATGCACACACGCCCAACCACTCAAAGATAACTTTTGTAAACATCTCTCTGGCTGCTTGGAGATACATCTCGGCTCTCCCCCCCCCGAAAGCCGTCGTATCATTTATCACGGCTTACACGCCGAAAATATCATTTACATGGCAAAGGCAAAAGGCTGTGAAAACGGAAAAGTGAAATGAATTATGTTGGAGGTGATGAAGTTATCATTGGGCTATCAACACCACGGAGGCGGAAACCGTTCAGGTTGTCAATGAGATTGATTATTCAAAAGGGGGGAAAATGGCGCCAGCTCTAAGCGTTTCCTCAAGTGTCCGAAAAATGACAATTAATAATTAATGAATTTTCCAAATCATCGAAGAAGGGTGTGGGCTTCGCTTATTATATAAAATTTTAAATAAAAAGGTATATAAAGAAATATTGATTTCATATTGATGATTATGAATTCAACACAAAGTTGCGGAAATATTTTAAAGAAGAGAATGAATACAACTTTAGGAACACAATGTGAGAGAGATATTATATATATTATTATTATAACAATTCACACTATTTTTTAGAAACTTTTAAAAGGTTTTCTGTTACTTAATAACCCACAAAAATTAATAAAAATTTCACAAACACTATCAGAAGCTATAGGAGGCCATAAAAATATGAACCCAAAATTGGTCTTAGATTATTCAATCATTTCCAAGAGAAAGTTTCTCAAATTATGTGTTAAGTCTTGGAGACCATCTAAGCCATTGAAAGTTAATCAATTTTTTTGCTTAAAGAAATTCTTTTAAAGCCATCAAAATGGCAAATAAAAAATATGTAGATCATAATCATAAAATAGTTCCATTTCTCTGAATAATGGCAAGAAAAATTCCTTACAATTTCTGCAAATTTTTAGCAAAACCAACTAAATTCGTTGACGGTTCTGCTCCCGCCTGAAACTTGTTAAGAAGCAATTTCTAAGCAAAGTTTTTTTAGTGTTGTCTGGTTCTTTGATTGTTATGTCTTCACCGCTCTGCTTCGCTTTATCATATCTCTTTCACTTTGTCATTCTCTGGCATTCCAATAAACAGTTCTAGCGCTTTTTTGTTTGTTGTTCTTTTTCCATTTAGCCGCCGCAAAGAAGTATTATTACTATTATTGTTATTATGGTGACCCATTTTGCTCGGTGTATATACTTAGTGTGATTTTCAATTACCAAATTACTGACCCCAAAAGCGATTACTAAACATGCTCCACTGTGTGCCATAACTGTATGATAGCCACTATATATGTATATGTATATATATTAACCACAAGATTGCTTTATCAGCAAAAAAGAAAAATAACCAAACACGAAGAACAGTTAGCAGTCAAAGAATAGAACTATATTGAATTGGAAATGGAGGTGGATTCGAATGGGAATGTATAAATAGCAACAATGGGGAGCTGGTGGCCTAGTCCAATATGTGGGGCTCTGTGTTTGCTTTAGATAAGCTATCACAATAAGAATTTCCTATCGAATCCGCCAGCCTAAAATTCCAAATCCCTTTCGACGCCAAGCAATACAAAGAAATGCGATTAAATTCGGTTCCCCCGTATTTATTTATTTATATTTTCGCCACGCAATTTATGAGCTCATCAATGGCTGGAACAGGTTGACTCTAACGATTTGAATACTCAGCTTTATTTATAGGGATTTATCAGCAAAATCTAATACGTACACTTGTAATATTGGGGCTATAAAGTTAGTTAGTTAGTTGGTTATGAATTAAAAATGATTTTCTTATAGAACAAAGATATTATAACGTTGAGATCTTAGTTGTAGAAAGAAAATGAATTATTATCTGGTGTTGATGCTATTAACTTTCATCCAATAATGTTACCTTTTTATGGTTATAATTTATACTATATTGATTAATCTACCAGTTCAATTCTCGATTGCCTGCTTGCCAAGTGTATATGTACATATATATTTATTTATTTTCCCCCGCGTTTATCTCTTCTATATTGTTATTATTTTTTAGCAATTTGTTGAGGCAGTCGGTTTGTTGTTGACTCTTCGCTGAGTCAGTTCCTTAATGTTCTGTTCTTTCCGCTGCTGCCTTTGTTGTGCCTCTCTTGCCGTTCGACTTTTATCATTTTGATGTCATCGAGCGGGTTCTTGTGCTCATAAAAAATCGTCTTACGGTGTTTTTCTTCTTTCGAAACCTTTTTCCTCCCTCCCCCCCCCCCCTCGGAGAGACTTTTAATATCTCATTCTTGTTGTTTGTTTGGCTCGGAGTTAGTTGAGCGCGTCACCTGGTCGCACCATAATTTTAATTAAAAATCGCTTAAAATCCTTGGGAAATTGCTCCGAAAAAATACTAGAGAACGAGCAGAAGATTAAGATAGGTAGATAAAAACAGAAGGGGAGGACGGGAAATATGAGGAGGCTTATGGGAGGTGACTGAGTGTCAACACGTGCCAGATTGTTTGTGTGTTTTTTTGTTTGAAGCTGGCGAAACTTTTCCGCAAAGTTTTTCAACAAATTGAAAGCGTCTAAAGTTGCAGCGGGCTAAAGTATCTGCAAGATAAAAAAGACAAGATATGGAGCGACTGAAGAATGAAGTTTTATGCTCATGCAGTTTACTCGTTATCCTGGCAATGTTTTTGTTGTTCCGTGACACTTTGGCGCATTAGCATAAACAAATGGAGACAAATTCCATAATTGCCCCGAAGGTGGACCTTGCCAGGGTGGCTTCCAAAGAATTGTTTCATGTTTTAATACGTTGGATACCTTCATCTTCACCCGCTTCCCGCTCACGTGCGGGATTGTGTGGGTGTGGGTCACCATGGCGTATGATGAATTTGACGCACGTGCATGTCACACGTCACATTGTGGTTGTGTCGTTGGTTGTTGTTGTTCTTGTTGTTGTTGCACGGATTGTTGTCCTTGTTGCTGCTGTTATGCCTTTGTTATCCTGTCAGGTTTCGGCTGATGGCGTTGTCAACATGCTGCACGTACCGTGGGTTTCCCAGGCGATATCCTTACATTTAAAAGGTGAATTTGGCTTGTCACTGTGCTTGGCAACGTTGAAAGGCGACTTCCGGTTACCGGAAATGGGGTATTACTTTAAATAAAGTGACTAATGCATACGTTTGGGTAATTATTTGTGAAAAAAATAACGAGAGCAGGTGAAAATGGTAGGGAAACGTCTTTAGAAAATAATTTAAAACATTTTCTAAAGGTTTGAAATTTAATTTTTAATCAAAATTATTCAGAAAAGCTTTTCGAAATTAATATATTTAGACTTTAATAATTTTTAATTGTTACATAGAGATGTATTTTTTATTTTTGATGAAAAAGGGCATTTACAACTTGTCTCATGTCCTTGCAACCAATGCCAACTTCTGTATTTATAAAAGAATATCCACCACTTGCCGCTGCCTTTTCGTGCATATTTGAATCGAATTTGTTGTTGCCACTGCTGTTTTTACGCTGTTGTTATTATTGTTGTTATGCCAGCGGCTTACACACAGACAAATGCAGGAATTATCATACGCACCGTTGACCCAAATTTTTTAAACCAAACCGAAAACAACACCCTTGGAATCAGGCGAGACACAATGACGTGCCCACATGGCGAGGCAGAGCCTGGATAGTCATTTCGAAAATAATATATTTGGCAGCACGTGCAGAAGGAGAGGCAACGGGATGGGCAACCCTGAAGAGGGTTGCGGCTGCCTGCCGTTCATTATGCTTAGTTTTTGGGGCGCGGCTTAGGGTCTTCCCCGAAATTGGGTCACTCAGTCAGTCCCCATCCGCAATATGTGCAGTTTGTATATATATATAATATATAAAATATATAGTGTGCCATATAATGGAATGCCATTTTGCCAAGTTAGTTAGTTTCGCATTTGGCCCTCGCGGGCTCACTCTGATTCTCCATTCTGCATTCTGCAATCTGCATTCTTCGCTCTCAGCCTCTGTCTTTGCTCATTAGGCGACAAAGCGTTACTTTCTTTCTCTGGACACCTCCCCGACTGCCACTTTAGCCAGCTTTCAGGCGTTTTGGCTAATTATGGGGCAAATTCGTCCAACATCTGCAGTGCCAGGCCCCCGCCCCTCCTTCCGAGCGAAAGTGTTGGCAAGTGAACTCAGCTCGTTCGGGAGAGGATGCATTTTATTTACGACAAAGTGAGCTTGCCGCCAGCTGTGTGCCACAAGATTTGAGGGAGCGGTAGGGGGAAAAGCTAGGGGTTCCCTTTTTTATGGAAGGTCTCTCTCTAAAAATTGCTACGAGCTATGGATGTGGAAAATTGTCTTTCTGGCAAAGGGGGCGAGGAGACCGACTAATTTATAAGTTTTTCAAGTTGAAAAGCACTTACCAAGAAAAGGGTTGGCTTTTTGTATATTTATGACAGTTTAGTTGGAGTAATAATAATGAAATCTAAATAAACTAATCTCAAAATGATATAATCTATAATCAAATGTATTAGAATCTCCTAAAAGTAATGGAAAACTATTCAAGTAGTTGCTCCTTTCATTTGCCAAATGTCCAAATACTCTCCCATATCTGCCTTATTCCGCATTCCATCGAATCCAAGAGATATATAAGAAAGTTCCCTATTAGGCCAAAGACCCTATCGAAAGTTGATCACTTGAGCGGCTAAATGCCTTGTCTTCTTGTCGTGTCTGGTCTTTCGCGATGGCTTGTCCAATTTCTGGCCAGCAGTTAACAAAGACTAGATTTTGACAGCTCTTTCTCCTGCTCCCCCCCTGGCTGCCTGCCTTCCCTGCTGTTGGCCATAAAAGGCGGTCCGCCGGCCAAGCAGCCTTACATAATCCCGCTGGCCATTGAGCATTTCTCGCACATGGCGCTGCCCCATTGTTTGTCTGTCATTATTAATCCAATTAGTAGTTGTAATAGAACGTGGACGTTGCACAACCCAGAAACGTGCCCCAAAGGAAATTGGGTCGCTTTGTGGCACGAGACCGCGCGAATCGAAACCAATTGAGAGACCGTTGTTGTAGTTTCTGGCAAAAACTGGGCCCCAAGGCAAGGGGATCAGCATGTCAGGGGTAAGCGGCTTAGTAGTAGCTACTTAGCAACCGACTTTGTCTCACTGCCGATGCTAATGATGTTGCCTGCTGAATGCTGAGTGCTCAGTGCTCAGTGCTGATGGTGACATAAGCGGCCAATGTGCATCTAGTTGCAGCTCACTTTGCAGTACAAAAAGGTCAAGTTCAATCTATATTAACTGTTTGTATCAGAGACAAAGGTGCCATGTTCTACTGTGCATGGGAAATTTAAAGAAAAATCTGTAGAAAAGATAGCTGATTAGATAAGTGTTATTATCAGAGCTTGGCTTTGGCACAAAATAAATAAAAGATCAGGTGATTTAAAATGTATTTCAAAGTAATAATTCTATCAGAAAAACCATCCTAATATTTGTAATATTATTATTTCCAATTCAAAACCTTTCATATATTCAATAAATATTTGATAATAACTCGATTAAACTAGAAAATTATTTCTCTACAAATTTAAATTGTAAATTTTTTGTGGGAAAAATCTAATAATTTCGGCTTTATTTAATTATTAGAATGGATTTTGTTTTCTGATTTTATATATATCAAGCTGAACGTATAATTATTGCCTTTCAATACAGAATTTTCCCCTTTTTATTCTAATTGATTCTAATTATAAATAAAGTGGGATTTTCTTTACGCTTTTATTATACTCTCGAAGTTTAATCAGGCGTAAATTATAACCGCAACAGCACTCGTTGATGTCTGTTTCTGTTGTTTATTTATAGTTTAATTATTTGCTTGTTCGACGGTATTTAGACAAGTGTTCTTCAATTTATAATGGGGCCTTATGGGGTTAATGCGAACATTTAATATTAATTCGAGCTGATTGTACTTGCTATATATGAGTTATTGTTGGTTTTTATCGCTCGGCTGGCTGTACGTGCTGCTTTTGTGATATTTTCTACATATTTGAGACTGTAAGTCTGCATTTGGAGTCTGCATTTGATAAAGGAATTCGCCAGAAAAACAATTTTGATAAAATATTTGGCGACTTGATTTTGATTTATCAGCTTCTGGGGAATTTTTGGGTAAGATGACTTCCTAGGGGACATTTTATTTATTTTATTTAAGCTATAGTGTTATCCCAGTAAACAATCGAATGGTCAACATGTGTTTTCCAATGTGTGATGTTTGTACAGAAATATATTTTGTTTCTGGTTTATATCTTTAACCATTTGTTGTAGCTATTGACAAATAGCCTGGTACCGGCTGCCAGCTCAATGTTTTCCTATTTACAATTTCCCAAACAAACAAACCAACAATTATTTTATCAAATGTTTTTGACTCTGACACTTTAGTGAAGTCCTAAGCTGATTTACTTTAGAGCTAACACTTTGGAAAATCGTACAAAAAATCCACTTTAAGAAAACCTATAATCGGATAAAATGAAATTTGATTACATGCAGTATTTTTCTATAAATAAATACGTCTGGCTGTTGCATTATTAGAAGAAAATAAACGTGAAAGACTGACAGGCTTCATGACTAATCGCATCAAAGTGTACTGTGACCACAGCTACAAGAAATATTAATCATCCAGAGAAAAGGCAGGGAACCAACTGCAAGTAGAAACAGAAATCGTAGAAGATTGAGATGACTCGTGAGGAATTACGAATGCGGTTTGGTAATCACTCTGGAGAGTGGGAATCTGAGGAGAATTCCTGCACATAAGAGTGCGAGTGCTTCTATATGGCACACACACAGGGAGCAGGCATTGGCATTGATTGAAGCCCACTCATGGCACACTCATTCCCGCACTCGCACACTCGTTCAATCAATCCCGTCTGCAGGCATTATTTGCATAAGTTGTTGAACTTTAGATAAACGCTCATGAGAGGCGTCGGGTGTCGGGTGTCGAGTGTCAAGCCATCTGAGGTTCAATGGGTGAAAAGTGCCACAAAGCGAGAGTTTTAATTTAGCCTCGCTCGAGGCCCTCTTTTCCGAGAGCCATCGATAGAGTTATTGCTTCGGATAGATTCATTTTGATTTGCATAAATTGCCGCTGGCTGTTCGAAACTACCACAGAAACTTTTCCTGGCCAAAACTTTGGCTCAAATTGCTTCTACCTGCGGCAAAGTACACACACCTCAATCCCTCGAAAAGCCTCGAAAAAAGGCAACGTAAATGTGAACAGCAATTTTTGTGTTTCAACGGGCGAACGTGACATTCATGAGGAAAAAGTCCAATAAACACAACATTTCTAGAGAAATATGAATAAAATTGATAAATGAAAGCGCAATTTGTGTGAGTCAGACTTGCAGGCACTTATTCTCGTTTTATATTTTCCTTCAATGTTGTCTCCTTTGATTGTGAGCATGAAAGATACTTTGAATTTCAAAGCATTTCTCCGAGGCGTGTTTAGAATATTTATTTATTATTTATTTATCCAAGAAAATGTAATTAAATACATGAATCTTTGTTTATTTAAACAATTTAAATGATTAAATGCTTTGTTGCATTTTAGTTTATAAAATAAACAAAGTTATTGTGGATGTATAAAAACATATTCAAGACAAGTTTATTGTTTGTATTTTTTCTAATATTTCTTTTTAGCTTAACTTTAACTTAATTCTAAAAAGATTCTAAGAATTTTCTTATGCTTCCCCTTCTTGTTTAAAGGTGACCCCTGAGAGTATTTATTTTTCGCTTAAAGCCAGCCCTTTGTATTTTTCTGTCCACATTTTCGAGGCCGTTAATGTCACACAGTCACCGCCCCACAACCACCACCCTTCGGAGCATCTGAGTATGCTGCTGCTCCCGATGATGATAAGCAGCCCAAACTCAAACGACATTATCATAATTGCTTATGCTTCATTACATATTTGCCCGGGCGAGTACATGGCGGTCATACAGATAGGCTTAAAGCCCAAGTACATACTTCTCCTCCTGGCAACAGCCCGAAAACCTAACCAAACACGGTAGTCGAACCCGCTCATGCCGACTCAGCCTGCTCAGCTCCACAAAAATATAAAAATAAAACGAAAAAAATAAAAACGGAGAAAAACAACGCCACCATAATCATTGAATAAACAAGCTGATAAAACAAAAGCAGCATAAATAAGCGCAAATATTTGAGACAGGCAACGAGAGAGCAGACATACTTGCAGATAAAGATACAGATCGCCAAAAGGCAACTCCAGCGGAACAAACAGGCGGCCAGGTTTGGACAGTGAACAAAATGGTACTTTCTATGGTCAATATTGTGATCTTGAGGCGGGTTAAGGGGTCTGTATTTGTATACCCTTTCAGGGTATTATCGTTCTAGTCAGAAGCTTGTAACGCTGTGAAGGAGTCATTTTCGACCCTATAAATCATATATATTCTTTATCAGCATCAAAAGCTGAGTCAATCTAGCCATGTCTGGGCAAAATTTATTTTTTTCAAAATTTTGAAAATTTTCTAAGGGGTTACATCGATAAAATTTTCAAAAATGTATAAAAAAATTTAAAAATGTAAAAATGTTATATTTAGGATGCAGATTTGTTAACATAATAAAAACTAACATAGGCATGCTTTCCGAATTAAAATTAACGCTGTTTTGGCTTAGCTATGAGTTTTTTAAATTTTAGAATGTCAAAAAAATTGTCAATAAATATAGTTAAATATCGACTCCAAGAATGGTTTTATAATATCAGTCAGAATCATGAAAAGTAGTGAAGGAGTCGTTTCCGACCCTATAAATCATATATATTCTTGATCAGCATCGACAGCAGAATCGATCTAGCCATATCCGGTTAAAAAATAATTTTTCAAAAATTTTTCCATTTTTTCAAAAATTGATAAAAAATTAAATTTTTTTAATTTTTAAATTGAGTATGCAGATTTGTTAACCTTATAAAAACTAACATGGGAATGCTTTCCGAATTAAAATTAATGCATTTTTGGCTTAGTTATGAGTTTTTTATGCTTTGATTTGTCCTAAAAAATCTCATATAAAAGTATTGATAAATAAATAGACAACAGCAACGGTATATGAACTTCGGCTTTCCAAATATAATTTCTTTTCTTGTTTTTTATTTTAAGAAATTTGTTCTGAGAAAGGGTTTGGCTCTTGTCATGAAATAAATGTTGTTAACATATTTATTAGGAGTAAAAATATTTTAAAATCAAATAATACATCACAAATTCACCTCAAACTATACAGAATAATTTTCAATAATTTCGAAACCTTCAAGACATTTACCTAAACTTTTTCCCGTGTAAGAATCGGATTTGGAACCCAAAGTCCCGCTTTTAAGTCGGATGCAGACAGGGTCTTATAAGTCTCTACTAACCGCTTTAGTCGGTCGAACTAACGGCGAGGCCAAAAAAGGGCATGGTCTCTCCATGGCATCTTTTATCCGCATCTAAAAATCATCGCCATGTGTGTCCAGTTTTTTGCGCTGCATCTGTTACATATATACTTTTTTTTTTCCATCTTGCCCCCTCTGGCCGCCGTGACTTGGCGATTTTATTTTCGCTCCATTTGTGGCCATAAATATTCAGTCAAGTGTCATCGTTGTGGCATGTCTAGTGGAGTCTGAAATGAAATAGATGCAGGCAACTCGCCTGGCTGAATGGAGCAAAAAAAAGAGACTCGCGGAGCACCACATATGAGAAGGCTTAAAACGAGTTAAGTCACTTCTGTGGTCTCGCGACCAAGTGGCCTCCTCCAATGGCTACGCCTTCAGTTCTTCAGTGGAACAGTCCTCCAATCCTCCAGCACCGCAACCACCAAACCCCAATCCGCAATCCGCTAAGCCCGAACCTCTCCCGGACTTCCAACTGGCTGCCAATTGTGGCAGCGGCTAAAGATTTCGTTCGCTGTTGTGTGTGACCACAGCTGCGACCCTGTACATAGGGAGAAATATTCCAAAAATATTTTCTAAACTTGTATAATATTTCCAGGAATTATACAAAGTCATTTTTGCATCAATATTTGACAGAATACATCATTTTCAAGTCTTGAAATAACTGCGTTCATAGTTTATTTTATATATTTTATATATAAATATATTTATGTATAGTTTTTATATTTTTACTTGAACTCGCATAAATATTTTCTTCTGTGTATCAAATAACGTTAAGAAAAAAAACCGCGCTAGAGAACCAAACAATGTGGCCAACACAGATGGGTCAGACCTTAAAGGGGGGAAGATTGGAGCGATGCGGTCTCCGTAGCGGGTGTTTTGGGTTAAGTTATGGCGTTGGCAAAAGCATTCCATAAGAGCTAAGCAAAAATAAACTAAGAAGAAAAAAATGGGGGAACGACCAGGCCTTGAGGAGGGCTGCGTGGGAGGTTCGATGAAGTTATCATCGTTGGAGATGAATAAATTTCGCCAAGTGTTTGGCATAACCTGTGGACAGCCAAAGGATGTAGATTATCGTCGATAAACACGACAGAGAGATTGTTGAGCAGCGATGTGAATCATGGTAAGATAAATGGGGTTTTGAATGAGTGAATTTAATAGAGAATTTAATATAGGTTTTTTAGGGGAGAGATTAATAGCAAAAGGTTAAAAAATCAGATCTTAAATAGGAGGATACAGCATTTACTTTGTGTTCATTGCTCTAATGCGAAATTTATGTTATATTGTTTGTTATTTTTATTTAAAATCTTCATTTATTGGTGGGCTTATAGTGAAAACAATTATTTTTATATTAAATATAGATATAAATATTTGCTTATTTTATATTAACTATTAATAGATTCTTAATTTATGACTGGTTATACAAATTATAAGGTTATATAAGTTCACTGGTCTCTGTAATAATTTTGTTTTCATTATAAACTTTCCTTAAAATATTGTACGAAATTTCGTATATTATAAGCTCAGGATTACTTCTCTTGCAACCCTCGTTGATAAGCAGAAGCCACTCACGGAAGTGCAATGCATGTAAAAGTCATGAATATGATGAAGTATTCAAAGCGAGCACAAGAACACACTCATACTCCTTAGCACAGGAAGCGGCAGGATTAACTGGCCACTTGAACACGATTATGTGCGAAAGAGTAAGACAGCTGCAGGGTCTTAGATAGAGATAGCTGTGCTGAGTGAGTGAGAGAGTGAGTGTGTGAATGAGTTATTGAGCAGCATTTCGATTACTAATCATTGAGTACTTATCGGGCAATGAACATCGGTCTCGAACAGATAGGTGGGAAAATATCTATGCCCCTTTGGCTCTCCATCTAACCACTGCACCCTCTCTTTCTAACCACTTTGCCCCTCTCTTTCTAAACCTCTCTCTAACCCTCTGTTGGCATCAGTTCAATCACTCGCACGTGCTCGGAGGTTAAAGCGGTTATTCACGCTCAATTTGCATACATTTCATTTAGTCGGTGAATTTTGCTCTGCATTTCCATCCATCCATCTATCTCTCTCTCTGGATATATACCTGTCTCTCAACCTGAATTATTACCTGAATTATATATTGGTTTCTTTTGCCTTCGGTTTGCTGGCTGGCTCAAAGTGCACGGGGCCAGGTCACGTTTTTGATATTTCATTCAATCAAAACAAATTGCCTTCGCCGCCGCTGCCCTGTGGTGCACCGCTCTTAAATAAATAAAAATAAAAAAAGAGAAAATATAATACCTATGTACCACAAATCCTGGCTGACCAAGCCCAGGGGCAAAATCTTTTTGCGGTTAACTTATTTCAGTGAGCTCGGGTCGTTAGGCAAACGACCGGCATAAAAAATGCCCAGATCGTTAAACAGAAATTAGATTAAACATCATAAAAATGCAAGTCCCAGTCAATTACAGATTCCATGATGCCGAAGACTGAGTGGTAGAACGGGCGAGTGGGCGTGGCCCGAAGGAGTTTAAAAATTGCCAATTCTTGGCAGGCACTTTGCTAATTGACAATTTCCAAAAACCGTTGAAAGAAAAACTTTTTCCGCTTTGCGCTCTTCTGGTCGTTTTCCTTTTGTAATAACCCCAAAGTCAGTCATTTCGTCTAAGCCATTAAAAAATTAATTGGCCGCCTTCCCTTCGGGGCCGGAACACGCCCCATACATCGCACTAATGCCGCTTTTAGCCAAGTTAAATGTTTTCTCACCCCAATCTGTAGAAACGCCCCAGAAGAACAAGCCGAACAAACGCACAACAGCAAAAAAGGGCTTGTCCTCGTCGTAGCTGTCGTGGTTCCAAAAAAAAATTAGAAGAAAAAAACGAAAACAAAGCGAAACAAGTAGAATGGCTTGGAAAAACCTGAGAAAAGCCATCGTACGAACAGGAAGTGGAAAATAAGGAGGTCTTTTGTTTAACAAGAATTCGGAATACACTGTCTAAGAACTTCCCTAACCTTTAAGAAATTATTTCATAAACTATTATTCATAATCATAATCACTAATTTCCTAATAAACACTGCCAAATTAATCATAAACTAAGACATTATGCATAACCTTCATAAAAACATAGCACTCTCTAATAAATATATAACTAAATATAATTACCTCAATTACCCAGATACCTAAATTATAAATCACTTAGAAAAGTTAGTCTTTTAGTGTATTTTAATACGATGTAGCTCCAACTCTTCCTGATTTAGTTTTCCCAACTTAGTTTAAGTATAATCTGTACTTTCCGGCAATCTATTCTTCCTCATTGCGAACTTCCTGAGAAATCTGGTTATACCCTTTTCGCCGTAGGGCGCACACTCAGACAACATTTAATCTTGCCACAAACTTCTAATTTTTATTGCTTCGCTTTGTCATTAGCTTTTTGTTTTTATTTTTTCAACAGTTTGTTTTCTTAGCTGGCTTGTTTTGTTTTGTTGAGTTTGAGTGGCTTGCCAATTGCTTGGCTGACCTTTTTGTATAGGAACCTCGTCCAATTATGAGCTTTTTCTACTCAATGTATCTCTATCTCTATCTATCTCTCTATCTCTATCTCATTCACTGGACACTCAATTTGGCGCAATTTGAGTTTCGAATTTGGAATCGTATTCATTTCATTGTTTATTATTTACGCCGCGTGGGTTGACGCAAGCTCTCGATTTTAGCTGCTCACCAAATTTACAATATATACTCTTCGACTAAATGAGTACTATATATGACGCAGATTGTGAGCGGATAAGATAAGATTCTGTAAATAATTTGTACTTCCGTTGCCGGGCGACCTTCCGGAACCTGAACAATTGATATCAATTAAAGCGGCAAGTGAATCACCCTAGAATTCCTAATTGATAAGTCAAAAGGTTTTGATTAAGTTCAGACATGAATAATTGGGTGCCACGAAAAGAGAGAGAGGGATAGCTTAAAGAGAAAGAGAGAGAGAGCTGGGGATGACAGAGACGGGAGAGAAAAGAATACATATATATTTTACTAAATGTTTATTAAGAGAGTGGCCTTTAATAATATATATCCTTTATAAGTAAATAATTGTATTATTATATGATCTATACGATCTATCATTTGAATAGGAAATTAGAATTCAAGAAACTAAGGAACAGGTTTAAATATTCTATTTAAATTTTGAAATATTTTTAAAATAATCGATTGTTGCACCGTATCCTTCGATAAATTCTTCGATATTTTTCCCTCCATATCTTTCCATCTCTAGGCTCTTTATGAAGTTGTCCGTCTGCACGTTTCTCACATCAGTTGAAAGGCATTTTTTATGCACTTCATTTATGAATGACAAGCCTTCACATCTCCGTTGGCTTTTTTCCTCCAACCTCCCTGCAGTGGGGAAAAGCGCAAGGGCAAACAGAGGGAGCCAGGGGACAAGGACAACCCTTAACCATATTCAGTCACTCTGTCCAATCCTCTGCCACTCCATCCAGACAGTGTGCAAAATTTTAATGAGTTGGAAATTTAATACCCAGAGAAGATTGCAAAATAAGGGGGGGCCTGGGTTGGGGCGGGTTATGACTGCGGTAGGTCAGCCCAACGGAGCGCAAACGATTCAATTTTGCTCCCAGCGAACTCTTAAATTTTCCCTGAATTTAATTGAAATTCAACAAAAAAACGAAACGACGAAAAACGAGGCAGACGGCTTCACCTTGAACTTGTCTAGAGATTGTCGTCATTTGATTTGAGTTTGCTGCCCGGGAAAATATAACACACGGAATATATACTAGCATAGAGCGGCTGAGTTCATTTCGTATCTGGGCTTCCGCTTTTTAACGCCTCACACACAATGCGCAATTTCTCCCAGATAAATCTATTCAGTACCAGTCGCCGCAGTTAATATTAATTCCTGTTCTTTGCAAACTAATTTGTATTATATTAATATTTATTTATTCTTTGCAGTTGGTTCTCCTCCTGTGACTTCTTCATCGACCGGAAACGGTGAGTTCTCAAATATAAAATAAGAATTAAAAATTTAACCTAATTCCGCATTCGGGTAATTTGAGCTTGAGACTTGAAAGTTTCATTGCGTAATTTTATGTGCTGCTCATTTCCATTATCGTTGCGATTTCAAGACATCAAGATCTTGAATTCCGTTTATGGCTCTAATAGCAATTAGTCGGCAACGGGTTGGAAACTCGTTGAAAATCCTCAAATGAGTCTGCACACGTCCCTGCCCCCCTCTGTGGGAGTTCTAATTGTAGTTTAACACTCTGACATAATTTACGATGCTTCAACGTTTCTGTTTGTCGCTCTTTGTTTTTAGATTTTTGCTGCTGCTTAGCAGTTTTGGCTTTTGGCTCCTACCTGCCAGAGTAGAGAATTCTGAATTCTGAGAATTTTTAAATTGCATATTGAGTAGCAGCAGAATGTTGTTCAAACCAAAAAGGGGCCACTTTGATTTATGTAAGCGGTTTGTTATGAAAATTGTGTGAACCAGTTGAAAGGAAGTGCTTTTTGAATAAGAAAAAGACAGGCTTTTGGGAGTGAAGGAAATATGTTTGGCATTTGGGCTTTAGAAAGATACAATTCAACAGCAAACAAACCCAATGGGTATTTGAAAAAGTCCTCTTAAAGTGTACATAATTTATTTAAAGCCCTTTTGTCATGTCTTTGGTGAACTCATTTTAATTACACAATACAACAAATTATTAAATCATTGCTCTCGCCTATTTAATTTACAATTGTTCAATGATTTTTGAGATTAATGAAGGCGTATTAAGCTGATATTGTCACAGCGTTTGCACTTTCATGTCACCTTCACAACGCTTCATTTGCAATACTATATTTTCCCTGTCAATATTTTCATATATTTTTTTTTGTGCTGCTTTCCACTGATTGCACATGAAATTCTCGTTTCCCTTGCAATTTACATTACAAAACCTTCGCATTATGCAATCGCTTTGACGTGTCACTCCTGACTCGCTTATACGTACAACTCAAAAGGTGGAAGATACTACATCGCACACGTTCTGTCTAGTTATCCAACCTATAGATACTTTTACTCGCTCTGTGGATGCACAGTAATCATTTGCAAATAACTGTAAATGAGTTGAGTTGACGTGAGCTTAGTGTCACGTTGATATTTCAATGGATGATCACGAGAGATCCGAAAGATACACATGTGACCCCCAGCTGGCCAGAAGACACTCATCGCCATTTGGTGGGAATCGAGACTCTGCATTGATATGAGAACTATAAATAATAATTATGATGATGACGTTATTGTTGTCAGCTTGCATATAATATTCAAGTGTTTTTCGTGCTTTGCCATTTCTGTTTATCTAAGTATTAAAGGCTCTGTTGGGTTTTCCCGTTCTCCGTGCTCCATGACATCACCAGAGTGCAGTCTTCTGGATTTTAATTTATTTATTTTACGCTCATTTTAAACTTGGCCTCTTCATTTATTACACATTCTGCGGCGCTTTGGGAGTGAGCAAGATTAATTATGCGTTTAATCTTTGATTTATGAAGCTTCAATTCATTTTATTTTTGGGTGGCCTTATTTCGCCTGCGGCGGAAGGGTTTTCCCATTTAAACATTCGCATTATTTGTTCAGAATTTGTGCTGCTGTTTGCTTAAAATTATAAACAAAAGCTATCGATTTAGCAAATAACGCAAACATTGTACACATTTTGAGTTGCATTTTTTGGTTTTTGTTTTGTGCCAAAAACCAATTTATTTAAGCTTAATATGGCAGTCAGACAGGCCTTAAATTAAATTATACGACGCGTGTCTGGGCAGCGACCACAAACATTTCTAAAATTTAAACGATTTGGGGTTTCTTTTTTGGGTATGATGGGTTCATAGGAAAGCTGATGTATTATTTAAAAATAGCAGAGCATATTAAAGCCAGTTTTAATCTTTATGTGTGTATAAGCGATTAGTTCGAGGCTTCAGTAGAGACAGCAGGGTCGAAACATCAATTAAATGTGGTTATATGATATTCTATAAATAAATTGTATAAACATATAATTTATTTATACTGTCTAGAGAGTCTTTGCATTTTTTTTAATAAAAAAATAAGCTTTTTAAAGCTTCAAATCACACTTAAATAGCAGTTTCACTAATGCTTAAGCTACTTAACAGTTTTTCAAGTAACTCAAATTATGTGGTTCAGGCTCCCTTGTAATTCGAGAGGTTTTTTCTATTTGTACCTAATGGGTATTGCCTGATATTACCCTCATTTTTGTGTGTGTGTTGTGTCGAAGTGCAATGCAACATTCATTTTTGCAGATATCCACTGACAGGTGCAATTCATACCGCAGCATTGCTTTACTTTAGTTAAGTCTGGTTTTTCTGAAATGCCACAGAAATGCGTTTAGGCCGCCTCAATGCAATCGTCCAGCAGTTGGTTTTATTTATAGTAGTTTTATTTTATTTTTGCAAAAAGGCAACACAGTTGCGTAGTTGGCTTAGCCCACAGGCCTGAACAGATATCGTGGAAAATTGGGTTAAGCAACCTGTACTGGCCAGACCAGGTGTTTTTTATTTTTGTGGTGTCGCTCCTCCGTTGGCGTATCTGTCACCAGATCCACTTCCACTATTTTTCCGTTTCTGTTTCGCTTTTTGCTCAATGAAAATGAAAGCAGGCCTCTGTCGCAGTGGTAATCAAGAATCCAAGTGGGTCGAAGATTTTCGCCGGCTCGTGAAAGTGAAAAGCCGTGGAAAAGCTGACCAAATGCTGATGACTACACTTACTTTTGAGACGCCCCAGTGCCCAGACTGCCCCCAACTCATTACAACTAATTTGTTTATTTTGCTTTGCTGTTGCTTTTGGGATGAGGTGTCAACGTGGGAGAATCGCTGACTGGGCTGAGAAATTCCACCAATTCTGTCTGCAAAAGCAAAACTACATAAGCAACAAAGTTGTCAAGTCATATAAGAAAGATTCCAACTGAAACTATTTACACGAAATATTATATCATTTAGAGATGTATATAGTATATATAGAGGAAATGGCTGATATCACATATAATTTATAGGCCTTTTTAAATTATTATTAATAGCATTTATTGCAACATTTATTTATATATAGTGATTTATATATCAGTTAAATATTGAGACAGTATCAATGTCATTTCCAAACTCGTATTAAATTCCTAAAAATAACCAAAGGTTTTTTATTCAAAGAACTAGATCAGCTTTATATAATTATTATAATTATTAAATTCTAGAGACATAAAAAAATGGTACAAAAATATGTTATAAACTCGATAAATTCTTTAACATACACATCTCTTTTTCTAAATTAAATTAAATTTAAGGCAATGCCATACAAAATACAATCCAGCACATACAGCTGCCTAAAAAACAAACTTCTTCTTCTTCCCATGTTTTTTCCCCATCTTTTTATGCCATAAAAAAACATTTAATACACATTCAATATATGTAGATAGCCAACACAGGTGATATTTTCTCCGTGTGCCTTGTTTGCTGTCCAATTTCCCACTCGAAAGGATCGACTAGCAGTTCATTTGCATGACAAGCTGTCGGAAGCCGGCGCCTCAATTCACGCAACAAGCTCCAAAACACGATTCGGATTATTTGGATATATTTGCCATGGAGAGAGACAAATCACTTTTACCACTTTTACGTCCCAGCCACTTGGGTTACATATCATCCGCAGATATGGCGGCTATAAGTGGTCGGTGGTCGGTGGTCGGTGCTTGGGCGGTGTCCCTGGTGTTTTCTGGCTTTCTACCCTAACCAGTTTCTCAGTACATGATTTTTTTTGGTGCAGATTTATTGGCCATAATCATTTAGAGTTTATACAAATTGCATGAACAAGGCGAAAGTCGTCCAACTGAATGCGGCCTGTACCATATCTGGCCATATCTATGGCCCAGTCTATGAACGTTTCGCTGAACATTTCTTTATAAACATTTTTTCTTTTTGTTTTGGTTTATATTTTTTGTGTTTTATTATTAAGGCGTTGTCCCAACTTTGGTCGGCTCGAACCTTAATTAAAGTCAAGATTGCCGCTTTGGCACGATTTTCCTACGAAATTGAACCACATTGTGCCGCTGCGGCGACTATCATTAGGTTCAGGTCCGGGCCTATAGCATAATTGTTCAGGTTATGGCTGAAACCCAATTTAAATTACCTGAAATTACGGCGCAGAGAGTGAAAATTATATTCAGTATGATTATCTGCAAAAAGAGATCTCCTGTAAAAGTAACACAAATTATGAATTCCCAAAAGTTTCGGCCAGAAATGGAAGGAGACAGAAACTTTGTCATCAGCAAAGAAGTTTTGTAACTAATAAAAACTTAAAGCTGACAATAAAAAAGTTGTTTCAAAGGAAGCTATATTCCATTTTTAATGGCGCTGACAAGCAACAAAATTGTACCTTTAAAAATCGAACAACAAAGATATATTAAAGCCTGTCTCTGTTCCATTTTATCGGGCTTTCATTAAGCATAGTTTGGTGAATGAAAGTTTGCTTTTTTTTCATGGCCAAAGACAGCGAGTGTAATAAACGGCAGTTGCCATGGCACAAGGGCAAATAATTCAGCGCAGAGTCTATTGTTTAAGCGTTGTCAATATGAAAAACGCATAAATCTGTTGTGCCTGTGACTGGTTTTGTGGCCGCCTTCAAAAGTATATTCCTATTTGCCGAACTTATTTGCATAGATTGGGGGGAGTTGATGTGTGAAGCCGAATAAATTTGGGGTGCTCTATATTCAGGACATGTCACGTGATTTGATGAAAGTCAAACTCAATTTTTCTGCTCGCCGCCCCATGTGCAGTTGACACGAAAATGCGATATACACATGTATATATATGTTTCCCATACATATTTATCATGACAACATCAATAAAATTGAGGCTTGGCTGAATTTCGATTTTCTGTTAAAGTAAATTGAAACTTTTGTGATTCGTTCTTTTTGTTATCATCGAGTTACATGGGTATCTGATTGGCTTCTCCTTCACCACCTTCTCGAACAAGAGTTTTTAATTATATATCTTTGCACAATGTATCTTTTTTTTTTTTGGGGCAAAGGAATGTTTCCTGCCGCTTTTGAGTTATGCGATTCCTCCGTCCCCAAAAAGAAATGGAAACTTGTTTTAGGCCTGCGAACAGGAAACACGCGACTGAAATCAGGTTTCAAGTTTCTTTCCTGCGACGATGATAATGAAGATGATGCTGCTGGTGACAGGTGAACGAGAACTCGTTCTCCTGTTCACACAAACCTGCTAAAAGGAAAGTTCGAATTGGTTCGATAAATAAAAATGATCAAATTAATGCTAATTCCAAGCCGCATTTGCAAAGCAAACAGTCGGGTTCGACCTTAGGGAACACAGCAACTGTGATTTCGCACTCGAAATTCGCCTCACGTTCCGGGAGGGGGATTTGGGGCCCTTGAACAGCAGTCATCCGGCAGTCCAAGTCCATATAATGGCTATATAATGCTTGTATATAATCCCCGACCCTCTCGAACACGAAAACAAGTGCCTGGGCATGACATTTAAGATCTCTGACCAACACTATTCAATTGTTCCCATGAATTGCATGCTAATTAGGCATTGGCGGGGGAATGATTGATGGATTGACGCGGAGGTCTCTTGAGCGACTTACAAACATTTGGCCAACTTTACAGAGATAAGTTCACACCCACTGGGTTAAAGCCTCCAGCTCTTGGATGGTTGGATGGATGGATGGATTGATGGAGGTGGCGGTGGTTTTTTGTGATGGTCGGCAAAATGTTTTCGGCATTCGGCATTCAACATTCGGCGATTTTTGAGTCTCGCTTTCAACATTTTGAAGGTCTAGAGTTGAAACTGAAACTGAAGCTGAAGCTGAGGAGGCAGAAAAAGTTAAGTTAATTGTACTTGGGATAGGCCATTGTGCGACTTGCATTGTCCAATTTAAACACACTTTTTATATTGTGTTATAATTTTGTTTTTTATGTTGCAGTGACAGTGACAGCAAAGGCCACACAATGCGAGCTTCTTTATGTATTTTTCTTGTATTTATTTGAGCTGCTTTCGGGGGCGGGCAAAAGAAAGTTATTTTTGAATCAAGACCAAAGGCGTAGCCTTCAATTTGCGGTCAAGAGGGGGTTTTGCTAAGTTAATCAAAGTATTTGATGGAATTTATTGGAGCCAAGTATTTGCAGACAGGAGATGGGGAAAAAATGTGGGTTGAAAGAACCAATAGAGGGTATGATTTTCTTGTCAAAGAAAAGCTTTAAATACTTGTAGTTTTTATAGTTTAGAATTACAAACACAGCAAAGAAAGTTAAGGCATTTTTATCAATAGTAAGTTATTAAGAATCTTTAAACTATTTTGATGATTTTTAAAAGGAAGTATATATAAACTTAATATTTTATTTGTATTATTTTATTATGTTTTATCTATGAATGGCCTACAATAATTGCCTTAATTAATTAAATTACAAACTTAAGTTGAACTCCTATTGGTACCCCTTCTCCGATTTCTAGCCTCTCTTCAAAAGTCACCCCCCGGACGTGGGTGGGGCTAATTGTTTGTGGTTTCTTTTCAAAAATTTAAATAAGCCCCAAACGCATAGCGTGAATAATTTTGTACAAAAACAGACAACACACAAATCAAAGAAGCACACTCAGGTGGCGCAAAAAAAAAGGTGTCCCAAGTTGACGGCTGGCCGGTGTCCATAAAACATAATGTTTGGACTTGACTTTCACTCTTTCCCGAGCATTGATCTCTCTCCTTCCATCTTTCTCTATCTCTCGAGAAACCTCAGAAGGTACCAGATGAAACCGCAGAGATCAGATGGACCGCTGCCTGGGGAATTTCACTTTTGTTTTCGATCAACAAAAAATTTGTTTTTGAGTTTGATGTTGAATTTGATTTTGATGACTTTGATTAACATAGATTCCGTCTTTAATTGGACACAGAGCCGAGTGACACGTCCAGCAATTTAGCCAGTTCATCAATCAGTCAGTCAATCACACGAAACAATTATTGTCGAAATAAAATTGTTTTCCGTTCGTGTGAGTTGCCTTTATGAGTTTTTCAAAGTCTCCTCGTCTGGCGGCAATTAGCAGCCAGTTTGTAACCAGTTTTGTCTTTTGCGGCAAATGGAAAAAAGTGGGAGTTTATGCCACATGCAACATCATCATCATCAGCATCCATCCATCCATCCCGCCGACACTTTTCGGCTTCCGAACTTTTTTCGGTTCCAAACTTCTTCATCTCGTTTAACTCAACTTCAACTTCAACTCCAACTTCCCCGCCAGCCAAGGCAATGTTAATTTTACATATTGCAACATTTGACGCTGACTTGCCTGAGGATTGTCTCTCTTTCCGCACAAGAAACTCATTACAATGGCTGCACAAATGTGAACAGTCAGCTCCCAGACGAAGCCCCCTTCTTAGCCAGTGTCTGCCTCTTACCACCAAGTCGAATTTTGGTAATGTTTTTCAGAGATGCCATAGGCATTATTGAGTTGTATCTGAGCTGGGGTACACAGTAGTGGTAAATGGTAAACAAAAACTAGGGAAACCTATTTTAAAAAAACACACATTTTTAAAAGAAATCACATATTCAATATATTATGTTAATATTATTGTTAAATAATAAGCTTGCAGTATCGAGCAGACCTTCTAATGTTTAAAAATGAATTCTACCACTTATAAAAAGAAAATAATATACTCTTACTGTTTTGGGTTTGACGAAAATAAAAGTAATTCATTTATAATATATAATTTTTTAACTTGAAATAAAAGGAAATGGCATAATTATACTATTTGCAAAGAAGATGTAAGGATATTGTTTTATAGATTTTATTAAAGGTAAACCCTTCTGGAAATTCTATAGAAGCAAGTATATTAATTTTAAAAATACTTAAAATTATTAATCGGTTTTATGATTATCAGTAATGATGACCCTTAGACCAAAGCTTATTTTGACTATTTTGGAAGAAGCAAGAATATTAATTTTAAGGATTTTCTAAAAGCTAAAACTATTTCGAATGAAGCCTTATTTTTTATACCTAGACTCTTGGCATCACTGAGTATTTTTCGCATATAGCTCTTAGTTGCATTCGGCGCGTTGACAACAAATGGCAGTAAATTTTACCATTGCATAATAAACTCTTGACGCTGCCGTCGATGATGCTGCATGGCACTGGATGAGGCTGCAGCTGGTAGAAGGGTCCACCGTGGCACTCACGGTTCATCCAAGTTGGGAAACTCGACAGAGAGACAATAACTTTTCTTATGATGCCATTTTTCAGGTGGAAAACTTGAGCCGCGTCTGCTCTGAGAAATTGCGGTGCGGTATATATTTATATATAAGGAAAAGTCAGAGTAAATAGAAGCTGGCGGGGATAAATTGAAAGTGGCGAGTGAGGGAGCAATATTTGGGGATAAATCTCGGAGCGCTTCCTGTTTGTAATGTTTTATTGATTTGAATCAACGGATTTGGCATTGGATAAATGGGATTTTCAATCGATTTCCAAAGGTTTAAAGTGTCATAAAATAGAGATTTGATTTGTTATTCAATTTGTTTGTGTACAAGTATTTATGCCCCTACAGGGTATTATAATTTCAGTCAGAAGCTTGTAAAACTGTGAAGGAATCATTTCCGACCCCATAAATCATATATATTCTTGATCAGCATCAACAGCCGAGTCGATTAAGATATGTCCGGGAAAAATTTATTTTTTTCAAAATTTCGAAAATTTTTTAAGGGGTTACATCGTTAAAATGTTGAAAAAATTGATAAAAATTTTTATTTTTTGTAACTTTATATTTAGTATGTAGATTTATTAACCTAATAAAAACTAGCATAGGAAAGCTTTCCGAATTAAAATTAATGGGTTTTTGGCTTAGTTATGAGTTTTAAAAAATTTGATATATAGAAAAAACTCTCCTTTAAAAATATCGAAAAATATCGATACAAATATTTTAAGCTCAGCTATGATTGATTTCTGTTTCGATCCTTTCGTTCAATTTTGCCATGTAATATGTAATTTGGCTTCCCAAAGTTAATATCCCTTTTCATTCCTTTACCTATTTTCCCTCAATATTACTTATTCTTTCTTGTAATGAGTTTATTTTAAAACTTTCCATATAAAATCGAAGCGAAACAAATATTTACTCAACCGACCATATATCGTAAATCATCCCACGTTCTTTGCCATTTATCTTGCGATTAATTGAACCATTCTCCTGGCTTCAAGTTGGAAAACTTCTGTAATAAACTTGGCTGACAAATATATTTAACGCAGCTCCCAAAGTTTTCACTTGTGACCACAGAAACTACACAATCGCAGCTCTTCCCACATTTTCCCCTTGAATTTGCCAGCACACATCACTGCACTTGAGCACAAACCAAGTTGAAGTTTTTGGTGGCAAAGAAGGGCTGAGAACATATCACCAAGTTAACATTGTGCTTGGCTTGTAAATGGGCCGAAACCGAACATGTAGTATATTAACCAAAACCAACCATATAACCATTTGCTTTCACAGCTTCCGAAGGAAGTACAGTTCACTCTGGCCAAGTTGGGTTTGCCTTTTGCATAGTTTATATATTGAAAGGTATATAAACAATACCCTGATCTTCTCTTTAATATCTTTTATTTAAAGTTTGTATTGTTTTTAGCTAATTTCGTACTTTTCGTTCATTATTTAGTTTCCGAATGAAAGTATTCCTGAATAGAGATATTCAAACTAAGGAATTCCTACTTTAGCAAGAACTTCGGTTGACTTTAGTGGGTTGGTTGTTAGTTCTGGGCTGTGGCCGAGTGAGTACTTCAAGTTAACCTCTAATTGCCATTGCCCCAAGTGCACTGAGCAGCAATATGCTGCTCATTTTTCCTTGGGCGACCCTTTTCTGCTCAGCTCACGGTATGATGATGGCCATCCAACCGCAGCACAGGCTCTCCCCTACCCATCCACGGGGCTAATCAAATGTTACATGCAACGTTGGAGCAAATTTTTTACTGTACTTTGCCGCCGGGCAGCAACAGTAACCAACAACGGATCCGGGATTCCCCTGCACAGTAACAACCCATCATCAGCCCCCTTTGGCCGACCCCGTCACATACTTGTGCCCTTCTATATATAGAGAGGAATAGAGAATAGAACCTGAGGTTGTCATTTGGCCGCCTTTGTTGAGGGCAGCATGGGTGTGTTGCGAGTGTGTGTGCTTACCCCATTGATCAGATGATGACTGGCCCAAAGGCAATCCTGGCAAGCCCGCCAGCGAGATTCTAACAATTTGTTGTGTTGCATAGGGTATAGAAAAGTCTAGGGATTGAGACTATAATTAATACAACCTGCTCAGAAATCTGTGAAAAACTTGACTTTGAATATAGAGGAAATATAGATACAATACTCATATAAAAACTCTCTAAACAAGTGTAATTTTTTGTGTACAAATTTTCCTTAAATTTAAATATACAATTAATATATATCATTATAGAAAGAAACAAGGCTTTCAAGTACCCCTTGAGAATATTACCTTTTATTCTTATTCTTTATAATCTACTTTAGGCCAGACCTTTTGCCAAATTAGGGTATCCCCACTTCATTTTAACGGAATAAATTGCCTGGCCCTTTGTGCTTTTTGTGAGTGTGTGTGTGTTTGTTGTGCCTCGGTGCCCCTCCTCGCAGGCATAAACCTTAACTTTATTTACGTGCTTGATTAGATGTAGGGAGTAGCCGGAGCTGCACATGCCCGTTGGGGTCTTTTCTGTTTTGTGTTGTTTAGCGACGCTATCAATCTGATGTCCCCACATGCCCCAGTCATGCCCCCACTCCAGCCCCGCTCTCAAGTGCCCCATATGTATAGCCTCGATTTCCCCCGGAAAGCCTCAATCTAGACCCGTGTTAATACCCTTTGGCGTCACTCTGTTATGAGTGGAGGTGGAGGTGGCGGTTCAGGTTCCTTATCATTGTGCAAGCGAAAACTTAATTGAACGGCTTTTGACATAGTTTAAGGCGAAACAGCCATAAACATGGTTCCACACGCCCCCGATTTTTCCTCTGGGATGGAAAATTGACTTTGTTGTGGCGCAAATTAGTTTCACTTGTGAATTGCGCATCATTTGGCACAAAGACCCGCACGCCGTGTGACATGGAAACCCAGAAAAAAGCCCTGGGCACAAAGCTATGCCAGATTATGCTGCACAGGAGATGAATCCCAGCTCCAGACGTGGTCCCGATCCCAATTCCAGTCCCTGGTCCTCTCCTCGCGCGGAAGCCAAATGTCACGCCAAACCATCAGCGGCAACAAATGCAGCAACTGCAGCGGTTCAAGCTGCTTTCCACTGATTGCGAAAATCATGCCGACAAGCTACGGAAAAACTATTGAGAAAGGCTAGGGTCGACTAGGTGGTGATCTCTAATCAAAGTTGATATATTAAGTCAGTAGGATCTTGCAGAAATCTTGTATATCACAAAAATATACAAGTAGAAAAATTAGATAGATAAAGATATTGTATATATTTCCCTGAAAACCTAACATGCCTTTCTCATCTTCTCATACCCTGTATAAAAAAGAGTTGCCAGAATGTAGCATGTGACAGCGCGACGTGGAAGAGCTTCATGCCAACTCCACACTTTGTAAAAACCCTTCATTTTTGCCCAAGCTGCAACATGCAACATGCAACCAACTGCAGTCTCCAAAGCTTTGCCATTTGCAATCCACAGCAGCAGGCAGATAGCAGACAGCAGGGACATCCAAAGTGAAATTTTGTCAATGCAACTGGATGTGGCTTAAGGGTTAGCCAGCTGCCAGATACTCCTACCAAAGTGTACACCTAGGAAAAAGGAATGGCCTAAAATTTTACAATATACTAACTGTTTCTGAGTGGCACAAAATATATCTAGAATTTGGATTAGATAAACATTAAAACCTTACTTTTATATGAGTTATTATATGGATTGCATACGTGTCTTTAATAATTTACAATGACATTAGTTTCCTTTTTGTTCTGTGTATGTACCATCGCTATGCATCTCGGATGGGCCAAGACGGGGATTGAGTTATGAGTGCCAGCCAGGAGTAAATTAGAGAAGAAGCTGTGCATATTTCCTGGCACAGGATCAGCTGCAGAGGTTGCCCTAGGTTATAGAGGTATATATAGCTTAGAGCCGGAATTAGATAGTCAAAGGTTCATCCGGCTGGTGAAGTGCTTAGCCCGATGAAGGAGCCAATTTGAAGACTATGTAGCTGCTGCTGGGTTTTATGGGGCTAAGGAAGAGAGTAAATTTGGACAGTGAATGAAGTTGCTTTGGATTTGGGGATTAATGATGCTGAGGAGGATGAGAGGAAACGCTGTGGGAGGTTGCATTAAGATGAAGAGTCCATAAGATTTCGAAGGAAAGTTATACAGAAGAAGATTAGGATTAAATATCTTAGAGGAAAGTTCTTATAAAAGAGATTCGCTTTTGATAATCTATTAATATATTTATACTTGAAATTGCAAATCATTTCAAATAGTTATTATTACTGTTTTTATCATAATTCCTCTTTAATAAGCTCTTTAAAATCTACTTTTGATTTAGTCTTTCTAATTCTAAGCTTCCTCCAGTGCCAAATTTAGTATTCAACGCACATCTGATTCCATTTACCTGTGTGCATTATGCATTTGGGTCATCCGGCGTGGCATTGTTATAATTTAGCATGTAATTTGATTTATAATCGATCATAAATTAAATAAGTTTTGGTCGCAGTTCGTGGGGATTACATTTTGCACATTTGCAGCCTTGCACAATGCAGGACACACACACTCACCTATAATGGTAATTAATTAGGCATTTAATTTAATTATCAGTGCAAATTGGCCACGGGTCACCGGAGTTTTCCACAATATATCCGCTAATTTCTGGTTAAATGCAATGGAAACGTTTTGTGCGCCACCGCGGGGGAGGCTTTAATGTGTAGAGACCAGAAAATGCATAAATTAATACACATAATTTACACCTGTTCGCATTAAAGTGAATGATGTGAATTTCAATTTGAAACTGAGCCAGAGGCAGGCGGAAGGTAGGCTTTGGGGAGTGCTGGCTGTTTTTGGGGAATTCTCCATTATGTGTGTGTATACCGCACACACATCTCTCAGATTCTCTCATTCCAAGTGACAAACTCGGGCAATTTCCGCTCCACGGAAATGTGCACAATTTAATTTTGGCCTGGGTTTGCTCATTTTCCCCTCCGGTTTTCCTTCTTTTTTTTTTGTTTTGTTGTGCCTTTTCCCCATTCAAGAAACATCTTTTGGTCTAGCCAAGCAGAAGTTTAGTTAACTCCGCCATATCTTCATCTGCACATCTCTCCGCGGAGTTGATAATTTTCTGCTTGAGTGTGCTGCCAAACCCCGAGACTGTTGCTTTTAATTAGAATTAGCAACTTGCCACAGAAATGAGACACACGCATGAAGCACTGGCGAAGAAGTTTTCCAGCTTGAGATAATTTTTTGTTTGCCGTGAAAACATAAATTCAAGTTGTTTTTATTACCACGACGCGTTCACGTTTTTCGGCCTTATTTTGTATATATTTTGGGGGAACCCCGAAAATTTCCTGGAAAATTAACAACACTCGTGGCTTTGATTTATCACGATAAGCGGCGGATGTTGTTGTTGGCCGCTCACCATTGTGTGTTTGTGGGTGGCAAAAGGGGCTATAGCGGCTTTAGAGATTTTGATTCCAGTCTCGCATAAACATAGATACATATATATTTATACGTACTTATATATGCAGATTGATTTTCGGGGGGGCTTTAATTAAGTTATCTAGTTTTGGCATTTTGATAAATGCGCTTGCGGCGCTTCGTTACGCTGCGTAATTGAAAATGAAGGCTAAATGATTTTGGCCATTAAGAAGGTTACATTTCGGGGACATTTAAGAGTTCAAGTTTGATTAAATTCAATAGATTATGAAATTTATTTCCTGTTGGTAATGACTGTATTTTGGGTCCTTTTCAAGAAACTTACATGATTCCTTAGGGTTTAGGCTTGAAAAATAGTATGTACATTCCTAGGAAATGTGTATTTATTTAAGATGGTAACCTTGCCATTATTGCCTTTCTCTAAACAGTTAAAAAATAAGTAAAAGCAGGTCATCTGGTCAGTATATATATAGTGTGTAACCCCTATGCCCAGTGAGATAATGAATTAATTTCTAGTGCCTCCTCTCCCTGAATTCAACGCACTATTTATGCAGCACGGTAAATGTGCGACAGACACATAAATTAATTAAAAGTCGGAAGCAGATATAAAAATATATAATGCCCAAGTGAAGAAGAAGGGAGCGAAGAAAAAGCCGCCACAGCCGCGACAGTTTGGCTGACAATAATAATTAAAGCAACTGCGGACCAGAGCCGCCAATAACAACAATAAACAGCTGCAAGCAAACACCAGCAGCATCCTCCTACCCACTCCTCTGCGCTCCTAGGAATAAAAAGAAGCTGCGCGTCATGTCGCACATCACATGGAGCATGTGATGTGACGCAGCCGAGGAGTGTGTGCAGTTTGTGCATGCAACTCCAGGCGGCAATTATGGGAATGCAGAGCACACAAATTGAAAAAGTAAACCAACTCTTAACCCATTGCAGTCACCCAACATAAGCCAAAGCCATGACACTTCCGTCACGCAACAGTGGGGATTCGCTAACGGGGGAACTGTATAAAAGATGGAAGATTATATTGAGATAAAAGATATAATAACTTGTTTAGAATAGATAGATTTCAATATTTTCAAAAGCTTGTCATTCCAGTAACAAATTTTAATATTAAAAAAAGAGCTGGGCTATAAAATTATATTTAATATATTTCTGTATCATTTGTTTCTACAAAATAATTGTAAGAGTTAAATTATTTAATTAAGAAATAATTATGCAGTATATTCTATTCAAGCTTAATTTTATAATGTCTTAAAATTAGTTTATGTAATATTTAAATTAAAAAAGCGATACTTCTCGAAGTCCAACTGTTCCACAAAATGTTCAACTGCAAGTTTCCCTCACAATTTGTCATTCCGCTGACGCCCAGAGAGTCGCCCAGCTCTTAATGATCATAATCTTCATACATGACAAACAGACAGACTAACTTTAATTATTAAACAAATATTCATAAAAATAAGAAAGAGAAGAGTGCCAGAGAGAGCACAATTAAAGGCCAAGCACTTATTTGGTTTTATTACAACTGCTGACCCTCAGAGGTCGTCGGTTACTTCTACTCGAGTCGGGGTTTTATCTCTCTGTTTTATTTTTTTTATTTTTTTGGAGCTCAAGTTGGGCGAATGAATTCTGCGGCGACAAGACACATGAGATGGCCGCCACTTAAGTGTTGTGTTTTCTTAGCCACACTGCAAGTGGGAAAATTTTTGGCCGAGAAAAGTTCTCATCCAATTAGCGCAGATAATTGAGCGAGTCAGCAAAAACAAGAATTAAATGTACGCAATGATAAGCAGAAGAATTTGAAAATTTCTGCACCAAAGACACAAGAGAATTCTTTTGAAATAAACTTGAAATAATAGTAATAATTACTTAAAGATTGTGAAAAAGTATTAAAGAAAAGGAATTTAATTAAAATAGAGTTTTTATTAAAACAAGAAAAGAGACATCCTTTGCTGTTACCCATAGATACTGTGAAATCGAAATAAATAAATAAATAAATAATCTCAATTTTGAAAGATTTTCTGTGACGGCTTTTATTGTGATACTAGCATATTGGGCATTAATATTTAAAATATTAAAAAATGTACAATACAATATTTTATTTAAATAGATATTTTTGTGTGCCAATTTTTCGGCTAAATCATAGTTTTTCAAATATCATAACTAAGCCAAAAATGCATTAATTTTAATTCGGATAGCATTTCTGTGCTAGTTTTTATAGGCTTAACAAATCTGCATAAAGCGTTTTAAAATTTTAAAAATTTCATTTTTTGTCAAATTTTGACAATTTTAACGATGTAACCCCTTATCAAATTTTCAAAAAATTAAAATTTTTTTTTTTCAACCGGACATGGCTAGATCGACTCGTCAGTTGATACTGATCAAGAATATATATAATTTATGGGGTCGGAAACGACTCCTTCACTGTTTTTTATGCTTCTGACTAAAAATATAATACCCTGCAAGGATATAATAAACACAGTATTCAAACACAGCTTTAAAATTGTGATTTTATAATAAAATTCGAACTTTGTTACTCACATAAGTTTCCCCCACAAATAATGCTTATCAACCACAATTTGATTAAAAATATTTACCTTAAGCTTAAATAATACCTTTATAATTTATGACAGCATCTTTGTCATGCAAAATGAAATGACTCAAAGAAATTTTTGCTTATTCTTATGCAAATATCTCACAGGTTAAACAAAACAAAACGCTCAAATTTCTATTTCCCCTAGTTAAGCCACTTAAATGCATTTAAAGCGACTTTATTTAAGCTTCCAAATGTGTTGCACAACTTTAGCCGAGACCTGGGACAAAGTTGCAGGCAAAAAACAATAAAAGCCAAACAAAAAAGTCAGATGTCAATTGTCTAATTAAAGGCAACTGCAACAACAGTGGCAACCTGGCGATAACCTTTTGTGTCAGTCTCAAGTTGAGATTTATTTTTGTTACTTATTTGGATTTACAACAAATTTATCTTTCACTTTTGCTGCAGTTCAAGTTTGCTTTTAATGCGACTGCAATCTCGTTTTATTTCAAAGGCAAAAGTTCAATAACACAGCACCATAAATGTACACGTAATTAATTGATTTTATTTTTGTATTTCATTGCAGTTAACCCCCGAAAACAAATCTGGAAATTATGGTAAGTTAATAGGCCTAATTGGGCAACAACTTTACACGAAAATTAGCAGGGTTTTCCGCGAAAGCAAGGGTCTCCTCTCGTTCTCTCTGTCCCCATGGGTGAAATATTTCATAATTTATGCGAGGAGAAATGAAAATTGTATGCTTTCTGCGTAGCATAATTTATAACCGAGCAGAACATAACGATGAAAGCAACTTTGTACTTACTCTTGGTACCCGGTATTTGAAAGTTGAATGGAAGGGTATATTGGAAGAATCAAAATGTATTTATTTAAAAATAATTTAGATGCTTGGGAATACTTTAATAGACATATAAATTTGTTTAAGATGAGCTATTTTCTTTTTATTATAGTTGGAATAGTAATTTTGATAACTTACTGAAAATATTCTAAATCTCTCTCTTGAAGAAAGCTTAAAATTTCCTAGTGGTATAAGGTTATTAATTGTTTAAATTCACCACTTTTATTGTCTGACATATAAGCACAATTGTTAAATGAGTTACCTCAAAGAAATACGCATACTGGATATTCCATAGTCGGGGCACATGAATAAAGCAGTATTTCTTTTTAAATTTGACTTGTGAGAGTTTTGGGGCTGCGTGCCTGCCATTTTGACCGCTTAATGTGGAATGAGTAATGTTTAAATGTAACCAGGACAATGGCAGCGAAGATTGTGCCGAAGGGACTTGCCCCGGAATCTGCTCCTGCCCGCCGACCCCCCCGGCTTCCCCGGTGGAAGAATCTCATGCAATTTATATTCGACACTTGCCACGCCACGCGAACTGGGTCAGAACATGTGAAGAGCTCCACTTGCTGCTCCTGTTGTTGTGGCCCATGGATTCCCATCTCTATATCTATTCTCGTTGCCAGAGGATTAAATTGCTCTGGCTGCTCCGATCCCATGGTGGGTCCTGTAACCCGACAACATCCCATGGCCGAGTTCGTTTGATTGAATTTCAATTTTTATGCCTTCGGTCAGGGCAAGAGTCGTAAAGTTTGCCGTCGATTTTCGGACACTTTCCAGGTCATTTATCCCCAAAAGCTTAGCTCTTCAGCTGGGCTTCTCAATTAATTTGATGAGTTTTTTTGGACAAGGCAGGGCCAAAAAGTTTTCATTAATGTAAAACACTTTACGCACTCATTAGAGTCGTTTGTTTGTGACATCTCCATCTCTATCTCTCTCTCTGTCTCTACCTCTCTCTTTCCGTTTTTCTCTGACTCTCTCTGCGGATGATAAATGTGTCCATAATGCGGCCTAATTGCGGCATCATTAGAGGCGCCTCTCAGCCCTGATTGTCCCTCTCATGGAGCACACACTCCAAGTGGATTGGCACACTCAGGGAAAAAGCATAATGGTCAGCTGAGGAAATATATATTTCTTAAATTTTGTGTACAAGGAAAACTTGAGGAGAAAGGTGTATTCAGAAACATTACTAATCTTAGCAATTTTATCGGAATTTTATTATTTATTTTATATTTTAAATGTGAGTACTTCACAGGTCTTGATAGAAAATAAAGAAAAATATATAAGAATTCAACTCAGTCTCATAACTTCATTAAGAAATAGTAAAGAAGACTTATAATTTATTAACCATTTATTTTAATTTCAAGTAATGTTATTTATGACTAAGAGTAAGATTCAATTAAATAGAAATATGAGCACGTATGAATTTATATTGGTGGATTTATAGATATTACATGAGTTTCCTAATAAAACTCCTACTCCAGTTACCATAATATTCGGCTCAGTGTAATCCAGATGAGATGTGTACTTCGAAACGGACAAACAGACTTGACTTTTGCATAGTTTTGGTAAGGGAAGAAGAGGCTTGGCCAGAGCTATGCCGACGACTGTCATGTTGGATTGGCAACAAAGCAAATCAAATTTAATGATAAACTCAAATGGAAGCACATGTCTTTTCCGCTCGAGATACGAAGTCTGCCAGCCTTAAATCGGGTCTCTCTCATCATAGACATATATATATATATATCCATGAGCAGTGTGTTGGCGTAAACAACAACAAAGACGTTGGAATGACTAATTTAATGCGTCGCGTTTGGTGACGACAACGGCGTTGTTACGTATACGCACCGTGTGCCCCAAGGAGGACCCTTTGGCATTTTGCAAAAGTTAACGAAGCGAACGGAGCAAACAAGAGCAGACAGAAACAATAACAAGAACAGGAGCAGGACCAACAGCCATAATATACCGAATTTTATTTATAGCATAGTTCCAGGTGTCGCGCACAGAAGACGACACAAAGTGTTGAAATAGCTGGTTAAATTAAAGAACTTGGCTGGCAGCTTAAAGAGAGAGAGTGAGTGGGAGAGTACCTAAAACCCTAAACCTAACTTAGTTTAGTGATAATGTTTTGGTTTTATTTCGCGCCTCTTCAACCTGACTCTCAGCCCGCCCTGTGTGTGTATGAACGGGGCAGGTTGGTGCGTAACTTCCATGGCCTCGGCCTGGTTGGCATCCAATTCCAGGTGGAAGTTGTGCAGGAGTTTGATCAGCGCCACCTTAATTACCAGCTTGGCAAAGTTTTGACCTGTAATTCAGGGCAGAACACTTAATTATATTGTTTAAGGTGAATTTGTAGCAGTAACTTACCCACACACTGTGCTCCTCCCATTCCGAAACCTATAAAGGCATTGTTCTTGCTCTTCTCGGGACATTGATCCAAACTATCTTCCCTTCCGAGGGAATGCAGGAATCGGATGGGTTTATATTTCATGGGTTCACTGAAATACTTTTCATCTCTGTGTATGGCCAGGAGAGGAATCATAAGGGTCTTGCCCTCGTCTATGGTATACTTGCTGTTGGGCAGCGAGTAACTCTTGCGGCAAACGCGTTCGATGATGGGCAAAGGCGGATATTTGCGAACAGTTTCTGGGGGGGAATTAATTACATACACACATTAATGGATTCATTAGATTATTTGGCAGTGTGTCAGCTTACCTTTCAGGCACATATCCATGTATTTAAGACCTTCTAGCTGCTCAAACTTAAGCTGATCATTCCCAATGCTTAGCTCCTTGATTTCCGCTTGAAGCTTCTCCACAATCAAGGGCTCTTGCAGAATTTCAAAGAGTGTTAACGTTATAGTAGAGGCCACTGCATCTAGGGATGTTTTAAGGAGATCTTCAGCCACTTTGGCCAATCGTTTGATGGACAGAAATTTCTCTTGATCTGGGAATATAAGGAAATACGTTTAAATATGTTTGAAATAACAAAAGAAATATATAATTCTACCATTATTCATTTCCAGCTGCCACTTATCGCCACTTAGTTCATTGCCATTCCTAAATCTGACTAGTAATTGTAGTATATCCTTGCGTATCAGTCCATGATCCTCTCGTAGTTCGACGCTCTGCTTAATGAGATCCCTGAGGCGGTAGGTAAACGATGATTTCTGGGGCAGGCGACCCAAGGTGCTGAGATGCATATTAAAGGTATTATTGAAAGGAAATTCTACCTGATTAAATCCTACTTACAAGGATTGAATGGTGACCTGGCTTTGCTTTAGATAGCTGGTGAAGATGTGATCCTTTTGCTCGAAGTTGTTGATATCCAAGCCGTAAATAAGATTGCCAATAATGTTGATGGAATACCTAAGGAAGGATTCAACAAGGAATATATTATATTAATTTAAATCTATTTGGAGTTAAAGATAGATCCTCACACTCTAAGAATTTGCTGCAGATCCGTCTCGAGCACACCGCCTTGGGCTTGTTCCAGGTCTAGCAAGTGCTGAACCAAATGATCTCCCACTTTTTGGACCTGCCCGAACATCTCGTGCAATCTCTTGGCCCCAAACATAGGCGCCAGCTTCTCCAGCAGATTGAACCGGCGATAGCCCTTGACATAGTCCCACTTGAGCTCATTGAAGTGTCCATTCGATTGCTGCAGTATGGTTTGGGCCAGCTCCACGCTGCGAACGAGCAGGACGGGCCTGAAGAAGCAATAGATACCTAGCAGCCGCTCCCTGCCCAACTGATAGGCCTCGCAGATGGCCTCCACGTGCCGGAATTCCCGGCGATAGGCCTGATGCAGGAAACTCCACGAGATGCCGGCCTTTTCCGAGGGGAATCCCCTGCGTCGCCAGTGGCTGTAAATGTGCCGCACGGAGAGGAAGATCACCGAGTAGAGCAGAATAGGCAGCAGCAGCCACATGATACCGGGATGATGATGATGTTGCGATGTCGACGGGAGTCGGAAGACTGATGCTGATGAAACCGAAAGCGAAACCTAAAACTACAGACGATTCTGAGGACGCCTGCCCTGGGAGATAATTACTGAGAGTTGCCTGGATGGGAATGATAATGACGGCGACGATGCCTTCCCAGCGAAATCGAAAGTCGCGATCGAAGCGTAGCTCTTCTCGGCCGCTCGTCTGCCAACTGACAACTGCAAGTCAATCTTGTCTGACCAAAAAGAATAATAACAAAGGCAAAAACTGGGAATAAAAATCGACAAAAAACAGTATACATATTGGAAAAAATACCGGGCATACTATCACACACTGTTTCAGTTATCTCTCCCTCGGCCGCTCTTTATGGGCTGTGCCCGGAGCGTCCTGATAGTAATTTATACAGCAGCGGCTGTACCATGTCATTATCAAAGTCTGGGCAAGTTTTTGTGACCGAAAAGTACCCTCGGAATATTGAATATATGGGGTATATGGTTCATTCCTGGAAAGAGGAGGGAAATGAGTACAGTTATATAAGTTAGGTAGATAAAAGGTAGCTATATTTGTCGCTTGAAAAATTAAACAGTTTCAAAAGAAGTACTATCTTTTAAAACAAATATTATTTCTTTTAAATATAAAGCTCCCTTGCAGGGTACTATAATTTCAGTCAGAAGCTTGTATCGCAATGAAGTAGTCATATCCGACCCCATAAATCATATATATTCTTGATCAGCATCGACAGCAGAATCGATCTAGCCATGTCGGGCAAAAAAATAAATTTTCGAAAATTTTTCCATTTTTTCAAAAAAAGATAAGGGGTTACATCATTAAAATTGTCAAAAATTGATACAAATTTGAATTTTTTAAAATGTTATATTTAGTATGCAGATTTATTAACCTAATAAAAACTAACATAGAAATGCTTTCCGAATTACAATTAACGCTGTTTTGGCTTAGCTATGAGATTTTTAAAATGTTGGTTTGTCGATAAAATTGTCATATAAAAATATGGATAAAGTATATAAACATCGATTAGATTTCTTTCTTATATAACCTAAAAATCTCAATAAATGTATATCAATAGGTAATAATTAGTCTTTACTTTTAGGTTATAGAAGTTCCAGTCTTAGTCTTGTTTATAAAGCTGCAACTGCAACGTTCTTGATTCTTGTCTCCATCTCTCCAACAGATTTTCCTCTCTGGAAAATGCACTCTCTGATTTATTCTTCTTGTTGATAAGACCCCTGGACCAGCATTTATTTATTATTTATATTAAAACTGCTGCGTCATGAGATACGCTTGACTAGAATTGGATTGGGAATCTTAATCAATGGAATTATAGAAACCGAAGTGCGGTTACGCATCTCCGGGTAGAATAATGACAACACACTTGGCAACAGATTAAATGAAATGGAAAGTTTCAGGTTTACATTGCAGTTATACGCACTCGAAATTATTCTTTTAAATCATTAAATAGATTAAAAAAATCCCTGATCTGTCTCAATCAATCAAAGAAAAGCCCCACAAGTGACTCGGTTTCCTTCCATTTAACCATGATGTAATCTTAGACTTGAGTTTCCACGTTAACAGCCAGAGACTTTCATAACAATCTCTTGGTCAATCAATATTTCCATTACGCAGAGCTACGTAGTCTCTTTTACTTTGTCATTTGCCGGTGTTAATTATCGTTTCAGCCACGTTTTGCCTCGAAAGTGTCAATTTCAATGCCTAACCAACTGAATGAAGGCAAAGTCCCTGGTCGGTGCCGAAAAGGGAAGTTGTTAATCACGCCCATTGCATGCCAAAGTTGGCAAAAAAAAAATGTAAATTATGTAGAGAAAAAAATTGCACTGAATTTGCAGCACCGGAGGCAATTTTCCAGTATGCTCCACAGAAAGGAGGGGGAAAAGGTAACCACTTGTTGCTGCTGCCACTCCACATAATTGATGCCGTTGCCTGTGGGAATTTGATTTAAATGAACCCCGGGTATATAGCCTGATATTTACTCATATATCATCCCATATATGCAGTTATTCCAGACAATTTCCCACATTTATATGGTAGGTTGACCTAGAAGTTCACTGGGTTCTTGTCGTAGTCTCCGCAATTGGTGCTTTTCAATTGAGTGTTTGCCAAGAGCAATTTCAATATTGCTTTATTCCTCCAAAGCCATTCTGCCAAATCACGGCAGGAGCAACAGCTTGTTGCCATGGCCCATTAGCCACATTGGCAACATTGGCAGCGGCCAGAAGAATCAGCAAGTCATGCCAGAAATTGAATAAAGTTGGCAAATACGTAGATAGGCTGGGCTTCTTCTCTTCTCCACGAATGACTTGACAGATCCTGTAGGAGCTGCAAAAAAGTATTGTTGAAATATAATTATTCAGAAATGGCTAAGAACTCTCCCGAAGTCATGAGGCTTTTGTGCACAAGTGACTTTAAATTGCATCTGCATATAAACAAGAAAATAAATTCAAATAAAGAAGGTTTAGTGTAGAATGCATGCTACCTTTGAAAAGTAAATGCAAAATAATTAATTAAATAGCATTAATAATTTAATTAGGGCTAAAAAAGCCTTCAAAAATAAATAGGATATTCTGAAACATGTTAAGCTGAAGCGAGGAGAAATAAAATAGCCAACCTTGAAAGTTTATTTTTTACTTATTAGATAATAAAGTATTCCTAGATCATTAAAAAAAACCACATCAAGAAATACCAACAAAATCCCCTTCAATTCGTTGAAATCAGGTTAATCGGCTTACCTAACCCCTTTATCTTACTTTTTACCAACACTTTTCAATTATATTTTATCCATATTTCATAGTTAAGTGTCCGCCCACTCATGCAGTGATATTTTTAATGAATTTATTGCTTTTTAGTCACCTAAATGAACAACTGGCCATAATGCCATAGTGACTCATTCCACACAATATTCACATTTATGAAGTCATAAAGCATTTGTTTTGTATTATTTCAGTTAGGGAGACACGTGTCGATTCACTTTCGTGTACTGTCCAGGTTCCCACATATAAAACCTAATTATTCCACGACTCGTGGATATAGATATAGCCGAGTATATATTTCCTAAGCTAAATACGGTAGAATTGTGTGCCTTTTTCCACAGAAATATTATGTAAATATTTGGTACGCTATTTCCATTTAGTCATAAATCAAAACGTGAACCCCGTAAGCGCAGTGAAATTTGAGAGAAAGATTTAATGCAGGCGGAGAAAATTTTTTGATCGTTTTTTATATATTTTGTAGTTTGCAATGCAGTCATTTTGACTTCCCAAAGTTAGCATCCTTTCTTGTTTTGTGTATTTTTTTTAAATTAACTATTGGACAGATTCATCTTTCATGTTCACTTTTAGAATATATTTTTGCTTTACATATAGCCTAACTTTATGTTCTTCAATAGAGGCAATCTTTTATTTAATTTTTCATAAAATTTTAGCTTTTAAGCAACAATTTTTATCTGTGTTCCTAAAAGGAAAACGAAACTTGTTAGTCAGTCACTTGACAGGCAATAGTCGTCTGCTGCTCCCTTCGGAAGCCCACCCAAAACTTGCCTCTATCTCCCGGCGAAAATTCCCTTGAACAATGCCAAAGCTTTGTTTGACAGTTTGTTTTTGTTGAAGTTCATGAACAAATGCTGAAAAGCAAACAGGAAAAATACTATATACACGAGTGGTATATATATTTACATGCAAATTACTCATTGAGAAGATGAGTGAGTGCAGCGTCGAGGGCAATTCCTGAGTTTGACTGACAAATTTGCATGTTTATGCGAAAAAATATTGAGTTGGTAGGGAAAATGTCTCGCTTGTCGTGTGTGTGAGTGCTAGGGATGTCAATCGAGAGGAAAACTCCGATATATTATATGGAAAATATCATAAAAATATAATATATAACATATCTTAATTTTAACTGATGAAAAACGTTGCACTTTAAGTTGTATCAAGAAAATGTATAATACAATTTTATTCAATTTAATTATTCCCCTTTTCCGATTACATTTCGATTCAAATATATTATTGTTCATATACATTTCAATGTTAACATATCGATTATATTATATATATATATATATATAATATATAGAACTTACTGCCATCTCTAGTGTCTCTGCTTAGTGGAGAGAGAAAATGGAATTTCGCGATTTGCGGCAGCATCAAGTTAAGCGTTAAGTCTGCATTTGAAATTGAGCTGAAGGATCTCTGCGTTGCATATGATATTTCCGTCTTTTTCTTCTTTTTTCTTATTTTTCCTTATTTTTTTTTTTATAACAAATTCAATTTAACTTGAAGCAGTTTTTGATCCACATACGCGCGGCCACGATAATTGCTTGTCCTCGCGAGTAAGGAAAAGCTGAAAAAATATATATGTGTATACATAAAATCAGAGGTCAGGCGAGACGAGAGGCTTTTGTGAATTTTAATTGAATTTTTCCCCTTTCCACTGGAGTCACAGGAAAAAAATTAAATCACAGCACGTTCGGTGCCCCCCGCCACCATGCAACCCCCTTCGCCGCGCTGAGTTGCACTTGAGTGCGTTTCCATAAAGCGCAGATCTGGCGGAGGGAAAATGAAACTATAAACTGAATCAGAAATTAACATAAAGGCCTCAGAAGTCAAACCCAACCTGTATCTGTTGATATTTTTCTTTTTTCCAACTCTGCATTGTTAGAGCAGCCACGCCTACAACTCCCCCACAAAGCTAACGGTTTCAATTGTTTGTACATGCCCGGCAATTTGTTTGATTTCCCGCAGCCCCCCTTGACATGTCCAGCGCATTTTCTCACACTGACCTGCCCCATGGAAAAGTACAAAGCCCAAATTGCTTGGTATTTTCCGACCTTCTTTGGGGCACTGTACAAAATATTTGTCGATTTTTTAGAGGCCCATAAATACAAGTTTATGCGTTCTTTGGTGGACTAACTTTTATTTAAAAATATAGAAAGGTCAAGTAATCACTTGAACATCAAATTTAATTTCTGATTGTTATTTTATTTACTTATTAAAAATTTATATATTTGTTAAGAAGATAATAAAGTTTAAAAATAAATTGAAAAGTGCAAAAATCATGAATGGTTAATAATTACAGAGTGTTATTCTCCCCTGAAAACTCTTGAGCTGCTTCCGTAATAAACATAAAAATAAAATCTTAACTAATAGGTAATCATAAAGAATGCCTTTTGGTAAATCTAAGCTGAATGTTTGTCTAGTTTCCTTATAGGTCAGTTCCTGTACCTGTACATTGATATTTGAAACCATATTTTGAATCATTTTTGCAACAAAAGCCTTTAAATTTCTACACCACCGCCTCCACCACACTTTGTTTTCGTGTTTCGTTTCAATTCTTGTGGCTGTCAATTTCACAACATTTGTCAACTGACGCAAATAAAATGGAAAATGAAAAATGAAAATTTGTGACAGTTGCTCTCAAAAAAGGAAAAAAAGGAGCATGTTTTCGCTTGACCTGCAAATGATTTTTCAGGGACTTTTGTTCTTTCAACGAATTTCAGGTCTTTAAACATTTTTAAATGATTTACAGATTTGATAGAATTTATTTTTGTCTGCAATTTATTAGAATGTTATGTCAGAGCTTTTATGTTTTCATTGGAAAATAAAATAAGTAAGATAGTTTAGATTTTATTTATCATTCGAATGTAAATAAATCAATTGATTTGATTTCAACATTTTTATTAGGTACATGTAGTATTTTTACTTTTCTTTTAAATCCCTTTATTTTCCATTGCATTTTATTTTATTACTTTATATGGTAAGACTCTCATAAAATTTCCAGACCAGATTTTTCCCGCTTTGCCGCACAGTAAATATTTAAACCCTCCGCCAGATGCACAGGCACACCACAAATTCCAATTAATTGGCAAATTTTTATGGGTAAATATAATTGCCATAAATACAAGCAAGCCTTTGACTGCTTTTCTACTTTGTCCCCTGTTGATTTTTCTCGATTATTGGCTCAAGGCGAGGCCATAAATAAGAGCCGAACTTGGGGATTGCATGCACAACGAATATTACGCATACGCCACATGGTACGGGACAAACTTGACATTGAACTTGGCGTTCGCTCCCCGTTCGTTCGATATCCCGAAGGCCATTTTGGGTGCATTTTGGGGGTGGACATTAGACTCGACATTAAATATTCATTTGGCAGGCGGCGGCATCGACGGCTGCCATGGCAACAATAAAAAGTGGCCCCAACAGGCACAACATTTTTAATTGTTTGACCAAAACGTTCGATATATGTACACAGAGAGTTCCCTCCCAAAAATGTCCTTCCCTGAGGAGTGCGGGGTCCTTTGGGGGCTGGCACTTTCGGCGGGGGCCTCGTAATGAAGCCACATAAATCTCGGCACTAAATATATTTGCCAAGTTTCTGGAGTCCAGAGCCCCAAAAGGCGAAGCGAGGCAATTAATCTTTTGCTGCGAGATATATAGAAGTTGATACAGTAGAAGGCAAAATAATAGCATAGCAAAGTAATAAAATAAGCTACGAATTTTTATTTATACATATATACTTGATTTTAATGAATCAAAAATTTTATTTTATTTTGATTAGAAATTTGTATAGCTAAAGTTTCCCACATAGTCAGAAATTTGCTAAATATAGTTAACTGACAGAAAATTTATCAACCTTAGTTGTTATTAATTCTTATGATATAGGAATATAATTTTAATTAACAAAAATATACATTAGAGAAACTATAAATATTTTTAATAAGTTTTTAAGGAAACCTTTTATCTATGATCTGTTTATCTAGCACCAAATAGAGTTCTCTAATTTCCAACAATTGAATTATTTTACAGTATATTACTATATAAATAAACTATTGATTTTATAAATAAATTAGTTTATATTAATATACATTTAAAAAAATTCATAAACACATTCTATTCATCCTGCCACACTTGTCAGTATTAACTTTTTTCGCCTGCCAGCGTAGGACACGTAAAAAAACACTCAAGGGAGGAAGCTCGCCTGTCTTTTGGGGATGCGGATCCAGATACGGATGCGGATGTTAAGATAGGAATTGGGGATGGGCAGGGGACAGCTACAGGCCACAAAAGTAATGGCACAATAAATGTGCAACGGGCAGCCAGAAATCACGGCTGTTAAGGAGAGGCTCCTCAGCTCCGCCAGTCCCTCTCATTTTCCCCCGGTGCGTGTAAATTATAGATAACCGTGTTAATGTTGCAGCGCCCTAGATTTTCCTTCCCCCCGCCCATTCCACCCTCCCAAAAATATTCTTGGCCCCAAAACAAACAAAGTTGTTGACGGAAGTTTTTGACCTCGACTGAAGTTGTGTGTTGGCCCGAAAGTGTGCCACGACGGATGCGAGGTACATTTCCCCAGCAACTTCCTTTCGATGTCCTTTTTGGAATTCCTGGACGCTTCTTCAGCAAATATTTGTTGATTATTATTTATGGCAATAGCTGTCTGCTGGCAACTTTAAAGCACTTTCCAATTTAGCACTTAAGGATCGATTTTTTAGCAATTTGAATAATTTAATTACGCCGTGACCTGCAATTTGCGGCGCTAATTAAAACGTGCCAATGTCCACGTGCCACGACTAACTTTTCTGGTATTTGAGCTGGAGAAGCTAACGAAATTTTAACGCTCTATATTCATTAGCTATGCGCTTTGCCTCGTCCTCCAGTGACGAGTTTGTTTTGCCTGTAAATACACGTAGTTTTTGGTTAAAGTTTCACTTTATTTTTTTTTATTTTGTGTAAGGCATTTGCATGGGACGTGAGTTCTTTGATATGGAGATTTATCCACGTGGGCCTGGGAATGTATCACATTGTGTTTGTTTCGGAAATGCTAATTGCCTTTTGCTGGTTCCAAGTGTTTTTTGCTTTTATTCTGGTGGCTATAAAGCTGACAAATTAAATTTTAATAAAATATTAGCAGGTCTATTTGAGTAGTTTTAAAGTGCTTCCGTAAATTGTTCAAATACTGTTTAATTTATTGCCTAGGGAATTCCTTGCCAAACAATGCTTAAAAGATTAGGGAAAGCTTATCTAAACACAGGATATTTATTTTATTGTTTCTGAGCAATTAATCCTCTCCAAATAGAAGCCAAAACATTAAATATTTCTACATAAATGTATATTTAACCAATTATTTGAATAAGCAATTACCCATGCATTGTCAATGATTATTTAAACATTTTCTGAATTGGTTAAGTAAATGAAATTTGGCAAATTGCTCGTTGAGCATAAATATGCGAATTTTATTGTTTGTTGACGATTTGCAGTTTCTGGAGCGGAAATTGATTGTATTTAATTTCCAGCAGAGCGACCACAATGGAAATGTGTATATATATGTTACTATATATTTTTTGTTGGTTGTTTTTACTTGGCAGCAATTGCAGCAGTGAAACAAAGTAAATAACAAATTAGAGAGCGAGAGAGGGAAAAGCCAAAAACTGAAAACTGTAAGCGTGTTGGGGGGAATGGGAATTGTTGTATCCTCTAGAATATAGAAGGGTATATATGTTAGGAAGGTTGGTTTTAAAGGGTAAAATATCATATCTCTTTGTTTAATTTAACCCTAAAAGCGCAGAGACTATATATATTTATGAAATTTTACCTTAGCTAGGGATAAACGTTCGTATATCTGGAGAAACAGTCCTATCCTATATATCTACAAACATGGCGGACTATAAAAGACTACAATTTTATATAATAAATCGCAAATCATTCTCCAAGAGAAAATCCTTTTATTTAGTTTAAATTACTATAAGTACAGGGTATCTTACAAGTCCGATTATTCAAGCCTTGAGTATGAATTGTTTTTATTTTCGGTTGCCAACTTTGGCGAGGTGCCGACGGATGGCAACGGAGAATTGCATTAACTCCACTCGAAGCGAAACCGCAGCCGAAAAGCTTTTGCCACAGAAATCTAATTTCGCACTCACGCTTCCCTTGTCGCCTCTTTTTTGCAGATGTCGCATCAACTGCAGCAGACACGTCGCCGCTTGGGCTCCGTCAGCGACTCGGCGCCACCATCGGAGTCCAGTGAGGGCACCGGCTCCTCTTCGGAGCCGCGGGAGGAGCTGATTATGCACGCGGACTGGTCGGCTCACTCCCAGTCCTCGGCCCAGCGGAGCAGCGTCCATGGGACCACGTTCTCGTACAATGCCTCGGACATTGATGCGGACACCATTAGCACAGACACCACGAGCAACACCAATCTGTCGGACTACGAGCGGGGCCAGGTGGAGAGCTTCTTCGGCGGCCTGGGCACCGAGATATATGTGAGCGGCGCCCTGGCGAATCTCTACGAGGGAACTGGCAAGGATGGCGACTGGCGACTGGTCTTCACCGGCATCCCAGTGATCCTGCACGACAAGGGTAACTGCCGGGCCAGGGCCATACCCAGGGTAACCCTTGTGCTGGCCGAGAGGGGTTCCTGCTTCTCGCTCTGGTCGGATCGCATTGACAACCTCTCGAACTACCGGATCGCGGGTCCCTCGTTCCACACCATGTGCCTGTCGAGCAATCACCAGCAGATGATCGGCTTCAGCTTCGATTCCACGGACGCGGCCCGCGAGCTCTGGCAGCATGTGGAGCGTCTGGTCAGCGATCCGGAGAACATAGCCTTGACCGTCCCCGGCACCAGGAAGCAGAAGAAACAGAAGCGCGTGAAGCCGGCTCCACTGCCGCCCAAGTCGCAGATTTCGCATCCGTGCCAGTTCCACCACGTGACCAGTGTGGTGAAGGAGGACAGCGAGCGGTACTACAGCATGCAGGCCTTTGGGCCACCGAATCCCCAGCAGCATCGTTGAGTAGGGTCGGGCGCGTGGATCTGGAACACGAGCGCCCTTTGGTGGCAGAACTGAGATCTGCAAAACCCCCCCAAAAAAATATAGAGATCCAGCTATAAACCCATAGTTTATAGGATTAGTTATAGAATTAGGGTGTCACACGTATCTTTAGAGATTTGAAGGCATTTTAAAACAAGGACAATGATTAGCATTTAAAATGTATTCAGAAGAATGTAACAATATTTTGAGTTATATCCTAGTATAGTTTTGCAATTAGCTAATCTCAAGAGATTTCTATGGACTAGAAAATCACATGAATTTCTGAATATTAGAGGAGAATTTTTGTTTTGATAATATATCTTAAAATTTAAAATATGTTTTTAAATATTTCCTTTCCTTTAATTCAGCGTAGCCTCACTTTGAAAGTGCTTTCAAATCTCTAGAGAATTCTGTTGAACTCCAGCTAAATCCCTTTGTTATAGGCCTAAGTTATGCCAATGTGTCCCACTCGGTTGACACATTTATCTGTGATACATTTTAGGCGTCTATAATTTAGAAAAGGTAACTGAAACAACAACAAATTTGATAAAGAAAATTTTTAAAACAAAAATAGAAAATTAAACAAAGCGTTTTCCAAGTTATTACAATACAAATACACATATATTATAATCAATAAGTCCGAGAGTTTTGTAAGTCCTTTTCTAATATCACACATAGACACATAACACTCTTATGCATAATGATATATATATATTTACCATATATAGTCCTGATATCTATCGAGTAATCTATGTATGTCCCATTTGCAGTCGCTGCAAATGTTTTTTGATACCTAAAAAGCTTGTTTTCTTATCGGATTATGACTAAGCCCAGACAAAATATGAAAAAAAAGAGAAAAACTATTAACAAAGTGTTTTTTTAAAACTCTATGTATCATATTATATACATGCATCTATATGCTATATATTACACCTATATCTATATATTATATGTAGCTCTAAGCATTACGTCATAGCCATTTGTCTGTATATCTCTGAACTTCATATATATATTTGCCTGTGCAAAAAAGAATGCGAGAAAAACAAATAAAAGCTGAGAGAAAACAAACCAAGTGCTATGTGTCATTTTGAGTTTGAACGGATTAAAAAATATCATCCAATTTTAAATTTATTACCATTTTTTGTGTCGGTTTTATGCATTAATTACTTAATTAATCTGATAACGATAACTGGCAGAGATGGGAAGATATGGAAAATAAACAATTTAATTTGTGCTTAAACTAGAAAGAGCTCTTGTAAAGCATCTTAAAATTCCCCCTTTCATTCCGAGAGTGCAAATCATTTAATTAATTGACTGCAGAATCGAATATTGATATAAAATGCTTCATCCATTAACGTCTCCCTCTTGTAGCCTCTTCCACATTCAATGACATAATCTAGCAGCATATCAAACCTCAATCATTTTACCCCCATGACTTAATTATTTACCATTGAGTGCACTACCAATTACAATAACAATTAAAGCCATTACGAGTGAGCCCGCATGATACTGCCAATAGGAGGGGATACACTACATACACACTTTTATCAAAAGAGCTGGACCAAAACGGGCGCTCTGATTCTGATTGACCGATGGCTGTAAAAAATTGCCATAAGCTGGAGGTGAACATCGATCCACTTTGATATGTCAAAAATATAATTAATTAAGCTAAAGTTTTAATACCCTTGCAATTTGCAATTGAATCGGAAATCGATTATAAATATGCTTAAAAAATTCGCCTTCCATGAATAAATTTAAATTTAAAATATTTAAAATTGTAGATTCAGTATGCAGAAAGATTTTTTTAATTTGAGTTAATTCTTTTTTGACAGAGCTCTGGCGTTTTTAGTGTTTGATTTAAAAAAAATATATCATATAATAATACAAATATTGTTAGTAATTGGTATAAAGAATGCAAATATTTTTAAAAGATCGATGTTTTTCTGCCTCTATCGTACGTACTGTGTCAAACCGGCTTCTCTCGTTTTGGCCCACTCTGAGAGCTCCTCTTTCGGCCAGAGTTGCACAACCAACCCGATGCGATGCACATTTATGCTAATTAAGACACATCGAGTGGCAGTCAGGAGTGGACACAATCTCTTTCTGCGGCCTGGCTTGCATTTAATGGCCGCCTCTCGTTTTATTGTTTTATTAATACTATTATGCCGCGCATTTATTATTTCATGTCCGACAATTAAAACCTACAATTTTTGTTTGTCGCCGTTGAATAATGTGCAGTTATATGTTGACTTGGCCAACGCTCACTCACTGCCAGCCATCCATCTCGCTGATGCAATGCAAAACGCAATTGTTTCTGCCGAGTACTTGAATTCCCACAGCAGAAAGTCTAATTAACTGGCAGCGACCTTGATTAAGTGCGAACAATGCCGCGGAATTTGCAACAAGAGCCGGGAGAAATGGGTTAAGCCCTGGAGCGAATGGACTGCGGGGGGAGCAATTTCTCTGGATCAAGTAGTGGCTTTATGGGCCAACTCCCAGATAGTTATATTAGTTTAAAATCTGCCAAGGGAATCCTGCTCTCCGCATCTTGCTTAAACTAGAAAAAACTGACAAGCCGAAGTGGATACACCCTTGCAGTTTGCAATTGATATTTAATGGATCATAACTAACTTAAAATATTTTTATTCTTTTAACGGATTCTTTTAACCGAATAAAAATGAAAATTTTTTTGACAAATCAAAGTTTAAAAAACTCATAACTAAGCCAAAAAAGCATTAATTTTAATTCGGAAAGCAATTCTATGTTAGTTTTTATTAGGTTAACAAATCTGCATACTAAATAAATCATTTTAAAAAATTAAAATTTTTATCAATTTTTGACAATTTTAATGATGTAACCCCTTATCTTTTTTTCAAAAAATGGAAAAATTTTTGAAAATTTATTTTTTGACCGGACATGGCTAGATCGATTCTGCTGTCGATGCTGATCAAGAATATATATGATTTATATAGTCGGAAATGACTCCTTCACTGGTTTTCATGCTTCTGACTAAAATTATAATACCTTGCAAGGGTATACAAATTTTAAGATCACCTTTATTATTTTTATAAGATATGAGATATTAGCCTATAAATATGATTATTTTGGTATCTATAGAATTGATATCTATTAAAATATCTAATAAGCTCACTTTCAGTTTCCAATTTCCTCCCAAAATCATAAATGAACCTCATAAACTGCCGGCACTTGGAAATTTAATCGACTTTACTTGTTGGCCGAGTGCATTTTTAGCCACTTTCAACTTATATCCAATCATTGCTCCCTCCCGCACACAAAAGCGTTTTAATCAAAAACTTGCTAAGCTTCGAAAAATTCAGTTTTTGGCATTCAACGTTGTTGCACAGCCATATGATGTGGTCGGGAGTGTGTATGTGTAATGGCCAATACTTTGCCTGCATATTTGATGTGGCCAAAGTCCGCTCTCCGCTCCTGCTGCAGTGGCCATTGTCCGCCAGCAGAGCAGCCGGGGCTAATGGCAAAGCAATCCCCAAAGCATTTCCCCAAATCTAACAGAGAACTGATCCCTGCCAAAACATGCAAAATCATGGACAAAGCCATTCCCTGATTCAACTCTCAACTCTTTGCAAAAATTCAAAAATTGCATTTGCTTTCGGTTTCGACATAGAGATTTTACCCCCACACACGAAAATATGCACATTGAGAAAAATATGGAGCAAATAATAAATAGAATAAAATAAAAATGAAATAACAAAATATACGTTTATTGAAATTTACTACAAATATTATAACTTCAATAAAAAAACTGATACTGCCAAAAGAATTTCAAGTATTGGCTCTGAGCTCAAAAAATTATTCTCTTGAACTTTTGGTTTCTTTTTAGTTGTGATAATTTATTTTTCCTGAAAAATTACTTTTATAAAGAAGTAATAAAAATATTATTATATTTTAAAGTTATCTTAAAATAAGTTTTACTTTATTTTCCATATAACACTTTTGTTCTGTGCACAAATTCCTATGTCTGTGTGCGATTGTGGGTGCCTGTTGGGTGAGCCCGCAAACATTTTGATTATTTTAGTTGACTGAGGCAAAAGTGCGGCTTAATTGTTACCAACAAACAATAAGCGGAAGCTTGTGGCTTTAACAAATCTCGACAAACTGCGAGGCAGATGGGCGACGGAAGTTGACAGAAATGCCAATGCAAGCCCACAGTCAACAGCATTAAAATCATCTCAGATGCCAGTCAGGCGCCCAGCCGATGATGATGATGGCTATGATGATGCTGCTGCTGCTGCTGCTGGATCTTTTGTCCTCAAAAAAAGGAAAAAATAAAGCATTAAGTTGCAAAAGAAAAAGTAGATGAAGGCTCGCTCCAAGGTAAGGCGTTGCCACAGGTCCCAGATCCATTTCTTGCTCAGCTTTTCAACGCGTGTTCTGTATTTGTAAACAATTTGGCGAGTGACACCAAAGGCACTTGTGACCTTCCCTCGCACTCGCCTTTCTTCTGCCTTTCTACTCAACCTTTTGGGGGCTCCGGGGCACACATATTTATTCAGGGCCCAGCACATCAACCCATCAACACATAGTGTTTGGCTTTGCGGACTTAAACTTGCTCGCATTTCCATAGTTACTGTCCTAGTTTTGGTCCGGCATGCCGGCATGGGGATTGGGGGATTTGAGGGATTCCTGTGGGCAAATAAAACCAAAATCCACACATAAGTTGACCCTTTTTTGCATTTGTTGCCGGCCAAAATAGATGTGGAAAACTGACCTATGAAAGTAAGCATAAATTGCCAATTTAAATTGAATTGGTTACAATTTTAATCCGCATTTTTCATCAATGTTTGACAGTTCTTTTTTTATTGGCTTCCAATTTTGCTGGGATTGGTTATGCCATTTTGATTACTGAACTGGATTAGTGAGAGAGTTCAAATAAATGGATTTATTTAGGGGATATGCTAGGAGATTGGTATACTAAGTTTCATAAATATGACAAACTTTTTAGTTATGTAATTAATAAAAAATTGCTTTTGATTTATGTAGCTATATTTTCCCCCTGAATTCCTCCACATATTTTCTAATTAACTCCCTGACTTGGCAGCAATTTGTTTAAAGCCTTTAAGTGTTAAATCAAATTCTCAACGATATTAATAATGGGCTAGGCTCTGTCTGCCTTATTCCTCTCCCCTTCAATAGTCTGGCTTCTCTTGCAGGGTTTGTATAGTAACCACACCTGAGTGACTGCAGCTCTAATAGCCGCATCTCCTACTCCAGCTCCAGCTCCAGCTCCACCTCCACCTCCACCGCCACCTCCTCCCCAGCGAAAGATCAAAAGTCGCCAGGGGAGGAGCAGGAGCGAAGACGGTGCACAGATCAAAGAGCTGGAAAAGCCAAACCTGTTGGGGAAGAAGGAACTCAATTGCAAAACTAAACGAAATGCGCTCCCCGCTGTTAGCAGCTCATCCTCTCATGTGGCCAGCTCATGTGGCAAGATCGGCCAGAAGCAACACACACATGTGGCAATCATAAACATGTTTTCTGGATGTGTTTGCTTCTGTTGCACTGCGAAAATTCGTTATTACAGGAGACCTTACAAGTTAAATCGGAAAAATTTGAATAGAAGAATGACCAGGTTACGAGAGCTAGTAAAGCATCTCATGGATATTATTTTTCTGGAACAATTTTTTATTTTTTTTAACAACGAAAATTCTTGTTTTATACCTTTAATTTATATTTTTTGTATATATTTTTTAATGGAAGTTTAGGGGATCATAAAAAGTTTTTAAATGTATAATTTTCTCAAGGTTTTTTTTTGGCGAGTGCTTGGTGTTCTGCCCCCTCCCGGAGATTCCTCCTCCATACCATCCATTCCCATCCGGCGAATCCGTGGTAAGTCAGGCGAGGCGATCTTCTCCGCCGTCCAAGTTCATTGCTCTGGGTGTCGTCTGTGGCGAGTCTGGGCGTCTCCTCCGCCAGCAGCTCACGTGGACGTGTTGTGTAATTGCGAACATGCAAAAATATGCATCTTGATTGGCGTGGACTCTTCACTGAGACAACTGCCATGCCCGGCTCCCATTAAAAGCGTTTACTGAACTTTTGATTAATTGCGCATTTCCAGGCGCCACCATCGCTTTTGCCCTGGGCCTGCTGAACTTGGCCGGAAAAACAGGTTACAATCTTTGATTTATTTGACAGTCGCCCGGCACATTGCGTTTGACACTTTTCCTATTTGCATAATTTTCCCGCTGACGAAAGTCAATCGAAAAAGGCATTAAAGAGGCACAGATAATGCGTGTCCAGCCGCAGGTGAGCAACCCCCGTAAAAAAGTTTACAACTGCTACAAAGTGTGGTTTTTTAATGTTTTGTAATTTGGTATTATCTAGGAAGATATGACGAATTTTATGATGAAAAATCACCATATAATAAGCCTGAAAAGAGTTTTCAAGAAAGCCCTCCTTTAGTGGTTGCGAATATATACAGACGCCTGTTGAGCATTTTCTGAACTACTGATAAACAGCGCTTCAAAGACTAGCGGGTGTTTTGGGAAACTGTTTTGCATTTACATGTAAAAAATAAACGGTAAATTTAATATAATTTTACTTGAAAAATCATTTAGTTGAAAATATTATTGTATTAGCACTTAATTTATAATATGGAAATTGTTAAGTTTTCGTTTATATATTAATCATAAAGAGTTTTATATTCCATGATATAGCCATTAGATTTAAAAGTAAAATCAAAACCCTGATATAATATAAAAATATCATATCTCAGTGTAAACGAATTTATCCAAGTTATTATAATTCTAGTCAGAAGCCTGAAACGCAGTGAAGGAGTCATTTCCGACCCTATAAATCATATATATATACTAAGCGTAAAGGCATGCCACGTATTGGTATATCGCCTACTAATTAATTCAGCCTAAAAGATGCAACGTTTTATGTCTAGACCATTCAACTTGAATTCAGCCTAAAAGATGCAGTCTTTTATGGGCAGACCATTCGGAATCTTTGCATACTTTTTTAAATTGCATACTTTCGCGCTGATCAAAATATTTTGTCAAAGTGAAACATTAGCACACTGTTTTGGGCAGCAGACCATTGCTGCACGATCTTCGGAAAATTAAAATGCAAAAATGACATAATATTATCAATTGCAGCAACATTTGGCATTTGTTTCATGTACAATTTTCCTTAGCGCTGAAGAAAACCTAAAATGGTAGCATGGCTGCGACGGTTGCATGGCGGCAACTGATTGTCTTTTTATATTCAAATTCAAATATGGCTGTTAACTTATGTGGCGGCAACTGCTCGTCGTTTTAAGTTCGAATTCAAATTTTTCAAAGAATAAAAATACCCTATAAAGTTGATGCATCCCTTAATAATAAATATCTTTAAAAGATCTTCAAAGTTTTTGACAAACTTTTACATTTAGGTTTTAATCTAAAGAGATATACGAAGTTTCACGAAGGATAACAGTAAAGTAATCATAAGCAAGAAAGGATGCTGACTTCGGAAAGCCGAATTGTATATACCCTTGCAGTTAGGATCATGGTATCGAATTCGCAATCAGTCTTAACTCAGCCAAAAATGCATTAATTTCAATTCGGAAAGTGTTGCTGTGCTAGTTTTTATAATGTTAACAAATCTGCATACTGCGTTTTGCGTTTTAAAAAAATCAGTTTTTTGACAAAATTTGACAATTTTAATGATGTAACCCCTTATCTATTTTTGCAAAAATTGAAAACATGGCGAAAAAAAATTTTTCAACCGAATATGGTCAGATTGACTCGGCTGTATAAATCATATATATTCTTGATCAGCATCAAAAGGCGAGTCGATCTAGCCATCTCCGGACGAAAACAAAATTTTTCAAAAATGTTCCATTTTTTCAAAAAAAGGAAAGGGGTTACATCATTCAAATTTTCAAAAATTGGCCAAAAATTTAATTTTTTTTAGGTTTTAAACTGAGTATGCAGATTTATTAACCTACTAAAAACTTGCATAGAAAAGCTTTCCGAATGAAAATAAATGCTTTTTTGGCTTAGTTATGAGATTTATAAGTCTTGATTTGTCGAAAAAATACTCAAATAAAAATATCGAAAAATGTACTAAAAAATGGTATTATACCTTTATTCAGAAGCTTGTAACGCAGTGAAGGAGTCATTTCCGACCCTATAAATCATATATATTCTTGATCAGCATCAAAAGGCGAGTCGATCTAGCCATCTCCGGACGAAAACAAAATTTTTCAAAAATGTTCCATTTTTTCAAAAAAAGGAAAGGGGTTAGTTACATCATTAAAATTTTCAAAAATTGACCAAAAATTTAATTTTTTTAGGTTTTCAACTGAGTATGCAGATTTATTAACCTACTAAAAACTTGCATAGAACAGCTTTCCGAATTGAAATTAATGCTTTTTTGGCTTAGTTATGAGATTTTTAAATCTTGATTTGTCGAAAAAATAATCATATAAAAATATCCAAAAATGTACTAAAAAATGGTATTTTACTTTTATTCAGAAGCTTGTAACGCAGTGAAGGAGTCATTTCCGACCCTATAAATCATATATATTCTTGATCAGCATCAAAAGGCGAGTCGATCTAGCCATCTCCGGACGAAAACAAAATTTTTCAAAAATGTTCCATTTTTTCAAAAAAAGGAAAGGGGTTACATCATTAAAATTTTCAAAAATTGACCAAAAATTTAATTTTTTTAGGTTTTCAACTGAGTATGCAGATTTATTAACCTACTAAAAACTTGCATAGAACAGCTTTCCGAATTGAAATTAATGCTTTTTTGGCTTAGTTATGAGATTTTTAAGTCTTGATTTGTCGAAAAAATACTCAAATAAAAATATCGAAAAATGTACTAAAAAATGGTATTATACCTTTATTCAGAAGCTTGTAACGCAGTGAAGGAGTCATTTCCGACCCTATAAATCATATATATTCTTGATCAGCATCAAAAGGCGAGTCGATCTAGCCATCTCCGGACGAAAACAAAATTTTTCAAATATGTTCCATTTTTTCAAAAAAAGGAAAGGGGTTACATCATTCAAATTTTCAAAAATTGGCCAAAAATTTAATTTTTTTACGTTTTAAACTGAGTATGCAGATTTATTAACCTACTAAAAACTTGCATAGAAAAACTTTCCGAATGAAAATAAATGCTTTTTTGGCTTAGTTATGAGATTTTTAAGTCTTGATTTGTCGAAAAAATACTCAAATAAAAATATCCAATAATGTACTAAAAAATGGTATTTTACTTTTATTCAGAAGCTTGTAACGCAGTGAAGGAGTCATTTCCGACCCTATAAATCATATATATTCTTGATCAGCATCAAAAGGCGAGTCGATCTAGCCATCTACGGACGAAAACAAAATTTTTCAAAAATGTTCCATTTTTTCAAAAAAAGGAAAGGGGTTACATCATTCAAATTTTCAAAAATTGACCAAAAATTTAATTTTTTTAGGTTTTCAACTGAGTATGCAGATTTATTAACCTACTAAAAACTTGCATAGAACAGCTTTTCGAATTGAAATTAATGCTTTTTTGGCTTAGTTATGAGATTTTTAAATCTTGATTTGTCGAAAAAATAATCATATAAAAATATCCAAAAATGTACTAAGAAATGGTATTTTACTTTTATTCAGAAGCTTGTAACGCAGTGAAGGAGTCATTTCCGACCCTATAAATCATATATATTCTTGATCAGCATCAAAAGGCGAGTCGATCTAGCCATCTCCGGACGAAAACAAAATTTTTCAAAAATGTTCCATTTTTTCAAAAAAAGGAAAGGGGTTACATCATTCAAATTTTCAAAAATTGACCAAAAATTTAATTTTTTTAGGTTTTCAACTGAGTATGCAGATTTATTAACCTACTAAAAACTTGCATAGAAAAACTTTCCGAATGAAAATAAATGCTTTTTTGGCTTAGTTATGAGATTTTTAAATCTTGATTTGTCGAAAAAATAATCATATAAAAATATCGAAAAATGTACTAAAAAATGGTATTATACCTTTATTCAGAAGCTTGTAACGCAGTGAAGGAGTCATTTCCGACCCTATAAATCATATATATTCTTGATCAGCATCAAAAGGCGAGTCGATCTAGCCATCTCCGGACGAAAACAAAATTTTTCAAAAATGATCCATTTTTTCAAAAAAAGGAAAGGGGTTACATCATTAAAATTTTCAAAAATTGGCCAAAAATTGAATTTTTTTATGTTTTAAACTGAGTATGCAGATTTATTAACCTACTAAAAACTTGCATAGAACAGCTTTCCGAATTGAAATTAATGCTTTTTTGGCTTAGTTATGAGATTTTTAAATCTTGATTTGTCGAAAAAATAATCATATAAAAATATCCAAAAATGTACTAAAAAATGGTATTTTACTTTTATTCAGAAGCTTGTAACGCAGTGAAGGAGTCATTTCCGACCCTATAAATCATATATATTCTTGATCAGCATCAAAAGGCGAATCGATCTAGCCATCTCCGTACGAAAACAAAATTTTTCAAAAATGTTCCATTTTTTCAAAAAAAGGAAAGGGGTTACATCATTAAAATTTTCAAAAATTGGCCAAAAATTTAATTTTTTTACGTTTTAAACTGAGTATGCAGATTTATTAACCTACTAAAAACTTGCATAGAAAAACTTTCCGAATGAAAATAAATGCTTTTTTGGCTTAGTTATGAGATTTTTAAGTCTTGATTTGTCGAAAAAATACTCAAATAAAAATATCGAAAAATGTACTAAAAAATTGTATTATACCTTTATTCAGAAGCTTGTAACGCAGTGAAGGAGTCATTTCCGACCCTATAAATCATATATATTCTTGATCAGCATCAAAAGGCGAATCGATCTAGCCATCTCCGGACGAAAACAAAATTTTTCAAAAATGTTCCATTTTTTCAAAAAAAGGAAAGGGGTTACATCATTCAAATTTTCAAAAATTGGACAAAAATTTAATTTTTTTTAGGTTTTAAACTGAGTATGCAGATTTATTAACCTACTAAAAACTTGCATAGAAAAGCTTTCCGAATGAAAATAAATGCTTTTTTGGCTTAGTTATGAGATTTATAAGTCTTGATTTGTCGAAAAAATACTCAAATAAAAATTTCGAAAAATGTACTAAAAAATGGTATTATACCTTTATTCAGAAGCTTGTAACGCAGTGAAGGAGTCATTTCCGACCCTATAAATCATATATATTCTTGATCAGCATCAAAAGGCGAATCGATCTAGCCATCTCCGGACGAAAACAAAATTTTTCAAAAATGTTCCATTTTTTCAAAAATTGGCCAAAAATTTAATTTTTTTTAGGTTTTAAACTGAGTATGCAGATTTATTAACCTACTAAAAACTTGCATAGAAAAGCTTTCCGAATGAAAATAAATGCTTTTTTGGCTTAGTTATGAGATTTATAAGTCTTGATTTGTCGAAAAAATACTCAAATAAAAATTTCGAAAAATGTACTAAAAAATGGTATTATACCTTTATTCAGAAGCTTGTAACGCAGTGAAGGAGTCATTTCCGACCCTATAAATCATATATATTCTTGATCAGCATCAAAAGGCGAGTCGATCTAGCCATCTCCGGACGAAAACAAAATTTTTCAAAAATGTTCCATTTTTTCAAAAAAAGGAAAGGGGTTACATCATTCAAATTTTCAAAAATTGACCAAAAATTTAATTTTTTTAGGTTTTCAACTGAGTATGCAGATTTATTAACCTACTAAAAACTTGCATAGAACAGCTTTCCGAATTGACATTAATGCTTTTTTGGCTTAGTTATGAGATTTTTAAATCTTGATTTGTCGAAAAAATAATCATATAAAAATATCCAAAAATGTACTAAAAAATGGTATTTTACTTTTATTCAGAAGCTTGTAACGCAGTGAAGGAGTCATTTCCGACCCTATAAATCATATATATTCTTGATCAGCATCAAAAGGCGAATCGATCTAGCCATCTCCGGACGAAAACAAAATTTTTCAAAAATGTTCCATTTTTTCAAAAAAAGGAAAGGGGTTACATCATTCAAATTTTCAAAAATTGACCAAAAATTTAATTTTTTTAGGTTTTCAACTGAGTATGCAGATTTATTAACCTACTAAAAACTTGCATAGAAAAGCTTTCCGAATGAAAATAAATGCTTTTTTGGCTTAGTTATGAGATTTATAAGTCTTGATTTGTCGAAAAAATACTCAAATAAAAATATCGAAAAATGTACTAAAAAATGGTATTATACCTTTATTCAGAAGCTTGTAACGCAGTGAAGGAGTCATTTCCGACCCTATAAATCATATATATTCTTGATCAGCATCAAAAGGCGAATCGATCTAGCCATCTCCGGACGAAAACAAAATTTTTCAAAAATGTTCCATTTTTTCAAAAAAAGGAAAGGGGTTACATCATTAAAATTTTCAAAAATTGACCAAAAATTTAATTTTTTTAGGTTTTCAACTGAGTATGCAGATTTATTAACCTACTAAAAACTTGCATAGAAAAGCTTTCCGAATGAAAATAAATGCTTTTTTGGCTTAGTTATGAGATTTATAAGTCTTGATTTGTCGAAAAAATACTCAAATAAAAATATCGTAAAATGTACTAAAAAATGGTATTATACCTTTATTCAGAAGCTTGTAACGCAGTGAAGGAGTCATTTCCGACCCTGTAAATCATATATATTCTTGATCAGCATTAAAAGGCGAATCGATCTAGCCATCTCCGGACGAAAACAAAATTTTTCAAAAATGTTCCATTTTTTCAAAAAAAGGAAAGGGGTTACATCATTCAAATTTTCAAAAATTGGCCAAAAATTTAATTTTTTTTAGGTTTTCAACTGAGTATGCAGATTTATTAACCTACTAAAAACTTGCATAGAAAAGCTTTTCGAATGAAAATAAATGCTTTTTTTGGCTTAGTTATGAGATTTTTAAGTCTTGATTTGTCGAAAAAATCCTCAAATAAAAATATCGAAAAATGTACTAAAAAATGGTATTTTACTTTTATTCAGAAGCTTGTAACGCAGTGAAGGAGTCATTTCCGACCCTGTAAATCATATATATTCTTGATCAGCATTAATAGGCGAATCGATCTAGCCATCTCCGGACGAAAACAAAATTTTTCAAAAATGTTCCATTTTTTCAAAAAAAGGAAAGGGGTTACATCATTAAAATTTTCAAAAATTGACCAAAAATTTAATTTTTTTAGGTTTTAAACTGAGTATGCAGATTTATTAACCTACTAAAAACTTGCATAGAAAAGCTTTCCGAATGAAAATAAATGCTTTTTTGGCTTAGTTATGAGATTTTTAAATCTTGATTTGTCGAAAAAATACTCAAATAAAAATATCGAAAAATGTACTAAAAAATGGTATTATACCTTTATTCAGAAGCTTGTAACGCAGTGAAGGAGTCATTTCCGACCCTATAAATCATATATATTCTTGATCAGCATCAAAAGGCGAATCGATCTAGCCATCTCCGGACGAAAACAAAATTTTTCAAAAATGTTCCATTTTTTCAAAAAAAGGAAAGGGGTTACATCATTCAAATTTTCAAAAATTGGCCATTGAATTTTTTTAGGTTTTCAACTGAGTATGCAGATTTATTAACCTACTAAAAACTTGCATAGAACAGCTTTCCGAATTGAAATTAATGCTTTTTTGGCTTAGTTATGAGATTTTTAAATCTTGATTTGTCGAAAAAATAATCAAATAAAAATATCCAAAAATTTACTAAAAAATGGTATTATACCTTTATTCAGAAGCTTGTAACGCAGTGAAGGAGTCATTTCCGACCCCATAAATCATATATATTCTTGATCAGCATCAAAAGGCGAATCGATCTAGCCATCTCCGGACGAAAACAAAATTTTTCAAAAATGTTCCATTTTTTCAAAAAAATGAAAGGGGTTACATCATTAAAATTTTCAAAAATTGACCAAAAATTTAATTTTTTTAGGTTTTCAACTGAGTATGCAGATTTATTAACCTACTAAAAACTTGCATAGAACAGCTTTCCGAATTGAAATTAATGCTTTTTTGGCTTAGTTATGAGATTTTTAAATCTTGATTTGTCGAAAAAATAATCATATAAAAATATCCAAAAATGTACTAAAAAATGGTATTTTACTTTTATTCAGAGGCTTGTAACGCAGTGAAGGAGTCATTTCCGACCCTGTAAATCATATATATTCTTGATCAGCATTAAAAGGCGAATCGATCTAGCCATCTCCGGAGGAAAACAAAATTTTTCAAAAATGTTCAATTTTTTGAAAAAAAGGAAAGGGGTTACATCATTAAAATTTTCAAAAATTGACCAAAAATTTAATTTTTTTAGGTTTTCAACTGAGTATGCAGATTTATTAACCTACTAAAAACTTGCATAGAAAAGCTTTCCGAATGAAAATAAATGCTTTTTTGGCTTAGTTATGAGATTTTTAAATCTTGATTTGTCGAAAAAATAATCATATAAAAATATCCAAAAATGTACTAAAAAATGGTATTTTACTTTTATTCAGAGGCTTGTAACGCAGTGAAGGAGTCATTTCCGACCCTATAAATCATATATATTCTTGATCAGCATCAAAAGGCGAATCGATCTAGCCATCTCCGGACGAAAACAAAATTTTTCAAAAATGTTCCATTTTTTCAAAAAAAGGAAAGGGGTTACATCATTCACATTTTCAAAAATTGGCCATTGAATTTTTTTAGGTTTTCAACTGAGTATGCAGATTTATTAACCTACTAAAAACTTGCATAGAACAGCTTTCCGAATTGAAATTAATGCTTTTTTGGCTTAGTTATGAGATTTTTAAATCTTGATTTGTCGAAAAAATAATCAAATAAAAATATCCAAAAATTTACTAAAAAATGGTATTATACCTTTATTCAGAAGCTTGTAACGCAGTGAAGGAGTCATTTCCGACCCCATAAATCATATATATTCTTGATCAGCATCAAAAGGCGAATCGATCTAGCCATCTCCGGACGAAAACAAAATTTTTCAAACATGTTTAATTTTTTGAAAAAAAGGAAAGGGGTTAAAATTAAAATTTTCAAAAATTGACCAAAAATTTAATTTTTTTAGGTTTTCAACTGAGTATGCGGATTTATTAACCTACTAAAAACTTGCATAGAACAGCTTTCCGAATTGAAATTAATGCTTTTTTGGCTTAGTTATGAGATTTTTAAATCTTGATTTGTCGAAAAAATAATCATATAAAAATATCCAAAAATGTACTAAAAAATGGTATTTTACTTTTATTCAGAGGCTTGTAACGCAGTGAAGGAGTCATTTCCGACCCTATAAATCATATATATTATTGATCAGCATCAAATAGCGAATCGATCTAGCCATCTCCGGACGAAAACAAAATTTTTCAAAAATGTTCAATTTTAATTAATTTTATTAGGTTTTCAACTGAGTATGCAGATTTATTAACCTACTAAAAACTTGCATAGAACAGCTTTCCGAATTGAAATTAATGCTTTTTTGGCTTAGTTATGAGATTTTTAAATCTTGATTTGTCGAAAAAATAATCATATAAAAATATCCAATAATGTACTACAAAATGGTATTATACCTTTATTCAGAAGCTTGTAACGCAGTGAAGGAGTCATTTCCGACCCTATAAATCATATATATTCTTGATCAGCATCAAAAGGCGAATCGATCTAGCCATCTCCGGACGAAAACAAAATTTTTCAAAAATGTTCAATTTTTTGAAAAAAAAGGAAAGGGGTTACGTCATTAAAATTTTCAAAAATTGACCAAAAATTTAATTTTATTAGGTTTTCAACTGAGTATGCAGATTTATTAACCTACTAAAAACTTGCATAGAACAGCTTTCCGAATTGAAATTAATGCTTTTTTGGCTTAGTTATGAGATTTTTAAATCTTGATTTGTCGAAAAAATAATCATATAAAAATATCCAAAATTGTACTAAAAAATGGTATTTTACTTTTATTAAGAAGCTTATAACGCAGTGAAGGAGTCATTTCCGACCCTATAAATCCTATATATTCTTGATCAGCATCAACAGCCGAGTCGATCAAGCTATATATTAGGCAAAAGTATTTTTTTCGATTTTTTCGATTTTTTGAAAAAGAAATAAGGGGTTACATCATTATAATTGGCAAAAGTATTTTTTTCGATTTTTTCGAAAGAATGGTATTATAATTTTACCCCCATAATCCCCCCCGACCCCCATAAATCATATATACTCTTGATCTGCATCACATAGTTTATAAGAACATAATTATTACGTACTTACTTTCTTAATTATAAAACCACATTAACATAAAGATTAAAACAACTAATTATTTGCAGTTTATTATTAGGAAAAATATAAATAAAATATAAATGCATTATGGATTTCCTCCTAGATTCTCCTTGTCCTAGCAGTATTTACTTTTAAATTCGTAATCATCCTCGGAGCCGGTGGCAAGTAGCTCCTCCTTGCAGCCGTGATGCAACCGATGGACATCCGAGTCAAAGCACTCGTCATGGAGACGCTTATCCCTGCTCTTGCTGCGCTGTCGCCTCGAATGGGCTGCATGACCATGACCATGTCCGCCATGGCCACTACTTGCATGACCATGGGATGTCCCATGGTGGTTATGATGATGCTCCGACGGTGGTGGATGGTGGATCGAGGTCTTGTGGTGGAAGGACGACGGCGGACTGAGCTCCCTGGGTGGGCGACAGTGATTGGACGGCGGTATGGGATCATCATACCGCGGACAAGGATGATCACCCACGGGCGAGGCTGTTTCATAGCGTTTCGAAAGCAACGTGAACTCCTGGTGGGCAGAGCACAAGGCCTGGAGCCGGTGCAGAAGATCGGTCTCGGGTAGATCGCGAAGATGTAAGGTCCTGGCCACCGAGGTGCGGAAGGATTGCAAATGGGAAAGCCGCTGATTGGCATCAGAGAGCTGGGAGCTCAGGCGATTAACATCGTCTCGCATGGACTAATAATTGGAATATAAATTAATAATTAATTCATTCTTATTACGAGCTCCTTCAACTCACATTAATCAAGGCCTCATCGCGGCACCGACGATTCTGATTGGACTCACAGGAGGACTTCAAACGCTCCTTCAGGGCACTCATTTGTGACAGTAGCCGGGTCTTCTCATCCTCCAGATCGCATATCTGGGTGGTCAGTTCATCGATCTTCCTGGCGCGTTCCAGCGAAGTGATCTTATACTCCACAGCCTCAGCCAGTTGGGCCTTGACCTCCGCTATCTGGGATCGGGCATCCGCCAGTTGGGCACTTAGTTTGTCCACCTGTTTGGATGCCTTTTTGGCCCTGCAAACGGCATCGTCTCGCTCCCCCTGCAACATGCACTTGCCCCTGGCACCATCCTCTATGATGGCCAACTTGCGACGCAGCAGCTCCAAATGGAGATCCCTGCGCTGCACTTGCTCTCGAAGGACCCGAACCCTTCGCTGCAAATTGTAGACACTGCTGCTCTCCTTTAGGGGAATATCATGACAGGATCTCTCCCGGCGCAGCTTGCCATGGACATGACCATCGCAGCAACCCTTCTCGGGGCTATGGGAATGATGGTGATGATGGTGGTGGGCGGCGGCCACCTCGTGCTCACAGTGAGCGGTGAGTCTCTCGGCGCGTTCGAGCAGATTCTCCGCCATCAGATTGGTGTCGGTTCCGAGAGCCGGCGGGGCAGAGCACTCGCTCCAGTTCATGGCATTGGCCAGACGCTGCAGGAACTCCGAGAGTCCCATGTGGTCCTTGCGCAGCGTATGGATCTCCGCATGGCATTTCTCCAGTCGATCGGAGAGCTCACACTTCTGGGCCTCGCCGGAACGGAGGCGACACTCGGTGGTCTGCTGGGTCTCCTTCAGCTTTTCGTGCTCGGAGTTCAGCTGATCGCGAAGGGAGTGCATTTGCTACAGGATAAACATAAAGATTATACACTGATTATTCAGGTTTAAATATAGTAATTAAACCCACCGCATGCATGGCCTGATTCTCCGCCAGGGTCTCCCTTAACTTATCCTTGATGAGCGTCTCGCAGGGCTCTGGGACATTCAAGAGGTTACTCAATCCCCGCAAGAACTGCAGGCGATCGCCCTGAATCCTATCCAAATTGTTCTGCAAGCGATGACACCTTGACTCGAAGCCCCTCAGCTCCTCCTTGAGCTTTTCCCCATTGATCTCGGATTCGGTCAGGCGGTCCCTTTGGATCTGCAGATCCCTTTCGTACTGACGACAACGTCCTTCCAGCTCGTGATTGTGATTCCCAGCCCCATCCAGTTGAGCCGTCAGCCGCTGCTTCTCAATATTGGCCAGGGACTTCAAATTGAGCAGCTCATTCTCGCAGGAGCTGAGAGTGTCACAGGTGGAGCTGACCTTGGCCTTGGCCCGCTGCAACTCCACCATCACCTCCTCGGCCCGGGACACAATGCACTCGGGCGTGGCATGCGAATTCTGGTTGCCATCGCACACATCCATTCCCAGTCCAATGCTAAGGCGCCGCAGGAGATCGTGCAGCTGCGCCTTGGCCTGCTCCTTTTGGGACTCCTCACTGGCCACATGGGTCTCCAGATGCTGGATCTTGCAAATCAGCTCCTTGTTGCGCTCATCCGAGCTGCGCTTCTCCCGCTGCACTGTGCTGATGGTGGAGTCGCATCTGGCCTGCACGGATTGCTCTCGACTTTCAGCATTCTGGAGGCGACTCTGCAGGGATCCGATGAGTGCCGTCTGCCGGGCAGCCTGCGCCCGAAGGTTCTCGATGTCCGCATCCTTGCTGCACAGGGCGGTGCGGGTTTCAGCCAACTTTTTGAATATTTTAAGAATATTTACAGAATTTTGTTGAATTAATAGTATACAGTAATCTATGCAACTTATGAATTAATTAAATTCTTTTTATTTTAATATCTTTAAAAGCACTTTAGTGTACAATTCGAATTTAATTCTGGCTTTGAAAGTAGGTTCTGTATATTTAATAACATATTTTTTACTCCATTACCTCTCCCGTAAGCCTCTCCTTTTTGTAGGATAATGCAGCCAGCTCGCTGCGCAGAGTGGTGGTCATATCCAAGCCATGATGATGCTCGGTAACAGTAATTCCTGCATTTCCACAGGATGTGTCCAACTAAAAAATAATTATTAAAACATTAAAAATAAGCAATTAACTAACAAGAAACTTAACTTCCGGAAGTATATATACCCTTGCAGTTTGCAAGCAAATTGTAGGAACAAATCCAAAAATCGAACATTAGTTAAAATATTTGTATTCTTTGAATCGCTAATAATAAATATTTATAAATGACAATTTGCTTAAATTATAAAAATTTCACTCTCACTCCCTCTTCCTCTCTTACACTCACTCCCAATCTCTTGTTCAATCTCTACGTATTTCGGCTTGTCTAGCTCTCTAGGCATCTCTAGAGATACCTTGTTCTCTCTACCTCTCTCTACCTCGCTCTACCTATGGCTAGCGACAGCTCTTTCTCTCTCGCACTCACTTTCTCTGTTCTCTCAACTCGAGGACTATAAATAAGGGCACTCGCGTCGCTCGGGCAGTATTGAGTCTGCGGCCTCCCCGCTGTTTACATCTAAAGTGATAGTTATAGTGATAGTGACCTCAAAAGTATCACCTGACCAAGGCAACATATCTGGATAACTTGGAAGAGGCCCAACGAAAGTCATCAATATTATTCTACACTAAGCAATGACGAAGAAGGATAACCGGCTATCCCCTAATGCGGTAAGTCTTAACCATGCCAATAATATTACGTATCATTCCGAGGTCTATAATCAGCAGTGCTAGCTTTGAATTGGTTTTTAATTTAAGTCCCTTATTGCCATGGGCTTAAATTGCTTAATTTTAATTTAAATTTTTAAATTTAAATTTTACACAAATTTATTTTACGGATATCTATAAACGTTTACTCAAAGTTAGCAGCCTAACTTTTCTTAACTTATTAAATTATTTAGGGTAGTTTAAAATTTCACCCTGACTTTGGCGGCAACTTTTGCCACATTATTATTTTATTTAGAAGCTTGCAAAGCAGTGAAGGAGTCGTTTCCGACCCCATAAATATATATATTCTTGATCAGCATCAACTGGGGAGTCGATCTAGCCACATCCGGTTGAAGAAAAAAATTTTGCAATTTTTTCAATTTTTTGAAAATTTGAAAAGGGGTAACATCGTTAAAATTGTCAAATTTGAAAAAAAAAATAAATTTTTTAAATATTAAAACTTAGTATGCCGATTTGTTAGCCCTCTTAAAACATGCACAGAAAAGCTATCCCAATTGAAATTAATGCATTTTTGACTTAGTTATGATATTTAAAAAACAGTGATTTACACAAAAAATTAACATATAAAAATATAAATTAAATTTACCCAGAATATACACATTTTTTAGTTTCTTGTAGGTATACGAAGTCATTGATTACCAATAGTTAAAAAATTCTATTTACCATTAAAATCAATAAAAAATAAACCATTTGAATAAGAGTTAACATCACTAACGATACATAAAAAAGCTTTCCAAAATAAGATTAAGGCATCCTTGGTTTAGTTATGATCGATTACACATTCAAATCCATGATATTATGGGTACCTGCACACTTTTTTTCTTGTTTAGTTCTTATATCTTCCAAAAGTCTCAATTAAATTCCCGCAAATTTAACTTTAAATTAAATATTAAAATCAAATCGTAAACAAAACAACTCTCTCTCCTACCAAATGATGATGATGTGGCGACAGACCGGCACTGTGTCCCAGGTGGTGATGATGCAAATGATTGTCACTGGGCATTGTGGAAGCACCCCAAAAACAGCGGGTCACAAAACACTAAACCGTTCTCCGTCGTTGCAGCCGATGAACTGAGCCCTCAGTGGCGGTGCTAACTCCTGGCCGTGGGCCTAACAACCTCTGCCTGGCACCGAGGAATTTACTCCAACATAACATCACACAATGCTCGAGTTTATGCTCCAAGTGAAAACGAGCTCAATGGCAGGAGCAGGTGTAGCAGGAGCAGGAGCAGGAGAAGGAGCACGGAGTGGCAGGAGCAGGAGCAGGAGCAGGAGCATGAGGAAGCGCGGAACTATGGCCACATTTACACATCGGGGTAAGTTTGTAGTTTGTTTGGATTATTTGGGTCATTCACATGGCGCCAAGTGGCGAGGAACGTATACGTACAAGGAGTATCCAATGCAATATCCACTAAGGACTCACGCACGCAAATGCGGATGAGGCCGGAGCTGAGGTGGTGCTTTCTACGGTGGAAATTTTGCACTCTAGGCCGGAAACGGAAAATGAGGTGTGCAAGTTTTTGGCCAATTGTCTGCACTTTCCAAAAGGGGGAAGTAGACAAATGGGAACTGAAAATGTGCTGAACATTCGATAAGCTGGGCAGAAGTTAATTATGCAGCCAGTTGAGTTTGGCTTGGAAAGGAAATTGAAACTGTTTTTTAGAGAAAATGTTGCAAAGGGTTTGATAAAAGAGGTTTTGGAATACTTAAATTATAGATTCCCTTGCTAAAGTTAACAAGCTTTCAGAAGGATTTCATTTATGTCATAAAGTCTGAATTCTGATTTCAAATCTAGGTTTATATATATATATATCTCCCTGACTTCTCTCTAAGACCTTATTCTTTGATTATATGCACCCTTTGACAAATTCTTCAACCACAATCCCAACCACTGTAACCCCTACCGATACCACCGAATTCTATGCAAATCCTCGACCCCCCATTCAGACAGAAAACATCATTAGAGCTCCCCTAACAACCGCATAAATTTGAAACATAAAAAAACGACGAACAAAAGTCGTTATTCAATTGCGAAATAACATAAATCTAGCCTGATATGATGATGATATACCATGAATATGGCCATTTGGCACACGATTCCGCGAGTCTAATTTTAGGCAGTTGGAAACAGACATGGCTTACCTGCTGGTAAGTCGGAATGGGGGCCGGCACTGTGGTCATCATGCTTCCGGGGCTGATTTTTGTGACATTTTCCGAACCGCACAAAACCTCAAACACTAGCCAATCCTCCGAGGTATTGCCATTGGTCGTGGGACGCGGAGTGACCGGCATTCCAAAGGATTTTATCTGGGTACAATCCCGATCCGCCTCTAACTGGCGATGAAGAATTTCTACACTCTCTATTTTCTAGGCGCCGGACAAAAATAACAAGCAAATAGGCAAAGTTATGCGGCGACTTGCAGGTGGTTGCCACGGCGCATAAAATAACTATGCACGGAGGACGCATCGGTCATAGTTGGTGTGGGAGTTACTACGGCGACGTGGAGTGCTTGTAATTCGATTTTGTAAACTGCAATTTCCAGGGAAAACCCCCGTCTCTTGCAATCGTTTACCTGTAATTTCATTTGTCTCCAAACAAAACAAAAATAATAATGAATATGGTAAATGTTTGCCTTAAGTTCGGTTCGCTACGCCCCCATTCCCTTACTGCTACCAATACCTTGATCCTTTGACAGTGACTTTGAAGGCAACAAGAAAAACAAGTTCACCAGGCATTACACAGAGTTATTTGATTATTTTGTTTGGGTTGCCAACATAAATACATTTTGTCGAATATCGATGAGCTTTAGAATTTAGCTGCCTTCTTTTTTTTCTTGTTCGATTCCTTTGGTTTGTAGACAGCCTCTATGGCCTTCACCGTGGCTGCCACATCTATGACGGCTTTTTCAGCTTCAGCCTGTGGAAAGAAAGGAAATTGTTAATAAAATCCATATACATAAAATGTGTACGACATTAAACAAAATGTTTATAGTAAGGAATCTTTTAAAGCCAAGTCAAGAGAACGTGTTCCTTCCTACCTGCTTATCCCTTCGTATTTTCTCCTCCGTTGCCATAATTTCCCTCTCCTCGGCAATTCGCCGCTTATACATCTGCTCCTGCTCAGTGTAGAACTTGTGATCATCGTTGACCTTCGACAGGGCAAGTCGTGCCACAGTGCACTCCACCTCGGCATTTTCCAAATCGTTTTCGAAACGCATCTGCCACTCATTGAGCCGCTCCCGCAGGTCGTCAACTTGAAGGGAGTAAATATTCTCGGCCTGGTTTTGAACCAATTCGTCCTTGTAAATGATGTCCTCCAGGTCCTTAAGTTGCTTCGCCAGCTCCTCCTCGCGTCCATTAAGGCGCATCATCCGCTGGTCCGCACAGCTGTTCAGCCAGTTGAACCGGTAACGCAGCTCAATGGGATCCAAAGCTAAAATCGGTTTTAAGAATTCCCAAGATATGGTTAGTTTATTTCAAAACTCGAAGCTGCCCTCACTTACCGGTCACGTCCTCGAACTCGCCGCGGACCGCCGTCAGACGAGTGATTCTGAGGTTAGCACTGCTGGACGAATCAAGCAGAATAGACGCCTTTAATTTGTCCCTTATCGCGCGATTTTCAACGAGGCCCTGAATCCAATCACCATTCAAGTTGTAGCTGGCTTCACTAAGAGATATACATAAATTGAAAAAAGGAATCTTCATAAAAAATAAGCACTTACCGCAGCAGTTGTATGCTATTGTCGCAGAGATCATTGTTGTCGCTAAAGTCCTCTCTGATCTCGTAGATCAAAAGCATTATTTCGTGCAGATCCGTCCGAAACTTGAGGCAGTCGAGATCCTCTGTGGTTCGCTCCCGATGGATTACGTCAAGGTACATCTGGTTGTGGTCAAGTCGTTGCAAGAAGTGATCTAGCGACCAGCTAAACAGGCGGTATGGCATCTCGTCCAGTTTGCCGGGCCAGGGACTAGAGAAGAGGCGCAGCTGCCTCAGGAGGCGCACCGACATAAACTCGATGGCTGCCTTTTGGCACTGCACATTAAGTTCCATCATCTGGGAGAGCCGCTCCGCGTGTAATTCGGAGCTCCTTATCGATTTCTTAGAATATCGCTTGCTAGTAGAATCATACCACTTGCGCATAATGTTTGCATAGAGCCTTGTCTCGGTCGTGTTGTTTACGGTAGACCATTTTATTGGCCCTTCACTGTAGACTGTGCTCCTGTGGGGTGGCGTTGGTCTGGGCCTTAGCGCACTGATTCTCATCTCCTCATCGTGCAGGAATTTCTTAATGAACTCATCGCGACACATGGAGGGATCCATTTCGGGCAATGGAAACAGCAAATCATACTGGTCGGAATCATGAGTAAAAGGTTCATCATCTGGATCCGCTATACTTTTCCTATTTTTTACAGGCATTATTATATTAATAATTTTTTGGTTTTCTTAATTTTTTGTTGCTGTGTGTGTGGGTTTAGTGTTCACCTGTCACTTTCAAAAATATTATTCAGTTGCCTAGACTAACACTTTAATTCGTGATAACATTTTTCTGTATCATGTTTACATTTAATGTAAAATTTTTTATTACCTTACAATGACAATACATTCTTATCTGCAATATGTAGTGTCAATATAATCGGACTCAAAATAATTAATTAATAATTAAATATAATAATTAAAATTTTTAGATAAAATTTTTTATATACACCTCATTTCTCTATCTATAGCGAATACGTACAAATAATAAATACTAATGGTTAACATCGCAATTCAATTTCAAAATTCCCTCCACATAGTGTTGGAAGTGTTTTGTCGAAAAGTGTTGACAATGTAGCAGCTGCTGACAGAGAACGTAAATAACAAGCAATCGCCGTTCACATGTCGACGTGCCAGCACATTTCTTTGAATTTTTGAATGTGTTCGTTTTACTTTTATTATTGTCCGTAGTTTTCAACAATTGTTTCCATCAAACATAGTTACAACGTTTACGCAATCAACGCCGCACAGTTGAGATAAAGCCGCATCTAAAGTGCACGTGCACGATCAGTGTCAGTTTCTAAGGTAAGCGCACTCGGTCGCATTTCATTTCGGCTTGCCAAGTCCAGTTTCGCACAGGTGCGTTGTTTGTGTGTTGTGTGCAAAGGTAAATAAGAACGCGGTTTAATGTATGTATGTATATATAAGGTGTGCGTGCGTTTATGTGTATATTATTTTGCGGCACATTTGTTTATAGGTCTGATTAGAAGTCAGCTGTGCATATTTGCGCTTCCCATATTCATAATATAATAGTGTACATATATTTGGCTCTTAATTACCCCAAACGTTTGTGTGTGAGTGATGGATGTGCGCCTGTGTGTGTGAGCCCAGCGAATGGAAAATCGTAGTTATTACGTACAACGCTGCGTATGAGCAATAAACTGCAATTGAGTCAAGGTCACAAAACTATCAACAATTGGCTTTTGATTTCGAATATTCCCAGAATTTTTAAGTATTTCGCTTCGATTGATCTTTCAGTTTAAAATGCACACATAGTTTCTTATTTTTGTTAACAAGAAAATAAAAATATATAAAAATAAATTAAATTGTGGAGACAATTTATAGACCTTGTTAAAGTTATGGCCACAAAAACAGCCTTAAACGTTTAAATACAAATAAAAACCCTACTTTACAGTATTTTGGGTTTAATACAAAGATCAAAACCTTCAGAAAGTTAAAATATTATACGTAAAAAATGGGACAGATGCTAAGACTTCGTTAGGAAAGCTCATACACAAAGCCCATAAGAAGAAATACCAACTAACTTGCTGATTATTTTCTATAATCTTTCCACTGACAGTTATATTGATTTGTGTTTAAATTTATTAGCTTTGTCTCCCGCGGAGCTCCACATTTTCCCATATTAGTTTTAGTAATCCACCCGAATCGGAGCTCGATTTATCGTGATTCTATATAATTGATGTGGAGCGTTAATAAAAGCCGATCACGACTGACAGAGTTTGCTTTGAAATGGTTGGGCAACCACTGCCGCTGGTCGGCTGCTTTGCTGCCCCGATAAGGCAAAGAAGTAAACAAAATAAAGAAAAGCAGACAAGACTGTCAGTGCAGCACTGCTGTGAAATCACAATCAAAATGCAAACAGGGCTCCGGCTTTAAGAAGTTGAGCAAATATCCAAATTAACGCTGCTGCAAGTGGCGACAGGGGCTCATACACTCACTCGCACATTATTAAACTCACGGGACAGGTGAATAAAAACGGATACAGTGGAACTTGCCAAATATGTAAATCCGCAAAATGGATTATTGTTTAATCCGATGTTTGTTAATGTAACTATTTCCCTAACCAAGTATAAATCGCTTCTAAAAACCTTTCAATTTTATCTAAAAACATTTCACTAGACCCAAAATACCTCTCTTTAAAGCATATTTTCAAAGATTAGTACGAAGCCTAAACGTTCTGAATTACACACACTTTACTGTACTCTCACTAAGTGATCAGGCGCACACACACATTGGCAAATAAGATATGAAGAAGACGTCGACGAACTCGTTTCAATTGAGACTCAAAACCGAATCTGTGAAACACAATTCATTCCACTGGAGAACGCGCAACCGAAAACATTTTCCACCTCGCCTCGCATTCGATTCTAATTGGTATTTGTTTACATTCGGGTCTCTAGCCTTTGTTTTTATTTTTTTATTTGCGTCTCCAGTAAGAGACAGCCCGAAACCGAGCCCGAGGCCCTTCCCAAAAATGGAGCAGTGGAATAATGTCGAGCTGACGAATATGTCAAAAAAGTCATATACCCTGAATCATGAATACGATGCTGCCGCAAAGTTGAACAAGGAGAACACGCAGCCATCCGCGAATGGCAATGGCACGAGTTCGGAGAAGCAGCCACCAGTGCCAGACAGCAGCAGTGATCTGCTCCAGCCGGGATCGGATGTGAAGCCGAAAGTGGAGCCCGACGATGTGGAGAGCTTGCTGCGACGCCTCTACGGGATTACGATAAGCGAGGTCAAGGAAATTGTCGCCTACGACGATCGCAATTACTTCGTCAAGGAGGATAGGTAAGCGTATGGAGTAGTGAGTTGAAACCCTTGTTCCCTTCCAGCAGCACATCCGGAACGTTATCTGGAGTCTTAGTATATCCAATACAGTTGCGGTCAGAATAATAGCTTGGAGAGAATATTTGTGATATTTCAAATTCGGTTTAAATAAATTTAACTCTATCTTCTATATGATTGATATGATATGATATGATCTATCTCAACAAATAATATTGAAATTCAAGCATAATGTGTTAACTCGGAGCTCCCAGTGCTTTTGTTCTGACCGCAATTATGGCTGTGCAACACGAAAACAAATGATAAGTGCCTCCCGCGGAGGCTGGAGAAATGGGTGCGATGGGTGGGTGGGGTAAGCGCACACACACACACTCAGACAGCATCTATTTATAGTCGTTTAATTAAAGTTGTTAGTAGCGGCAGCTATGTGTGACGCAACTGGCAGTAGTCACCTGCCAGCTTTGCAATTGCTATCTTGATGGATTCATGGCAGTCGGCGCGCAGATATACAATCAGTTCAGTTCAGTTCTTTCATCACTTTAATAAATTAGATTAATCTACGGTTACAGAGTCTTGAAGTGGCGAGCTATTTGAGCACAGGCCTCTTCTGGAAGCCAAACATGCTGAGCTTAGTCTGATTGTCGCTCACGGCACCCAGCTTGCCGTTCGTCTTAGTCTTGGGTGTACCCTTTTTGTTGGCAGTGAATGAGGGCTTACTGAGACCCACTCTTCTCCTGCCCATCGGCAGGGAATTCTGGCGTTGCAGGATAATGGAGGATGAGGTTGAGGAGGCTGCCTCCTGGCTGCTGGATGGATTCAACTCAGAGCTGCAGCTGTCATCGGAGAGCAGGATGATGGCCTCGTTGTTATTGCTGTCGGAATCGGCGGAATCTACCAGTAGATCAAGGGGTTTCATACGAATTTTTGCGCCAGTCTGTGTGTCTGATTTAGGAGTTTCTATCAGAGAATTGGCAGACTCCTCTATGTCGTCAGGCTTGTCTTTAGCTTCAGTGTCTGTTCGCGTCTCACTGTCTGGTGAGTTCGAACATTGTCTTTCTTCAGTGTCTTCTATTGAAAGTCTTAACTTCTTGTGGCTAGAACTTGAGCTTAGTTTCTGCTCCTCGTCTTTATCCTCTTCTTGCTGGCTTGCCTGCTTCTTTGGCAGCCTTGTCAATTGCTCAGCTTGCGGGGAAAAGAATCGACTTCGCACCTCAACGGACTCCTTGGAAAAAATGCTTCTCTTAAGGGAGTTCACCCGCTTCTCCTCTACCCCGTCTCCCAAGGGACTCGCCTTCTTGGGACTTAGTAGACGGAGCAGAGAGGCATTCTCACACACCACCGGCGATCGCTGAAGGGAATCTTGTGCAGAGCGCTCTTTGGCAAAGGGATTGTGTCGGCTCCGGGTCTGGATCGGAGAAGGCGGCGGTGTTGCCTCTTTGTCCAGAGATCCCTCCCTGCTGGGACTCCGCCTTCGTTTCGCCTTAAAACTATACATGGTAAATACCTGAGCCTCCGTTTTCTTGGCCTCCTCCAAACGCTGATTCGTCTCGATCTCTTCGTCAACAGTCTTGCTCACAAAGTCCACCTTTTTGAAGAACAAGGCACACGTTCCATCCTCCCTCTTCGCCGGACGATGCTCGTCGTTTTGGAAGTTCCCTTCCCAAATGCTTTTGTGCTTAGCTCGCTTTACATTTGAAGAAGGCTGCGGTGCTGCCTTCTCCGGTGTCCAGCTATCCAGTCGCTTCAGCGAGAAGGGATTTAGGTTGCCAAGAGCCAAGTGCAAGGCCTGATCGCTATCCGCCAGCAAGGTACCAGCATTGCTGCAATAGCGCTCATCGGTTGCGTAATCCTCGAGTGGACAAAGTCGCTCCATGCGACGCTGCAGAGGATTGTAGATGTACATGTGCTTGAAAGTGGCCTCCGCCTTGAGGAAATTCTCAATGTAGTCGTCGTCCACCTGAATGAAAAACGGGTAGTTTTAGATTTTGGATACGCCCCTTTAGTCACCACGCAGTACGCACCTCAAGATTTCGCATGTTGAGGTAACTGGGAATCTTCTTCAATGCTATCCGCATATCGTCCTGTTCCGTTTTAAGGATGAACTTGCAGGCCTTGGCCAGTCCAATGCCCGGCAGCGAATCCAGGTAGTCACAGCCGGATAAGATGCACATGCGGCGGAACTTGTCAAAGTGATACTTTTCTTCTCGACACCCCATGGCCAGGTGCAGCTTGTCGGCTTCCACCAGCAGCCCAGTACCATTTAAATCCAGCTTGAAGATTATCTTCTTTGCACCGAATAGCGTCAAATCGGAGTCCTCGGTGATGATGTACTGTGCCACATCCATCTTATTCAGCCAAGCCATCTGGGCATCCGCTTCGTACGGCGCCACAATGCAATCCACGTTCCTGCTGCGGCACTCGCGAATCAACCGCAGCGCCATGTCATGGGTGACGTCCACGCAGCGACGCATATGCGAGCGAGCCTCCTCGATGCGTCCCAGTCGGAGGAGTTCTGCCGCTCGCTCCTTGCTCTGCTTCCTCGACTCCCGACGTCGCTTCTCAGTTAGGGCCTTTGCAGGCAGGTGCTGCCCGTCAAATACCAGAATCGGCTTGATGTCGTACGAGAGCAGCATTTGGACATATTTGAGACAGTACTGAACGTATATATCCGTGTCCTCGCCGCGGGCCAACTTCTCAGCGCAGCCGAAAACTCCCTTGTGCAACCAACAATAGGTGTCGACGGCCACCGTGCTGCCGCGAATATTCTTCAGTTGCAAGGGTGTCGAGGCCTTGCCCACGAAGGGAATTAGGCCGGTAATGCCCATGGTGCGGAGATATTAACAACAATCAAAACATAAATGAAAACACGGAACAACAATGAATAAAATAGCTGCTTTTAGCGCCAAAAATTGCCGAAGTGTGACCAAAGAACGCATCGGCGAAGTTCCTCACATTACCATTCACCATTCACCATTCACCATTTTACCATTCGTTAAAGAAAAGTTGAACAAAATTAACAAATGATTAAAAATTAAAAACTTGTATTATAGCAACGTCAAGAACCCGCTTATTGTTTCCCATTGCCCAAATGGCTACGTCCTGAAAATTCTGAACTCGCTAGACTCAAAGAAAGAAGACTTTGTGGATGCTCAGAATCAGTTGCTGCTCAGTTTGGGTAAATAAACCCCACATTCCTGGTATTTAAATTTAATATTTGTTTTATTTATAAGCAAAACACAGTGTCAAGTGTCCCCGGCCGATAGCTAATGCCAGCGGCAAGTACTATTCGGTGGAACGTCTCAATGGCAACTCGAATGTGGTGCGACTTTTGGAATTCATTCCGGGGGAGATCTTCCACCAGGCACCGATTACGAAGCATTTGCTATACCGCAGCGGCGAGTATCTGGCCAGGTTAGATCGATCCTTGAAAAGCTTCACCCACCAGGCCTACGAAACGCACAAAACGATGTGGATGCTGCAGAGTGTACCGGACTTGAGGCAGTTCCTGTACGCAGTGAAAGACGAGGCGCGCCGACTGATCTGCGAGGAAGTAATCGATGCCTTCGAGGCCAAGGTTCTCAGTCTGCTTCCCACTCTGGAACACCAGATCATCCACGGCGACTTTAACGAGCAGAACATAGTGGTGGAGCAGTCACCCAATCAAGGCGGCGGCGAGTACACCATTAAGGGAGTGATTGATTTCGGAGACACGAGCAAATCTCCGCTGCTGTTCGAGGTGGGCATCGCCCTCACCTACATGATCCTGCAGGCCAAGGATCTGGCCAGCGGAGGAGTCTTCTTGGCCGGCTATACCAGTGGTATTCCTTTTGGCAACAACGAACTGGGTCTTCTCAAATACTGTGTTGCCGCCCGGCTAGTCCAAAGCTTGGTCATGGGCCTCTACACGCACTCACTACATCCCAATAACGACTACCTGCTGGTTACCCAGGAGCAGGGCTGGACGCTGCTTCAGAAGCTGTGGCGTGAAAGCCTGGAGAATGTGGATGAGCTGTGGGCGACCACCGGTCACCAGTACTTGACGCAGAGCAATAAATAAAATCAAAATTCTCGGGCCTGTTTCGATTTTCTAGTTACAACGCAATCAAGTCTAAATGTGATTAAATGTGAAGTATTATTAAAAGTCCAGTTTTTTTAAGAATGTAAAAGTTTTGTAAATAATTATATGTGTGTGTGCAGTTACAAATTCAGTCCACAATCAAAATATGCAGATACCTTTAACAGAAAATCGAAGAAGGCCCAATTGAAAAAAGATTCTAGAACCAATTGTCAATTAAAATTAGAATTTCAGAAGCAAACATATCTCCTGTTTAGGGATTGCAGTTAACATCGGTATTTGATGCGGTAAATATTACCGGTGCGATATTCTATGTGATGTATCGGACCAATATAATCAAAAACGACAAATAAATGAAAAGACATTTTTCGGAAACCAATATTTTAAAGTTAAATCCGAAATTTTTGTGTATATCAAAGGTTATGATTTTCCGGTTTGATATTATATCAAATATATATCATACTCCTGACAATAACACAAAAAAGTTACAAGTCCAAGTATTGATTGCATTTGCTTTTAAATATTACTTTATCCGGTATATTATTATTATCTTTATCATTTACAATAAAACTTGTTAAACAAATACAAATACATTGTATGTAGTACATTTTCTTTGCTTAGATTTAGATTTAGTGATAGGTGATCTTTTATTTTTGGGCTCTACTACAAGTGGTGGCAATTAATTTCAAATCTCGATTCTCTCAGCTGATGAAGCTCCCATTAAATTGAACTAATTAACGCTAATTACATTGAATGGGTGTAAAAGGGTCCGCACATCCTGCTGGCCAAATATACAAAGTATCATTGTAGGGTTTTCGAGGATCTATTCGCTTACTACTTAAGACTAGACTTAACACCTACTGAAATGTACAAAAGAAGGCGCCACGCCACTTCGGACACGCTGGCAGGCGGTACGCTCCTTCTTATCAAGACAGAGCAGGAGGTCGAAACAGAAGACGCGCTGCTATACAAACAAATATGTGTATATATAATATAATATAAGGTGCCAACAGTGTTTACAGCTTGGGAATCAAGTTTATTTATTTTGTAATCTTTTTACGACTGTCGCTTCGTTACTTTCTTTCCTTTTTTTTTGGTACAAAATGAAGCAGGGTTTAAAAGTTAATAAAATAAAACAAAAGGTTAAATATACATTTATAGAATCCCGACGCCTCTAGGCCCACAACAGGCGACTCAACTCACTCGCACACACAATTTTTACACACAAAAGACAAAAAAAAAAAAAGAAAAAAAATATCATCAGAGATTTATACCTGAGAGTAACACACTTGTCGTCGCCTGGGGGCTTAGGACGTCTCTACATGAAGGACAATAACATAGTATAAATAAAGACAAAAAGGTATATGCTTAATACAAGCTAGGGAGAAAAAAAAAGATTTAAAAATAAAAGTCTACGAATTTCATTTTGTTAGGCCAAAGGAACAGCCCATTACTATATATCCTTGCTGGGTTTTGTTTATCACTTTAGTGCGGGCGATCGATCTTAAATTTGATAAAGCAGATAAAGCTGAGATGTGGGATTAATCGATCTAACTAAGCAACTGGTTTGGTTTACAGTTTTAAAGGAGAAACAAGCTGGAAAGAAAAACTCTTTAGAGTTTTCCCTTCGATTGCCAATTAAATTGAAAACTCAATCTCAAAGCCAGGACAGGCGACGGATACCAGAAACAACTCTCTCTATGTAGGTGCGTTTGGTAATCTTTACATAATTGTAGGCTTTGTCACTTAAAACTGTTTATCCAAAAAAAAAAATGCAAAAAAACGAGTGTATAAGCCGGTTTAACCTGAAACAATTTAACTTTAAACTCTATAGAAAACAAAAAAGACATTTAACAAAATTGGACATTTGAAACAATTGCAGTTTCTATAAACTTAATTCTGACGAAAATATAAAGTTAAGACGGAGTAAAAAATACACGGAAAATAATGAACAAAACACAAAAAAATAACTAACAAATGGAACCAAAATGTGATCATTATATCAAATATGCTGATAATTATTGCACCTTGAATTGCACTGTATTGAATGAAATATATATATATATCTATATATATATATATATATACTTGATATCGCCTGGCCTGGATTGACAATGATCCCTAGGATGGCTTTAATGTTAACTCTGGGGGGCCTTCACTCTCTGCTCTCTTGAATATTTCGCAAGCAATTGTCACTCGCCTAAAAAAAAGCAATAGAAAAAACACAACGTAGTCCTCCGTCCTGCAATCCGTCAGCTCAGCTCCCATAGAAGGATACGCTCCCCCTGATTGAACCATTCGGCGGCTAACGTCGCCTCGGACGCTTGCGCCGCTTGAGGAACACGTACGAGGAGTTCTTCTCCTGATGCCTGGCCTCTGCCGGCGTGGTGGGTAGCTTTTTGCTGGCCAACGTTGCCACCGGCACTGCCTGCGCCTTCGACTTGGCAATGGAGGTTAACGCTTGGCGAGCATCGACCCAGGGCAGGCTGAAGTCTTCGCGCGCCTCCATGTTGACCATATTTTCGCCAAACGCCTGAACCGGTACCTCGGTGACGAACTGGATGCCCTCAATGTCCTCGGGTAGCGGGTAGAATGTGGACGTGGGCAGCGGATCCAGAGAGACTAGCACCTCGTCCTGGTTATGGCGCATGCGTAGGGTCTCGATCCGCACCTGTTCCTTCATGTAGCGCGCATCCCGGCACTTGCGATCAATCTCGTCCTTCACATACTTGCTATGGCGACGCTCGAAGTCCGCATCGCTCAGCGGTTCCGTCTTCCGTTTATCCGAACTGGGCGTCACGGGAACATCGCGCCATTTGGGTATCTCCAGGCTGGGATTGTCCGCCAGCAACTCGTCGGCCTCCTCTAAGAAGAACTCGTTATCGCAGTGGAACTCCTGATCCTCCCACGAGCGCGTCGTGTATGGAAAGGTGGCAGTACGGAATCGGGACTTGGACCTGCCCGATCTCGCCGTGGCTTTGCTGTACGTATGCGGGGCACAGTTGTTATTGGTGACAACCGTCGCCTTTCTGGTTGGTGCCGATGAGGAATTACTGCTGCTCACGCTGCTCATGGATTGCGGGGTCAGTGGAGCTGCTGTTGTCGTCTTGGATTTCGACTTGGTCGAAGGACTGGCGATCGGCTCCTGGGAGGATGAGGATGTGGGCGTTGGCTGGGGCGTAGACGCCGGCGTTGACGATGGCGTCGTCGTGGGCGTCGGTGCCGGTGTAATTGTGGGTGGTGCCGTGGGCGGAAAGATCAGATTTGTCGCGACGCTCTCCTTGCTCGGCTTCTGCTTCATGCTTTGACTCTGACGGCGCTGCTCCTTATTTAGATGTTCTAGCAGTCGGAGGCGCAACCGCTCTCCGCGCTCCTCAATGGTCTCCTCGGTGTCGGGATCCGTGTCAAGATCCTGGTCCCGGGACACGGATTTATCATTAAGCAACGTCAGTTTTTTTATCTTCACCTGCGGTTCCTGAAGCTCCTGGTCCTCCCGATGATCCGCAATGATCGCCGGAGAAGGTTTGGCTGGCGAAGAGGATGAGGAGGAGCTGCTACTTATCTTCTTCTCAATGAACATGCCGTGCTGCCGGATCTTGACCTGCAGACGATGCTTCTTTACCGGCTCCGTTTGTGTTTTGGTGGACTGATAGTTCGACGTGTTCGTCATATTTTTAACAGGAGAGGATGCATTCACAGCTGCCCCTGTGACCTTGGGAGACGCCACAACGGCCGCTGAGTTGGCCTTGGGCAAGGTGGAAGCGGAGACAGTAGGCAGGGCATTCGGGGCAGCAGCCACAGTCTTGGGTGCAACCGCCTTGAGCGCCACCGCTTTAAGCGCCACTTCCTTAGGAATCTCCTGTGGCAGTAGCTTCTGCGGAGACTTGTGCTGCAAGTCCTTGGACACTTTTTGCTTCTCCTTTTGAGCCTTCTGATGATCATTGAGTGATTCTTCTTGCTCCTTGACTGATGTCTGCCGCTGCTCCTTGGGCGCCTTCCGTTCCTTGGATGCCTTCCGTTCCTTGGATGATTTCCGATGATCCTTGGATTCGTTCCGATGTTCCTTGGATGCCTCCCATTGGTCCTTGGAGCCTTCTCGCTCCCTTGAAGTCTTCCGCTCCTTGGATGGATCCCGCACCTCCTTTGATGCTTTTCGAAGACCCTTAGGGGCTTCTTGCTCCTTGACCATTACCGTTGGGACTTCATTGTGATCCACTTTTGATGCTTCCTGCAGCGCCATAGTTTCCGCGTTTGCTTTTAGATGCTTGAGCTCTTCTTTCTGATCCTGAGAGGCTTCTTCCTGCTCTTCAACTGCTTCATCCTGCTTCTTATGTGCCTCCCGCTCCTTAATCGCTGCATCCTTATGCTGCTTAGCTGCCTTAGACTCAAGTTGGAGCTCCTTGGCATGCCTGCTCAATGTCACTACCTCCTCCGTGTGCATGTGAATCTCCATTATCGCGGACTCTGTGCTGATAATTTCCTCAGTGAAGATTTCCACGGTTTCAACATTCATCTGCTCCACCGTATCCACTTCAAAGCGCACCTCGTTCTCGGCTCTTTCTTCTGAATCCAGATCCGGTCTCTTTAGACTCTCCTCCCCTTCCTGCTCTTGCTCCGGTTCGCTATCGACCTCTCCCTGGGACAGCGACTTCTGCCGATGATTCGGCGTGGAGTGAGCGGATGGCGCCATTGGCTTCTCCTCAGCAATGTCCAAGTCCATGGGAGTCATCTGCAACTAAAGAGTTTGCTTGAAATGATCTCTTTATGGATAAATCTCACGAGAAAAACTCACCTGATTCGGCCAGAGATCTTCTTCAGGGGCAGAGAGTGCCTCTACGTTGTTAACAAGTGGACTATCCACATCCTCCTCGTCCTCCTCTTCATCGTCACTCTCATCGTCACTGCTTCCGTCCTCTCTCGAGTCTTCCTCCTCCTCGCTATCGTCGTCAGACTCCTCCTGGTCCTCCATATGGCCATTGGCGTCCACGCAGAGTGCATTATCCTCTCCGAGAACCTCCTCTTCTGCTCCCACAATGGTTTCGGCTTCCACCTCTACCTCAACCTCGTGGGGTTCCAAAGCATCGTGAAAGATCTCTTCTTCAACGACTTCTTCCACGACACTTTGATCCTGCTCCTGAAGCGACAGCTCGAACCGAAAGTGATCTGTCTTCAGCTGGTGCTGCAGGTGTTCTGCCTCTAACTTCTCCTGCAGCTGCTCCTCCAGCTTCTGTTGCTGCTGTTCCTCCTCCGTTTGCTGACGCACCTCCCTTTCTTCGTGGGCGTGATGCTTGGAGGACGTGAGGCTGGAGTCCTGATTCACACGATGCAGAAATATAGTGCTCACCTTTTTGCCATTGAACTCGCCGCGGGCTTTGCTATCCAAGGGCTTGTTGGCTGGGGGAAGATGCGTGGAGCCTGCAACCTTGTGACCCGTTTTATGTGGCAACTGTGCATCCTCTTCTTCCAGCTCCTGCTCCACCTGCTCCTCCTCCATTCGGATCCTCGGTAGCTGCTCCTGCTGCGGATACGGCTCCTCCATTTGTTGGACATGCTGGGGGGCGCTTTTCACAAACTCAGTCTGCGTTTCGGCATGCATGAGGAGCTTCTGCTGCGGACCAGCGGATGGTGGCAGTGAGTGATCATCATCGTCGTCATCATTCGTCCGCTTGTTCTTTTTTCGCAACTGCTTGCGGAGATCCTCGATGGTGGCCTCCAGCTTGGAGTTGGCCGCCTTCAAGTCCTGATTCTGCACCAGAACCTTGCCCAGCTTGATATTCTGCTCGTCCAGCTCCTTGTCCTTGGCCTCCAAACTGTCGGTCTGCTCCTGCATGAGGTTCAGGTGCAGCATAATCATTCGCTTCAGGTTGTTGTTCTCCACGATAAGCGTAACTACATCGGAGCTAGCTGTTCCGCCGGACGAGGGCGGTGCCATTGCCCCGCCGCCAGTACGCTCTTGGGGCGGCGGCGGCGGTTGTGGCTTGTAGTAGCTACTGGTTTCATTCTGGTAGCCACGCTCCTGCGACGCCGGTGGTGGCTTGTAATAGTTTCTAGTTTCCTTCTGGTTGCTATAGCCATGCTGCTGCCGCAAGTAAGTCTTCTTGTTGTGAAGCGGATAGACAGGACCAGCGTGCGGATGCAGATGTGAGTGCTGCTGGTGCTGGTGCGGATGGTAGCCACGCGACGAATTGTGGTGATAGGGCGGATCCGAGCAGTTGCCCTTCTGGTTGTGCGGCCACTTGAATCGCTTGTCCATGGCGAGGAGTCTCGAGCTGCCGTCAGACCTGAGATCTCATAGTTCGCCGCCGTGTTTCGTTTGTTTTGTTTTGTTTGCTGCGCCTTTCTTGGCGCTCCGCTATCGCCACCGCGCTTGACGCTCTGCTTTGATACGGCGCGATACAATGCGTAGAAGTAGAATCCCGATTCCCACCACACTTAATTTTTCTTTCTCGCCCTCTCACTGGCCTTTTTGGCCAGAGTTTAGGTCCTTAGCGGTGTGTGCGGGGCGCTGCTATTGCACGTGGTGACCACATTTAGCCACCGAATTTTACGGTTCGTTTTGTGGGCAATGTTCGCACGTTCTTTCACCGCTTTTTCCACGATTATCCGCAAATTGTAAATTCGCCCGAAAAATGCTCTTGGAAGTATGGCGTTTTGGTGGCGTTGCCAGGCCAGCAATAAGCAGGGTTGCATTTCGTGCTTGGGATGGCAGTGGGTCGTGATATTCTTTTCAGCACGCGACTCACGAGCACTAAGTAAATATAAATTATTCAGCGCAACTGTACTATTAAAATTTTATTTTTTTGTAATATTTTTACTATAAAACATTCCCGAATTGAAATATTTAAACAAAATTGTACACTTAAGTCAAATATCACGGGACATCATATTATATATTATATTATTATAAGACGCGTACAAATGGTGTACACAAGTTTGCTGGGCTCATATCTGAATATGAATATGCATTTCAATAATATTATATATATATTTCTATTTAAATACATAAATTAGCATTATTTATTTTATTTATTAATATTAAGCTAACAATCGGTTATAAACTGACATCTAACTTTTTAAGGGAGTTCATTAGATGCTGCGGCCTACCGCTCGTCTGTGTATTTACATATTGTATTTAAATATTTTTAAGGTACTTACATATTGAACTTAAGGACTAAATTTTGTGTTTAAGATTGGTTTTGCCGAGGAAGGAGAAGATGTATTATAAACTACATATACATTCCTATAAGCATTCAGAAGAATTTCGATTTTGATAAATGGACCTGGGGCTTTTTGATAAGACAAATTTATTGTTTAGTGACTATACGTTATATAAATATTTATTATAAGAAAATATTTTAATTTGTGTTTGCCGATAAACACACTCTTTGAACGTAAGTACATACATAGATTTTAATAGAATTAAAGTGCCTCGTGTCTGATAAATCCTTCACGAGTCACGTTCCCACCTCTACAAACGCCGGGCAGCTAAACCTGCAACTTTTTAACCACCCCCAGATTAAATCAATGCATTTAATAACCCATTTAGGGCCTTGAAAATTGGCCAGCAATTAGTTATGTAATCAGAAAGTGCAAGAACAAAGCCAATTCTATTCGCCCGTCGGTTGGCAGCCCTAAATTATGCAAGTGTTATATGTGAATGGCAAGTGAAAAGAAGCAGAAAATGGCGGCAAAACTATTAGAGTTCTTTGTTATGGTTTGAGGTTTTCCTGGCGATTTCTGTTGCTCCAATTGTTAACCATGGCATCCTTGTTTGGCGACGATGGTGTGGATGATCTGTTTAACGACAACCTGCCAATGGACCAGGATCAGCTGCCCAGCGATGGCGAGGGCGAGAAACTCTTCGCCGACGATGAGGACAACAATGAAAATGCTGGAGAACCTGGAGATGAGAAAGGCGAGAAAGTCGAACCGAAGAAGCGAGCGGTTCGCAATCCCCGGCCCCGTCTCACCGTGGACACACTGCGGGGTCCTCGCGGCATTCAGACCATTGAGGACTACTACAAAGACGTCAAATTCAAAGGCCGTGGACATGAGAAAACTGATCTCGACGAGATCCTGCGTCGTCTGCAGCATTGGGGGCATCGGATGTATCCCACCTACACCTTCGACGATGTGCTGAACAACATAGAGAGGCTGGGCAAAAAGAAACCGCTACAAGTGCACATGACTCGATATCGTTTGGGCCATTTGGAGGATATGCGCGCCCACGAGGCTGAGGCCATGGAGGAAGCCCAGGACGATCAGCTAGACGGCGGAGCCGGTGACGAACCCTTCGATGAGTTTGATGCCCTGCTGGGCGAACAGATAGCCATGTCGAAGCTGGCTCCACCTCGCACTCCCCATCAGAGGAACATGTCTACTGCCACCAGCAGTGGCACCAACAGCACTTTGGTCACTCCCTCCTTCTCTCGCGGCAACGCTGTCATGTCTACGCCGTACTCCGCCGCGGGAAGTGCTGCTCCCACCTTTGATCGAAACGGAGCTCCCTTAGGTTCAGCTCGGTTGACGTCCTTGGACATTAGCGATTATGGCCAGCCGCTGCCTCCTTCGCAGCCTCCAACACCCTCGACCAAGAAACTGTCCACCGAACAGATGGCCAGGATTGCAGAGAACAGGCGGTTGGCGCAGGAGAGACTCAAGGCTAAGCAACAACAGGAGAATGCCAGCTAAGTAATTCATAATAAATATATAGCATTTAAGAATTTAAATATACAGCTTTGGTCTTCGAAATTGACGTATGGTGTTAGTTAAATTAATGTTATATTGGTCATTGTTTCGACCCACTTAGCTTCATGTGTGAATTCTATGTGAAATGCCATATATCAGGATATACTTATTAGCCATGACAAAAACTCCCCCCGTGTCAGTAGGAACTCTCGTAAAAGTCAAACCATAGTATAAATATAGACCTTTTTATTAAATCATTTTGAGTCGTTGACTAAGGTAGATAAATTAGGATTCCTCGTTCGTAAGAAGCTACATGGGGTGCGAGCATTGTATATACATGTGAATTTTGATACTTTGAGTGTAATGTGGGACGGTGAGATTTAATACTTAATATATGTACGTCCTTAGAGGCTAAGCTGGGATACTATTAAGGTACAGGCGCGTATTTGGGGCTTCTTTTTAAGATAGGCCCACCCCTTAAGTGCTAAATCTAAGGGCGACGATTGGGAGCGATTCGAACAGGCCCTTGGCTCCCTTTAGCAGAGCAGCCACAATGTTCGTAAATACCATTTCCTGACTCGAAGCGGATTGTGATTGGGCATCCTGATCCCTTGGATCCGATCTCTCCCTGACGGCCTCGTGGATCACATGCAATAGCCGTTGGTACAGAAATGATTGCCTGTAAATCGGTTTGGAGAGGCTTAGGTGATCATCCTTCATTAGATAGAAGTCCCCGAAATCTATCCGAGCGGATTCCTCCGTGACAATGCGTAGCGGAAACTTGAATGTGGTAAGCATTGTGGGTGTTCCTTCGGCCACGCTGACGACCTTGACATCGCGCAGGAAAGTATGCAGGCAGCCCATGAATCGACGGTGCATCTCGAGCAGTTTTGGTGAGTTCTCCTCCATTTCCTTGACCTCGATTGAAGGCGAAAGGATCATCTGCATATGCTGCTTCCATTTTGCAATCGGTGAACCCCTGTGCGGTGTGCCCAGGAACACAATGCCCTTGGTGTTCTTGGCCAACTGTTGGACCTTGGGCTCCTGTGAGTCCACCGACTTGAGCAGCATTAGTTTGGTAAGCAGGCCACCCATGGAATGTCCGATCCAAACGATCGGTCGTCCGTTACCGACATCAGAAGCAACGATCCGCTCTAGCAGTGTGGTGGCCCTTACATCGATGTGTCCCTGGCCCTTCTCACACGGGCAGTATTTGGTAAAATTCGCCGACCACTCTGTGACCGCTGACGTATAATCGATTCCAATAATTCTAGAATCGGGATAGTCATCTGGAAGCCACTCCATTGGCCAGCAGTTGGTGTACTCGTCGCTGGAGTCCTGGTTGCGCCACTCGTTCCCCGAAACACTGAAGTCGCCAGCACAGTTCTCATTCGCATTGAGAGGCACATCGGGATGGACCACCTCCCAATCGGATTCCAATTCGGCTTCACTTCTTAGCGTCTCGACGAATTCTTTGGTAGCATCATCGCTAATGTTCAGGCGCCGTTCCTCCACTTTCTTGCTGGTTTTCAAGACGGGATCTGAAACGATGATAAAGATCGAAGGTTAGAAGATATGATTACACCAAGCGACTCTTCACGTTTACCTTTGATGGCTTCCGTCTGGACGTTGGCTTGTGGAGGAACCTGCTGCTTGCGCTGCTTGCTGCCATTCATGCGCTTCTGCTCACCGACCAGGAACACGTCGTCTGCTTCGCTGGTGTAGAAGGCATTCTTACCGTACAGACCCAGCTCTGTTGGCTGCTTCTTATCGCGCTGCCGCCACGTGATGAACACACCACCCAGGAGTCCATGCACAAAGACAATGTCCGCCTTGGGCTTCCTGCGGGTGCGAACACGTGGATGCAGCGGATAGACATTCGGCGGATACGTGCACTGATTAGGATCGTCGTGATCCAGATTAGCCATCGTCTTGGCCGAGATCACTTGCAGCCGTAGATCCGGACACTGCTGCCAGTCGGCTAGCACTCCAATCCAGCCGGAGGCGAAGAAGTGCTCCACGGCATCGGGCACCACGGATATGTTGGCCAGAACTTTGCAGAGGGTCGACAGAGTCTCGTTGTCGTCGGTGAATATCTTACGCAGCTCCATGAGATGCACGAGGCCGCCGTCCTTTATTATGTTAGCCGAGACTTGGGGATCCTTGCTGATGTGATGCAGGAACGAAATGATTTCCTTAAGTAAATCCGTGTCAGCCGTGGACAGAACAATGGTCTGCTCCTCGGTCATGTATTCGTGGAGGTCCTCCTGCAATTAAAATAATACCCAGGTTATAACAAAATTTACGTGATGGGTTTAACTTCTTACAATTGTATCCTGTTCGGGAAAGTATTTGCTGAAGAAGTGATCCACGCATGACATGGGCCGCAGCCGGTTGAGCATCACATGCAGCTCCGATAACAGCATCTTGGGATTCTTGATGCAACCGTGCCGGCGAACGGGCATAAACCAGCGCGTATCGGCGCCACATCTTGCCAGAGAGACGGCCGTACGGGCATCGCAAATCTGCGCCAAATGTCGAAAGTCCCAGTCCTTGAGGTGATCCATGCAGACGAGCTGCTGCACAGCCTTCAGGCGCTCCGGCTGAGTGCCGTTTTGAGCGATGTTAAGGAGACGCCAAGCCACCGAATGCTTGGCCGCCTTCCACCACTTGCCAATGGGATTGATGATCACATTTATCCACTTCTTTTCGTCCTCCTGCTTCTGCATTAGCTTGCGCATGGACTCGCGATAGATGTGGTACTTGATGTAAATATACTCGGAGCGCCGCTTATCCGGCTCCGGGGACTTGGGGTCCACATAGCGAGAAAGGAAGCTCCGCACCTGTGACGACTCGTACAGCAAAAAACCGGCCCTAAAATTGTAAAGTTAAGGGAAGGTTATAATTATATAATATATTATAAATAGGTAATAGTTCATTCAGATGTTGGATATTATTTAAATATCTTATCTTAACATATGTGTCCTTGTTGTTGTTATTTAATAATCGTTCTTGAACCAAAACAATTGCCGCTGCCAATAATTTGTTTTTGGGATAAAAGTGAAATAAACAATTATTTTTAGATTTGTATACCAAATGCAGGGTACTACAATTTAATCAATTGCTCGCAACTTGTGAAGGAATAATTTCCGACCCTATAAATCATATATATTCTTTATCAGCATCGACAGCAGAATCGATCTAGTCATGTCCGGTTAAAAAAAAATTTTTCGCAAATTTTTCCATTTTTTCAAAAAAAGGTAAGGGGTTACATCATTAAAATTTTCAAAAATTGATAAAAATTTTAATTTTTTAAAATGTTTTATTTAGTATGCAGATTTATTAACCTAATAAAAACTAACATAGGAAAGCTTTCCGAATTAAAATTAATCCTTTTTTGGCCCAGTTATGCGTTTTTGAATTTTGATTAGTCGGATAAATTGTCATATAAAAAAATATAAATTGAATATTAATTTATTTAAAATATATAAATCATAGCTACGGAAAGCATTTATAAAAGTTATTTCTTATCAAGTTTTGAAGTATTATAATTCCCACTTCTTATTTACCAACTTCCGTTTTGTATTTCTCTGTCTGATTGTTCTAGTTTTTCTTTTTTATTGACCTTAAATAACAACAACAATTACCGCTGCCAACTATTTGTTATTGAGATAAACGTGAGATAAACTTGTTGTTGTTTATTTTGAAAAAGTGGGCACGTCACCTCCGAATACAAAAACAAATCCCCAATTTACCCAACACGCGCCAAACAACAATTCGAGAGAATCCGGTGATAAGGAGAGAACTATAAATTCGCGGGGGGTTCGCGAAAAAGAAACTTAAACTGCGCACTAATATGGCGCCATGATAGTTTTGGCACACACTGCTTTGGGGCCTTGAACAGCTGTTAACGCACACGACGAACTAGAAGAAGCGAATGAGTAAGGAAGGAAAACCAACAACAACTCCACATCCACTAAAGCTTGCTATCTCACTTCTTCAAAATCGTACGTTTTGTTTTGATCGTGCTTTGCAGTGCAAATAAAAGAGTTAGTTTAGGCGACTCGTTAAATACTCTACCAAATAGTTATATTTTTTATATTATATTTTATTATAAACTTTTGTCTCAGTTAACAAGTTTTTACTAAAAACAAACAAAAACACCTTTAAGTTTGTGGCCTCATTTCCAAATAAGTATGTGTTCCTATAACTTGATTAATCATCGCGTAAATTGTTGTAAACAAATGACGTCACAGGTGGGACAACGCCTGTTTAGTATAAAGAATGCGGAAAACAAGATCTGCTGTCGATGTTGTTGTTGCTAATGTTTTGCACGATATTTATAGTATATCTAGAGATATATAGTATTCAGAGATCGTACGACTTATTCTGAGGCCATGTGGCGCCATTTGAAACGTGTTGCGGACGAGCCCCCAAAATAATTAGGGCAGGGTTTTTCTTATAAGGTTTTTCATAGTTTTAGTGGGAGGTTATTTTCTTCGGTGTGTGTGTGTGCGACCTGTAGCAGCTGCTTGAATAACGGGATTTGTTGTGGTTTTCTTTTGATAGAGAGTGGTGAATATATGGCGTGATGTGGATTTACTTACGCGGTCAGTAGGCCCACTCCGCCCAGGCCCACAAGCTTCGGATGACGGCGCAACTGGGACTTGAGATCCTCCAATGACATTGCCCGAGTTCTGTTCTAGTTGTTGTTGCTGCTGCTTTGCGTGGATTCTTGTTGTTTTGCTGCCAAAAGTTTACTCAGTTGCAGAGAGTCACACCTTAAATTTAGACACTTATTGTATCACACTGCCCCTACGAATTTGAATCACTAGGGCGTTTGGTTGCTTTTTTGCTTGCTTGCTGTCACTTGACAAATGTTTATGTTTTTCGCTTTGTTTTGGCTTTGATTTGTGAGCTTTAATTGCTGCCGAAACCCTTCGGGCCGTTCGTTTTTATAACTTTGACAATTGGTGTGACCGTTGGCGACAGTATCGAAAATACCATTTATCTATCACCATTCTCAGCGAGACGAACACAGTCAATTATATGAATCTATAGGCAGTTGTGAATAGAAACTATTTTAAGGTGTTTAATTTTAGCAAGAATGATAACATGGGAATCAGAAAGTTGATTTTTTAATTAGGAAATTAGGTAATAATAATTTATAATAATTAATTTAATAACTTTAATGAATATTCTTTACGTTTTTAATGTGCCCGGGTTTCACCATTCACTCCGAAACGTGGACATGCACAGCTGACTGATAACAAAGGGGGAGGAGTGCGGAGTGGCCATTGGCGTGGGGGAGAAATTCTTTTTGGAGTATATTTATTTTGAACCAGAATTTGTTTGCCAGTTTTTAATTGTCGTAGCCCTCAGCAGCTTGCTTGTAAAATGTTCTAGAGTTCGCTTGACACCGCCGCGTTTACCAATTGCTTCGAGTTTTTGTTCTGACGCTGATATTTCGATGGATTTTCACGGCTTTTCACATCTTGGCTGAGACAGACAGCCCGTCGTCGGACATAAATAGCTAAGGGTGCCAGGTGGGTGGTGTTATTGGCATTGTCGGCAGTGGTGGTGGAGTGCGGAGCGTGGAGCTTTCTCCCCAGGACGAGTTGGAGGGAAAACAACATAGCTGCCAGCGAGCCCCGGAAAAGCAATAAAACCTAATTGCTGCCAGCTCACCGAAAAGGCGTTCGATCAGTTGGCCAAGATGAAAATCCATTTTCGGGAGCAGTACGGCACGAAGGGTGAGGAAATCCTCTATGTGACGCCAGCAGGTGAGCAAATCGATCAAACCAGGTTCTCTAAATCGTATGCATACACGAGGGAAGAAGAAATTAACGTTTAATCTGTCAGTAGTAATTAGTTGTTGGTTGGGAATCTTGAAAATCAACAAAGCGGAGCCAACGGCGTTCCTATGACAGCTTAAGGGCGCTTATAATTTCGACCAAACTTGCTCCGATTAGGGAGAACTCTTTAGTTAATTGTTATTTTAATGAGTAATACAAAAAGATATCAATCTAGTAACGTCCTATTAAATCTTCCCATGCAGATCAGAGCAACATTGTGAGGGTACCTTTGCGCGGCGATAAGCTAGTTATCCAGGAGAAGTTCCTGCTCTTCCGATTGCTGCAGAAGATCTTTCTTCCCAAAGGCTATCCGGACAGTGTCAGCGAGGACTATGCGGCATATCAGGTCTGGGACACGGCCCAGGCCTTCTGCAGCACCATCTGCGGCACGCTGTGCACCCATGCCATCCTGAAAGGCATCGGGGTGGGCAGCGAGAATATAAATGCGTACTCCGCCACAGTCACGTGGATCTTGAAGGAAGGCAGCGGCCATGTGGGCCGTATCTTCTTCGCCTGGTGGCAGGGCTCCCAGCTGGACGTGGACTCGAAGAAGTGGCGGCTGCGAGCGGATTTCCTCAATGATCTGGCCATGGGCATTGAGATCTATGTGCTTCCCAAGTATCCGCATCTAAGCACCCAAATCCTGTGCGGGTCCACCCTGCTGAAGGCGATTGTTGGCGTGGCTGGAGGAGCTACGAGAGCGGCGTTAACGCAACATCATGCCCTGCGGGGAAATCTAGCGGACGTGGCCTCTAAGGATAGTTCCCAGGAGACGTGCGTCAACTTGGTGGCCTCTTTTGTAGGCCTCTACCTCCTCTCGCTGATCAAGAGCCAGACGGTGCTGTACACCATCTTCTACGTGGTGGTTAGCCTGCATCTTTATGCTAATCTCAAGGCTGTAAGGGCGGTTTGTCTACGAACATTCAACGAGTCGCGATATTTGATTGCCTTGGAGGAGTTCTTCCGGTCCTCGAGAATGCTCAGCCCACAGCAGGTGAGTGTACGAAAAAAGTATTGCCCTTAAAAAAATTCAGTATCCTTGAGTAATGATAAAATAACTAAACAAAATCACTAAACGAATTCCAATATTACCAGGTCAATGCCATGGAACGGGTCACAATCGGACAGACCGTGTCTGTGTCCTTAAACGTCAAGCTGGGCCTGAGCGTTAAGAATCTTATTGATGAGTACAAGAGCAGCAGCGTCATTGACAATATTGTGTCATCTTTTGATCCCCATGAGCACTTCATCATAGCCGAGACGAAGAGGTGTTTGGGCGTCTACCTGCACTTCGATACGCGTCCCCAGGATGTGCTCAAGGCTTACTTCTTTGCGGTATTTTATCTGCGGGATCGGAATCAGATCAAAGAAAAGTATTGGGACATCCAGACGAAGTGGCAGGAGTTCCTCACGCTGGCCCAACAAGAGGGTATAATAATGAATGTTATCTTCTAATATGCAGATGTACTAATGCGTTGAAATTACACAGGTTGGATGATCCATCACCATCTGTTGCTGGTGGATGAGTTCCGTTTGGACTGGAAGGTGTAGGAGGACGGCTTGACTATGACCTGAGTTGCTAGTTTGATTTCATTCGCAGGACTTCAATATCATTCCAACACACATATCTCACATGAAAACATTGATCTATTAACTAAGTGCTATTGATATTAACCTAGATTTAGCTTTGTGAAACATCTTCCAACTAACTCTGCCTTAGCACAAAGTAATGTTTGTAACCCGTACTCGATAGGAAATATTTTAGCCCTGCTTTTTGCCCATGAATTTATCAAGCGATGACATTATGTTAATTACTAGCTGCTACACTAGGACTAAAAGGGAATCGGAAACGGAAACGTGGACAAAAACAAAAGAATCTATTTTGTAAGGACTTATTGTATGATGTAAGCACTTCGATATTTCGAGAGCCTATGTGTACTTTTTAGATTGTAGTCAAGGAATAATCTCACAACGAACTGCGTCATTCTCAATACAAACATGTACAAAGTTTCAGGCGTGCAATATTTAGTTAATTATCTGCTTCAAATATCTAAGGAATAAGTTTGGCGTCCATTTTAAGCTTACGGCATAATGCTTTCCAATTAATGCAATACATACATACTCTATATGAATTATGTGCATACCGTCTCACCAGCAAAAATGATTTTAAATGAAACCAATGAATAAATAACACGATTTTATGAAAATGAGGCGATTTATTGGCTGAGCTTATGTGTTCTTTAAGTCTTTCGAGTTTATTACTTATATTATTAATTATAATTATAATTTTAAAAGCATTTTATCAATTTGTTACTTATTTCGAAGGACTTTTATTTGTTTAACTGTCTTTTCACAGTGCTCTTAAATATTTAAATATACGATGACTACCACGTGGTAATTACATAATTACACATTTGGACGGCCGTATAAATAATATGTTATTATAGCTGAAGTACTTTGATGGTGCGTACTTGAACGTTTATTATAGTTTTAATACCAATATTTGAAAATTAAGCATACAATTATTTTTAAATATCACCCGCCATAGATATATTACCATTCGCCTGGATTGTAAGTGTATTTCTTATGTTTTGTGTGAATGGTCTTTTGCAAAGAGGAAGGCACCACGTGCGCGCACCATCGTGTTTATTGTGTAGTTGTGGTTTTTCTTCAATTCCTATTTTTAAAAGTGGAATCTTAAGCCTGATTGAGGTCCAAAATAATGGAAACTGAACCACCGCCGGCAGTGAATGCCACGGCTTCCATTGAAGACCACGGAACTACAGAAACGCCTGCAAACCTATCAACAGATAAGGTGGAAACAACGCCCCAATCAGGTAAGCTCCCAGTGGTGCTTTTAGTTTGATAAAAAATTAAGAGCTTATTGTTTTGATACAGAAACTGCAGTGGAAATGGAGCAACCAACAGAGAATAAATCAATTATTGAGTCAGTATCTGTGGTTCATGCAGAGCAGATAAATGACGCTTCAGCTTGTGCAGAAGAAAACATGTCGAAATCTGTTGAATGTGCTCAAAAGGTGCAGCAGGAGGCACAGATGGAGTGCGATGCGGCAGGAATAGGAAAGCCTGGACAAGAGCAGGAATCCCCTATGGATTGCCAAGTGTCTGCAGCTCCGGAAACTCATCCTGCAGGGGATCAGGAGAATCCAGAACCTACAACTAAAATTCCGCAAGTGCAACCCGCTCCAGAGGCTTCTCCCGGTACTGCTTCTGCTTCTGGTCTCAGCCTATTAGCTGCCTACAGTTCCGACGTCGAGGATTCGGATGTTGAGGAAATCGCCCAAACCCATGACAGCGACAATGAAGTCGTAGAAGTTCCATTAGCCGACTCCGCCACATCAACCACCGCCTATCGTCGACCAGTGGTGGCCGTTAGCTCAGGAAGCGAGAGCTCGGACAGCAGCAGCAGTGACTCCGATTCCGATTCGGAGGGCGAGTACCTTACGGTGCTGCGGAAAAAGATAGACAAGCGGATCAACACTGAGGAGTGCGATGAGGAGGACGAGGACGAGGCGGAGGGAGCCAGTGGTGATAAATCACGACGCCGTCAGCCGCCCAAGGTCCGCGGCGAAATGCTGCTCGACGAGCTGCCGCCCATCCATCAGCTGGAGATCACGGTGCCGGAGGATGAGTGCGTTGAGCTGGGCAAGGTTCAATCCATAGTAGATCAACTGGTTTTGGTCTCTGTGCTGCCCAACTCTCAACTGTTCGACCTGGACACCGTTTTGTTCCTGGAGAAGGGCCGCAAGGTCCTCGGAGAGGTGTTCGATGTGCTAGGCCAGGTGGCAGACCCGCTTTACTGCGTCCGTTTCAACAGTAACCAACAGATATTGGACAGAGGCATAAAAATCGGCGATGTGGTGTACTGTGCGCCCAAGACCGAGCACACCCAGTTCGTGATACTCTCAAAACTGATGCAGGTCAGAGGGTCGGATGCCTCGTGGGAGCACGATGTAGAACCACCAGCCCGTTACGTAGATTACTCCGATGACGAGGAGGAAAGGGAGGCGCGAAACGAACAGCGGAAACGACGCCAGCGAGAGCGTACTGACTCTACAGACTCTGTGGAGACTGTCACCTCGGTGGCTACCACGGCCACAGAGGCGTCTTCTGTGGCGGCGCCTCCTCCGCGGCAGCGCGGACGGCGCGGGCAAAGGGAGAGCTTCCGGCAGAACCAGAGGCCCCAGGTCGCCTTTAGGCCAGATCAGAACCAGAATCATAGCCCACAGCAGCCAATGGACCAGCAGTATAGCTATCATCCCAGCTACAATCCCGGCAGCTGGCACTCCAACTACTACCACAACTACCATCATCAGCCGCAGGCTAACTTCAACATGCCGCCGCCCCAGCCAGGGATGCACTTCCCAGTGCCCAGCTATGGCTACCCCATGCCCTATGCTGTCCCACCCATGATGCCACCACACATGTACCCGCCGTCTCCCGCCTACGGTCCTCCGCCGCCATCGCATCCGCGTCAGGGACACCCAGGACCACCCAGCTAGAGATTGAAAGGTAATACCAACTTGTGTGAATTATCTTTATTATTCCAATAAAAAAATGTTTGCTTTAAAAATGTGAATCGGTTTGTTCGATAAAAATGCATGAAAGGTTTCGTTATTAGACTTGTATAAAAAGGTACTTCTTAATCTGTGTGGGATCATTATTAAATATATATATATATACGGTTTACAGGTGTAAATATATATATATATGTATATAGGTATGTTAACTAGAGTCCTACCGTATAAGTGTTTGTGTACTTGGCATTGCTTATTATCGTACAGCTGGAAGCAACTTCAATATGTGTGTATAAATATATGCGCTTGCATTGCTAATCTAAAATATATATATAAATGTTGTACGTGTGGATTTTGTGTATATTTATATCATTCGGGTTAAAACAACAGTTGCCTATAACTTATGTATATCCTCTCAACTGCTGAGCAACCTCAAAAACATATATATTTTGTTGAATTGAGCTTATTCGAGCAACCAAACAGGTGGACTCCAGGGGAATTGGGAGCTCCACGGCAGGCACGTGAGAATGTGACATATCTCTAAGCTATTTACATTTAAAAACAATATTTAGTAAACGAAACAACAGTGCGGTTTAGAGTGGGTTCGTCGTGTGTGAGTGTGTGCTTTAAAAACATTTCAAAGTTGAAGAGTAATCTTTTGGAATAGTTATGATGCTCTACTTTACTTATTATTTACTCTAGTTCGTTGTTTAGATTTATATATCCCAAGAATCGAAATATATTGCAAACTATAAAAATAATAGGCATTCAACATTAGTGCAAGTATCTAAAGGCTAAATGTTAGCTTCTTACATATTTGGCACGTTAAAGCCTATTCCTTTGATATGTTAGAAACTAAATTAGAATTAAGATTACTTTTCAACTCTAAAACTCGTAATTTCATGTGATTTTGTACAAAAAGAAAAACCCACTCCAATGCGGGTAACAACAAACAAAATTCGCTGCTTGGATTTCTTCCACTCAAGCTCTCCGTATCCTAACCATTTCCGATTTGATCACGCGGCTTGAGTAGCACCAACACCGCAGTAATGTTATCCTGCGAATCTCCCTCCTTGGCCGCGTCTATCAGCAGCTTGGGAATATCGTCCAGCTTCGTCGTGGGATCCGTCAGAGACTCGTAAACAATTTCGATGACTTGGGCTTCCGAAACATGATCCCACAGGCCATCGGTCCCGAGGACAAGAAAGTCGTGAGCCTCGTTTAGTTGCACATCCACAAAATCCGGCTCCGCTATTACCGCCTCCAGGCTGTAATCCCCAATTGAACGGGCCACATTGAGGATGCCATTAACGCGCCACTGGCCCTGGGCATGGATCACTGTTCCGCCTGCTTTTTCTATTCTTTTTCGCTCATCGGGATTCTCTGGTTTGTGCGGTTTCACCACCTGCAGCTGCGTTCTCTTGCCAACCAACAGGGCCTTGGAATCACCCACCCAGGCGATACTGAGCTGATCCTTGGCAATCAAAGCGCACACACTCGTCGTGCCGCTGGTGATCTTCTTCTGGGTGAAGCGCTCGTCCGCCAGCAGAAACGCCGACTCGAAGGCGTTCCGATAGAAGTCGGGCGAGGAGTCCGTGGCTACCTTTAACTGATCCGCTAGCAGCTGAGGCAGCTGGCTGATGGCATAGCTGGCGGACAGGGAGCCCGAGTGACCATCGAAGACACCAAAGAAACGCGATTCCTTATCCGGCACCTCGTACATGGCGCCAAATCGCTCCAGACACACATGTCGATCCTCCATCTTCCTGGGCTTGTTCTTCACAGCGGCGGATGTGTACATCGGCGACTTGTCCTTCTGGCACAGACAGTTACGCGGATCCAGGCAAAGCGCACCCGCATCGGCGTAGTCCTTGAGGCGATCCATCTCTGCGTTGTCGGTGAGTTTCAGGAGAAACTTCTCCAGTTCGGCGCACGCAAACTTTTGCAGCTTAAGCAGATCGTACTGCGGCGGACCCTCGGAGTTGATTTCACACTCCTTGGCGCAGCAGAGATCCTGCTCCAGCTGTTGCGTGGAACGGTGGAGCAGCTTCAGCCGAAAGACTTCCGGACAGCCGCACGAGCTGAGCTGCTGCCAAATGGACGAGACCAATTCGGCATGCCGCTCCTCGCTGGACACTTTGTATGTGTCGCTGCTGGCGCGGGTTACACAACTCCTGGTGGCGGTTACCTCCTCACCGCTGACGGCAGCCGCCTTTTCCGCTGTGGCGGCCAGGAACTGCTTGAATTCCACCAGGAGCGCACATTCCGCGGCGGGATCAGCATCTGTTGACATATTTTCCGAGGTCGCGTGTGCCACTTGTTGTTCTCACTGCCCGTGACGTCGGTCGATCATGTGTGTTAATCAATGTTAATTGTTGCTCAACGATGATTCATTTGCAAGTTTTTTTCTGTGCGTTTTTATGTTGTTATTGTTTGCATTCTTTTATGTTGTTCTGGGAACTTACTTGCTTCGATAGTATCGTCTTCTCACGAAAGCAGGTGCATTTAGGTGGACTCCACTAGACGCGCTTACACATTGCTCACCTGACTTTGCATTAGTGTCCAATATTATATTTTCGTGACTAACAAGTTTATAGTTTAATATTCATATTTAATTTTCTTTAATATTTTCTCAAGGTTTCAAAATAACAACAAAAAATATATGTACATTCAACAGAAATGCAATTTTTGTAGTGTAAACTCTGGTTTACAAGTGGAAACTGGTTAAAATGCAGCTGCCTAAAATACGGTACTTCTACAGCCGGTTTCCAGCTGACAAGTTGTTGCTTTTGTTTTTGTTGCAAAACCATTTATGATTTTTGTGTTATATTTGCCAGAAAATGAGCGATTTCTTAAGCTAAATTAATATATATTAACGCAATTAACAATGTCCACGCCTCTGGAGCAGCAGACGGACGAACGAGAGGCGTTGCAATCGATCTACGAGGGTGATACGAACTTTAAGGAGATCAACAGCACCACATTTCAGTATAAAGTAAGTGCCGCCACATGGACGAAAGAAAAAGCGAGCTAGTAATAATAATTAAAAATATTATAATAATTATTTTAGTATGGCGAAGAGGACAGCTACAAGTCGTTTCTGGTGGAGCTGCAGTGGGGCGATAACTATCCAGACGAGGCACCCACGATTAATATGAACACATTCTACAATAGGAATCTGTACGTGCATACGGCAGTCTGTGTATCCTGGCCACGAAGCTGTCTCTAATTACGATTCCATCGTCTATAATCTTCTCATAGACTGCCCGCTGTCAAGGAGGAGATCCAAGCCGCACTGAACACGGAAGCCACTCAATGGCTGGGCTGCGGGATGACCTACACCTTATTCGAGTGCCTCAAGGATAATCTGGAGCAACTGACCGCTGCACAGCCCGAATCAGCACCCACCATAAAATCCGTGGACGATGGTGTGGGAGCGCTGAAGATTTCCGATCCCGATGCAGAAGCGGGAAAAAAGGAGCCCAAGAAGGAGCACCTTACCAAGGCGCAAAAACGACGGCAATGGGAGCGAACGGATCATAAGGGAGACCGGGCACGTGGCTGGGATTGGGTTGACATAGTCAAGCATTTATCCCAGACGGGTAGCAAGGATGATGCGCCCACTGCCGCCGAAATCGCAGCCGCAGCCGGTCCAGCTCTGCATCCGCTGAATAACTAAAAAAAAAACTAGCCACCTAGAATGAAAAAACAACGAGGGAACTTTAAATCGAAATCAAAAGCAAATCATATTTTAAATCATTAATTTTGTCGAAATAATTAAATTGAAATTTTTATTTTTGCTGGTTGATTTGCAATAAGGGGAAGTTTCTTAAATATTATAAAATGAAAGCCAAAGGCATATATTTCATTGATCTTAAACTCAGGTTGATGGCGTTATAGCTTGATATATTTGTTTAACAATATTAGCTTTTGCAACTGATTTCATATTCAAGGTTCTAAGTATTACAAATAAGATGACTAATCAGCTTAGCAAATTACTATTGACGTGTGCTTTGCATTATTTGCAACAAAAGATACGTCAGATTGGTAATTGCAGATAGGAACTATTTACCGTATCCGTAAAAAAAATAGTGAATAAATTAGTCACCCAAATGTACCTGTAAAAATTCATTCAACTGATTTCAGAAAACAGATTGCTCTCATATCTTTTATCCGACTTTAAAGCGCATTTTCTGGGAAAACTTTATTGACAATCGAAATAGCTGAGTACATTTGGTAATAAAATCATAGTTTAATACACAAATTAAGATCAAATAGATAATAATACGGTGTTTTTTTTTTCTTTTTTTTTTGTTTTGCAAAGATCAACATTGACAAGGATAACTGGTGATAAAAACTTTTTTTTTTCAATTTCCGTCATACGGCAAATGGCTGTCCTAGCATCTAATTGAATACTCCATCGGCCCGGACATTAAGGGCGTCCAACAGGGAGCCCATGGGCGTGGCAGGACCAAAGCTTTCAATGGAGTTGGCCAGCTTGTTCTTAATGTTGCGCAGGCGCAGGGAGGCGTGAATGAAGGTCACCGATATGGGCAGCAGCAGGGTGAAGGCCGTTAGCAGGACGGCGCTGATCAGGTGCAAGAAGAGATAGCCGCCAAGCAGGGCGCCGGCGAGGATGTACCACTTTTGCTGGGCATTCTGCTCCGCAGCGTTGGCATTACCGCCCGTCAACCGGCTGGCAATGAAGTTGGACTTTGACTTCCCGCTGAAGAACTGCCAGATCACGGCTATGATCAGAGCTTGCACCAGCAGACCGCTGACGATCTTGGCTGGGTTGAAAATCACCATCACGACGTAGATGGTGAGGAAGAGCAGAAAGTAGTTGGTTTGATAGTACAACAGATTCTTTACCACCCGGTTGCCCCACTTCTCGAAATCCTTGAGATTGGGCAGCTGGAAACGAGCCGAGCCCAAGATGAAGTCATCGAGGGTGCGGAGCGGCGGCAGCTGAAGATTGCCGGACAGGGCGGCCGCAGCATCGCCCACAGAGGATGTTGAGGGTGCCGCCGACATGGCCTTTGCGTTCTTCTGGGTGCTCTTCGGTTGCCTCTCCAACGGGAACAGTTTCTGGTAGCTGGGTTGACGTAGGCCGCGTGCGACGTTTCGGATCTCCTCCGAGTTAAGCAGATTAGACGTCAACTGGCGTATCTTGGGCCGCAAGCCCGAGTTTCCCGATTTCTCCCTCTTCCGTGGTAGCAGACGTGTTCGCTCGTCAGTGGTAAGCCAGTCGTAGCTGTCTTCGTGGTCACTAATCTCCTCGGGTCCCAGAAATTCCAGCGTAAATTTATATATATTTCTTTTTCTTTACACGAACTCAATGTTAGTCAGCGATGCAGTGTGACCAGATGAACTGTTTTTACTTAGTGAGCGGACCACCGATATATCGAGGCTAATAAATACAATGTTTCCACTACAGTTTTGTAAAAGTTTTAAAAACAACGAAATTTTAAATATTTAATGCAAAAATCTACTGAAATTACTTAAATATAGCATACAAATTTAGTTCTTGTTATTACTGTCCTTTAAAGAACACTTATTCCCTCACATTTAAAATTTGCATCAACTTCAATGCTAAAGTCCTCCTGAGGTACATATCAATTCATGCGAAATCAGCCAAAGTGCTCTTTTAAATAATTTAATAATAATTTAACTATTTAAAATGATTTAGAATTAGCATAGAGCTTTCTTTAAATCAATCTTAAAAGAATTGGAAAAATAATACATCTGTATCAAGTTTATTATTTTATTGCACTGAATATTCCAGTCTTCTGTGTTAAAAAAATAATACGTTTTTTTATTTTTAATACAAATTAGTAATTTTTTTTAATTTATAGTGCCATAATGGTTAATGTTCTGTTTTTACGAAAAAGCCAATGCTGAAATTTTCGCACTAATTTGGTAAAAAAACAAAATTAATAAATTAATAAATTTTTTGAGTAATAAATCAGTGATGTATATTTTTGTTTGTTTTCCCAAAAATAAAACATATGGCTACAGACATTTAAATCAAATCACTAATAGTTAGTACTTAACTTTATAGCGCCGTTCCTTACAAATGAATATTCATAGCTTCAATTTATTCAATTCTCGACCACATTCGTATTCTATATTCAATTCTTTGTCAAACAACAAGACTCTGGCTCTATTTTGATTAAATAGACGGAAGTATAAGTACAGCTAACATAACAAAATTGCTTAATTGTGAAAGGAAACGGAAAGAACTAAATCTATGGTTCAAGGAAATGTGGTTCTGGAAAATACCTTCACTTAGCAGTAGCATCGGGTGGGTGGTGGCAGGTGTCAGGGGTCATAGATTACAAGAGAGAATCAACCTAAGCTTTGTTAAACAATTATTTATATATTAATATTCATGATTAAATTAGGAATAGTTTCATTTTGTTTATCCTCCGACTTGGACGTTGTTGGACTACGACTACTTAAAACTTGGTTCAAGTTTTGGTAATGCGTTGCAGCTGGTAACACGATGCTTGATTCTAACATTTGGTAGGTGGTGCTAGCTTGGTTACGCCTCCAGATCGTTGACAAACAGCACCTCGCGGTTCTTGAGTCCCACGTCATGCAGGGTCTTGTTCAGCGCATCGTTGGCGGAGCCCTCGGCGGCGTCCATGTCCGCCTTCGAGTATAGCACCCTTTTCGGGAAATTCGTTGTGATTTCGAATTCATCCGGCGAATCGGGATGGCAGAAGAGATAGTGATAAACGTCCTTTGGGGGTTAAGAGTAAGTGTTAGCATTTCGAATTTCTTGATACTTCATAAAGCAGCTTACCTGCACAGAATCCGTCTGATTGAAGCGCCGTTCGAGCCGCGTGCCACTTGGCAGCTTAAACACGACGGCAATAGCGCCCACAGTATCCACTGGCGGCTCCGATGGCACCAGCGTGGCTAGCTCGATCTTTTGCCGAGCAATTTCCTCCTTGCGCAGCTCCACATCTCGTCGCGCCTGCTCCTCGGCCTCCTCCGCCTGTCGAACCGCATCCCGTTCTCTTTGTCGCTGACGCTCCTTCTCCTCGTCCGCCAGCAAACTCTGCTCGTAGGCCTCGTCCTGCTGCCGCCTCAGTGTCTGTGTGAAGTTACGTTCCAAACGGTCCGCACGAGCTTGACTCAGCCACACTTCATTGGCAGCCGTCACCGATTGGAAGCGACGCAGCAGCTCCTCCGGCGTACAATCGCCCTCGAAACGTCCCACGATCATCATGCGATTCGCCCGCAGGCTGATCATCACCATCAGCGGGTAGCTCCTTACCGTAATCGACTGCATCACCCGGTAGCCCTCTGGCGTGGCCACATCGCAGCCCCACAGCAGGGTGTTTGTGTTGATATAGTCAATGACCGAGCGGGAGGAGAGTGTGTTGCGGCAGAATGAGTCCACGTCGGGGTTCTTGGCGGGATCCTTGTGCAGATAGACGATCAGGAAGCGCAGCTCCTGCTTGGCATCGTTCAGAGCCTGGGCATAGGTGCCCTGGTAGAAGACTGGGTGCTCAGGATACCGCTCATAGTAATCCCTGATGAACTTCATCACGTCCCCGAGCGGATCCGTGACCAAGCGCGGCTCATTCCCGCCACCCAAGTTCACAAACGCGCTTACAATGCTCGTCAAGGTAGAGTAGAAATACTGGAACACGAAATTGATCACGTAGCCCAGGAATCCGGTGACGCTGCGGGGTATGGGGCCACTGGGCACCCGGCTCACTGTCCGTCCGCCAGGCATATTGGCGGAGAACACCTGCTGCAGGAAGCGGTCATTGATCACAGCGGGCGCTCGCACGTCCGTGGAGGCGGCGAACATGGTGGGTCGACCTTCCCGGATATTCAGTTGCTCCTGGAAGGCCACCTGCAGGGTTAATAAGAACATTTAATTAAAACCATTAAATATATCAACCTAATCCCTGAATTAATTTTTCAAACACTGCGAGGCATGACCTCTTAGACGAACCGCCACTGTAAGTGCATTCTACTTTCACTGCCTTGACTGTCGTGTGCATACATATGTTTGCCGCCCGTACCTCGAGATCCCATTGATGTCTGATGAGGACGTCGCGGCACACGTTCATATCCTCGATGCCGGTAAGATCCTGGAACTGGAGCACCTTCTCCGTCTGGTCGTTTGTTAGTCCGTCCGCCTCCATTTTTCCAGCAGGTGATGTTGGCCTCCGCTCGTCGTATTTGTTGTTGCTTTCTACGCCGTACGTGGGTATATATATGTGAGTGTATGAGTGAGTGTTGGCCTTTGTCCAGTGGCTCTTCAGCCCGTTACAGCGTGGGGGGTTGGGGAAATAAGTTGCGTGGTCACTAAATGCTAAAGATCCAGATTCATTTCAACACTCCAAAACAGGCGGACTATATATTTTTTATCATTTCTCGGCAATTTATTTCTTTTTTGCAGGTGATTGGTCGCTGCTCTGCTTCTTATCTTTTTGCCAGTAAAACTTATCGGAATCGATATTCGTTTGTGAATGGCAAAACTCTCTGTAGCGTTCACACTGATTCCCGCAGCGGCGACAAATGAATCTGCTAAAAACCGCGAACAGTCTTTTTTTTTCTTTATTTTTCGATAACGTTTGCGGATTTAAATTGAAAATTTTTAAATCGAGAATATGTTTACAAAGATAGGAATCACATTGTTGAAATTGACAGAATTTTCCAGGATCGATTGATGTTATGTAAAAAAAATACTTAAATTTTTCTGTGCTGTAATATAGGGAGATTTTAACAGACAAAAATTTTAACTTATGAACAAGTAATTATTATTAAGAATATGGTTATAATTTGTTTTAGAAATATGTATAAAAATGTTAATTTTAATTTAAAAGCTGTCAATAATCAAAAATGTCAGACTAGAAAAAGTGGAAACAGCTTAAGTGCTTTCCGTCTATTGTTTTAACAAGCCGTTGTTTTTTAATATTTCAAACCAAAGAAGCGGCGGGCACACTGCGCCACATCTATCATTTAGCACTGTCTGTCATTTCAAATTCAAAATTATTTAATAAGTTAACGAGCAAAATGCATTTGATTTCCACCTCCAAAAAAACGGTGCTCTCTGACTTTGCGGACCTCGAGACAAAGTCCGAATATGCACATGCCGGTGGTGAACCGAGGGACTTTCAGTTCAATGGCCAGGGTCGCGTTTTCGTCGAGGTGGATAAAATGGCGGGCTTAGCGGTGATGCGGATAAAGGAGAACGAGGAGAAGAGTAAGCTGGGAAAAGGAAACCTTTCAATGTATTGACACTAATTCTGAGTCACTCAACAGCAGGCCCCGAGATTCAGCGAGTCCGCAAGCTGACCATCGACAATGCCTACTGTGTGGCCTGTGCCAAGCAAACGCTCGAAGAGATTGCTGTGGGCCAGAGCGGCAGTATCAAAATCTACAACATACGGACGGCGCAGCTGATTCACAGGTTTCCCGCGGATCCACAGCGCAGCACCGTCCTCTACATGGACTACAACAGCACGGATGAGTATATAGCCGCAGTGCGCGAGGGCGGCAGCATCAATATCCTGGGCACCAAGACCAAGCTCAAGATGAACACCTTCACCATCGATGGCGAGTAAGTGGGCAATTGTAAATCAATAAGACATCAACTTATCGGCCCGTTGCAGCTCCACCCTGGTACGCTTCCATCCCAGCAAGCGCTTCCAGCTCTCGATTGCCTCCTACAAGGGAGCTGTGACCGTGTACGATGTCCAGGGCAAGCGGAAAATCTTCCATGCCAGTGAGGCGCACAGCGCTCCCTGCCGGGACATCAGTATGTGCTCATCCCAGCATGCGCTGCTGGTCAGTGTGGGCTACGACTGCAAGATCAATATCTTCGATATCCGACGGAATAGGGCCCAGGCCTCGACAGACCGCTTGAGCTACTCCCACCCGCTATCCACGGTGGCGCTCAGTGAGTGCGGCACTTACTTCTGTGCCGGCAATCTTAAGGGTGAGCTAATTGCCTACGATATGAGGAGCACCAAGGCGCCCTTGGCCGTGAAAAAGGTCCACGATGGCGCTGTGACCCGGGTGGCTTTTGTGCCACTGTCCAGCGAGGATAATCCGCAAATCGGAGGCCTAAACAACTCGGGAGGTCTAAGTGCCCTGGCGCAGGATACTCCTCGTGTGGAGCGCGCCCACAGTGATGAGCTTCGCAAATCCATTGCCGCAAATTTGCTGAGCACGCAGCAGCAGCTGAATAACATGGCCAGCATGGGCTATGGCATGGTTACGCCTGTTAATACTGGGCCGCGACGGGATTCGTTCTGTGACTTCCTGGATGCCCAGGGCCCGAGGGCAGTGGATCGCATGTCCACACGGTTCAGCACCTCCCACAGGGACAGCTTTGACTGGGAGACCCTCAACCGCAGGTCCAATCCCAACGAAACTGCCCAGCGTCAGAGCCTGTGTGCAACAGTAGGAGGAGGATCTGTGCCTAGCTCGGTCGAGAGCTCGTGCAACAATACCACAGCGGAGTCACTGCAGCGTAAGTGGAGGATAACTATATAGTTATAAATACCTTTGTGAAATTTACACTTTTGCAGAGACTTTAAGCGGTCCGCTCAAGGATCGTAGCAACCTGTCCGGCGAGGTGAAGCTCATGAAGATTGCCGAGACTGATGAGCATGGCGAGGATCAGTCATCTCAAGTTTCCGTGACCAGCAGCCCCGGCACTGGCAGCGACAAGGAGAATCCTCCGCCTCCAGTGGACGCCGAAATGAAGCAAAGGCTGCGCATGCTCTCCTCCAGCCGTAATAGCACACCGCATCATGCCAATGTCATTCCACAATCCTCTAATCCCAACTTGAAGCCGCAACAGCTACTGGCCAAATCCTCTAGCGGCCTGTCCGCTGTCCAAATGGATGGCGCCGACTGGCGCAAGGAGGTAAACGAACTAAGGGAATTTGTCGACGAACGCTGTGGCTATGTGGAACGTGAATTGGAGTACATAGCAAACTGGAACCATCGCCAGATAGTCAACCAGTTGACTAACTACTCGAAGCAACAGCTTCAAAACACGAAGGACATACGCGATGGCTTGGCCCATCTCCTGCGAGCCGATCACTTTGTCCGCGAGTTTGCGCATTTACAACAGGAAAATGCAGAGTTGAGAGCACAGTTGAACTTCTACAAAAAGAAGGAGGAAACGGAATCCGGAGCACAATGAGCTAAGTTGTAAATCTTTTTAAAAGCCCGCCCTTCATTTTTAAAAAATGTTTGTTTTTTGTAAACCGCAAGGAAAGGATTCGGTCAATCGTTTAAGGAATACGATTCTTGTAAAGACTGCTAGGGAATGAAAGGTTTAACCCACAGAAGACAGAAAGAAGTTTGGATTTTAATAAATTTCATAATTTCATAATTTAAATAAAATCCTAAACGACTCCATATAGATAGAAATGTTTATTAAAGATTTTATTTACTCATTCATTCGTTCCTATTATTGCGCTAATATTATATAGAAAATATTTTAAACTTGAATTAGGGATACCTTTTATATCTTTTTCGAATTCGTAATGGCTGATAGGAAAATTAGTAACCCTCACTTTCTGTACTCCAACTTTAGCTGATCGTTTGTTGCCGCTAGTCTAATGGGCATATCCACTGAAATAGTTCTGTTGAAGTTCTCATAGTCCACCAGATACCTTTCGTTCTGGGCATCATAGTGGATAATGTTGACGAACCGCTGGCCCCAGAATATCTCCCTGGGCAGATACGATGTCTTGGCCTCGGTCATTTGGGCAGTGGCCGGTGATGTGCCCACAATGGACACACACAGCTCAAACTGGGCGGCATTAAAGAGTTTGGCATTGGTGAACTGGTGCAGGGGACTCGTCTCATCGATGACATGGCAGACGACATCGGGCCAGACAATCAACTGCTCGCCATTTCCCTCCAGCTTCAGTTCCGTGTGAGTTTTTATGATCTCACCCTCGCGCGTGCTGCAAAGATAAGATAAAGTTTAAATACTAAGAGTTACTAATGGGTTACATAGTCTCCCTGCACTTGTGGGTAGTAAGTAATTAAAATATTAATAACATTATTAACTGTATACCTAACATAAATTAAGGTTTTCCAGGAAGTTAACTGAGTCGTAAATAGGTAAGTTGAAAGCTTTGAGCATATTTATCACTGTCTTAAAAGTTAAATATTTGATATTTACAGGTCTCCCGGATATAATCCTTATTTACCAAGATAACTTAAAATATGAGACATCCCCAAAAATGAGGCAGTGACTCACCGCTTGTCTACGATCATGTAGACGCGTATCTTGGACTGGATGGACTGCTGCTCGCGGGGATCGCACACACGGAAAAGCAAGCACAGCTGTCCGTCACGATAACAGATCTGCGAAGGAGGTAATCACTAGTTGGAGCATCGAATAGAATCTCACCCATCGGAGGCCGTTCTACTTACCACCGCCTTATCGCTGAACTTTAACTTGGTCATCTGCTTGGCCGGACGAGCGGTCTTGGCATAGATCACGCTCACCATACATCCCTCGATCAGAGCGGCGCTTAACATTTGCATAGCGAATAGGAACACCGTCTCCGGACACTCCTCGCTGGCATACTTCTCGCCGAAACCCAGAGTGGTCTGTGTCTCCACCGAATAGATCAACATGGCCACCCAGTTACCTACCCCATAGATGCACGGGTCCTCGCCCTCGCCCATTCTTGCGCCACTGATGGGGTCAAAGATGAAGTCGCCGTGCGAGTAGGAAACGACGTAGCAGAGGGCGGCAAACAGCAGCCAGCAGAGGAAGTAGCTGGCCAGGAATAGTGTCAGCATGTAATTCCAATTCAGCTCCAACTGCGCAAGTCGAAAGGGGAAGCTCCGGTTAAGCATTTCTTACTAATGATAGATCGCTGTTCTGTCCCAGGAGATCTCAGTTTAGCAATGCAAGTGATTTAATTGGTTAATTTCGTATTTATTAATATGTATGAGTATTTCAGTGCGGCTCGTCATGGGCTCGTCGGTTAATGGATTAGTGGTTAAATGCTAAACGTAACACGCTCGCTGTGGCTGGTATCAGTCTTCGAGGCAAGATGGGGACTCAGATGCGGCGGCTCGTGGGCCAACTCGTCCAGTTTACGCTGTATGCTGGGCGTTATGCTATACACATCCGATCGCGAGGGATCGTTGGTAGACGATGACGATGATGGTTTCTTGTGGCCAAACCAGGATCTTACCAGCGTAGTGACCAGATCCCGCATATAACGCCAGGACTTCTCAGGTATGCGGCGGAACACAACGTTCTCCTTGCCATTCTTCTCCATCACCCGATTCAGGCTTCGTCGCAGGATATCGGAGGAAGATGTTCCCGGCTCCGGTGTCAATTCAATGGTACTGCCTGCCCAGTCATTGGTGCAGGGGAAACTGGGGAATATAGAATTTATAATATTAAAAACCATTTAAACTTGATTTTTCATACCCTAGCAGGGGACTATAGCATTAGTCAGAAGCTCGTAACACTGTGAAGGAATCATTTCCGACCCTATAAATCATATATATTCTTGATCAGCATCGACAGCCAAATCGATCTAGCCATGTCCGGTTGAAAAATAATTTTTCGAAAATTTTTCCATTTTTTCAAAAAAAGATAAGGGGTTACATCATTAAAATTTTCAAAAATTGATAAAAATTTTAATCTTTTTAATTTTTAAATTAAGTATGCAGATTTTTTACCCTTATAAAAACTAACACGGGAAAGGATTCCGAATTAAAATTAATACTCTTTTGGCTTAGTTATGAGTTTTTAAAATTTTGATTTTTCGAAAAAAAATTTAAAAAATATTGATAAACATCGATGGTATTATAATTTTAGTCAGAAGCATAAAAAGCAGTGAAGGAGTCGTTTCCGACCCTATAAATCATATATATTCTTGATCAGCATCGACAGCCGAATCGATCTAGATCCGGTTAAAAAATAATTTTTCGAAAATTTTTCCATTTTTTTCAAAAAAAGATAAGGGGTTACATCATTAAAATTTTCAAAAATTGATAAAAATTTTAATTTTTCTAAAACGTTTTATTTAGTATGCAGACTTATTACCCTAATAAAAACTAACATAGGAACGCTTTCCGAATTAAAATTAATGCATTTTTGGCGTAGTTATGAAATTTTTAAACTCGTATATTTCGAAAAAATGCGAATAATTTAAAGTTAGTTATGATCGATTTCCAAATCCTTCCTTTAATTCAGTTGAAAATTGCTAGGGTATATAAACTTCGACTTCCCGAAGATAGTTTCCTGTTTTGTTTAGCTAAAATAACTATATTGTTGTCCAGACTAAAGACTACGTACCCGAGAACCATACCTATTTTTTTTACTGGTCTTAATTAATTAATTACTTCTATGGAGACCTTGAAATTTGAGTCTTGCTTTCGTCAGTTTCACTAATTAAAGGTATTATTATTTATAGAACTCGACTTACTTTTGCTCGCTGCGCGTCTCCAGCTGATCTCCCACCGTCTTGGACTTCCTGCGACGAACGAAGCCAGGACTCTCTGGATAGTAGTCCGCCGCATTGACCGTCTCCTTCTCAGAGGATCGCAACAGGGGCTTCTGCTCCAGCGGCTTGGGCTTCACGGGCATTGAGGTGGAGCGGTGCATGGGTATAGATTCGGCGCCAAGCGAAGATGGATCCGATTGCATGTCGGAACTTGGGTTTCAGAGTGAGCTGGGCCCACGCAGATGCTGAGATTACTGACGTGCGCGCGACCTATAATTGTCGGGGAATTTGGGGCAATTTCACTCGGGTCTCTTGCGTAGATTTGCGTTTTAATTTTAATTGAATTAGGCTGCACTGGTCGCCGTTGGAGATAGAGAAAGAGAGGAGAGCTCGAGCTCGTCTTTATTGCCTGACCGCTTGACACTGACTAAGTCGGATCTGTGGAGACGGCACTATTTGGCCTTTGAAAGATATGCATTTGGATTTATTTATTATCTGGACAGCGGGCCGACCGCATGACAGTCGCCCGCTGAGATTAGTTCTTCAAAATGTGCCCTCGTTTATTTATTGTATAATTTAGGCTGTTATCAGTGTATTTATTTTGCAAACGATCAAATATTAGCCCAACAATCTTGATTACGTCTGTTCGTGGAATGTATAATTATTTGTTGTTGTGATATCCGGCTGAGTTTTGAATTTTCGCGGGCCTTTATGGGAGATTGAACAGGAAAACCACAATATATAGTTGTACAATTTTTCCTTTTTCAATATACATATATATTTATATATTTATCGGCTACTTTATGATACTGAACAAACGTCTTTATTCTTTTTTAATATATTAAATTTAAATTTTAAAATCAAATGCAAATAACGGTAAACTTTTCGATAAATCCACTTGCCCCAAGATTCTAGTATTTTTTAGTATATTGGTTGAAGTCATTGCTAGAACACCACCAAAGTTCAACACCTTCGTGCCACAATCTAGTATTTTTCAACCGCTTCGCACATTTAGGACATTTCGCCAATGCTCGGTTTCGTTGTATCTCTGCCTGACAGTCACACTGATGGTTCGGACCGAAACGGACGTGAAAAAAAGATACTCAGATACATTTTGGAGAAGATATTAACTTCTTCGTGCGTGTGTGGCTTCGTCGTCGAGAGAGAGAAATTGCACAAATTGACGGAATCGCGCACACAGTTGTTGAGGTCGTCGAGTGCAATCACAGCCGCCAGCTTTCCTGATATCGAAAAGTGCAATTAGCGAGCGTGCGCGTATCTGTGAGGTGCAGTGTTTCTCTGTGTGTGTGTGCCTGTGTGTGTGTGTCCCAGCAGCAACAACACCAAAATTAAATTTAAAGTTAAATTCAAGAGAAAAATCAACAAGAAAATACTCGCAATCTAAAGGAAAGAAATATGCTTAAAACACAGTTTGCACAAAGTGCCAACTAGCGTAAAAGTGTACCAAGAAAATAGCCAACAGCAGCAAATCGAATTGAAAATCAGAGGTAAATAATAAATAAATGAAATATTTATGTCAGTGTTTGCTTAAATTAAAGGGGAAGCCAGCAGCGCAGCAGCAGAACCACAACCCATTACGGCTGTCGTTTGCTATTTGTTTGCACTTGGCTGTGGCTGTGGCTGTGTGTGTTTGCGAGGTAAAACAATATTGTCGTGCAAATTCCATTGATTCATTGGAAATTCATTCTGGGAATTGCGGGGGGAATCGACCATATATATATATTTATATATATATATCCATAATATATATTTACAAATTTATGTAGCGCCGCCGCTCGCTGTGTGTGTGTATGTGCGCCGCTCTGTGGGCCCAAAAGAGCGATACGAAATTCCCAGAAACGCATTTTCTAATTTAGACCGATTTCTGAGAAGTGACAGACAGCCCAAGCGAGCCAGCAGCAGCAGCAGCAGATACAAAGATACAAGCGCGAGTATATGTGCGCGCGTGTGTGTGTGTTTGTATGTGTGCGAGTGCTGATGATGTTGGCAGCTGCCTCACTGTAGTTGTTGCCCGTTGCTATTGAATGAAAAATGCTGCTGCTGCTGCTTTTGCTGCAAACATTTAACACCGCAAGCCAAGCTGAAGCTGAAGCTGAAGCTGGCCCGCACACAGATACAGATACAGCTACAGCCACAGCAGATTCGGAGCAGATGCGGATACAGTGGGCACTCGCAGGCGAAACGGCTTAACATTCCATTAAGCAGTTTGCGACGAGCAATATATTATATACATATAGGATCACTAATACTAGAGCCTTAACCCATGGTAGGCTCTTGATTGGGATTTATAATTGCTCTTTTATTCAGATTTCAAAATTAAATCTTACAGATTTTTATAAATTGTTAAAATTTTGTATATGTACGTCTGTTTAAATATCTCTTTTATTTATTTGAAATGTGCCTAAATTATTAATTTGTGCACGCTTCTCATTATAGTTTAGTTTTATCCTACAATAACAAATACCATTCAATTCCATACAAATTCTTTTGTAACCCTATTATTTAATAAACTAATTTAATTATTATTTATTATATATATCTGTAAAGTTAACTATGATTTTGTGGTCCAATAACACATTTTTTAAACCCAAAATTTAAGTAACTATATGTCAAAAAGTTTATTTTATATTTTATATATTTTATAACTCTTTTATTTTTACCATATAGTAATATTTGACTTCCTTTCTTCATCGTTCAGTGTTCACTGTACTGGCAGCACGCTCTCTCTCTCTCTCTACCGCTCATACCAATACCAATACTAGTGCAGAGACCCGGTTGCTGCTAGTTGGGCTCTGCTGGCCGTGGCTTCTTGCTAAAGGTGTATAAAGGTGTAGCCGCTAAATTCGGCCGAAGCCGTACAACAACAACTGGGAACGATGAGCAGGCAGTGGTGTGGCGGGGTATATCGGCTCTGTTGCTGTTGCTGTACCCTTCATAAGAAAAGGTGTTATTAACTTCGTTTGTAATGCGTCAAATTGTTGTTGCCGCTTGTCTGCGTTCCTTTCTGGCGTGTGTGTGTGCACTTTTTTGATTATTCTGGGTAAAACCCGCTTTTACCATCTTCTTCCGCTCATTTCCTTGAATTTTCGTATTAAACTTGAGAGCGTTTTCAATTTTTTTTAATAGCTTTTCATGTGAAACTGTTTCGAACAGGATAAGTGCAGTGTTCGGTGTGTGTTTGTGCTGTGCCCAGAGAGGTGAGAGCGGGAGGTGAGAGACGCCGCTTAATTGGCAGCTGTTCGCAGAGCGAGAGAGAGAGCGTCCGATCTTGCCAAAATGCCAAATTGTCTGCCCAGCAACAATGCGCCCGCTGTGAGAGAGTATTCACACACATACATAGCACATACACAGGTATGCTTAGGCACACATTCATATGTAGGCTATTGGCTATTGCTCTGCTTCTTCTAATACAGCTGCCACCGCCCCCAACCCCTCTCCTCCTCAACCGTCTGCTGCTCTTTCATCCCATTGTTGTTTGTTTTCTTTTTTTCTGTTGAGATTTTTCACTGGAAATTTGATTTTGTTCGTTTATTGTTAATTGTTCGCGTGAATTTGTTCAATTGAAACGCAATGCCAAAAGTGAAATGTGGGCAAAACACTCAATTGTGTGTGTGTGTGTGTGAGTGGGAGAGTGGCCTACACACAGGGAGAAGAGAGCGGGTCAAACTAAGATGTTTTATTCGGAATTGCAATTAACTGAAAAATACACACATATTGCTGTGTACTTACAGTTATTACAGCCATAAAAGTGCTGCCGCAAGTTACACTTGTCAGCGCGGATTCCCCAGAATTTCTATCTAATCTTATTTGTTATTTCTACACAGAAGTTAATTGCCATGGTCTTACGTATAGTTTTCGCAAGGTTATTCACATGCCAGTTAGGTCAGAACCTAACTGCATTTCCAATGAAAATGAATTATGGAAAATTAACAAATAGAATGCCATATAATTTTATAGTCATTTCCGTTTTGAATTTTAAAATGGGAATCTTTTTAATTAGTATTGTAATTAATCCAAGTAAATCAGTATTTTTTACTCTCTAAATTTGTGTTCTTTTTCTGATATCATTTGCTTAACGTTTTATTTATTTATTACTTTATGTATTTGTATTATTTTTTAAAAATATTAAAAACCTCTGTACTTAAACCATAAACTTATGCAGTATACTAAATTATTATTCAGTTTCTTTAGTATTAAATTAGTATTAATAGTAGTTATTAGTATTATTTTCCAAAATTAACTTACTCTTCTAAATTTCGATATTTTTCGACTCTATGAAAAACGTACACCTTGGTAAAAAATCCATGTACAATAAACACAATTACCTTTTACGCTTGAGTTCCTGAGAAAAATGGTCAAGTACTCCCCCGGAAACAATGGACAAATCAAATATTTTTCATAGGAAAAACTGAGAAGCCATTGAAAATGTATCTTTCCGAATATAACCCATGTATTGTTTATGACAAAAAGCAAACCTAAACCGAAAACCAGTTCAACTATGGCTTATGTAAATGTCGTTTATTTGTGGCCGCGTTTCGAAATCGGACAATCCAAAGTTATGTTTGCTTATGAGCAATATTAATAATAAAAATAATAATAATAATATCTCTTGACCTTAGCTCCTGCTCTTATCTGAGGCCCCTTCAAATCCCTACCCCACACTCAGCACGCTTACCGTATCTCACATATTTGCTTTTCCCTGGAAAAGCGAACGAAATGCTTTTGATTGTTCTAAGAATTTCATTTCGTTTCAACTTTGCAAACGTTTCTCTTGATAAGCCAGGCGGCGTGGGGTGTGTGTGTGTGTCAGAGAGAGAGGGTGGTGGGTGTGCGTGTGCGAGTGTGTTGATTTTGTGGTTCGTAGTAATTTATCAATGAATTTCCTATATGTGTGTACATAGGGGCTGGTATAATCTCTCCTTGGCCACTATACGTACTCGCTAAGGTCGCCAAAGCTTCTGGCTATCTGATTTGGTAATCGCTAAATTTAAAACAATTTAATCAATCACATTTACCGTATCGGCAAAATAAAAGCCCCAGCTTGTTGGCCAACTTTGTTCAGTTAAGAATTAGGCTCAAACAAAGAACGTGAAAAGTATAAGTGAAATTTATGGGTTACCTACCTCAATTTGTGACCAGAAAAAGTGAAGATTTAACTTTAATTTTACATTTGGAAATCTTATTCATAATTTAATATACGTATGTATATTTTCCCTATAACTGCTACTTGTGAATCAAGTCTTAGATAAGTTCAAAAACCTTATCCGTGAATGACCTTATCACTCTGACAGCCATCTCTCTAGATAATACGATTATCAAATCATCACAAAGACCTGACCAAAAGCAAATCTCATATGGTTCTGTTATTTCATACATATTCACCGATTACAAAAGTTCTGTGAGCTCTCAGGGCCATAATTTCAGCTTAAAGCAAACAAAAGGAAGAGAACCTAACAGAACCCAACCTAAAATATATCTACACTCATAGAAATTTGTAACTGTAATAGGTTTATAGATTAGACTAGAGTTAGAACATTTCTAAAGGGTCAATTCTTAAATTCTGTAATTTATTTTTCTGATTCCTCAAGAATAGTTCTAGACAATCCCATACAAAGGTTTAAAAACAAGAAAGGAAACTAACTTTGGGAAGCCGAAGTTAATATACCCTTGCAGTTTGCAATTTAATGATAGGATAGTATGGGAAATCTATCGTTTAAAATATTCTCATTTTTCAAAACGATATTTTTAAATAAAAATTTTTTGGACAAGCCGAAGTTTGAAAATTCATAGCTAAGCCAAAAAAGCATTAATTTCATTTCGGAAAGCTTTTTTATGCTAGTTTTTATTAGGTTAATAAATCTGCATACTAAATATAACGTTTTAAAAAATTTAAATTTTTATCAATTTTTGAAAATTTTAATGATGTAACCCCTTATCTTTTTTTTTGAAAAAATGAAAAAATTTAAAAAAAATTATTTTTTAACCGGACATGGCTAGATCGATTCTGCTGTCGATGCTGATCAAGAATATATATGATTTATAGGGTCGGAAATGATTCCTTCACTGCTTTTCATGCTTCTGACTAAAATTTTAATGCCCTGCAATGGTAATTAATTATTTTATGCAATTTATTAATTTATTTTTCTTGTAAAAAATGTAATTTATTTTAAAGACTAGCTGTACACATTTAATAACATTTTTCTCAGTTCTAGAGAGTAGATAAATATTTGGGGAAACCATTTCTTTTTTTGTATTTTTCAGTCCCTAGAAAGAGCATTCGGGACTAACCTGGCCCTGGCCTGGGTTCAGGCCGGGAGCGAATTAAGTTGAATTTTTGTGTTAGTGCTTTCGCTTAATCAGAAAACCGCACACACACACACACACACACACATACACACTCAATGGAACTCATACTCCATGACTTCACCACCGGCATGTGAGTGTACCGTGTGCATATTTTCCAGGAATTTTTCCAACAGTGTGTGAGTGACGGATTTATCATGGAGAGCCTTTTTCGCTCTGTGTGTGTGTGTGTGAGAGTGTGCGAACTTCCAAGAAATCGCCTCTTTTCACATTAAATGTTAATATTATTATTTTCATTATTATCGTTTTGCGCGTTTTCGTATTCGCTCGCTCTTATTATTTTTTCGGCCTAGAGATAATCAACACCTATCTATCTATCCGACTCGCTTCCACTCGCACTCCCACCGATAAAGTGAGCGGTACCCACGGAGCGAGATAACAGTTCGGGCGTAAAACGTAATATAAACACAATGATTCCCTACGTCAATGGAGATATTGTACACACTCTGCATGCCCCGTGGTACATAATCAGTCACGAACTCGGACTACGCTCCATATAGTATAGCTCTGGCTGGGCCCGATTTTACTGGAAATGCTAATTAAAGTTCCGAATAAGAGTGAGAAGTATGAATGCCGCGCCGTTTGTTTATTTATCACTTTTCCCCCGCGTAGCTCGGTGAATGGGCAAATAACGAATCTGAGCCGAAAGCGTAATAAATAAATCTCATTTCAATTTTCCGGCGAAAAAAATACAAAATTTATCAAAATGAAATACACTTTCTCAGGATCTTCGCCCTTCCCCCTTCTCTCTCTCCCGCAAGCCGGCCGATTCCATGTATCCCCGGGTCTCCGATTCCGCCCCCGGTCTTTCGGTTTCTTTGGCACTTTACTGCTCCGCTTTGCATGTGATTTTTATTTTCAAGCGAACTTCATTTGCGAATTCCCAGTAAATGCAAAAAAAAAAAAAAAAGAAGAAGCAAAATGGAAACAAAAAAGAGAGACGGCAGCAACAAAAAGTAATTGAATTCGCTTTAAAATCCTACGCTCCTCCTCCTCCTCCCCCTCCTCCGCTCTCGGACCCCTTTTGGCTCTTCTCCCCATTGTTGTTGTCGAGGTTTCTTCTCATCCGATCCACTTGGCAACAAGGTCCATTGAATGTTTCACAAATTTTGCCAAAACATCATAAATAAATAATTATATTTGTACGAATCTTTATGACACTATCGTGACCATATTGTTAGCATGTTTCCCAATGTTTTGGAGTTATTAATGATTTATTTAATGTTTTTTGGAAGCTTATGTTTTGTATTCACTGAAAAATATAAATAACATATGGTATGCATATTGTTAACAATATTGAGTCATTAACAAGGAGATGCTTGTGTTTATTACGTTTTTTCTTTATGTGTTCACTACATAATTTAATTTTATATTTTAAAGAATATGTATTTAACCTTGCGGTAGAGTATTCCTCTATTCGCCCAGCTCGCAACTTGTGCTCCTTTTTTTTGCACTTGTCCACATTCCGTCCCCCATTCGCCCCGTTGACCGCAATTCTCGCTGCCTTTGCCGCTTTGTTGTGACAATTTCTGCGTAAAACATAATACATACTGTGTACAGTGGGACAGACAGCAGCTAAGCCGTGACTAAGTTGTTGCCGGGGCTGCTGTTGGCCAAGTTAAAGCCGGTGGGAAGGTTACAAAAAGTCACTTTGAGCCAGCTTCAAATGGTTTTTTAATAACGGACCTTGGCGGGGCGCGGTCCATGTACAAAAAAAAATTATTCACTTTACAGATAATATGATTGGATTGTTTGGGAAACCAGTTATAATGTTTAAATTGCCATTTGCTGTATGAGCTCATTAATGTAACCCATGTAAATTTGTACATTTAAATATATCATTAATAACCCATGTATTTGAATATATAATTTTGTATATTTCTCGGAATATTGTGGGAATTACTTCAAACGTAAATTCCTGTTTTTATCTTACACTATCTCTCATATAAAGTGTTTCATTAAGAGTTTTGTCTATTTTTAGATATTTATAGCTTAGCATAAGGGGTTTTTCAAATGCAAACTTTGTGTATAAATTAGTTAGACATGGAAATACAAGTTTTCTTGCTCTACTTTTTGTATTTTGTGCTGCCTTAATTTATGAGATACATTTGGCATAAATTTTCACTGCATATTTTGTTTGTTTTTAGCGGGTGAATCCCCCATTTATTGGTAGTAGCAGCCAGTCCCTTATTAGCCATTCAAGCCGCTTCGTGTTGTTGGCTTTCTTTCTCCGCCAGCCCCGGCAACATTTATCAACATTTTTACCCCGAACAAGTTATGTATTAGATCATTATCCGCATTTGGATTTCTGACGAAATTTCGCATTGTCTGCAGCGGCGCAGAAAAACTTCAGCTGCTCCGCTCGTTCGCTCGCTGGCTCCGCTTGGCAACAACAAAAAAAAAAAAAAAGAAAAAGAGGGGAAAAAAGAAAAACACACTCACCGTACACAATCCGTACAAATGTAAGGAGAGGAGCGAAAAAGTTCAGCTCGACGAGCCCTCGGAATACTGTATACTGGGTTGATAATAAAATGCACGCGGTCGAGTGTAGTTTCTGCCCCGGGAGTCCCGGCCTGTCCCTCAGACAGCCAGCCTGCTGCTACTCATTGTGGCAGGGAGTGACTCATGGATCGCCTTGTGCTACCTAAGCCAAATCCAGCTGCACTGAGAGAACAATATATGGCTATTGCTACATAAGTATTATAATATCAGTCAGAGGCATGAAAAGTAGTGAAGGAGTCGTTTCCGACCCCATAAATTATATATATTCTTGATCAGCATCGACAGCCGATTCGATCTAGCTATGTCCGAGAAAAATTTAATTTTTTAAAAATTTTCAGATTTTTCAAAAAAAGGAAAGGGGTTACATCATTAAAATTTTCAAAAATTGGCAAAAAATTTAATTTTTTTAAATTTAAAATTGAGTATGCAGATTTTTTAACCTACTTAAACCTAACACTGGACAGTTTTCCGAATGGAAATTAATGCTTTTTTGGCTTAGTTATGATCAGATTTACTCCAGTGCGTATACGTAATTTTTGTTGGGACTGCTGTACCCTTTTAGGGTATTATAATTTCGGTCAGAAGTTTGAAACGCAATGAAGGAGTCGTTTCCGACCCCATAAAGCATATATATTCTTGATCAGCATCAACAGCCGAGTCGATCTAGCCATGTCCGGTTAAAAAATAATTTTTCGAAAATTTTTCCATTTTTTCAAAAAAAGGTAAGGGGTTACATCATTCAATTTTTCAAAAATCGACGAAAATTTTAATTTTTTAAAATTTTAAATGGAGTATGCAGATTTATTAACCTTATAAAAACTAACATAAAAATGCTTTCCGAATTAAAATTAATGATGTTTTGGCTTAGTTATGCGTTTTTTAAACTTTGATTTGTTCACAAAAAATTGTCATATAATAATATCCATAAATATTAATTCAAAGAATTCAAATATTTCAAACTTGGTTATAATCGATTGCAGATACGATCCTATAATTAAATTTCAAACTGCAATTGTATATAAATTTCGGCTTTAGTTCTTTTCTTGTTTTAAATTGGCTTAAAAATTCTCCAGAAATCGATTTATACCAACTTTATAAAACAATTTTATTCCTAGCATAAATATTTATTTTTACCTTTTGATTCCTAAGTGATTTTTCAGTTCAAATATTGTATATCTTATAGTTTCTATCTCTTACTTTGGTGTTATATACAATATTCTTAATTCAAAGATATATTGTATATCTTATAGTTTCTATCTGTTACTTTGGTGTTATATACAATATTCTCAATTAAAAAATACATTTGTATCTATTCTATCTGTTAGTTTGGTGTTTTATACAATATTCTCAATAAAAAGATACATTTGTATCTATTATATCTGTTACTTTCGTGTTATATACAATATTCTCAATTGAAAGATACATTTGTATCTTTACTTTTTCGCCAGTGCATCCTGTTCCTCTTGTTAATCCCAAGTTCGGTTTATCTGCCATTTCAGTTTTGTATTTCCATTGAAAAATTTTGTTAGCTGGCCGCCGTCTCATGCGGGCCTCTTGGAATCTGAAGTTGAATCTTGAGTTCAAGTCACTCTTTTGTGTATTTCATCATAGTCGTAAATACAGGCATATGCATATATACCGCAAAGGTGACTTTCGGCCACAACGACGACGACTCACTTCTGTTACGGGGTAAAAAGTAATAATTATCATCGGTTAAATGCGAACGATCGTGTCATACTTACACTCCTCTTCTGTGGCCGTCAGAACATATTGATTACTCACATTTATCGTACGACAAATCGACGGCAGCACGTGCCGCACACGGGGAGTCGGTGCATAAAAGTATCTTCGATCGCAACTATAAGTATCTGCAGCTACATATAAGCGTGTGCAAATTACCGTTAGACAGCCAACGGTGCATACAAATTATGGGAGTCCAACTACACATATAATTTAAACGGAATCGCCCTCCGCCATTCGTATTTGTATTCCAGCTAAGCACTTGACTTTTCAATATTTAATTCTCGTTAAAAAGCTGCAATTTTTTTTGGACTGTTTGCTATTGTCTCTGTGTGTGTCACATTTCCGGGAAGTTGTTGAATATTTTCCCATCCATTTTTGTAATATTTTTTTTTGGGAAAAGTTGTGAAAATATATGCACTGTTAATTGACTGGATTGTTCGACAGCTTCGGGTATTTGTTTGTGTGTTTGATTAGGCGCCCAAAATACATACTGGTGGTACATGGAATGATGTGTGTGACTCGGTGTCGTTGGGTGATTAACACGAGGGAATTCCAGGGAAAACGCTTTAGGTCGGAATACTCTATGACATAGTATCGGCCGATAAGCAGTAACCACCATCCCCTCTGTGTATCAGAAATATCTATCTAGTTATATAGAGCCCGGAGTCGAACAACAATCATTGTTCCAGAGAATTTCCCCCATCAAATCTATATGGGCTTGGTTTATTCTTGCAAAATTTCTGATTGCAACTGCGGCAGGATTCCAGGAACTGATAAATGAAATTTCCGAATAAGCCTGGGCCCCGGTGTACGCGTTGATTACATTTCACTATGGCCCCGTCCGTTCTTTCGAAGTAATTTTAAATTAATCGCTGCGATAAACAATCTTGCTTAAGTTCACGCAAAGCGATTCTAATCGTTAGCAGGAATATGGAATTTATGATCAAAATACCGATTAAGTACCCAGGAAATTGAGATGTTATCTATAGACTTTATAATTTTTGAGGGCTAAATTCAGCATTGATAAGAGGCCTCACCAGCTCTTTGATTTATAATTATTAATTAAGCCATGTCTCTATGGGAATGTTTTGCTATTAATTGTACAGATTGTGGAAAAAATACAATATACAAAAATTATTCGGAAATATATTTCCCTTGAATGATTTAAATGCCAGTCAGTTTTTCGAGGAACCATGTACATTTCTTTTTAAAAATATTGCTGAACTTATATTATAAAAAAAAAATATAAATATAATATATATACTTTATATTTATTGTTTACATGTTTATTTCAACAAAACAAACTCTTCCTGGAACTGTTGGAAATTTTCTAAAAATGTCAAGTTGTTATTTATTTACAAGGAATTTTTAGAGAATTGTATAATTAATGTATATTTTTCTGTGGACTTGCAAATAATATTTAATATTTATTATACATTTTCCAGTTAAATAATAAATCCTGGAACGTCATTAAAATTAAAATTATTGCTACTTTAGTTGGAATTTTAACTTTAAGATGATGCAAGCCATATTTCAATGAAAATTCAATTAAGGGAAGTGACGGTCATTACGGGAATTATTACGGCGCATCCATGACTGATCACTGATCATTCGATCATAAGGCTATAATAGCTGATTGGTGATCTAATTATTTCGTCATTGATAGTAAAACAATGAAAAAGAAACCACCTGAAGTGGAGAGCTCAAAAAACGGTGGACTCATCGTGCCAATTTCTGGGTACTACCAAGAATTTCAACCGCCAACGGATGTGTGAGTCACCCGAACCTGTGCTGTGTTGTCATGTGTACCTTGGTGCCCACCTTATATGGTCCCAAAACTTCGGAAGTGGAAGGAGGGTGACGCATCTGCTGGATGTGGTTGCGATAAGGATTCGCGGCTAAATCAGTTACTCAGTGGAACAGACGAGCCCTCCTCCAATTAATACGGATTTATCAGTGAATAATAATAATCCCTCAGCAGATTTTCCCAGAATGAAAGCTCACTGCATCGGGGTTTCCGATTTCCCCAGCTAGCCAAGATAATGAGCTCGGCCCAGAAGCCGCGAGGAGATGGAAATGCGAGTGGAGTGTACATTTATAGTACTTGTGTGTTGTTTGCACATTGATTTCATCATCTCCTTACGGGCGAGGGTCTATAAATAGGATCACAGACCATTACAATTTGGTGTGTACTTGTGCTCGCTCTTGGCGGGGAGGAGAACTGATGCGTGGGATTGGAATGCCAGGCCTTTGTTCATCGCCAGATGAACCCATTCCTCCTGCTCGGTCTCCTGCTTGGGGGGGATGACTCAGTTCGTGGGGGAGCTCTCGGTGGGAAGATCAACCAGGATACACGGAGAAATTTTCATATTTTAAAATGGTTCTTAATTACATTTCAAATTATACATCTTTTACTGACTAGATAAAATATCTTTAAGATACTTTCTTGAATATATATCTTGTATTTATTAATGCTATGTCATAATTGACATTAAAATACTTTGAAATAATTTTTTTTGCCAGTAGATTGTAATTTTTTTCCATGTAAAAGATCGCAGGGAGCTCTATCTTTTAATAATTACTTAGACAATAGCCTTTAATTACCCATTTGACCGAGCGAGTGAGTGAGTCCCAGTCCCTTATGCCAACTCCTCTCCTCTGAATATGTGTAATTAATGCAACCAAGTGACTCTGGGATCTTTGCTGTAGGTCAAGACATTATTTCACACGAACAGAACCCGTTTCTCCCGGCTATTTCTGAATATTGCGAAATATTTACAGGGCTAATAATTAAATAAACAAAGGGTTCCTTGAGGTTTTTTGACCTGAATGAAATAAATCAAGTAACACCATGAAGAAGTCCAATATTTCTACTAATATTTAAGTGGAAAAAGTAAATACTTTTTAGCTAAAAACTAAGTTAATTTACAAGTTGTTCAACAGCTCAAAATCTATAATAACACGTATTTTCCACTAATTTTCATTGACTAATCTTTACGTTTCCATAAATTTGTCCTTTCCAGAACCCCATCATCTGGACTCTGCCTCCCATTCAGTGCTTCCAATGGGTCATCACTTCAGCAAGCCCATTGTACGCGCCACTAGCCAGGATCAGCATAGTCACAGCCCAAACGCAGGACCCCAGCTCGGAGCCGCAGCAGCCATCGTAGAGGCTATTGGCCTGGACGAGGAGGAGCTTCAGGTGGAGGAGATCCTTAGCGAGGCCACTGCCGCATCGCCGGCCGAAGTGCGTCAGATAATAATTAAAATCCAATTGGCCAAAATGGAGCAGCAGGTGGAGAAGCACCAGCAGCCGGAGGAAAATCAAGTAGCCGCCGCATTGTCTGCGGACGCGCTGAATGCTAATGGACAGCAGCGGATCGTGAACGTAACGCTGGAAGGGGCCATGAAGGAGGAGGTGGTGGGCGTGGTGGGCAGTTCAGCGGAAGCGCCAAAAAATAACAATTTCGCTGGAAGCGTCGGCGCTGCGATTAGTACTTTACAATTGCACGACGTCAACAGCAACAATTGCCATGAGGAACGGCCCGCAGCCGCTGTGGGAGACGGAGAATCCCGAGAGGGACCCGACCACGACGTTGACGACGACGACGACGACGTGGTGGTGGATGAGTCGCTGCTGCGTCGACGCCGGAGCAATAGCCACAACGAGGCCGAAGTCGTTGAGTACTGCGAGGTGCTAGAGTCGCTGCCAGTTAGCAGCATGTCGTCGTCGGCGACGCAACACACCAGCAAGCAAGGTGGGCAAGAGTTCAGAATAATATTCGATTCCAAATCGGTTCGGAGAGAGGCGGGGAGCTCGCTCCTACGCTCTTTCCGGCTGGTTAATGCACAGCGAAAATAATCAGTGAATAATTTGTTTACGCAAAAAAGCAACAGTGTTCTATTTAATTATAACAATTATTGCGGAAAGTCCTCAATGAATTTAAGCATCGTTTCAAATTGGAGAGAGTGTGTTATCAGTCTGTGATTTTGGGCTTTAAAAGCCGACTGTCAGTCTGCTGTCCGTATTATTTAAATTCTAAATCGCTTGATGAATGGTTCGGTGTCTTAATTCAATTAAAATTAAATATTAAAATAGCCCCTGATCTCTTACTATCAGTCTGTGATTTTTTGCCTATAAAATCGCGGTGTCAGTTTTGAATTAAAATTAATTGTGACCAAAGCCACAATGAGAAAAGATCCAGTCTTGAATCAAATTAAACAAAACATAATTAAGCATTGGACTAAAATAAGTGGTAATAATATACAGCAATAGAAAGAGTGCCTAAAATAAAAATAAACAATGCATTTCGTTGAATTAAAATCAAGTTAAATGCAATACAAGCCAAATGTGATTTACAATTTTGTATTAAAATGCTTAAATGCAGTTTTAGTGAGTGCATAAAAAGCTAGAAATCAATTTAACCTAAAGTCAAAGTGTCAAAGATAAACAGAAAATTCAATTATATTTTTAATAAAAATATATTGGTTTAATAATAAATAATCGGAAGATTATACATACGAAAACAAATAGTTCAATGAGTTATCCAAAAAATGTCAATGAAAACAGATAATAATTTCCAATCAATAATTTTCCATTACCCTAAAAATGTGCTTAAATCTAGAAAATATTAAAAATATAAAATTGAAAAACCAATTTTAATTCGCTAAATAATTCGTACGTACTTTTTTGCTGTGCATTGAAAATAGAAAAGAACGCCAAAATTAAGGAGAATTTCAGGCGCTGCTCTTTCTCTTTGAACCATTTTCAAGTGAAACCCAATTAACGTATGATTGTTTTTCCCCGAAATCAGGTTCCAGAAACACCAATAATAGCAACAGTTGCTGCCGCAGTCGCAGCAGTAAGACACTATCCATGGGAGCAGCCACATCCTCCTCCGCCTCCAATGCCGCTGCCGGATCGGCGGCCACATCCTCGAAGCGGCGATGCTGCAAATGCAAATGCCGGGATGCCTTCCGCGGGCTCCGCGACATGCTGCCCACATCCGGTGGCAACAGCAGCAGCAGTTCCGGTCACAGCAAAAAGGAATCTTCGGCGGCAACGGTGGCCACTGTTTCACGGAAATCCCGGACAGCGGATCGCCGTTCCACGCCGCCCACGCTGGGTGCCTCAAGCGGCATCAGTTCCACCCAGCATCGCCTGCAGAGTCAACGGAAGCGCAACTCGGTGGCTGTGCCCGATGCTAGCCATCAGCACCACCAGGTTATCATACGGATTACATCGCCCGGCTTTGTGGTGGAGTCACCCGGTGGCGGCAGGGTCACCGTAATCACCGAGCCGGCGCCGCTAACGCCACTGACGCCGCCCCAGGCACGACCCTTGATAGCGACTTCGGCGGGGGCGACGGCGGGGGCTGCATCCGTGTCCGGTGTCGGTACCCGCAGCCTTACGGTCCACTCCCAGATCGATTTCATGCACTGCCTGGTGCCCGATCTGGAGAAGATCATCAACAGCAGCTTCTACTGGGGCAAGATGGATCGCTACGAGGCGGAGCATCTGCTGGAGGGCAAGCCGGAGGGCACCTTCCTGCTGCGCGACTCCGCCCAGGACGAGTTCCTCTTCTCGGTCACATTCCGGAAATACGGCCGGTCCCTGCACGCCCGCATCGAGCAGAGCGGTCACAAGTTCAGGTGAGCATCCTTATCTGATTAAAGTCAATGGTCTTTTAATTTAAATATAATAATAATATATGAGATGGATTCTCGGAATTGCAAACGAGTCTGGAATGAATGAAAGCATTTCTATTAATCATTTCATGAAGCCTCGTGAACTTTATTTCTATAGAAATATATAGAATGATCAGCTCAAAATAATTAAAATTAAAGACACATGTCTTATAAAAGTTCTGGATTTTTTTGAGAATGAAAAGCCATTGAATTAAAGTTAAAGTTGAAAAAACCAACTAAACTAATAATCTGTTTTCCTATTTTTACAGCTTTGACTGCCACGATCCCTGCGTGTTCACGGCACCCACGGTAACCGGGCTGCTGGAGCACTACAAGGACCCCGCCTGCGTCATGTTCTTCGAGCCCTGCCTCACCATACCCCTCCACCGGCGCCAGACCTTCTCCCTGCAGCAGCTGGCGCGAGCCACCATTGTCTCCAATACCAGCTACGATGGGATCAATCAGCTGGAGCTGCCCGGGCGGCTGAAGAGCTACCTCAAGGAGTACCACTACAAGCAGAAGCTGCGCGTCAAGCCCATCGACCAGAACACACCGGTGCCGTACTACGGCGATGTATAGCGGGAGGAGCAACAGGTGGGCTTCACCTACTACGAGGATGTGGAGAGTGCCAGCGAGGATGACGACGAGGATGATGAGGGCGTCAACATACGGGTGTCCTATGTCCAGCATGCCGAGGTGGTGGCCCAGCTGCAGCAGGCCACCAACGTTCCACCGGCAGCGGTTCCCAGTCGAGCGTTCCATCTCCAGGAGCAGCTCAGCCGGCTGCCCACGCGCATGGCCGCCGCCCTGGGTCGGATGTCGGCCAATCTCAATTGCTATCAGCCGGCGGCTCGCCTGGAGCGCCACACCACTTGATAAATGAGAAGCCGATGGAACAACAACAGAAACCAGAGAAACCAAAACTCAACCTGAGACAATCCCAGTGCATCGCAGCCACCATAAACATAAGCTACAAAAAGAGCCCAAAAATCCGTAGACATCGCTCACTGTCGCGAAAATTCCCTACCAACTTCTCAGAGAGGCCTTGGGTCCTCTTGATTTTCGAGTGAGCGATCGCGCGACTATCTAATTGTACTATAAACTAAGTATTATTACCTAAAGCTAAACAAAAACCAACCCCAAAACTCTCCTTACAATGATAAGTATTGCAAGTAATTTTGTAATTTTTCGTTGTATTTATTTTTATCAATTACGGAATCTAAATTATTGTAAATATATGATATATATACCTATATATATATATAAATTAAAAGTTAGTTGTAAAAACTCTCTCATTAGCCAAATTTCCACTTGTAATTTTTCACCTATTTATATCACGTATTTTAATTTATTTATTCGAAGTGATTTCGTTACCATGCGAGTGCTTTGTTTTTATATCAGTTGTACACATGTAGATCATTTGTAAATAGTACTACTAGCTATATATAAAAATATAAATATATTTAAATAAATCAAGTATAAATCATGTATTCCTACCTAGGTGGTTGCTGTTATTCGTAAACATTCAATAAGCAGTTGTTTCCCAAAATACCAATATAAAATTTTACATATCCAAAATGTTGATGAGCATGAAAATCAATATTTGCAAAACACAAACAAAATACAAAAAAAAAAACTACAATTAAAAAACAAACCTTAAAATGAAAGCCAAACAAATAAAGTTGATCAAGATATTAGCAAAAGTTAAGAACAAGTTTTTTATTTGTTATTGGGAAGAATTCTGAACATCACAAATTTTTGAGGCTTGGAATTAAATACAAATAAATGAAAATAGTGTCAAAGTTAGGGTAATAAATTGAATATTGTAAAAATAAACAAATTTACATTGATTTTGGTATCTGAAACTGATATTGCGTACTTTTAGATACCCTTTGAAAAAATTTAAAAAGCCTAGGGATTTCTGCAAGATCTTTCAGGGATCTAGTTAAATTAGTTAAAATTTAGATATATATATATATATTGATTGGAAACCTTCACACATCGTTTAGGATTAACCCAGTTTATATTACTTAAACGCTAAATAATCTTATGTTAAAAACAAAGACACAGTCTTATTTTTGCAATAATCTCTTTATTTCAGTAAAAATTAATAATCTCAATTGAATGTTCGGGTTCTACATTATCTCCCTGAATCCCTGTTGCTCCTCTTGCCACTCCTTACAACTTGGCATTGACATGGATGGCCAGGACACCATCATCCTCGGAATTACCAATGGTGATGGAGGCGCGTCCATCGGAGCCCACGGTCACCGTCTTGCCGGTGCAGGTGGAGCCGTTCTTGGTGCCCGAGATGACATCGCAATAGGTGCCGGCGGGCAGGCCCGTCTGCAGGGAGCTGTTCAGGTCGTAGTTGTCGTTATTGAAGGCCACGAAGCCACGGCTGCCGCGGCTGAAGGCGATCTGGTTGCTGCCGTTGTCCCACCAGTTCTGGATGGCGTCGGAGCCGACGGCGTTCCTGAAGGCCACCATGTTGTAGATCTGGCGCCAGCGGTGCTCGCACACCCAGCCGCCGCTGCAGGAGTTGTCGCTGTTGAAGCTCGGCGAGGCGATGTTGTGGCCGTCGGTGGTGGGCGGGCCCTGGTCCGTGTCCGAGAACGAGAAGGAGGACATCACGCGGGGCGTGCCGAAGGGGTGGGCCAACATGAAGGCGGAGGCCATCTTGTACTGCTTGGGCACCTTGTAGGTGAGCACGTCGGCGCCTCCAGCTCCATGTCCGCGCTGGTTGTCGTGATTATCGACGAAGACGAGCGAGCGGTCGGAGGCGGCGAAGCCCCAGGCGGTGCCCCAGTTGGACAGGTACTGCAGTTGGTCCTTGCCGCGGAAGGCCTTGCCGATGGAGTCGGAGTGCCGGAACTCGGTGATGGCGCCCAGGCCAGTGTACTCCGACTTGCTGATGGCCTCACCACCCATGTCGATCACCTCCTGCACAATGTAGGCCTTGGAGCCCGAGGCGAAGCCGTGCTCGGTGTTCAGGTTCTTGAGACGGCCATAAATGACTCCCAGATCCGCGGGCCACATGTGTTTGGCGGCATCCACACGGAATCCAGCCACTCCCAGGTCAATGAGGTGATCCAGGAACTCCACAACCTTATCCTGCACGTAGGAGTTGCCCTGGTTTAGATCTCGGAGACCCACCAGCTCGCAGTTGCGCACTTGGTTGGCGTCGTTGTAGTTGCTGATGGCGCAGGTCGGGTTGAAGTCCAGCGAGGAGTAGGGTACTCCGGGGTAGCTCTTGCTGCTGGGACTGGCCGTGCTGCCGCCCGTGCCATAGGTGCCTCCATCGGCGGCCATGTGGTTGAAGATCACGTCCACGTAGATGCGCACCCCGACGGCGTTGCAGCGGCGGGTCATGCTGGCGAACTGCTCCTCGTTGCCGGAGCGGGTCACAAGCTTGTAGGAGATGGGCTGGTAGCGCTCCCACCAGGGGCGGCTGTCCTTCACGGCGTTCTCGTTGACGGGGGAAACCTGATGGAAGGCAGAGTGTAAGCAATCCCTTCTAGAGTACAGCAAGAGCTGATCCTCACCTGCACTCCGGCAAAGCCATTGGGGCCCAGGAAGTTCTCGCATTCGGCGGCAATGTCGTCCCACTTCCACTCGAAGAGGTGCACCATGCCGCTGCGTCCTGAGGCGTAGTTGGTGTCGAACTGGGCGCTGGCCAGCGCCAGGAAGGCGAGGCACACTATGCTCTTGGCCAGAAACATGCTGATTCTAGGTGGAACTGAAGGTTCACTCTGATTTCGCTGGAACACCGGCAGCTGCTTATATAGGGGGTCTATGTCTATGTCTCATAGGCTTCGCGGGAGTGATTTGGGGCTCTGCGGAATCTTATCGTGGCCCAAGGCGACTCCTAATCGATGTCCATGCAGACGGACTGGCTGGATAGAGCTGGAATTTTGGCGTAGATGATTAATTAGATTAGTGGCCTGATTAGCTCGTAATTATTGTTATTTGTGTATCAGAAATATGTACATCGGGACAGTGCATTCCTTTGATACAAGGGATTTATGGGCCACTCAAACACTCGCCACGCATGCTGTCTGGGGCGTGATCGGTGTGAACTATGGTCCTTGGTGGTCAGATATTTAACTTAACGTAACTTTAACTGGGGACTGCAGTTTCTTGCGTAATATTTTGCAATTGTAATTGCAATTTTAGTTTGTAGTTTATATGCCCCTGCAGGGTACTATAACGTTATTCAGAAGCTCGTTACACTGTGAAGGAGTCATTTCCGACCCTATAAATCATATATGTTCTTGATCAGCATCGACAGCAGAATCGATCTAGCCATGTCCAGTTAAAAAATCAATTTTCGAAAATTTTTCCATTTTTTCAAAAAAAGATAAGGGGTTACATCATTAAAATTTTCAAAAATTGATAAAAAATTAAATTTTCTATAACTCTTTATTTGGTATGCAGATTTATAAACCTAGTAAAAACTAGCATAAAAAAGCTGTCCAAATTAAAATTAATTCATTTTTGGCTTAGTTATGAGTTTTTTTATACTCTTATTTGTCGAAAATTTGTAATATAAAAATATGTATAGAGATCGATACATAGTAAGCGAATATATATTATATTTAATATAATTTATATAATATAATTTAATAATAATAATTTAATTGCAATCTGCACTTTCTGGTCAGTATTTATTTTATATTTGTGTTTATATTTAAGCTCTAAAGAGCTGTTTTTGTCCTTAGATTTTAATTTAGACATCTTTTTATATTGATACTTATTATTGTATACTTTAAGATGTACATATATTTATTTAGATTTGAGCTCCAAAGGATTAATAAGAACAGCTTTATTTGTATTTTCAGACCGTATATTGTTTCTTTATTTTAACTCTTATGTAATTAACAAATAGTGCCTGTAGAAACTCATGGTATACATAATTTCACGTATTTAAAAATCTTTAATATTTAATAAGAATTTTGTATGTGTTAAAATTTTGCAACTCGTTTTACTTAAATCTAGAAATGTTTCCAATATAAATAAAATATCTTGTCGGTGAAGTCTGGTAGTATAAATAGTACAAAAAAATATATACAGAATTAAAACAAAAGGAACATATTTAATGTTAATTAAATTCAAATTAAATTAAACTAGATAAGGTCAAAATAAGCTTCATCCGAATAAGAGCCATCGAAAACCCAACGGTTTTTCTTCACTACGTTTCGAAAGACTGTGTTTCCGGTCCCTTACGTAGTTTAATTACGTGTTTGTTAACTTAAGTGTGACCAGCTGCAAAAGGCAAGAAAAATACCTTACTCGGGTGGAATTGTTGTGTTTTTTCTCGGAAAACAAGGCGACCACACTTAATTTGCAAAAAAAAAATTAAAACGCTAAACATATAGATTATATTGGTTTTCTGGCTGAAGCAGCCGTATTTCCGCTCGATTCCGTTCCCGGTCCGTTTCGATTTGGGCGCCGAGAACGCGGCTGAATGATAGCTCTGAGTGCGCTTTTAACCAAATACACGATCGGTATTATGAGCAACTTAAACAATGGCAACCAACAACCGCTACAGCAGCAGGCGCAGCAACAACAACAGCAGGCACAGAACCCGCAGCAGCAGCAGGGAAACGAAGCGGGCGGAGAGCTGTTTGTGGCTCCGCCGCCCGGTTTAGGTGTCGCGGTGGGCGTGGCAGTCATGCAGCAGCGCAATCGGATGCTGCAGCAACAGCAGCACCAGCAGCGGCCACAGAATCGCGCCGACGAGGTCAGTCCCCTGGAACGTGGCAGCCTTTTGCGCTATGCCAGCCAGAATTCGCTGGACGAGAGCAGCCAGAAGCATGTGCAGCGGCCGAATGGCAAGGAGCGGGGCACCGTGGGACAGTACAGCAATGAGCAGCACACGGCGCGATCCTTTGATGCCATGAACGAGATGCGCAAGTAAGGATTAATGAGGTTTTGTCTTGTCTTGATCCGAAAAGTATCAATCTTAGAGAACCTGCTGAAAATGGGGTATACTTTGATAGGGGAAGTGCTTATGAAGCTAATTTGAGGCTTTCTATGCATTAACCCGGTTTGTTTTTCATTTATTCTAGGATATATAGAACTATTCACCTGTTTTATTTGCTATACCTTTAAAAAGTATTCAGAAATTCTTCTACGAAAATACTCAAAAGTCAGTTAATTTTATTTAAACTTGAATGTATATTCAACCACTTCTATTCGGTTTAACTGAGTTCATTTTTCTAAAATAAAACCAAGGAACCAGGTTTTTTGTGTTAAGTTCTCTGTTTTGAACAAGTTGAACAACATTATTACCAAACAATTGTTGAGAAAACGTCCAAATACTACGCAATTTCCGCAATATTTGTTTAAGAATTAGCGGTTGTTCAACTTATAGACCTGTTATGGTTAAGACATGAGATAATTGCTCTTTAGATCTGGTTTTTAATTTTTTATTTTATTTTTAAATTTTGACTCAAATTAAAGAATACATTTAAGTGAGGTAAAGATTTAGGTTAATGGGAGAATTTTAAATAGACTGAATGGTTTTTTGGTTGTACTTGAAAGATATTTAAATTGCTTTACCTATTTAAAAGGGGTACTTTCAATATAGCTTCAGTTTTCTTAAGTAAATATTCTCAAAAACCTACAAATGTTGAGTTATAGTCCATAAAGTAACGCCTTTTAAACTGCACTCGGTTTAGAAATGATGTTTTGCTAAAATATTCAAAACCTTTGACTAATTTGAACCCTATTGGTATTGTATAAGTGGAAATAATTGCTAAACTTCTCTTAAATCTTCCCACTTTAACCTACCACAAAAATAAGTATAAGTTCGTATAAATTTCTATTAATTCATTCTATTTTTGGCAACCTCTCCCGTTTGTTTCCTCTTTAAACAAAGGAGACACATATTTAATTGCTGTGCTCAGTGCAGGAAAGGGACAGGTGCGTTGTCGTCTGATTTGGGCCAAGATGCGAAAAAATAATCACTAAATAAATGTCGGACGATCGTCATCATCATGAACTCGCGCATATTTGCGCAGTTTGCTTTGTTTGGCTTTCCAAGCATCGCTAATATTTGTGTTTCTCTCTGTTTGCACACGATATTTGCGGACTTCGCCGACGCTTTTGTCGTGGGGCGGCCATTCGCATTAATTATTGTCTAGTTTTTATTATGATGAGTTTCAATACGCCTTCGGGTTTCGCATTAGGCCACGACCTTGAACTTGGTCTGCTGCGGTCCAAAAATATATATACATATGTATTCCGAATTCGAATCTGATTTCGAATTCCGCTTCCGCGTCTTTCGCTTTTTTTCGGGGTTTCGGGTTTTCGGTTATCTGGAAAACTACTGGCGGCATGGAAATTTTATAGGCAGCTTGGAGTAAAACAAGTTTTTACCTTAACGAAAGTGAAGGTGGTGTGTAACCAAATTAAAACTGGATTGTTATTGTTTATTTATTGCTTTTGGGCTGTTGAATTCATAACAAAAGAGTACCTGGGAATCTGTAATAATGTGAAGGAAAATTATTTATAACTGTCTCTAATGATACTAATAAAACATTGCAGTTTATGGGTGAGAAACAAGAAACTATTTTCGTAAATAATCAAGAGATTATGAAGAGTTTTGGCTCCTAAGATTATTCTCCAATAAAATACAAGTTTATTTACCTCAAAAATCCAAACAAAAACGATATATATGTATATGTTTTTCCACAAATGCCTTTAGTATAAAATTCGAACAAATTCTGTGTTTAAATACAACATTTACAAACAAATGTTGAAGGTTTCTTTGGGCTGTTATTATAGAAATTCAATTAGAAGAATGGGATTCCTATGGAAATAATAATTTGTTAAGAATATAAATAGTGAAATTTATTTATAAAAAAATGTTTTGCTTCAAATTAATTTTCGGAAATATATTTATACATGGATAAATTATTTTATTTACAGACAAAAACAGCTTTGTGATGTGATATTAGTGGCCGACGATGTGGAAATCCATGCCCATCGCATGGTTCTGGCCTCCTGCAGTCCGTACTTCTATGCAATGTTCACCGGCTTCGAGGAGTCGCGTCAGACGAGGATCACCCTACAAAGCGTTGATGCCCGGGCCCTGGAACTGCTCATTGACTATGTGTACACAGCCACCGTGGAGGTAAACGAGGATAATGTGCAGGTCCTGCTGACGGCCGCCAATCTCCTACAGCTCAACGATGTTCGTGATGCCTGCTGCGATTTCCTGCAGACCCAGCTGGATGCCAGCAATTGCCTGGGCATCCGGGAATTCGCCGATCTTCATGCCTGCGTGGAATTACTTAACTACGCGGAAACCTACATCGAAAAGCATTTCAAGTGAGTTGTGACGCATTACGGATTGTTTTTATTTTGTTTTTTGTTTAGAAATATATATAACTTAATCTCTTTACCTATTTTTTATAACTTTCGTCATTGCCCCAGTCATTCCCTCAGAACTTTTATGAGATAATGTCATTCTTCGTTGAGTAAATCAACACTGTTTATTCAAAACCAACTCAGATCAGCAAAAGGTTAAGTTCGACAAGAAAGGCAGCTAACTTCGAGAAACCGAAGTTTGTATACCCTTGCAGTTACACATAGGGTCATGGTTTCGAATTTTCAATCGATCATAACTAAGCCAAAAGAGTATTAATTTTAATTCGGAAAGCTTTCCCGTGTTAGTTTTTATAAGGTTAAAAAAACTGCATACTCAATTTAAAATTTAAAAAAATTAAAATATACGTCGATTTTTGAAAATTTTAATGATGTAACCCCTTATCTTTTTTTGAAAAAATGGAGAAATTTTCGAAAAATTATTTTTTAACCGGACATGGCTAGATCGACTCGTCTGTTGATGTTGATCAATAATATATACGGTTTATAGGGTCGGAAACGACTCCTTCGACCGAAAAATATAATACTCTGCTAGGGTATAGAAACAGATCAGTTACCTAATAATAATACACATATGTATATTATTGTGGGAAAATATTAAATGCTAAAGGGTCTTTGAAAAGATTACGACTTGAATATAATAGATAAATGCGTCAAACTTTAGAGTATTTTTTTTTGTAATATACAAGCACTGAAATTATATGGTAAAATTGTATTCATAATGCGTAATTTACTTTTTTTTTTAATCACCTACTAAAATAAAACAAGTTTAATATATTTTTTTTTGGTTTGACAATCACGTTTTGCTGTTTACAAGTATTTATTTTCTCAGAGACCACATATATCACGTCTGGCTAGTTTTATAAATTCTTTAATATTTAATTTTCTATATAAAAGTCATTAAGATGTTTCTGAAATCTTTCTGGAATCTCTAGAAAAACCATGCCATTTTTAGCCCATTAAATAAAATAAATAATTTCCTGAACAAACGCTTTACTTAAAGCAAATTCTTAGTGAAATATATATACAAATCCGGTTTACGAACTTTTAATTGAATTTGTATTTCTTTAATTACTTATCACTCTCCGTCTTTTTGTTGGTTTCCCTTTCAGCGAGGTGATCCAGTTCGATGAGTTTCTGAATCTCTCACACGAGCAGGTCATCAGCTTGATAGGCAACGACCGGATCTCGGTGCCGAACGAGGAGCGCGTGTACGAGTGTGTCATTGCCTGGCTCCGCTACGATGTCCCCATGCGAGAGCAGTTCACATCATCGCTAATGGAGCATGTCAGGCTGCCCTTCCTGTCCAAGGAGTACATCACACAGCGCGTCGACAAGGAACTACTCCTAGAGGGCAACATCGTTTGCAAGAATCTAATAATCGAGGCTTTGACCTATCATCTGCTGCCCACGGAAACGAAATCCGCAAGAACTGTGCCGCGGAAACCGGTGGGAATGCCCAAAATACTGCTTGTCATTGGAGGACAAGCACCGAAGGCAATTCGCTCCGTGGAATGGTATGATTTGACGGAAGAAAAGTGGTATCAGGCAGCCGAAATGCCAAATAGGCGGTGTCGTTCCGGACTGAGCGTTCTCGGAGAGAAAGTCTACGCCGTGGGTGGCTTCAATGGCTCGCTGCGAGTTCGCACTGTAGATGTCTATGATCCGACCACGGATCAATGGGCCAACTGCTGCAATATGGAGGCACGCCGATCCACGCTGGGCGTAGCTGTCCTAAATGGTTGCATCTATGCCGTGGGAGGATTCGATGGCACCACTGGTCTCTCCAGTGCCGAGATGTATGATCCCAAGCATGACTTTTGGGGGTTTATTGCCTCCATGTCCACGCGTCGCAGCTCAGTGGGAGTGGGCGTGGTGCATGGTCTCCTCTATGCTGTTGGTGGCTACGACGGCTTCTTGCGTCGATGTCTATCCTCAGTGGAACGTTACAATCCCGATACGGACACCTGGGAAGCGGTAGCGGAGATGAGTTCACGGCGAAGTGGCGCTGGTGTCGGTGTCCTTAATAACATTCTGTATGCCGTGGGCGGACACGATGGCCCAATGGTGAGGAAATCCGTGGAGGCTTACGACTGCAAAACAAACTCGTGGCGCTCAGTGGCGGATATGTCTTATTGCCGGCGAAATGCCGGGGTTGTGGCTCACGAAGGACTGCTCTATGTGGTCGGAGGCGATGATGGCACCACAAATCTCGCCTCGGTTGAGGTCTATTGTCCCGATTCCGACAGCTGGCGAATGTTGCCCGCCCTGATGACCATTGGACGCAGTTACGCGGGCGTCTGTATAATCGATAAGCCCATGTGAATGGAAGAGCAGGGTGCATTGGCACGGTGAGTGAGCTGTTACTATTAAAATTAACAATTAAAATTAATTATTTTCCTTTTTCCTTGCCAGTCAAGCCATCGCACTGCTGGATGATGAGAATAGCCAGGCTGAGGGCACAATGGAGGGCGCCATTGGCGGTGCTGGTAATCTGGCGCCAGTTGGAGCAGCTGCGCCGGGTGCAGCTTCTGCTCCTGTGCCAGCTGCTGCCGCTTCAGCTGCTCCACAGCCAAATCATCCGCATTACGAGAACATTTATGCACCAATTGGACAGCCCAGCAACCAAGCGGCTGCTGCTGGCGTCGCCAATGCCAATGCCCCTGCAAATGCCGAAGAAGCTCAGCAACCACAACAACAACAACCAGCACCAACGGAAGCCAATGCCAGTAACAATAACAACCAGTCACCGCCAATAGCACAACCACAACAAGCACAGCCGCAACCACAACGCATACTGCCCATGAACAACTATAGAAATGACTTGTACGATCGATCTGCGGGAGGAATCCTTGGATCAAACGCATCTTGCGCCGCCGCTGCCGCCTATGATGTTCCAAGAGCTGTGAGATCTGGCCTCGGTTATAGGCGTAACTTTCGCATCGATATGCAGAATGGTGAGAATTGATTTAATATAACTTATATAATATACATACGAGTTGAGCGGAAGTTCAGCTTTTGAATAGATCGCTTGAACGCCATGACTGGCAGTATTTACACGCAGCTTGCTTCCAAATTAAATTAAGTGATAATTGCCTATTATTTGCACTTTTTTTGCTTATGTTTATTAGCAAACTTTTAAAGTTCTTTGTGATTGATTTGAAAAATATTAAGAGGACGGAAGTTAATAGAAAGAATTTAGTAACAAAGTTTTGTTAACTTAAAACCTTTAAAAATACTTTGTTTTTATTGAACTTAATTATTTCTCAGTTAAATTATAACATTTATATAATAATAAATAGTTTATATAATATTATATATAAACAAGAAAGAAAACTAACTTGAAATATTTGCATTCTTTGAATCAAGCTTTATATTTTTATATGATATTTTTATATGACAAATCAAAGTAAAAAAACGCATAACTAAGCTAAAAACGCGTTTATTTTAATTCGGAAAGCTGTCCTATGTTAGTTTTTATAAGGTTAATAAATCTGCATACTCAATTTAAAATTTTAAAAAATTAAAATTTTCGTCAATTTTTGAACATTTTAATGATGTAACCCCTTATCTTTTTTTGAAAAAAAGGAAAAATTTTCGAAAAATTATTTTTTAACCGGACATGGCTAGATCGATTCTGCTGTTGATGCTGATCAAGAATATATATGATTTATAGGGTCGGAAACGACTCTTTCACTACTTTTCATGTTTCTGACTGATATTAAAATACCATTCTTGGAGTCGATATTATCTATATTTATTGACAATTTTTTGGACATACCAAAATTAAAAAAACTCCTAGCTAAGCCAAAACAGTATTAATTTTAATTCGGAAAGCTTTCCCGTGTTAGTTTTTATAAGGTTAAAAAATCTGCATACTCAGTTTAAAATTTAAAAAAATTAAAATTTTCGTCGATTTTTGAAAATTTTAATGATGTAACCCCTTTCCTTTTATTTCAAAAAATTGAACATTTTTGAAAAATTTTGTTTTCGTCCGGAGATGGTTAGATCGATTCGCCTTTTGATGCTGATCAAGAAAATATATGATTTACAGGGTCGGAAATGACTCCTTCACTGCGTTACAAGCTTCTGAATAAAAGTAAAATACCATTTTTTAGTACATTTTTGGATATTTTTATATGATTATTTTTTCGACAAATCAAGATTTAAAAATCTCATAACTAAGCCAAAAAAGCATTAATTTCAATTCGGAAAGCTGTTCTATGCAAGTTTTTAGTAGGTTAATAAATCTGCATACTCAGTTGAAAACCTAAAAAAATTAAATTTTTGGTCAATTTTTGAAAATTTTAATGATGTAACCCCTTTCCTTTTTTTCAAAAAATTGATCATTTTTGAAAAATTTTGTTTTCGTGCAGAGATGGCTAGATCGATTCGCCTTTTGAAGCTGATAAAGAATATATATGATTTATAGGGTCGGAAATGACTCCTTCACTGCGTTACAAGCTTCTGAATAAAAGTAAAATACCATTTTTTAGTACATTTTTGGATATTTTTATATGATTATTTTTTCGACAAATCAAGATTTAAAAATCTCATAACTAAGCCAAAAAAGCATTAATTTCAATTCGGAAAGCTGTTCTATGCAAGTTTTTAGTAGGTTAATAAATCTGCATACTCAGTTGAAAATCTAAAAAAATTAAATTTTTGGTCAATTTTTGAAAATTTTAATGATGTAACCCCTTATCTATTTTTGAAAAAATGGAAAAATTTTCGAAAATTTATTTTTTGACCGGACATGGCTAGATCGATTCTGCTGTCGACGCTGATCAGGAATATATATGTTTTATAGGGTCGGAAATGACTCCTTCACTGCGTTACAAGCTTCTGAATAAAAGTAAAATACCATTTTTTAGTACATTTTTGGATATTTTTATACGATTATTTTTTCGACAAATCAAGATTTAAAAATCTCATAACTAAGCCAAAAAAGCATTAATTTCAATTCGGAAAGCTGTTCTATGCAAGTTTTTAGTAGGTTAATAAATCTGCATACTCAGTTGAAAATCTAAAAAAATTAAATTTTTGGTCAATTTTTGAAAATTTTAATGATGTAACCCCTTATCTATTTTTGAAAAAATGGAAAAATTTTCGAAAATTTATTTTTTGACCGGACATGGCTAGATCGATTCTGCTGTCGACGCTGATCAGGAATATATATGTTTTATAGGGTCGGAAATGACTCCTTCACAACGTTACAAGCTTTTGACTTAAATTATAATACCCTGCAAGCGTATAAAAACTAGCTCTTAATTCTTTCCCATTTTTCTTTCAGGCAATCGCTATGGCAATGGTCTTCGCTGCACTCCCCTTTACACCAATAGCCGCTCCAACTGCCAGCGACAGCGCAGCTTCGACGACACTGAGTCCACCGATGGCTACAATCTCCCCTATGCCGGCGCTGGAACCATGCGCTACGAGAATATTTACGAGCAGATACGAGATGAGCCGCTTTATCGCACCTCAGCCGCCGCCAATCGAGTGCCGCTCTATACACGGCTCGATGTGTTAGGTCATGGGATTGGCAGGATTGAGAGACACTTAAGCTCGTCGTGTGGCAACATCGATCACTATAATCTGGGTGGACACTACGCCGTGCTGGGGCACTCGCATTTCGGTACAGTGGGCCACATTCGTTTGAATGCCAATGGAACGGGCGGCGGGGGAGGAGGAGGAGGAGGAGGAGCAGGAACAGCCACTGCAACCAATGGAAGTACCACCTGTAATGTGCCAAATTGCCAAGCTTATCTAGGGAATGCCGGTTCATCGGCTCCCGTGGAGTATGCCAATGTGAAGGTTCCGGTAAAGAACAGCGCCTCTAGCTTCTTTAGCTGCCTGCATGGCGAGAATTCCCAGAGTATGACGAATATATACAAAACATCGGGTGCCACAGCAGCTGCCCACCATTCCCCCTTAACGCCTAATGTGTCCATGGAGCGAGCAGCCCGTTCTTCATCCGCTGGAGCTGCAGGAGTAGCTTCTGTCTCAGTCGAGGAGCAACCTTTAGCGGATAATCAGCCAAGTTCTTCGAACAGCACCACAAGTCGACCGCCAACGGGAGCCATACCCAAAGTTAAGATTGCCACAAGCAAGGCAGCCAAGGAAGCAACAACAGGAGCATCATCCGGCACTGCTGTCGCCTCCTCAGCTTCAACCGACAAGAGTTCCTCGACGGCTGGAACAGGAGCAGGCAAAGCAGGAACTTTAGCCAAGAAAAGCTCAACGGGATCAGCAGCTGCAGCCCGCTCTTCTAGTTCTTCCGGCGATGGCACCTTGAATCGTATCTCCAAGTCAAGTCTCCAGTGGCTGCTGGTAAACAAGTGGCTTCCTTTGTGGATTGGCCAGGGACCGGATTGCAAGGTAATCGACTTTAACTTTATGTTTTCCCGCGACTGTGTCAGCTGCGACACCGCCTCGGTAGCCTCGCAGATGTCAAATCCATATGGAACGCCTCGTTTGGGAGTCGGGCTGCCCCAGGATATGGTGCGCTTCCAAAGCTCCTGCTCCGGTGGAGCTTGTACGGCAGCTGGAGCTGCTGCATCCACCATGCGAAGGGACACCACAGGACGGCCCCTGCATAGCACCTTGAGTCGCCTCAGGATGAATGGAGGGGAAAGAAGGAACCAGAATGCAGTGGCGGCTGCCAACTATCGTTACGAAGACCCTTCATACGAGAATGTCCATGTTCAGTGGCAGAATGGCTTCGAGTTTGGCAGATCCCGTGACTATGATCCGAATTCCATTTACCACCAGCAACAGCAGCAGCAGCGTCCCATGCTCCAGAGAGCCAGATCGGAGAGTCCCACGTTCAGCAACCAACAGAGGCGCCTCCAGCGTCAGGCCGCCCAGGCAGCCCAAGCTCAATTGAAGCCGCCGCCGCCAGGATCACCTGATCCCTTCAAGAACTACAAACTGAATGCGGAAAACAACAGCTTCAAGCCCAAGTCAGCGGCGTCTGCCGAAGAACTGGAAGGAGCTGTAGGAGGAGCTGTGGTGGAAATGCCTCCTCCGGAGTTGGATGCCGAGTCCGTAGATCCTGTGAACTTGAGTGATAATGAGACGGAGGCCATTGGTGGCCAAAGTAATACTTCAAACAGCACAAGCAGTCATGTGAACGAACAAAATGATTAAAAATAGAGGGGAGACACACCCTAAAAGCTTCTGACAGAGAGCAGCGTTTAGTTAGTGAATTAATTTAAATTCCAAACCCACAGTTAACCGTCTTGGGTTCGTAAAAATCGCCTTGGTTTTGTAATCAATTCAGAAATATTCCCAAAGTGAGAAACAATCTTTTGTATATTCCAAATCAGATAATTTAGCAAATTTTAATGATTTCTACAATGGATTTAAAAACCACATCGATTTCAGTGTAATGCCTATTTAAATTTCTGTGTAATGCCTATCTAATTAAACGCTGCTCTCCCTTAAAAATTGGATCTCAGAAAAACAATATATAAATCGACCAAAACAGGAAAAAGCGAGCAGAAAATTGAGCAAATTTACATTTTAAACCCACTCTATTGTGGAATTTGATATTACTATAAAAACAAGTGAAAAAGGAAGTGGGGGCTCAAGATCGAATATTAATTATATATGTTGCATACACTGTAGTTGTAGTTGAAACAAGAATTTTTGTGTGTCATGTTCATGTCGAAGTTATATCGAGTTACACCTAAGGGCCATATCATATCACATCATCTCTCTATCTCTGTAACCATAAGCAATAAGCATTTGATACGATATACGATATATAGTTCCATTTCCTGTGTTCCACACTGCCTTTCCATTATTGTTTAGGATTATTCTGCATATACTATATACTATATATATATATTTGGCATTTGTTCGCTTACTTTTGTGTGTGTTAAGTTAAGCCAAGGCTTTAAATCGAAAAAAAAAACAATAATGTTTAACAAACTCGGCACTAGAAATCGTTATCGTTTAAGTCAATTAGTGTTACAGGTATTATTTACATAAGCATATGGCAAAGGCAGTATAAGAATAAGATGCGTAGTGCGAAGATATACTGATGCTTTTCACTTACTTAATAAGAAAAAGATGCATAAATCGTGTTCTTTATAAGGAAAAGTTATATGAATAAGATGCTTAACGCGTAAGCATAAAATGTGTAATGCATACATTCTTATATTGTCTTTACATATACATACAATACTCCAATTATATAACACATACTTACATGTGTATTGAGTTTAACTAATTCATAATAAAATAGTTCAACGAAACATATAGTTGCTGGTGTTTTTTGTGGAAGGTTTTTGTTTTTATTTTAACAAACTATTATAAAATTGGATGCTCCGTTCTCATTGCTTTTGTTGTTCATATACACAGATACACATTAAATATCATATATCAATATCAATATAATTAAATTAAAAAATACAATATCTGTTCGTAATTGTACGAGTATTTATAGATATATCTTGCCTCGCGCCTTGCTCCTCGCTCCTTGCTCCTCGCTCCGATTTTTAATTTCCGCCGATGTGTAGCCGATATGTTTTCGCTATATGCCTGCTCCCCTCACATGGATAGACTCAAAAAAGCATAAACACGGTTGATGATGAGCGCTAATTGAATTTGCAAATAGTATACGTATATGTTTTATATTTTGTTTTTCGTTTTTTTGAAATTTTTCATCCTGCCTCTAAGTCGAATATTATGGAATTACTCGCGTTAAATATTTGTAGTTAATTTTTGGTGTCTACAAGCTTTTCTTTGTTTTTGTCTAAATCGCTGATAAGTTCTTTAGGATTAGGTTTCATATATGTATATATTTCTTGCTCATTTTTCGGTTGTTTCGGTTGATACTGATGTTTTTTTGTATTTAGTATACTCGTTCGTACTTCGTTTCACCTCGCCTCGTCCAATGCTAAACTTAAAATATACACGAAGAACTAAGAACTAAACTAGAGAAATGCTTTAAAAAATTAGCCCAGAACTATACAAAAAGAACGCTTTAAGCGTCTCCCTTTCTTGATGTCTTTCATTTATTTTTTTAAACCCAGATCAATTGCAAAAGAATTATACACATATCAGCTGTCTACTAACTTGCGAATACAACACATCTTCCTTGGAAAACTTGGACTTCTTTTATAAGAAAACATGCATTCAAAGTTCTGATTAATTTAGTTCCTTGAATTTAACTAAAATATTTCGTTAAAAAATTCCCAAATCAAGTCTCTCCTATGTTATTTTCGCCTTCTACAGCCCGATATATATCCTGACATTGAGCCACCTATCGAGTTCTCGTTATTGCTCTCTACTTGGGCAACTCGTAGATCTGGACGGGCAGCGCCTTGGGCGTGATGATCTCATCCTCGAAGTCCTCGTCATCGCCATGGATGGCATAGTCGCCGCCATTGTGCTCACTTTCGAACTCATTCGGTACGATCTCCACGTCGCTGGGACGGGAGGTGCTCCTTGAACCTCCGCCAGAGTCACTGCCGTGCCGATTGGATCTCGTCTTGGTCGATTTGCTGACAAAGTCTCGCAGCATGTGGGAGTACAGTATGTCATCCAGATAGTACATGGTGCCCAGGTTATAGACGAACACCTCGCTCTCGGTGATCTGGGCATTATTGACGCTGGTATAGTTGCTGCCCGGATTGCGGGTGATCTTTATGTGGCCACCACCAATGGTCTCGAAGACCTCATTATCCCGCAAATCGCGATTGTAGAGGCGTCCCTTAACAAAGTGATTGAGTAACATTTTGACGCCACGCTGAGAGCCCTGGTTTAATAGAGATTTATGTTTTAAAATTATATAAAAATTATTTGTATATACTTACCATGACCTCATCGGATAATTTATCGAAGCCCAGCTTCTCGAAGGCCCGATCTTCCGGCACAAAGAACGTGTAGTTGGCTCCCGAAATGTGGGGAGCAATCTCAGCATTGTTTAGATATCTTTTGGGTAAAGTTTTAACACATTAATTGAGATTATTAAAGTTAAGGATTTGTAAATATTTACCTGGTTATCTGGGAAAATCTGGGATCTCTTTCCAAGGCCAAAAATGAATGGGACAAAAATTGGGCACCAAACCAGGGAAAGGCCAGCAAAGGAGGTGTCTCCTTGTCCTTGTGCATCTACCCAGAAGAGAATAAATAATATTTAAAATAATCACAAAATTTTTCCATTTTAGCTTTGGTTATTTATTAAATATTTCAAAATCTTTTAGTATTCAAGATCAGATTTTTCTCCCAAGCTTATTTCACTGTTCTTGGTTCTATATACCTAGAAAGGCTTACCTGATGCAGCTTGGAGACCACAGCCTCGGTAACGAAGAGCACCTCCGAGATAATGAACACCTGATTGCCATTGGAGAGGTTGTAGTCGGACATAATGCTCACATTATTCACCGTGGGGGTGGCTATCGAGTGAGAGAGAAATGAAAACATACTCATAAATTGAAATTTTCCTTTTTGGGGCGGCCGTAATTTATGGGAATGAAGCCACTTACGTTGGCCATGGAAGACGACATCCTCGCCGCCCATGGTGTGGACAACGAGCTCGTCCACATTCCGGACATCGGAGAGCCGCAGGGGTCGCTGCATGGGCAGAAAGTGATTGCGGAGCACCGACTCAGTGAACTCCGGCACGGAGAATGGATAGAAGCCCCAGTCGATGGGATGCCAGCGTTGGAAGGCGTTGTCCGAGGGTATCAGCACGGTGTAGGCATTGTCGTCCATGATGCGGGTGAGGTTGCTCTTGGAGAGGAAGTGCTGGAATACCTTGGTGCCTGTCTTCATGTTGGCCAGGAACGACATCAGTGGACTGGCCTTCGACTCCTTGATAATGGGCTCCACCTTGGCGTGGGCATTCGTAATGTTCGGCTGCTCCAGCGACTGGGGGTCATTGTTGCGGCTGGAAAGTGCACAGAGAGAAATTAGTTATAATTGAGAGATCATCCAAGAAGAAAGATTTTAATATAGCGTTTTGAAAACATTTTAAAAAGTATCTAAATATTTAGTGTAATTATTTCTAGGATTTTTAGGACACCTTTTAAAAGGATTATAAAAACCTTATCCTGTTTTCTTATTAAATTAAATATTTCTATTTATTATTCTGATGGCGTTGTAACCCAAATTGTATAAATAAAAATAGATGAGACTATTGAAACTTTCTTTTATGTGATATTAATATACAGATGATGATAATAATGGAGATGATGAGGTGGGGATGCTGTAGGAGTGGTGGAAAGATGCCTCTGGTCCCATAGATTGCGATTGAGGTTGGCTCAATGGCCTCGGTCAAAAGTGCGGAACTGGAAAATCCTAAAGTGTGTGCGGATGTGTGTGTTAAAGTGTGTGTGTTTTGTGCAAAAAGTTGGACCAGCAAAAACTTTGTTTGCCGCCTGATAAATTTCGCATGAGTGCACTTTTGACCGCAAACAAACTAGGACTTGGAACTTAGCAAAAATCCTTAACAGTGGTAAGGTAAAGAAAAACACTATCATGATACTAAATTTGCTACATAAGGACCAATTAAAATATAAAATAATTTATATAAATGTTTATAAAAGAATACATTCTTTGATTTTACTAATTGTACCTTATAGTACGTCTCGAATTTAAAACAATATTTTCAAACAGTTTAGGAGAAATGCAAAATTTTTATTTTAACTTGTACTACCATACTTTAGACTCTAAATAAATTGATCTTTGAACGGCTAAAGACTTTATAAAAATCTCAAGAAATTATATTTAAAGCAGAATTTATTGAATTTGAAATTGTAAAATGCATTTCAGTCCACTGTATGGGCATGGGTCATGGGTGGTCTTACTCAATACTACTCACTTGTTCGTTTCCTGTATATTGCGCTTGGAGTAGGGCGACTTCCTATCACCCAAATAACCATCAATTGCAATGGCCATCAGGTTCTCATTGATACGCAGCTTGTGGAGTATCTGCTGACCATTGAGTAGCCAAACATTGTTGTGGGATTTTTCCAATTTACGGAAAACGATTTTGTGTCCGTTCCCATTGCCGAAGGACTCCTCCGGCTCCTCCTTGCCGCTGACCGCACTGTAGCTGTCGTAGATCTTTCCGGGCACCAAATGTTCCAGCATGAACTCCTTTAGCCGCGGCTTCTCGATGTTCCGCACATCGATTTTGGGCACAATCAATGTGTATGGAATGTCTGCCGGAATCGCGGTCCACATGCAAAGGGAGACAGAGGCAGAGTTACTTTGGGGAATTGCTCACTTAAAAATGTAAACTGTTTTCGTTTCATTTACGGCCAAGTGCTCAGCGCTCAGCTCACCTGGCTCCCCACCGCGATTCCTCACCTGTCTGCATGTTAATCAAGTAATTAACTTTCGGGGTACGGTACACACAAGCACACACACACAGAAGGTGTGTAGTCTGGGGAATTTTGTGGCTTCAATTAGATTATAATAATTATTATGCCACACGCATCTGGGGAGGTGTGTCAGCTGCTATTTTCAATTGTACTAAGTGAATTTATGCCTGGTTTTGTAATTTCTCAAAAGTTATGCCAGGCAGGAACTAATGTCGAATTTTATTTGTTTTTAACTGGCTTTTAAACCATTCAATATTTATTTGTTCGCTGAGTAAGCAATTTCCACCTCTGGCTGGTGTTTTTTTGCTTCGTTATTCTGTCAATTAATTTATCATATTTTTTGTTTGTCAACTTGCATTGATATTGGATAGTTATCTTTTAGCTTTTCTGATTGCTTACTCAGTTGTGGCAGAGCAAAAATAGTTGCATCAGTTTTTTCATATAATATGGAATATATCATAATTTTAGTCAGAAGCATAAAAAGCAGCGAAGGAGTCATTTCCGACCCTATAAATCATATATATTCTTGATCAGCATCGACAGCAGAATCGATCTAGCTATATCTGGTTAAAAAATAATTTTTCGAAAATTTTTCGATTTTTTCAAAAAAAGATAAGGGGTTACATCATTGAAATTTTCAAAAATTGAAAAAAATTTTAATTTTTTTAAATGTTTTATTTAGTATGCAGATTTATTAACCTAATAAAAACTAACATAAGAATGCATTCCGAATTAAAATTAATGATTTTTTGGCTAAGTTATGAGTTTTTTAAACTTGGATTTGTCGAAAAAATTTTCATATAAAACATTGATTCCAAGAATGCAGATTATTTAAGATTAGTTATGTTTTGATTCGATCCTGCAAGAGTATATAAACTTTGGCTTCATTTTTTTTACTATTATTTTTTATTTGTAACCATATAACCAACTTCGTTGTGACATTTTTCTTGCCAGTTTCCTATATTTCGTTCCCCCCCTTCTAATGTCCAAATTGAGTATTTTTTGTTTATGATCAACATTTGGACAGCTGAACGAAGTCATTTATCAACGTCACACATTTCCATTTTTCCCCATTTTCGGAGTTTCCCCAGAGCTGCTGTCTGAAGCTGCTTTTTTGGGGAGTCGTGGAGTCATGTCCTGTCTAACTGGCGTGTTGCAGCTGCTGCAAGTGCTGACAACGCTCTCGGGTTGCAACATCTACAGCTATGCGGAGGAAAAGCGGGAATTCCGGCTGAATAGAAGGACTCATCTGCTGGTCCGGGCCATGCACAGATTCTGGCTTCGACCCTGGCTGATGGTGATTTTCGTGATGCACTTTATCTACTGGCTATCGGAGTTTCTACGAGGACTCACAGACACCAATCCGGGGAGCGAGAGGTCCTTGAATCTAATCTATCGCATTTCTTTGAAGTTTGCCATACACCAGAACTTTGTTATTAGTTTGGCAGTGGCCTATTACTACAGGTGGGGGAGTTTAATAAAATCAATCTAGTTATTAAATGTATTTATTATTTACATCAACAGATACCATCGCCCTCGAATAAGGCAGCTGCTCAATGGCTTTGTGAGGATCTATCACGGCTATGAGAGAATCTGTGGACGGGAACCCATCATCAATTGGTGGTTCTTCCTCATTCAAACCATTCGAGTGTTCTTCGCCTCGGTGGCCCCACTGACAAAGTCCTTGTTGCCACTTGCGCGTTTGGCTCCAACGTTGATATTATTGTACGGGACTCGGGTATGCTCTTCATATGCCTTCAGCCCTTTTTGCTGTCTGTGGCTGGGCATTTGGCCATACAGATCCTCTACGCCTGCTACGATATTCCAGTAAGCCGTGGGAGAAGGAGAAGATCCTTGCAGCTCCTCGACTACTATCGAAACCTGATTAGACTCAGACAACATCTGGATTTCCTGGTGAGACCCATTGTCTGGACACTGATGCTGGAGAACATCCTACTATTCATGGGCGGCTTTCATTTATCCCTTTACGATATGCAGTCTGTAGGGAAAATGGCAAGTTCTATGCTTATATCTTCTATATTTCCCTTAATCCTTTTGCATGTTACTGCGAATATTAGAGTCATAGAAAGAGAGCTTGGAACATTTAAGGCCGACTCCAGAAAGCAGCCTCAGGTGAGGAATTAATAAATTAAAGTTAAAAAAAACTATTAATTAACTATTTTTAATTTTAATTTCCCCAGCTACAAATTTTTTGGCTTTTTAAAAAGGTAATGCTAGTAACTCGCGATAAAAGTGATCTGAATGTTTTGAAGCTGGATCGAGGATTTTTTTTGGAATCATTAAGACTTGCTTGGGTTTTTGCCATGTTTACAAATAGCATTTTGCTGAACAGCACTGCCAGGTTGAAGCATTTCGAGAGTGTTAAATATAAGAAGCTTTTTTAGTATTTTTATATATATTTATAAATATTTTGTATTAATTTGTATACAAATTAGATACCGAGAAAATAACAAAATAATACTTTTTATATTCAGCGAAAATAAATAAGATTTAATAATCATCATAAAAGAAGTTGCAATCACTAGCAAATTAATAATTAAACAGTTTATAAGCAAAAATGTTAGCTTATACTAAGCTTAATTACAATTTTTTATCTTTATATGTAGATTTGTTAAAATCAATTCAAATATTTGAGTATATTTTAAGCAAACAAAATTAAATTCTTTTTTGTAATGATTTTTCTAAGAAGTAAATAAATAGATACCGTTTGTTAAACACACTTAACTATTTAAGTGTTTTATAAATAATAATATAATATTTTTTTTAAACGAAACAGCTTAAGTAATAAAAGATTCTTTAAGCTTGTTTTATGTATTATTCCAAGGCTAAGTTTATAAAATTTTTCACTTCAATTTTAAGCATTTCCCTAAAAATTAATTTCCTCACAAATCCCTTTCCATATACATTTTTTAATTTCTTCTTTCAGTCTTTTAAGGATTTCCCTGTCAACTCCTTGAGTGATTTTCCAATGCCCATTGACAGTACTTACCCGATTTTGGCTTGTAGCCGTAGAGTTCGAGGACGGGAAAGCCGTCATCGATGAAGCGGAAGACCTGCTGCCACTTATCATCCTCCTGTGTGCGCTGCAGGTTGGCCAGGTCGGGCAGCACTTTGGCCTCAATCAGCCGGGCGTTCTTCAGGCTCGGATCGATTCCGGTTGTCATCGCCCCCGTTCCCGCTCCCGCTGCACCCGCAGCAGTGACAGCTGCTGATGCTGCATCTGCTCCCAGTGCATCCGCGGCGGCAGCAACATCGGCAATCTGCAGCAGCGACAGCAACACGAGCGTTGCCACCGGCACTTGCAACATTTTGCGCGACATTCGAGTTACGAGTTTTGGGTTCCCTTGGTCCCGCTCTCCCACACTGGTGCTTGTTCGTTGGCAGATTGTAAATTATTTTTAATTGCTAGCACTTGGCCAGAGTTTTCGTTTGTTTACTGCCTTTCTTATTCTTGAAGGGGTTTTCTTTCCACTTGCCACTTTCCTCTTAGTTTTTCTTAGTTTTCTCAGTGTTTTTTTGGTTTAGTTTTTACGGTACCACGAGTTTATTCATTTTTTGTTTGTTTTATTTGTTTTGCGAGCGTGTTTCTCGGGTTTTACATAATTGTCAAGTGCTAAGGCGAGAGGGGGGGAGGAAAAGTGGGTGTAGGGGGGTGATTTTGATTAGTTTTTGCCAACTTTTAACTGGTTAAAATTCCAGGCGTTGCCTGTCGAGTGTTTTGTATGCAAATCGTATCGCATTTTCGCCCCTCTATAAATACAAATTTATTTCTATATAGAGAGAGGAATATTTATTGAAAAAAAAGAAGATTGAGCTGTCTAGAATAGTTTGCACGGAAAGAAATAGTGTACTAGATACCTTTTATAGGAAACATTTAGAAAATAGAGGCATCTTTTACCAGGAGAAATCTCATATTAAACCAAAGATGGGCATTTAGTTGACATTCAATCTTAGTGCCCATCTTCCCCCCTTTTTTTATTTATAAATTTCCATTTAATCTCTTATTTTTTCAATACAATTTTCTTGCGGTGTGGCACATTTGCATTTCGGTGATTGGAAATGCAGTCTGGGGAAAACCCAAAAAGGGCGGCACTCTGGCAATGAGATGCAAACAAAGATGGGTATCGGTAGAATCGTTGAATTTTGCACAGTTTTCTAGTCGTGATGAAGTCTCTCCCCACCTGTACCATTTTGCATATAGAGGTACGTACATACAAATCGCAACTGAACAATAAAAACCATATTATAATGTGCGACAATTTGTTTATTTGCTGACCTCTGTGCTCAAATCTGATCGCACACAAGGCTGTGCTCCTCACTCAGCGGCATGTGCACACCGACACAGATACAGACTCATATGGGTCTCGAGATACAGATACACACACACACACACACACACATCCGTCAGATGCTGTGTGAAGAAAGTGAATTAATTTCAATTAAAGTTGACAAAACTACGGCGCAAAACCAAGCACTTTGCGGCAAACGAAACTAATGGGGAACGAGTAAAAGGAAAAGCTCTCAATCATAGCGTATAAAAAAAAAGGAAAATTTCCACGAAATTCGGTTCCCGGAAGTAAAAAAGATCACTGTTGGTTTAAAAAGAACATTTTAAGAAACCAATTTAACACCTTTGGCGCACATTTGCGAACTGAACCGCACCGATTCCCGAGTCGAACTGAGGCCGAGTCCCGGGGTGGTCAAGTCGCCGACCCACTGGAGGACTGGAGCGGATTCCCAAGACCGGGACCACTGGCGGTGGAAAACGGGCTCAGCGGCAGCCCCAATGGGAAATGGGATGCCGATGCCGCAGCCTCAGTTCCCGAGAGAAAACCTGTTTAAATTGCAACGATGGTACCCTGGAAACGGGGGCAGGAGGTTTGTTCAATTGCCAAAATTAAGATTGGTTGTAAAAATTAAAAAATAACTAAATAACATATTTTTATAGAGATTAAAATTATTTTTGAGCGTTTTAAAAATACTCAAACATAAGGAAATGTGTCTTAAGAATGGGTATCTGACTGTATTTATGTGCCTCAAGGTAATATTTCTGAAACAAAATATTAATAAATTGCTAAAACAATTAAATTGGGATTTTTATAATTACTTTGAGGTTTTCATTTAAAAAATTTTAAAACATATTATGCCTTTTCAAAAATTAAAAAAAAAAATTAATCGAAGTAAAAGACTTCCCAGAGCCAAAAAAAAAAGAATAATCTCCGATTTAAACAATTTCCATCGCATTCAAATTCAAATTCCCTGTGCATTTGCCACCGGGCATTTATCACTTATCACAAACGCTCATTATTCATGATTATGCTTTGGCTTTTGTGCAAAATTGTGCAACTACCGCCGCTGTCCCGGCTCACATGGACTGCTGGCTGTCTGGTCTGTCAGTGGTTTCCCATTATTGCGGAACACACCCCATCCATCTGTCCCAGTCCGAGTCGCTGGTCGCCAGCAATCCCTGTGCCCAGCATCAGTTCCAGCATAAGACCCAGCCTCAGACCCAAGCTCGTTCCCGTTCCAATTTTCATTCTGACACGGGAAAAAATTTATTTTCTTACTACAAATATTAAGTTTTTTAAAATGTTAAATAAAATAAATAAAATTTCCGACCACGAAATTCCTAAGGCTGACATGCAAAAAGTAAAGCATACTTTTTTGCTGAAAAACTCTCGATTTTATGTGTAATTTGGTCAAAATGGGATGTTTTTTATTTTAAAAATCAGAAAGTTGTATTTTAATTAAAGAAAACTTTTGAAATATTATAAAAATTTAAAATTTTTCTGTTGTAAATATTAAATATAGTAATTTTTTGTAAAAAATTGAGATGTAGTAAATTTTTAAACCCCAAATCAATGACTGACGTTTAACTTAAATTATTTATTTTTATTTAAAAACTTGTCAAAGTTTCTATTCTTATATATTTGATAAAAAAAATATTTTATGATATAAATAAAATAATGAAAATGATCGATTTCAAGTCAGATTTTCCCCGAATTTCCTCCCAGTGAAACCTCCAGACTGGCAGCAATTGCTGTGATTGTGCTGACGAGGCTTCTGTGGCTGAGCTTTAGCATCAGCCGACTGACTGCTGCACTATATAAATGTTGTCTTGCCTTGTTACAACTTGGTATTTTTGGCTTCTTTCGGAGTGCTTCGAGTGTGTGTGTGTTGTGTGTGCTGTGTGTTGTGTGTGTGCGAGGGCTTGTGTGGTTTTTAATGAGAGTCTCGTGCAGGTCTCCTCCATTGTCGGAAAGCGACTCTGCCGGTCGACGGTATTGTAATTGATATTATTGTCAGGCAGTGGGTTTATTTATACTTTTGGTCGGCTTTTAATAAGCAAGTTGCATTTTGTATGCGATGAGAGCAGCTCTGGGCTTTTATCTTGATTAAAATTTGGCCTTATATTGGTACATTTTCTGTAGTTAACTCAAAGTCTCATAAATATGCAGTAGGAAAGGTAAGAGCTTAAATTACCTTTAAATAAATTTCATATTTTTTCTGAATGCTTATCCACTTTTTCAACTATTTGTTGATTGTAGTAATTACTTGGCATTTGTTTTAATTTAAGGAACTGGCAGACTGAGCTTACATTAAATGTCAAACATTTCCCAGAGCTCTCGGAAACTGGCAGACTGAACTAGTTAAGGTAAAATTATCCACTTAAAGGTGAACTTAAATGACTTGTTATTGGCATCTCTCTCTGGAATAGTTTCCGGATAGTCTACACCGCCTCGGAGAGTTTTCCCCCCTTTTTGCTCGCTTTTTAATTACTTTCCTACGTGAAGCTTGTAGTTTGGCTCGTCCTTTTGGGCTTTTTGCACGTTACACATTCTCTTGTATGATTAAAAAATTCTTGGGAAACAATTTTCATAGTTTTAAGCCGAGAAAAGCCGGTAAATCAAGCCGAGACACGCACACGCATACACACTTGTTACGGAGTCTCAGATCTTGTGTTATGTGGCAGCTGCACTGTGAGAAATTGGGATTAGTCTCTTATTTTATGTAATTTTTAAATGAGGGTTTGGATGTTGTTTAAAAATATTATTTTGTAATATAAAAGAAAGCAAACTAACTTTGGGAAGCCGAAGTTTATATACCCTTGCAAATCAGCAATGTAACTAAGTTAAAAATATTTGTATTCTTGGAATCGATATTTTTATAGGACAATTTTTTCAATAATTCAAAGTTTAAAATACTCATAACTAAGCCAAAAAATGATTAATTTTAATTCGGAAAGCTTTCCTATGCTAGTTTTTGTTAGGTTAATAAATCGGCATACTAATTATAAAGTTACAAAAAATTCAAATTTTTATCAATTTTTGAAAATTTTAATGATGTAACCCCTTATAAAATTTTCAAAATTTTGAAAAAAATAAATTTTTGTCGGACATGGCTAGATCGATTCTGCTATTGATGCTGATCAAGAATATATATGATTTATAGGGTCGGAAATGACTCTTTCACAATTTTACAAGCTACTGGCTGAAATTATAATACCCTAAAATGTAGAGGAAAGTAAGCAGTAAACAAATAAAAATAAATACGTAAACAATAATAAATACAAATATTTTTTAGAGAAAAAAATTTCAGAGAAGAGCACACATGAGAAAGGGAAATATATTTTACTTTTCTGACGAATAGATTAAAGCAAATAAATAAATTTAAAAACTCAGTAAATATTTTTATATAACGATAAGATAATTGTGAACTTTTCTTGTAATGTTTTTAGCAAATTTCTTAAATTAAATAAATATTAAATAATGAAGAGACAAATATATAAAACGACAGAGTAAGGTCTGAAGACTGAATTCCCGGAAGATTCAAATTTACTAAATAAATTTTCTTTTGCTTTCTAGCTAAAACCCTGTTCCTTGATTTATAATGTAACAGTTCCTGATTTTCCTTTTCAAATAAACCCATTTCTTCATATTAATTCCTTTGTTTTGAGTCGGAAAAGAAATGGTAGTGGAAATCGTAATGGAAATGAATAGTGTGAGTCTGGGGAAAACTTCATGAGCATGGCCGAATTTGTGTATACGAAAACATTTGTGGATTGTAGTTGGTAGCTTGTAGTAGTGATAGTAGTGACTGTGATAGTACTACTACTACTACGACTACGCAGCAACAGAAACAAAAACAGCAGCAGCAACAGCAGCAGCAACAGCAGCAGTAGCAGCAACAGCAGCAGGAGGAAAATCAGCAGCAACAATAAACAGTGGCGCAGAGTCCAGAGTGCAAACCAATTGAAATTAATTTGCATAATATAAATCTGGACATTCAGCAATAGAATGGAACCGAAACCACTTTCCAGCCCCACTTTCCCCGCGTTGCACACATCTCGATGCCGCTAATTCTGGGATTATTCACAGTTTATTGCACTTAGTTTTCCTGCACACAAAAATATATATGTTCTTTCTCCACATCGGTTCAGTTCAGTTCATTTCAGAGTTCCCTCTTTCGGCGTCACTTTTCCTCGTCACTTGGCATTATTATTATTATTATTATTTCCTCCTTTGACAAGCCTTTCGTTCGTTGCACATTTTCATTGAGCGTTTTCGCTTTGAATTGGATTACTTTGGGGAATTTTCTTTTCTTGTTTTTTTTCTTTTTTTTTTTTGGTAGTGTTTTTAAAAGGTTTTCATTGGTTTCACTGGAATTTACTTTCCGCTCTACGCAGCTCGCGCGTTGCTCTCGGCAAATGTTGCGTCTGTTGTGCCGGAAAATTGACGACAAATTGAGAGCTTTTGCTTCGGTTGCGTCGTTTGTGGATGCTTTTGGGGCTCCTTGGTTATGGCCTAGGGTTGTCAGGTTCTCTCTCAAAATATTTTAAGCTTAATTTAATTTTAGATGAGTTTATTTAGTTGCTAAAGTTATAAGTAGGCTTTATACAAAAATATATTAAAATGCTTTAAAAGGCCATTTTAATTATAATTATTTATTTATATAAATTTGGCTCGACCACGCTAGCCAAGACAAATGTGTTATGAAAAGGTTTGGCCTTAAACTGGTCCAAGCTCAACCAGTTTAAAGGTAGTAAGTTAAAGCTTTTTTTGGAAGTCAAGACAAAAACCAAATGTGAGTAAATATTACGTATACGTAATATTACGTATACGTAATATTACGTATACGTAATATTTTTACTTGCTGAAATTCTCTTTCGAATTTGACTTACAGTTAAAATTTGTAACTATTTCAGGTTTTAATTAAATAATATATTGTTAAGAAAACGTTTGTATAAAATGTATATGTGCTAAAGAGTAATTTTGACTGTTAAAATATTAAAAGATACACATTTTGGTTGCAAAAAAATGCCTCTTCAATGGGAATAAAATATATATAATTGTATTAAAATTAAACATAACGAGCCTAAAATGGATGAAGTTACAATAGTAAACAAATACTGATAAATTAAACAAAGATTAAAAATTATTATTAAAGTATGTATTTGTTATTACGTTTATTAATCAACAAACAGAAAATTAATTTTTGAATGCCCAATAAAAATTGTATGTTCAGTCGCACGAACCACTCGATTATGCATATACATATATATAAAAATATGATTCATCAAGATGGATTGTAAGCATTATTTAAAAAAATTTAATTATAATGATATTAGAGTGAAAAAGAGATTTAATTTCCATATATAAAAATACATTAAATTACTTAAAAGAAGATAAAAGTTTTAGTGTTTTATTTTCTAAAAGTTTCAGGTCTTATGTTAGGTACCAAACTGTTTAATATATAAATATATTATTAAATAATAATTAAAGAATAACAATATCAAAGCAAACTATAAAATACTAATCAATTTACTGTAACATATAAATAAGTACTACTATAAATATACCCTTCAAGGGTATTATATTTTCGGTCAGAAGCTTGCTACGCAGTGAAATATTCGTGTCCGACCCTATAAATCATATATATTCTTGATCAGCATGAACAGCCGAATCAATCTAGCCATGTCCGGGGAAATTATTTTTTTTTTTTTAATATTGCAAATTTTATAAGGGGTTACATCATTAAAATTTTCAAAATTTGATAAAAATTTTAATTTTTTAAAATGTTATATTTAGTACGCAGATTTATTATCCTAATAAAAACTAACATAGGAAAGCTTTCCGAATTAAAATTAATGCATTTTTGGCTTAGTTATGAGATTTTTAATCTTGATTAGTCATATAAAAATATCGATTCAAAGAAAGGGAATATTTTAAGCATAGTTGTGATCGATTTCTTTGGATTCCCAAAGTTAGTTTACTTTCTTGTTGTTATAACAATCTATACATGCAGCGTTAGTTCCCCTTTATAAGATGACAGCTTATCACTATTAATGCAACAATTAAAATCTAATGTATCATAATGATACGCCTAAATAAATAAATAACTGCAATGTAATGTAGAAACTACGAAACCTCCAAATGGCCATAGTTCACATCGATCACGCCTCCAGCAGCATGCGTCTTGAGTGGGTCATAAATCCCTAACATCGGCAGATATCAGCGGAATGCACTATCCCAATTTATTAGTGATACAGAAATAACAATAATTGCGTGCTTAGCTAATCATCCGAGCAGGAATGCCAGCCCCAGTCAGACCGTCTGCATGGGCTCCAGATTAGAGCCCCTTCGCGGGGGACGATAAGATTCTAAAAAGTCCCCACGAAGCCTGCGAGACGTGGACCCCCTATATAAGCAGCTGGAGCGACCCACAGAGAATCAGAGTGAAACTTCAGTTCCACCTAGAATCAGCATGTTTTTGGCCAAGAGCATCGTGTGCCTCGCCTTCCTGGCGCTGGCCAGCGCCCAGTTCGACACCAACTACGCCTCAGGACGCAGCGGCATGGTGCACCTCTTCGAGTGGAAGTGGGACGACATTGCCGCCGAATGCGAGAACTTCCTGGGCCCCAATGGCTTTGCCGGAGTGCAGGTGAGGATCATCTCTTGCTATACTCTAGAAGGGATTGCTTACACTCTATCCTGCATCAGGTCTCCCCTGTTAATGAGAACGCCGTGAAGGACAGCCGCCCCTGGTGGGAGCGCTACCAGCCCATCTCCTACAAGCTTGTGACCCGCTCCGGCAACGAGGAGCAGTTCGCCAGCATGACCCGCCGCTGCAACGCCGTCGGGGTGCGCATCTACGTGGACGTGATCTTCAACCACATGGCCGCCGATGGAGGCACCTATGGCACGGGCGGCAGCACGGCCAGTCCCAGCAGCAAGAGCTACCCCGGAGTACCCTACTCCTCGCTGGACTTCAACCCGACCTGCGCCATCAGCAACTACAACGACGCCAACCAAGTGCGCAACTGCGAGCTGGTGGGTCTCCGAGATCTAAACCAGGGCAACTCCTACGTGCAGGATAAGGTTGTGGAGTTCCTGGATCACCTCATTGACCTGGGAGTGGCTGGATTCCGTGTGGATGCCGCCAAACACATGTGGCCCGCGGATCTGGGAGTCATTTATGGCCGTCTCAAGAACCTGAACACCGAGCACGGCTTCGCCTCGGGCTCCAAGGCCTACATTGTGCAGGAGGTGATCGACATGGGTGGTGAGGCCATCAGCAAGTCGGAGTACACTGGCCTGGGCGCCATCACCGAGTTCCGGCACTCCGACTCCATCGGCAAGGCCTTCCGCGGCAAGGACCAACTGCAGTACCTGTCCAACTGGGGCACCGCCTGGGGCTTCGCCGCCTCCGACCGCTCGCTCGTCTTCGTCGATAATCACGACAACCAGCGCGGACATGGAGCTGGAGGCGCCGACGTGCTCACCTACAAGGTGCCCAAGCAGTACAAGATGGCCTCCGCCTTCATGTTGGCCCACCCCTTCGGCACGCCCCGCGTGATGTCCTCCTTCTCGTTCTCGGACACGGACCAGGGCCCGCCCACCACCGACGGCCACAACATCGCCTCGCCGAGCTTCAACAGCGACAACTCCTGCAGCGGCGGCTGGGTGTGCGAGCACCGCTGGCGCCAGATCTACAACATGGTGGCCTTCAGGAACGCCGTCGGATCCGACGCCATCCAGAACTGGTGGGACAACGGCAGCAACCAGATCGCCTTCAGCCGCGGCAGCCGTGGCTTCGTGGCCTTCAATAACGACAACTACGACCTGAACAGCTCCCTGCAGACGGGCCTGCCCGCCGGCACCTATTGCGATGTCATCTCGGGCACCAAGAACGGCTCCTCCTGCACCGGCAAGACGGTGACCGTGGGCTCCGATGGACGCGCCTCCATCACCATTGGTAATTCCGAGGATGATGGTGTCCTGGCCATCCATGTCAATGCCAAGTTGTAAGGAGTGGCAAGAGGAGCAAAAGGGATTCAGGGAGATAATGTAGAACCCGAACATTCAATTGAGATTATTAATTTTTACTGAAATAATGAGATTATTGCAAAAAATAAGATAAAATGTGAGATGAAATATGCTTGTATCTGATGTAAAGAATTAAATTTAAGTATCAGCTACCCAAAGATCTGAAGGGCGTATTTAAATGTAAAGCTTTCCATCAGAGAGAGAGAAATAAAAAGGAATTAAATTGTGAAAATATAATAATGACATAAATGAATAATAAAATTTAAAAAAATACCCATATTGGTGGAAAATAAATCCAGTCCTTTCGGTAATTCTTTTCCCCCACTTACCTTTAATAATTAATTTATCAAGCATACGCCGCGTAGGCCCAAAGCATACAAACACACACAGGTGGATGGAATAACAAGACATTAACACATTGAACAGCTCTTGGTTGGCAATTATTAACACATTAACAGGTCGCTACTTGCCTGATTTATTTGCACAATTCATAATTATAATATGCAGGCATCATTGGAAGGCGACACGTGGCACGTGAAATCAATATATGTAGTATACACCATTTGTTTGCACTGTGCAAACATAAAAACAATGAATACATAATGTTAAAAAAGAAAACACGGCAAGTGGACTATTAAATGTCAAATTAATTTTCATGCCATTAAATGCAGCAAGTGCTACGGAAAACAAATAGAAACAAAACAAATATAGAACAATCAAACGCAAGGACGACCAATCAATGCGACCGGTTCAAGGTTTTCCAAGAAAAACAAAGCATGAACCGGCGGAAAATTTCGGGGGGGAAAATAGAGAGAAAAATAGAGAATGAAAAACAAGTGCAGAAATGAAAGCAAAATACAAACCGAAAAAATGTGCATAAATATGCCGCAGAGCTTAGGGAGCCCGGACTGGATTAAAGTCTTTGGGCCTCGTGTCTGAAGAGTGCACACATGGCAACACAGCGGCGCACCGAATAAATATGGCTATACAATTTATCCAGACGAGACTTTCCACTCTGGTCACATGGCCCATAGACGCCATACAGTTGCTCTTTTATTTGGCAACATGTATTTACATAGATTTACATTGAAAACACTTTAAATGCAGGCCAATCAACGCCACTCGGAACTAGGGATGTCTCTCGAAAGGGAAGAATATCATAAAAAGTATCGATTTATATATTGTTTTAAATTTTAAGGTAATTTAATCGATTGATAATGAATAAAGAGCATTTTAAATTGACCATCGAATTCTACATATATTTTAATAGTAATATTAATGCAATAAAGGTAACAAAAAACCATCGAAATTTTTAAATATAAGCTTAAACTAAGTAAAATAAAATTGTAATAAAGCTCCTAAATAAGAAATAAATTTGGCAATGTTCATTTTACCTAAAAATTGCTATCGAAAATGAATTATTTGACATATATTTTAATATAATTTCAAATAAATTGACTTTTTCTACCATCTCTAGTCCCTGTTAAGGTCCTGGAACTCATGCCTAGGACCTGGACCCAATTGTCCTAGGCGAAACATGGTTAAATGACATGAAAGACCGATGCCCCTTGGCCCAAAACAAAAGTGCAACGAGGTCGAGAAAGGCACACACAACACACACATACACACAGTGAGGCAAACTTTGTGGTTAAAACTAAAGTGGCCTTTTTAGCATTCAACAAATACCAACAACAAAAAAAAAAGCTTCTCAAAAGTGTCCAAAAAGTTGAATAGAGATGGAATTTCGTTTGCCGCCGCCTGCTCATCTGCATTTGGCCACAATTTTCGTTTTTCGGCTTCTTTTCCCTTTTTGGCCTCTTTTTTAATATTTCAACACAATTTCTGCATCGCAATGGCTTTTGGCCACCAGGAGGAAAAATACATAGCGAAGGACTTTGGTTCCTTCGTGTCGCTCTGCGGTAATTTATGCATGCTGTTTGCGTTCTGGTGACTCTTGGCCTTTGTTGACCATAAAATAAATAAAAGATGTCGCAGGAATGCTTTGACACGCCCATTACTTAAGCGAATATATTTAATATATTTTAATATTATAATTTTACTTGATGTGAGACTACTAAAAGAGCAGTGTTTATATACTTACTTATATAACATACCCTTGCAGGGTAATATAATTTCAGTCAGAAGCTCGGAAAGCAGTGAAGGAGTCGTTTACGACCCCATAAATCATATATATTCTTGATCAGCATCAACAGCCGAATCGATCTAGCCATATCTGGTTAAAAATTAATTTTTCGAAAATTTTTCCATTTTTTCAAAAAAAGATAAGGGGTTACATCATTAAAATTTTCAAAAATCGACGAAAATTTTAATTTTTTAAAATGTGTTATTTAGTATGCAGATTTATTACCCTAATAAAAACTAACATAGGAATGCACTCCGATTTTAAATTAATGCTTTTTTGGCTTAGTTATGTTATTTGAAAAACAGCTGCTTACCAGCTTAGAATAATATTTTCTGTTCATAAATAATCGTGATAAATCCTAAGAGTGCCTCCGTATATCTATTTCGTGATCCTGGGTTCCCATTCCTTTTTGGCCTTAACTGAAATTATCGCCAATGGGCCATGTTCCAAGGCCAGTTGGCCAAGTCCTTGGTGGCATCACCGACTCAGTCAAGGTTTTATCACTGAATTGGCAGTTAGCCTTAATTGAATATTCAAATGGGTGCTGCTGGCTTTTGCGAATGGGCAGAGCTTTTCTCTGTTTCACTTTAATTTAAAGCCAAGCATTGTGCCATTGTTTTGATTTAAATTAGTGTTTTATTTGCCACTTTAAGAACGCACTGTAGAAAAAAATAACTATATTTTTAATAGAGAGCACTGGTTGTTTATTAATGCGGTCGCACTTTGAAGTCTTGTCGTAATTAAATTATACAATTTGCATTGTTCACATTAAAAAAAAAAAAACGAGAGTGGTCTGGTTAAGTAGGGAAAATTTACATAAATAATTAACATAAAATCGCCATGTATTATTGGCTTTGTGTTCCGTGTAAAGTGTTCGACTGAAAAAGTGCTTTTTAATAGCAAACACAAATTCCAAATTAAACATTAAATAATGCAATGCCAAATAGCTTAAATTTAAATTGTGGAGTAAATTCACTGTGGGGTTAGGAATGCTCTTGATTCAATAAACTGGAAGATTTATTTTATTATTGTTTTATTTTATTTATAACTAAAAGTGAAGCATGGAAATTGTATATATATTTTTTTCTACATTCCTTCTGGACCGTTGACTTTTCCTGTTTTGTCCTTGCGAGTGGCTTTCTAATGAAAAGCCTTCAAGTGAGTTTTACTTAAGGAAATTTCCAAGACACATTTCCCCAAGCGAACTCAACTGGATCTGTGGCCGCCTCAGGATTACGTTGCAGTCAAACATTTTATTTGCATTTTCAGAGTTGCTCTCAGTCCTTGGGCAACTGAAGTCTGTTTCTCATTTGTGTCCCTTTTCGCCATCTTGTTTAAGCACTGAATAATGGAGATTGTGCTCGCTATTGCAAAATGCATTGATTTAAATATTTAAAAAAGCGAGAGGAATAAAATGGGCAAGCAAGACAGCTTTTGTTTAAATGCCTTTTATGTGCAATTTTGAGCCTGCAGGCAGACAGCAATGGCAATCGAGCAATCGAGCAATAAATCAATGCAAAATAATGTATGTGCATATTGAATGCATTTTTGCTTTTGCTTTGGCTCAAGGTTGCTGCGGTTGCGTTATTGTTTTCGTCCTGCAAGCAGATTCTGTAATATCCTTCTAAAAAAAATAAATGGTTTAAACAAGGCTTTGGCGCGACTATAATTAGAGCGCTTTTTGCCTTCTCCTTCTTGTCCTTTGTCAATGTTAGGGGAAATTAATTTTAATTTTTTCAACGCACTGCCTAAGTGATACCCATGAAAAATATTTTTTTTTCAACGAAAAAGAAAGTGAACTTTTTGCTAAATATAAATAGAATTTTCTGAGGCAAAATTGTTTACAATCTTTATTTATAAAAGTGAAATAAAGCCATGGTAATAATATTAATTTCTTTTACTGACCAAATAAAATAGACTTTAAATTATACCTATTAACCATTTATTGTATTTGTTCTTTAAACTCGGAAGAAGTATAAGTTAATTCAATAATTAAAATCTTTGAAGCTATGAGGCAATAAATTTATAGTTATTTTCAAGAATGTTTTTAACCACAAAAGAACACATATTAAAAAGAATTTAGTTAACTTAATATCAGAGAAATGTCAAAAGAAACAATTAAAAATCAAATTACGGCCATATTTATAAATTGTGAGACTGGAATTTTTAGAAAACTTCAACTTATTTTACATCTTTTAATAGATTTCAAATTATTTGAATTTTTCTTAGAACTTTAGGTCAAATAATTATGCCTAATGATTTCTATTCCCAAAAAAGCGTACTTTAATAATAGTAATCTGTATATCTTAGTCAAATAACCTATTTAAAAGTGTACTTTAGAAGCTATAGACAAATACTAAGTGTTAATTAAAAATTATACTGTAATTTCAGAACCCATAAACCCCTTAATTTCTATAGGGTATTACTACCAGAGCCAACGTTTTTGTTTTGACGTGGAATAAAGTGTTCTGCCGCCTGGCAGCAAGTGTCGCCCTAGTCTCCGGTGGTCGGCGACCGGAAATGGCATTAATGCCTAAGCTGCGCACCCGTGGCGCAAATATATATATACACCATTATATACATATATAATTAAATGCGCTGGCGACGCCATTGCCGCCTCCGTCTGGGCAGTGCACCCTGCAAATAATTAGCACGGCTTGGAGTCCTGTGAGTAATTAAGGTAAGTCAGCTGTTGCCCTCGTCTCGGAGGCGCTGGCTAAAAAACTGCGGGGCAAAAAAGCACCGTCCATTGTCAACGGAAATTAAAGTTTAATGGAACGACGAGCTCCCTTTTTTCTTGTTAAACATTTAATTTGCAAATGCAGAATGAGCTTGTCCCTGCTGGTTTTTCACTAACCATGTGTTCACAACATTTCAAGCTATTAAACTAGAATTTTACCAACTCGATGAGACTCAAGCTGCACACACGCACGCACACACACTGCACAGGAGGGGGTGTGGAGATGAGAAAACTGTTGTGAAAACATGGGAAATTTCGAGCTTTTCATAGGGACACAGGGGCCGATTGTGTGCATATGTGTGTGTGTGTTTTTTTTATCACCACTGGTGTGTGAAAAGCAATTACAGAAGTGATTTAGAAAAATGTGCATAAAGAGTAGAAATATTTGGACAACCAAATCTATTCGGCCATGTAGGTCATGGGGAAAGGGTATCCAGGAATAATATAATGTGACAGCAAACATGTTTTTGTATGAACTTCTGGCTTTTAAGTACTTAAGTTTAGGATTATTCTGTGATAAGTGCTGGGAAAATTATTAAAGGGCTTAGAAAATATTAGAGAAATAGTTAAAAATTTTTAATTGGATTAGTACATAAAATATTTATTCCTGTTATTACTTTTGTTTTTTATTGGGTTTTAATTTGTGCAGGCCCTTAAAGAATTAATTTCATAAATAGTTATTTGATTTTTATGCTTGGACATTTATGAAAGCTTTAGAGAATAAAGAGTAGTACTTTTTATACAGATAACTAGAGCATAATTAAAGGAATATTTAATTTGAAAGGGAATTTGTAATTAAATAGTATTGAAAACTATTTATTTTTAGCATTTTTTCTTTTTATTTAGGTATTTATGTTTCAAATAAATACTATTAAAATATAAAAATTACTCAAAGACTTCTCAAAAATGTACAAAATAGAAAACCTATCATTATATTATTAAATTAATTATTGGTAATCACTTCACACCTAAATCTAAGAAAACGGATAGTTAAACACCAAATTTTCCTTGATTTAAACCAACTTGTTATTCAATTTCCACTCCAATATCTAATTAGGTAATGGATTTAGTATTTATTGTTTTTATTGTCTTTTGTAACACCCTTTGTTGCATTTGTAATTAATTAATTTGTCACTTAAATAGAATGTTTACCCTCCCTGCCACTGTTGTGTGTGTATATGTGTGTGTTTATTTACGGTTAAATGCAACAAACTGTTGCCAACAATTCATTGTTGTTCAATTAAATTGTGTTTGCTTATCTTGTCCACTTCAATGACACAAAGCCCTTTATCTGCACACGGTTTTCGCTCTCCAGATTACGTTCATTTATGGGCTGTAAATAATTAGTTGATTACGCTGCGAGAGCCAGTAGCTATCTGGGAATGTTATAAACTAAGCACTGTCTAGTCACACGCATTTGTTAAAAATATTTTTGAACAATTTCAACATTTTTTATTTAGTTGTTTTGGGCTTATGTTAAATTGAGGGTTTTTTGGTTCTTAGCGCTTTCTAATCAGTAAAGCCGTTTCTTTTAGTTAAGCTTCCAATTTGTTTGCACAATAAAAGTCGATTGCGAGCACGAAATTATTTATGCGATAAAGCAAGGCGAATTAGTCACTGTTCCTAAATAATTTGTATATATATTTCGTCTTAGCGCACTTTCACAGACTGCACCTCCAGCCAGATGATGACGGCGGCTATGGCCAGGTATATGGCCACGATCATGAATATCTGCAGGGGACTGGCCGTAAACACCTGAACCACCAGCATCACCGTGCCCAGGATGAAGACGAGGCTCAGGAAGAAGACCATTAGGATGGTGGACCAGTTGCGGAACCAGGCATGCTTCCTCTCCGGCGGCGGTACAAAGATGGGCTTCAGGGGACTGTACTCCTTCCGGTACTGCGTCTCATAGCCGCTGGTAAAATCCACCTCGTCGTGGGACATGCCCGGCATCGAGGAACTGGTCATCTTCTCATCCGTGTCCATTTCGTAACGCCGTCCGTTGCTCGACTAAAAAGAGAGACTCTCGCGGCTGTTCTCCGCTTATTTTCACGAGTTGTACCCATTACCTGCTGCGTTAAAGGGTATATGGGTTTCTTGGTGCGGTTTGTTATGATAAATATTATTGATTTGACTGTCACAGATATGCTGCGCGCAGATAACGAAGGGCAGCAGCTCTAATATGCGAGTCTTGTGCTCAAATCTGATGCTGATAAGCCAAGATCCGTTAGTTTATCATGTCTGAGCGTGGGAACCGATTTCAAGTGTTCGAGAAAACGAAGCATTAGTAGAAGAACAATCAACGTGAGAAGGTGCAAAATTAACTTGTGCTGCTGCTGCTGCAAAATACTTATTTATTGTGAAAAAGTGTAAAAATACCTTAACAACAAAATAATTAATTAAAACTAAACTAACTAACTAAACTAAATAATAAGCTGCAGTGGAAACCGAGCTAAAATTATAAAAAACAATTGAGTGTTCCAATATATGTCTGCTCAAATTGGATGCTGATAAGCCAAGAGCCGTTAGTTTATCATATATGAGCGTGAGAAAAGAAGAACTACCGACTCGATAAGGTAAATCATTAAAACGAATCAGTGAAATATGCATATGGCAAACGGAAATAGAGTAAAAATAATAAAAACTATTAAGACTTCTGCGGACACTGTCCAGCAGCATCAGTGTTCCAATATTTGAGTGCTTAAATTGGATGCTGATAAGCCAAGATCCGTTAGTTAATCATAGCGTGGGAACCGATTTCAAGTGCAAGAGAAAAATAAGCATAAGAATGAGAAGAACAAACACGAGAAGGTGTAAAATTAGCTCGTGCTGCTGCGAAGGAAAAAATTGGTTTACAGTGGGAAAAAGTGTAACAAAAAACCACTTAAACTAAGCATTGAAAATATATATGCTCATATATTGCAAATATATATGCAAAATATATATATATTGCAAATATATTAGCTCATGCTGCTGGGGAAGAAAAAGTGTTACAATACCTATAAAAAAAAATAATTAATTAAAATTAAGCAATATGCATATGGCAATTGGAAACCGAGTTCAAATAATAAAAACAATTGAGACTTTTGCGGACACTGTCAGGCAGCAGCAGCAGTGTTCCAATATGAGTTTGTTCAAATTGGATGCTGATAAGCCAAGATCCGTTGGTTAATCATGGTTGAGCGTGGGAACCGAAGAGAAAAAGAAGATAAGCAGAAGAACAACCGACTGGAGAAGGTGTAAAATTAGCTCGTGCTGCGGCGAATGAAAAACACTGGGAAAAAATATAATAATACCTAAATATACAAAATAAATCATTAAAATAGAAATCGACTTATAACAATAAAATTAAACAATAAAAACAATTAAGACTTCTGGCAGGCAGCAGCAGATGTACACATACTTATATGTATTACAATATATGAATGCACAAGTAAAACCTTCAGGCGTTGAAATGTTCTAAGTAAACTGTTTTTAAAGTGTGTGTTTATGAGAAGTCTTTAAAGTAAAGTGCGTTATATCAAAAATCGTTCATTCCACTTCTTTTCTTGTAAGCAAGAGTACATAAATCTCTTGATGTTTTTTGTTTTTTTTTTTTAATATTTTTTTTGTAAGTGTAAGTGATTGTTTTCAATTCTGAAAAAGGAAAAGGAAAGAAGATGGAACGCGAGTGCTGCGCTATGTTAGTGCTTAACATATAATTAATCTAAAAAGGAAAGGGCGCGTAATAAAAAATTTAAAGAGCCTGAAATATAAAAAAATAAGGTAAGAAAGACACTAAGCAGGAAAAGGCAAAGATTAAGAATGAAACAAAAAGAAGAAAATGGGTGAGTGAAAAATTCATGTAACTCTTTTATTTGATATATTCAAATTTTTATATACACTTATATACACATATATACACATTATTTAAATATTGTCTTCTTTGGCCCCTGAAAATTGTCTCTGGAATTATTATGCTCTCTCTCACTCTTTATATTTAATTGAAATATGCTATTAATAGGGTATTTTATAGTTCAAACCCTCTTTGTCGCTCTTTCCAAGTTTCTCTTCTCCTTTTCTTGATTACCAATCAGCAGTGCCGAGCAACTGCGTTATTATCGCCACCTCCAAAAAGGTGTTAATTGGGGCAACAACAAAGCGGGCAGAAAAACGTCAAGAGCTGACAATCTTTGTGTGTCGCTTCTGACTCAGATAAGATATCTCTCTATACTCAAAGTCGTAGGGGAGCCGTCAGCTAAGAGCAGAGAATCCCAGAGTGACAAGAAAAGTACACAGAAAATAAGAGAAGGTAAACCGAAGATTAAGTTCTCAGAACTTGAATGTATTTATTCATTTTTTTTTATCAATTTATGATATCCATCAATGGCAAAATCTATTAGTTATAGATAACAAGCCATTGAGAAAAGTCTGAAATTAAAGTCTCAGTGTTACAAAGTCACTCCATTCTGGTACGCTCTTTGACTCTTTTAAAAATAATCTCTTAAAGGGTTTATTATCTCTGTTGGTACACTTGAAAAAGAACATGTTTAACTTGATTTGATTTGGATATTTTTTTTGTCATATACTTATTATTACTATTTTTATATGGGTGAAATATGTCAACTACAATTTTTTGGATTATATATATATATATAATATTATTATATATATATATATAATATTATATTATATATATATATATATATATATATATTTATAAATATATAAATGTCCTGACAATTATTTTTTCTTTAAAAGAATAAAATATTAAATGTCAAATAAGCTTTCTATAAGAAAACTTTCAAATACAAAAATGTAATAAAATATTAAATGTAAGCATATAAAGTAATATGCAAAAGCATTCATTTTGACTCACTGCAGCTGGTAGGATCGACTTCTGGGAATATTTATGTTTGAGCATGGGTCTTATGGAATACGTGACTCTGCTTTATTCTCAGTTTATCCCAAGCCTTGCTGTGGAAAAGACCTATTTTAAACACGATCTAAATAAATCGAAGAATAATGAGGTAAATTTACATAGCAGAAAAAATGAAATCCTTAAAATTAATTAATGACAACACAATTAAAGTGATGACGAAAATGTTTTACTGGAGGACGAGTGCTACAAGATTATTGAAGTGGATCCCGTGCCTGAAAGTAATGAGGATTTTGAGATTTTAACTGGACAAGAATATCGTCCTTACCGATTTTTGCAGAACTGCAATAGTGTAGTCCTATGGATATGCGTTCTCTATAACTTGTGTATGATTTTGCTAATAATTTTCGTATTTGTTTACAAGAAATTAAACTGAAATGTCTTCAAAACGCAAAGTGTTATCACTTTCAAGTGGGTAGAATGTGTTGAACCATTTCTATTTTTAAAGGAAGCCTAACCCAAAGCCGCCTACTGATCTGCGGCCCATAAATGTACTTAAACTTTGCTCTTTTTGAGTTCTTTTCTTTTTTATTGCGCCAAACAATTTAAGTTGTTGACAAAGTCATCAGCATGCAGCAGGCAGCGGCTTTCAAGGAAATTGCAGCATCAGCGGGAAAAAGAATATAAGAAGTCGGACAACTTGCCGCTGTTGCATTTTTAGTTTCTTGTCGGCAAAACTTTTACTTTGTTGCACCATCAACGCGATGCTTCGTTTTTTCGCCGTCAACAATTAGGCAAATCATTCCGAGGAAATCTTGTTTATAAGGAGATATAGGGAAGTGTGTATTGTATAAATAACGATACTTTTAAAAGGCATTCTTTTCTCCGTATTTAATCTTCAATTTGTTGAACTTTTATATCAGCGCCCGTAAATCTTTAAGCCAGGCCCGATTGTGGCCCAGTTTAGGGCACCTTTTGGCCAGGATACATTATTCAAATCTAAGTCGCAGCTTAAAGTGAAAGCAGGAGTAAAAAATGCAAAAATAAAAGCAGAAAAAAACAGAATCAAAATTCATGAGGCGATGCGCGCGAATTATAGCGACTTACTTGATGGTTTTAAAGTCGCTCCTGCTGCCGCTTTTCCCCGCCAACATGCGTTTGTTGTTGCAAACTTTTTCCATCAAAAGTTTCGGCTTTCGATACGCCTGCTGATGGCAGCTTCTGGTTTCCTCAGCTTACCGATCCTGCTAGGAATTTGTGAATCGAAAAGGAAAGTTCCGGGTTAGATATGGAATAAATATAGTGTTTTAATCTAGAAATACATTGATTGAATATTAATTAATATTAATAGATTGAAAGGAAGCTTCAAATACTTTTTATTATTTATTAAAAAATATTTTATTCCTTCAATATAATATCGAATATATAATCGTTATGTTGACTTTTCCATAAAATATCGAAATTCGGTCTTAAAATCGAAGCGATATTTATATATCGATATTTTCAGCACACTTCCAGCTCCAGAAGCTCCAGCTCAGGAATTCAGCTTCAGTTGGGGAAAAGTGCCACTTCCGCTTTGCGTCAGTGCACACGGCTGCCGAGCACAAAAGTGTGACTGAAGTGGCTACCTTCCCGCCCAGTTTTCCCCACCCTCAGAGGTTTTTCCTGTTTCGATGTATGTGTGTGTGCGAGGGGCTCAGGTGTTAATTAACTTGGGCTGGCGGCGGTGGCCGGCACTAAATTTTAAAACTGCAACTTGCCCAAAATTAATGAGACTGACGTTTGTGCGAATCCCGCTACACCGGGGGTATAATAATTTTGGTTGCACAGGAAGCTGGCTCTTTGAAGTGGTCAAAAAGGCTGGTCAGCAGATCATGAATATTCATCGTTGCCTGCCACAGCTGAGTCAAGTACTAAGCCATCAAATTGGTTGGTATTACACTATGGCAAAATTGAAATAAGTATATAATATTGTTTTAATTGTTTGATATTTAATAGTATACGAAACTGTTTGGGCAATATTATTAAAAGATTAACCATGACATTAATCAAAGGTTGAAGGTTCTCCAAGTTCTTCTTGAAACTAATAAAATCTCATTGATTTATTTAATTATTATAAGCCATGAAAATATTAGTTAAATTCCAACTGCCAAGCAACCACTTGTGGTCCAATGTAATTTGCTATTTCAAGTGTGGATTTGTCCGCATGCAAGATTAATTCCTCAAGCTAATTAGGTTAGTGTTTGAAATTCACTTGCCGTGCCTGTTGTCCAGTCTGTGTGCCATCGATCTCCAGACGGAGTGTGTGTCAACAAGGAATGCTGGACGAGGACGAGGACGAAGACGAGGACGAGGATGTCGCATTAGCTGGGCAAGTGAACTGTTGAGCTCAGTGCAGGACACTAAATCAATTGGGCCGAGTGTCTGTTGTGACATATCCAACTAATGATGATAGATCAGGCGGACCGGGGCACTAAGTCACTCACACATGGTCGGAGGACGAATGCGATGTCCTGTCCTCTGTCCTTGTGCGACACCGTAACTAATTTCCCTGCCGGTCGCTCCTTGTCTCCTTCCGAGGACATTAAGAACCAGCTTGTCGCAGACACCACTTCATATATGCTCACTTTACATGCCAGTGTCGTTGCTCCTCATTATTTATTAATTGCATTTAATGCTGAATGCAAATTGTGCACAAGCCCGCCCAGTAGTAATGCAACGACCTCGGGCTCTTATTTAAATCGTGTCGCTTTTTCTAAACACTTGCTGGTTTTAATTGAATTTGTTTCGGATCGTTTTATCTCATAAATTAGGCAGAATAATTTCCACAACTAATAACTAATTCGGTTTGGTGCAAAATGTGGTTTGAAAGCTACATAGTTTTTCTGCTCGGTCTAGGCGTTTGAAAAATCAATTAACGAAATGGCAGGCACAAAATGTGAAATGTTTGTAAATATTTGCGGAAATAAATCAAGAATTATGCAAAAGTATTTTCGCTAAATTAGGTATACCGATTTATGATGTTTTTTTTCTCGTTCTTAATTGAATTTGTCCGTTTAGCTTATTGATGAAATAAAGTTATTTCGACAAAATAAATTACTAATTATTAAGGATTTCTGTGAACAATAAATTGCAGACGCGTGTCCCTGGGTAAACGCATTCGATTTTGAATTAGAGTAGCATCAATTAAAAATCAATTAATCGTTTAAGCTGTAATATAATTTTAGATTTGCAGGGTATTATTTTTATACGTTTCTAGGGTATTAAAATTTACGTCATAAGAGGGCAAAGTGTACAGTGTACACTAGCACTAGAATAATATATACTTAAGGTGTTCGTTTAGCAAAAGTTGCTAAATATAAAAACCTTATTATATTTTCTTTACTGTATATAAGCCCTTATTCTCGATTGAATTAGTATATCATATCTATAAAGGTTTTATATATCTCTTGTGACTTTTTTTTTTAATTTTCTCAAAATGAATGGTTTCTTAATAATGCAGTTGCAAACTTTTAATGTTATAAGCTTTGACTTGCTTCCTTTCTAGCTTTTACTATATGAATGCAAATTGATTTAATGCAGAAAAGCATTTAGACTAATTGCAGTCGTGGGTTTTTTTTAATTGCAAATTACATTTGCTTTCTACAGCATCCGCAATCCGCTTAACCTCTAATGCTCATTAAATGCATTATCGGTCTGTTTTACTTACATATTCAATATATTTATATCTCTTTTTTAAATGGTGACAAATTGGGCATGGAGTTTCAAATTAATTTAAAGCTATTTTGACAGTTAATGTTTTCCCTTTTTCGGTCTGCGTTAGTTTATTAAATTAAGCAGGCATTAAGCGTGGCTGTGATGGGTATTTGGGTCAACTGAGCAAAAAAGAAAATGCCAGTGAAAGGGTTGGAATTTAATTAAATGTGCGCATAAATTATGCAATATAATGGCAAATGCACTCGCACTTATGCTCACACTCCATGTCACCCAGTGCGTATACGCAATTCCACACATATTTCATTGCCTCCAGACCGTTACGCACACGCACATGCACATACACACACCTCTTCGCATTCGCATAATTGCCAAATATTAAATTCAGCCCCCAGAAAAGTATGCAGTCGAAAGTGTGCTCCCTCCCAGCTGCATTATTAATGCAATTTCCGAGGGCAATGAGATCAGATGGGACTCTCCTCTTGGCCACCACAATTACGGGTAAATCCCCCGGCCATGGGAGTGGGTTCTTAGTTCTCAGTTAGCCACATTTTTTTTGGAAAGAGCTTAACAAGCCATAAATCTACCAATATACAGAAATGGTTATGGAAATCCAAAAAGACAAAAGGAGTGGTAATTACGGGGGTTTTTTTTTACCCGTAATTCATTTATTTAAGTTTTCTAGGATATCAAGAAAAAAAAGGATCTTTCATATATAATCACTTTCTGTCCTTGCTTTATTTATATTTAATATATTTTAGAGGTGCAACTTTTAATTTTAGAGAAATAGTAATGCCGCTTTGTAGGTTATTTTAAGAGTTCCCATTAGGTTTTTAGCCAAGCCTTAGCGTTTATAATTACTTCTTTTGTATTTTAATTACCACCACTTGAATTATGTATTTTCCAAAAGTTATTATTACCGAAGGAAATAATTATCTGAAGCGCATTGGGACTTCACTGCAATAGAGCCTGTCGAGAGCGGATGCCACTATTTCCTGTGCACTTAAAAGTAAAATATATAAAAAATAATTTATAAAATATACTTTTACAATAGCTAATATTTTTGTAAAAATTATATTTGTTGTATTTTTCAAAGTCCTTTTTCCATTTTATAAGGTACAAGAAACGGAATTTTGGTATTAGAAGACAAAAAATGTCTAATATTTACCATTTAATTAGATGAAATCCTTTTTAAACACAATTATTTTTGTCCTGTGTGTTCGGTAATGGTAATGGGCGTGTCACAGTTTCAATTTACAAGCCTGTAGTTCACACGCATGTCCATAATTTGGACCGAAAAACGCACACACACTGGCGCACAAGTGCGACAATATTGCCATTGCTTGGCACTTGCTATTATTGTTGCTGCCTCGTGGCCGTGCCTGCTGCCACTTTCCTGTTCCTGCTCCTCGTTTGTTTCAAAACAGTTTGCACATTGTTGTCATTAAGGACAATCGAGGATAACGGCGAGGGGGGATGAGTGAAAGCGAGTGTCCATAATAATGCCATTGTTTATGTTGTTCCTGGCCTGGCATTAATATCACAGTAATTTCAATATTTAGTCAACCACTTCATAATGTGCGGCTTACTAATGATTATTAATTATTGTTAAATGTTCGCTATCATTTTGGGAGCGCTGTTGTAAGTTGGTTAACCGCAAATTAGACGCGAATTATGGTTGATCCTTTAACAACAGTGGTTCGTACCACCTTTTCGGCACATTATGCACTCCATTACCAGATCATCGATAAGATGAGGCCGCTTATTTATTATGTGGCCCAAACTGCCGCCGCTGATGCTCACTAATTACGAGCATGGCCGACAATTAAATGTCATTTATTATCTTGGCCCCGTCCTTGTCCATAACAATGAGTTATGGCCACTAATTAAATCAGCAAATTACAAGCACGCACATTACACATAAATTGTAAATTACAAATAATCCCCTCGAGGGGATAAATAAGTGCCTTTTGCCAGGTGAATCTCTGCACTCTCTACTGTGAATTAACAAACAGGAAGGAAGCCACGAGTAAACAAAGTGCGGAAATTACTACTACACTTTAAGGGGGTTAACGAGAATATATTTTCAATAATTTAATTTGGGAAATTTTACCAGGAAAATGGCATAAATATATTTACTATTTGCTTCAACGAATCTTACTAAAAAACCATATAAAATTATTGTTATTCTATAAATAAATTTCAACAATATTCTGTCTGTCAAAAAACAACTGAAACCCTTGCCATTTTGTGGCCCCTTTTCAAATATGAGCTTATCCTTGAACAAAAACAAGGGCACACTCAGAGCCGTATTTAAATTTGAGCAACTAATACATTCGCTTGACATTTTAAGGATATTTAAGTTTCACCCCCAAAGATTTCCCTGTTTGTTTTCCTTCCAAATGGTAAGTGGCCCTCACTTACACTGGTATTATATATATATAATATATATACCAAACGGATCAGCCTGCATATGTGGCTGCATATAAGCATATTCCCCGCACATCCAGATGGCTGCCAAACCGCAAACGACACCCCAAGGCGAACTCTGGTGCCAAGTCAGCTGCTGCTGCTGCTCCTCCTCCTCGGTCTCTCTCTGAGGCTCCTCCTGCTCCTGATGCTGTCAACACCCTTCTCCCAGGACTGTCTATCACCAGGCTGAATGGGGAAGCCTGTATTTAAAGAAGAGCGACCTGTCTGCCCTGCCAAGTGGATGCCCCTAAGTCAACGCCACAGGTATGTGCATCAGGAACATCACGGAAAATCCGGTGTTTTGGTTTGGGGAAATGCCTTGACTTTGGGAAATTGGATGTATTTTTTTTTCTAACTTCACCTAAAACGGGTTTATATAAGTTTTTTTTTATTTAATTCTTACAAAAAGTATAAAGTCTTAGATATGTTTTTATTACTTTATTTTAAGAAATTGTTACTTTATTATAACTTTTTGTACATTTTAAAGAAAGTATTTGTATTTTACATTTCTTTCAATTCAAAATATGAATTTAACAGAACTCTATTTTTTTGTTTAAATATTTTGAAAGTGTTGTAGGATTTTTTTGGTAAAGCTCTACGCTCTCTATGCATAAAATGTTTCCAACAAGGTATCGAAGTAGTTCAACATTAACTTAATGCTTATGAAATATTATTCTTAACAAATGTATTCCCCATAATTTTCTCGCAGTGCAGGACAACTGTGTAAGAGCACAAAGCAGCGACAGGTGAGAGCAAAGCTCTAGCATTTCACTCACTTTTCGTTGGACCTTAAAAACAATTTATGCAGCATTTTGCGTGGCGATGTGCATGTGGCGTCTATGCCGGGATGTGGGGCACATCTATATATATGTATATATATAGATATATATATGGGGAGCCACAAAGTTGGCTGGCGACTGCCTGGTGGCATGCACCGAAAAAGGAGACAACGAGGAGGTCCTGTTTTGAGCAAAAATAGAAGTATCTGGGAGTGCTGTGCAAAATACGCGTTAAATGCGCAAAGCGTGCGGCACGCGCTGAGATTGCCAGCAAAACGGCAAGGAACGCTTCTCTCCCAGGAGCGGTGGTGGCATGGATATGGGTATGACCGCCCCTTGTTGTGCGAGAATATGTTGTCAAATTCTCATAAGGACCTCGGCTTTTAGCTGCTGCGTCTGCCGCTGTCTCTGGGTCTCAGTGCTTCTCTGTTTCCTCCTCTTTTTTCGGCTGAGGAAGGCAGTCAGCCAACAGCCAAGAGCCGTCAAGCATATTTCAAAAACTCAGCTCCTGAGTGTGCTAAGTGCCTGCTTACAAATACATTTGCGTAGAGGCGTCTTCGTATTTCACTTTTATTTGAGTTTGCGTTTTGCATTAGCCATATTACGCATACGCCAGCGTGCCGCACGTTCTGTGCATTATCCTTCGCCGTCGTACGTCGTCCCCCTTTGCCTTCTTTGAAATTAGAAGATTATGATTTTTGCCTCGGCTCTCTAAGCCTTGCTAATGGCTTAAGCTTATGTGCGTTTCCCAGGACTTTTTCGTCCGTGAGCGGTATTTAAAGTTATGCTGAATAAATTTCCCCAACTAATTTCCTATACTTCCGGCAGATGTTACAGGATTTAACTTGTAGTCGGCTTAATTTGAGCATTTTGTACAAGTCAAGGAGAAGGTTTTAAACATGCATTTGGGCTGATAATTTTTGCTAGTATGTTGTGGGTAAATTCATAGGGAATTCGCTTTAATAAACTCCCTAGCTAGCTGCCGTAAGATCTACATACATATTACATTTCAACAAGTCAGGGAAGTTTTTCTTGAAAACTGAACTAAGCAAATGAGAGTTGAAGAAAGCAAAATAAGAAAGAAACCCTTTGAGTTTTTGGCGCATCCTGGATCTCTATCTACATTTCCATCTCCATTTGCATCATTTTTATGCAGTCACGGAAACACTAACAAAAGCAATAGCAGGGAGACAGGGGAACAACTCACTTAAATATGGATTCTGTTGCATTAAATCTCTTGTTTCACTCTGCCATTTTTGTCGGGAAAACTGCTTTGTGTGTGCCGCAGCATTAGCCTCTAAGAAAAAAACTGTTTTCTCGAATTTTTCGGAGGGAAAACTTCTCTTCTCACTGATTTTATTGTTGCCTGCGGGGCATGCATCATTTATGGCACACACAGACATACACATGCACACAGCCAAGAAAATGCATTTCCTCCAACACTTGATTTACCATCCTGCACACCCACATATACGTAAAGCACACACACTTAAGCGGCAATGTCAATGTTTATTGATGCAAAACGAGATTTTTCCCGCTGACTGCAAAGAAAAATTGCAAACGCATGTTTTTCCATTGAGTCGTGTGTGTTTTCATAATCGGTTTATTTTTTACGATTGACAAATGGCTAGAGAGCATACAGTCAGGGGTTTATAGTGTCACAAAGATATGAACCCTATCCTTTTCCTTATATCCCATGAGTTTAATGGGGGATTATCCAGTTGAGATACTTAAATCAGCAACTTTATTTTATGTAAAATATTTACCAGAATAAATAGCAAAAATTTGCTATCTTTTTACCGAAAATAATGCTTAAAACCATCCTTGCTGTTAGCTCAAAGGACTCAAGTTTACATTGGTTAATGGTTTTAAGATAGTTAAGCTTTCAAACACACACGGAGGCAGGGAAAGGGTAAGACACGGGTATGCCTGTGCAGTTCAACAGGTTAGTTTATCACATTGCATTACAATTTTCTTACACTTTTCCCCAATTGCATTTGGTGCCTGCAGCGGCATCAACACGAAATCAACACAATTAACAAACTTTACAAACAAACCAAGACACACACGCACACAAACAGAAATTGAAGCGGAAACGGAAACGGAGGGTGGTGAGACTTTCATTTGCACTTCACGTAGACAAAGTAATCATGCTGAAAACACCGCAGTGGAAATTTGATGCAAACTAAGCTGTGCAGAGAAAGAAATATATTTATTTTCAAATAAAAATAAAGTTATTCCAAAAATTTTAAATATTTTTTATGCATAAAAACAAACTTATATTAGAAAAACAAAAGGAAATGGAAAAAGACAAGCTACAGCCTTGGATGAATATCTTTTATTTACTAAATACTTCAATACTTAAACATCTTGGTTATCTTTAATTTACTAAATACTTTAATAATAATTTTTTTATTAATACTTTATTTTTAAATTTCTTTTCCTCCATGATAATATATATATTTATTTTCCAAGTGCATCCTGCACTCCCTGTGCGTTTCTAAATACTGAGCTAGGAAGACAGCTTTTAATTGCAGGCGCTTTGGGGGAACCAACAGTGCAGTTTTCCCCTCGCCAGCTTGCAGGTTGCATGTTGCAGGTTAGAGCTCCCTCAGATTTTGGTGGCTGCAACGAAAATGAAACCCAACGGCAACGGGTTCAAAGTTTTATTTGGCGGCAAGTACCGAGAGCGAAAGCCCTCTGGCATTGCGGCGGAGCATTAAAGCCAACTGCAAACATGACAATGACAGGCAACAGGCGGCAGGCAGGAAGGCTAAAGGCGACAGGCGACAACAGCCAAAGATTATTCCTGATGCTTAAATTTGGGAGCGAGTCTGCCGGCGCTGGTGGTTGGGTAGCGACGTGAGGGAAATGCGTGTCATGCTCTCATGCTCCAAGGCTCATTGCGCAATCAGTTTGCCTTAACTTGGCTAGCAGAGATGCGAGCGTGACACCCAAAATAATACGTCTTGATTCAGTGTCATTGATTTAGGGAAAATCTGTTGATTGGCGGAGCTTGGGGGTGATGGGGATTGTCTGGGTTTTGGAGGGGATTTTTGGTATAAGAGATTTCTGAACAATGTCCTTGACTTAGAAAATATAAATATTTACTAACAAAAGAGTGGAAATATTATTGAATATTTACAAGGAATTTCATAAATCTTTTTCGGTATTTTATTATTTATTTCTGTATTTCAACCTCTTTATTTTCCCCAACTCCCATATTACTCATACGACCTGTTGGCATGTTTCAGATTTTACCTTGGAAACAATTCCTGTAGGATTGTAAAAAGTTTTGTTATGTGTAAAAGCCCAAAAATATGGAATATTTCTAAAAAAATTGTTATAAAACATTTTTTTTTTAGTATATCTTTCTTTTTAACCTCATACCATATTGCTCATACGACCTGTTGGAATGTTGCAGCCTTAAGGCTGGCAAATAATCTTTCCGACAGCCTGGAAATAATGGCTGCCCTACAAAAAGCTTAGATATCTCTTTTTAGCTAACGTATTAAGTGCTGCCTAGTCTCTGTTTAGTGTGTGTATGCAATTAGACCAACATTTTTTGGTCAGAAAAACCAACTAAACATTTTTCTACTCCCAGTTTAAGCCGTATGGAAAAATGTGGCTTTAAGTCTGCTTTGGCAATCAATCATGGCTCACGAAATCAATGCCACGTGCAAAATTTTTTGCATTCCAAAAGTTCGATGAGTTTGAAATTATTTGTGGTAATTGTGTGTGTGTCTCGGGTGAATGGCGGGGAAAGAGTTCTGACATTTTCAGGTAACATTAATGCGCATTTCGTCCCGGTATAAATGGTGATTTTTAAGGGGGGCAGCTGCTGACGTGCCTGGAAATTTAAATGCGAAGAGAAAATAAATATTTGATATGCCATTGAAAATCAGAATCGTGATGTACTTATGTTTAGAATATGGTTTAGTAAAATGAAAATCGAATTACACAATTTGTGTATTTGAATTTTGTGTTTTTAAAATGTTTACCATTTACCACAAAACTAGTAAATAAGGCTTAAATTTTGAATGATTTCGTAGAACAAAAAAGGCTTAATTAAAATATTGGAAATGAAAATGGGAGAGTCAAATTCAAATTTAAAGCAGTGTTTTGTTTATTTTAGACATCTTTAAGTACAAGTTAAGTGGAAATTTAATGATATTAATTGATTTTCGATGTTTTACAGTGGTATTTCTATTTATAAAGGGGAATGTGAAACAAAGTCTAAAAGTAATGTACCAAAATCAACAATTTCTAATATAGTTTTAGGCATTTTAATGATTTCTGTAGCACCCCTGGAAAAATATTTCTATATCTCTACCGTTTTATTCAAGGATTCACTCAGAATTTGGCTCATTATTAGCCCGAAAATATATCCAAATGGCACTTGATTATTATTCATTGTCCGCTCATTCTGCTCCAACTTTATTCCCTTTCACTTTTTTTCTTTTTGCTGGCTGTTGCTTTTGTTATTGTTGTTATTCGCTAAGCGCGCACGGGGCGTCAATTATGCTAACAACCTCAAACACTCATAATCACTCCACAGGCAATCGTTTAGATAAGAGCGAGCCGGGCGCGTTAAGTAAACGCTGCGGGATATGCGATGGCATTAGGGAAAAACTCCAGTCCGGGAAAACTCTAGGCTGGCACAGCGATGTGAAACAAAAGGGCCAGGCCAAGCCAAGAATAAACAGCACGATAAATGCCATAAACAAGACTGAAACTTTCGGCTCAAGAAGGGAAAATAAGAAGCGAAAGTCCAATAAAAGTCACGCAGCTAGGATATAGAGAGTCAGCAGAAAAACAAAACAGTCCAAATAATGTCCGATTCGCAGGTCAGGAGTATATAAAATAGCCAGTAACTGGGATATAGTTGAAGGTATACGACTGTGAGATACCCAACAAATGTGATTAGTTAATTATAATATTTAATAGTCGTAGTAGCCTAGAAGGAATTTTATATTTTGAAAAATAAGAATACTTTTTCCATTTAGACAGACAAGCTATACACAATAGAACCCTATAAAACAGATACGTAACGCAAGCCAGCAAGAAAATATCAAGTATAGAAAATGAAGAACAGTATGGCGTTATGTATCTTGTACATTGTTTTGTTATTTGTCAAAACTCCAGGCATAACATTCCATGGTTATCATATCATCTTCTTCCGCGACAACTTTCCGTCCAACGAGCATACCATATATTATCTTATTTTGCACAAAAACTAATATACCCCTTAAAATCTGTGAATAGCTGGTATTAAAAGCTTGAGGACTGCGTGATACAATAATTGCTTTAAGGAAACCCTTGTGTCCTATTTGCAACTAGGTGGCAACACTCGCCTTTCAGGTTCTCTTTTTCCCAGCGTGTCCCGGTAACAACTCTCCAAGGACGAGATTTATGCGATTGGCGATAAGGACACTCGGCCAAGGAGTCAACTCAACTCGAGTCCTTTGTCGTGTAATGGCATTCGTAAGCGTTCCCAGCGGCAGCTCCTTGAGGCAATCGTATTGTCCTTATTACTCCCAACCCCATCCTCGTGCTCCTCCCTGAATTGGTAGTTGTATAATTTCCATTTGAATGCCAATTGTTGGCTTTTTGCCGCGTATTTATTGTTCGTTAAATGCTCATTTCAATTAACATTGGAAAGCAAACAAGAACTTGTTCAAAGTATTTATATTAATTATTCATTAACAAGCATGAATGGCCTGTTCTACACAGTATTTTTTGTTTACGCATTTGTTGCTAGTAGCTTTTGCCCAGTAAGTCGCATTTTAATTGGTTGTTTTTTGTTCTGTTCTCCCGCCCAGTGGCATATTTATGATAATAGCTTCGTTTATTTATAGAATAACAAGGGGGGCGGGTTTGTCTGGGAACAAAGAAATTCCATATTTATGCCACTTTAAGTTTACGAGTTGCCATAATATTTGCTTTTATCGATAAAGTTATACTCAAAAGCGTCTAGACTTGATAGAAAATGGAAATTTAAGATTTGCAGTGACAAGAGACTTGGTATTAAATTTTAGCAAAATGATATAGTCCGAGCTGGATTGAGCTCTTGCAATTTATAAATGAAAGCGATATCTGCAGCCCACAAACAAGGAAAATTTGTATTCCTTTCCATCTGGGTCGAGGGAAGTGTATTTTTTCATCATTTATAATAGAGCGAAAGAGTCGGTTGGCTCTGGTGTAAAAGTTTCTCGCATAATTTACTACGCTAGTAGTTGTGCTCCACTTGGCATTCCCATTAAGATCTCGCAGGCAACCTGTGTTGACCTTTGGTTCGGTGGGTCCTTTGCTGTGAAAACTTCAACGGTGGCAAAGTTAATGCGGCTACAAATTCGCGCTATCATCGTGGCGGACGCTATCGGCGTCATTCATCATGCGCTGCCAAACAATTGACAACAAGGACGACGAGGACGATGAGGAGGACTACGAAGAGGTGCCGAGGACACCACCGAAAATCGCACCAAGTAAATCCAAGCATTTACCTGCAAATGAAACTTTTGAATTTTGATTGCGTTTGGCGTTCGTTTGGCCCTGCTGCCGGAGAGGAGTTCATTGTTATGTTAAAGTGCTTTCTTTTTATCTGCTGCTGCTGCTGCTCTTCTAACACTCAACTGGGACAGCAGTGATGGCAAAGGTCAACCTGGATGTTACCTGGGATTTTTCAGAAGCCCACAAATTTTGAGAGCTGTTTCTGTCTTCCTGAAGCTAAAAATATTCTAGATAAATGTTTGCATGAATTAAATTCTTTTCAAATTTAATCTTGGTTATCAATTATATTATATTTAGAGCATTTTAATAATTTTAATTAGATATTAAGCACCTTGAACCCTTTTCTTCTTGGTTAAAACTCTTCTCATCTCTAGTTCCTTCGCTCTGATACTTCATATGCAAAGTATGATCCACTTAATGCGATTTATAACGCTACTCCTTGACTCAGCTTGGTAGGAAATAAAGTGAAAGGCAAGGAAAGTTGACTAAGTATGTATCTATATATATATATATCTATATATATTGGGCTAGGCAAGGAGTGCTGAGTAAACTATGCAGAGACTCTGCAACAGCTGTATGCCGGCAACGTCTCCATATACGCCATGCTCGTTTGTTCCGCCTGTCATGGCCGTCATTTCCCTGTGCCGCCATGCCAGGATTCCTTGTCAGTCGTCAACGCCTTCGCCTTCGTCGGAGTCCTTGTCGTCGTTGTCGTCTTTCGGCTTCGATGATGCTGCGCTTTCATTCATGGCGATTATGCCGAGTATGCCATTGTTGGCTCGGCCTTAGGAAATCCATTTGAAATCCCCAGTTTAGTGTGAATTTATACGGTGAAAACTCGGTTTTCCTTTTCCTTTGTTTTGCCTTTCTCCCTTCATTTTTTTTATGCTTCTATTTACTTCATAAACTCCGCTATATTTCGTTGTTTTAATTTAACGCCAAAAGAATACGGCATAAAAAAAGAGGGAATCACCTTCCATGGATTTACACTCTGGACTTTCCCTAGGATGATGTTACATAATTGCGCGCGAACGGTTTCATTTAGCGCAGATTTCACCATTTTCCGACTGCCCTTCGATGGAGGGCACTCGACAGGGGCGAAAAGCAAACTCGGGGCACCGCGTCGTATGCGTAATATTGTTAGCCATTGTTCTCCGCCTCGTTTCCGTTTTCCTCCGGGGAAAATGGCTGTGCCTGAGTATGTGTGTGTGTGGAAGGATGAAGGATAACTGCGTTTTGCGAGCATATTTAAACATGAGTGCCAGCAAATGCAAGCAGATGGCATCGTGTTCTTCCAGCTTCAGCTGGATATAACATTGTTGAAAGATTACCATACAAAGTGAGAGCAAATTTTACTCTTAAAGTTAAATATATAATATCTATATTGTAATAATAATATTATAAAGAAAACTTTACTGCCCCTGAAGCTACTGTCGCCAGTAAAAGTAAAGAGCAAACTGACATGAAGTTATTAATAGGTTTCCACAAGAGACAGGAAAATGAAGTACAAACCCATGTAGAACCGCAAGAAAATGGTCTCCTGAAAGTTGTCTGCCAAGCAAGTTACCGACTCATTAGCAGCTACTTAAAAACTACTCGAGCAACAGCTGTCAGGGGTCCTTCACATTACAGGGACACACACCTCACACACACACACACACACACATGCACCATTCGCACAACCATTCACACTCACTGGTGGGCTGACAACCCTTGCCGGCAGGCTGTGTGTTCAAACTGTCGCATGACGGTGGCAAATGTCAACAGGACTCCACGTCCAGGTAAACTGACAGCCGGGTCTCCATGGGGCAAGAGCTCGGGTCCTCTCTGGCGGTTAATTAAAAAATGGAATGCGCACACACACACACACAAAAAAAAAAAGAAAAACGGAAAAAGGATAATACAAAAAGTGTTGAGGTCTCGCTGCTGGTAATATGCGAGATTTTTTTTTGTCGGTTTAAAGCTAATGATTAATATTGCATTTGCTCCTTAGCCAAGAATTACACTTCATTTAGCCTCAGGACTTCTCTAGGTCTCGCCGCCGCTGCTTGGCACCTGTCAATGAGCTCATTAAACTGCAATTTCGAGGAGATAGCTTAGTGGAAATTCAGCTTTTTCTCACCCGATTGCGAGTCCGTACTTTATGTCCGAGCTTTCACATTCTCTTTTATTTTTCTTTTGCGCAAGCTGAACTGCATTTATAATTAAATATGTCTGGACTTTTACTTACTTTATGGGGTTTCTATAACTCTCCTCCACTCCCCTGTGGAGTTAAGGGAATTATTTTAGTAAAACTGCAAAATGATTATGCTGATAGAAAATGTGGTCAAAGAAAGTTTGCCATCTTGGCAAGCACTTACTTGTAATTTAATTAGAGATTGGTCCCGGAAAGGAAAGGTGTTTTCATGGGGGAAGAAAATACTTTTAAAGAATTCTTCGTTAAGAAAAGTTTATCTAGGAAGTTGCCTATAATTATGGAATCATTTGCAGAGCTGGAAATAGAAAAATGAAGTTATATTTATGGCATTATGATAAGTATTTTGAAGTAAAATGAAAAATAAAATTAAAGAACAAAATAAGATTGAAAATGATAAATGAGGAATCAAATCATATTATAACTTTACTCAAAATTTAATTTGTTTTTAAAAAGAAATACCCTTACCCCTTTAAGCGTTTCACTTGCAGATGACATTTTCCTGACAGACCAATAAAAGTGTCACATTTCGTCGCCACATTTTCCGGATATTCCTGTTTTTGAGGTCGGCAACTTCAGATTCAGAAGCAGATTCAGCTCCTGCTCCAGCTTCATGTCCTTTTTTTTTTGGCAGATCTTAAATGAAACTGGTTGTGGGGTCAGTTTATTGTGTGTCCCAGGATGAAGGGGAGGACCAATGGGGGACCGCCTGGTTGATGTTGTTTTTGGGATGCATGCATCATTGAAATATGTTTTTCGTTTACAACAGCAGCAGCAGCCGCAGCCGCAGCAGCAGCAGAAGTCGAGGCCGACTGCAAAAATATTTTAGCAGGCGGGGGCAAAGGCATCATCCTGCGGCAGGACCTCAAAACCGCAGCAGGCGGCCGACCCGAAACCGAACATAAAAATAAAGCCAGAAGAGTGGGGCAGTGGGGAGCGAAACCTTCATTAATCTTATTCAATGTCCAGCACATACTTTAACCCATGCCGGCGCACATATGTTTGTGTTTCTCCGCAAGGGGCAGGGGTCGACAGTATAAACAATTTGCACATTTTAAGTTGATTTCTTTCACAGGGCGAGTGGCACATCCCTTAGCCCAGCAGCCTTACAGCAGTCACGCGTTGCATACGTGTGTATTAAGTATACGCCGTGTGGTGTCCTGCGAATTGGCTTTACGGCTCGCAGCAGCAGCAACTTTATGTGCTTTACGTGCTGCAAACAAACAAGCATAAAAACGCAATCGAAGCGATTTCAAGTACATCTGCACATCATTGCGAAATTGTAATTTTAAATTACTGAGCTGTGGGGCAAACAAAACCATCGAGAGTGACAGACGATTTTGGCAGGGAAAATCAATTAGCCCTGACATCTGCATAGATAAATAGAAATGAAAAGGTTTACGCTTTGATTGACAAGGCCTTTAGGAGTCAACACTGCAAATGGAATTGCAGGGCATAGCATCTGTAGCATTGGTAGAGCCCTCGACACCTCAATTTGCATGCAAAGTATTCTGCCAATATTGGCATAAGTACATATATTACACATACGGCGTGTTGGCCTGTTGATTTGTCCAATTCATGCATTTACTTATGCATACCGAAGAAGACCTCGAAGGCCTACCTTTTAATGAACAACTTATTGATTGTTTTTGGCTGCTTTTAATAACCAAATTGAATTTTAACCTTTAACTCCTTAAGAAATTATTTACCTTAACTTGTGGGGTTTCAATTATTCACACTTAATGAATATTTGTAGTTGTTGTATTTAAGTTGTGTGCTGTTGTTGAAATCAAATTAATTTTAGTGTTCTGAATGGTTGTTATCCTAAATCTCATTATACTGTAATATGTTTGGATTTTATTTAATATATTTTAGTGGTCGATGCAAAAACAATTATGCATAAATTATATTAAATTGGTATTGTTTTCTTTATTCGCACTTAATTTTATGCATTAATTCAAATATGATAAATATTTTAAAGCCCGTATGCTCAAACCTATATTTAATATTTATTTGGTAAATAAAAAGAATATATACATTACAAGGCAATACATTTAATCTAATTTATTTTGCAAAAATACTAATATCTAGTTCAATGTAAGCATAATTTAACTGCATTTTCTGACCCTTTGCTGTTTCACATGAAGCATTTTCCTAGTGCTCTCTCTTGCTTTTCTATGTTTCAACCCTTTGTGTGTGATTTCCCGGGGAAAAACTGAAACATTTCCTTCCTTTTAGCCAGAGTGCAGTGTGTATTGCTTTCAAATCATCCTCAATCTTGCGGCTTGTGGTTGGCTTTCCGTCTGCGGAAATCAAAAGACATATTGTGCACCGCCTGGTGGCAGCAAGTGCATCATGTGGCAAACAGATCCTGCAACAATGTCCTTGTCCCTGCCATTGACAGAGACGTGCAGCAGTGAGAGAAAAACGCATCAGTAGAAGAATTATTAATATAATATAAATAAAAATTATTTAAATTTTAAGGATATTTTATAGATATATGTGAATTTGGAAGGTTTTCTAAGTAAATTGATAAAGTTTATAATTTTAGACTTTACAAGTTATTGTCCAGGTTTAATTTAAAGACTTTGTGATATATTTTTAAGAGCTTTTCTTGTTGATCTACTTAAAAATTAATCATTTTTGCCGTGTGTCTTTGAAGGTCCTTAATTTCTCTCTCTGCAAAAACAGGGAAAAGCTTAGGGGGCAGATTGACTGTCAGGGGCACATTATATACGGGATGGGAAAGTCAGAGCCTTGGCATGGCGCCTAACTCTAAAGTCACAAAGTCAATTCATGGCTCCTGCAGTCGACGCACATAAATAAGCTGGGTTAAGAGGCTTTGACTGATGAGCGGTCGTGTGGCCGAGTCCGCTAGTTGATTGCGCATTAATTTGTGTGCCGTTGCCCCATCTCCTCCTCTCTGGCCAGGAGCCCTTAGCCATTACCTCAACACTGGTCTGGTCTGGTCAGGTCTGGTCTGAATTATTATTTGCCCAAAGTTCCTTCACTCCCACAGACAAAGAAATGCAGTTTGCAGCCAGTCTTGGGTGCAATGGGAAGAATTGAGTGAAAGACAGGGACTGAGACAGAGTTTGAAAAGTAATAACAATGGCCAACTGACTGAAAGTTTATTACAATGATGATGTTGATGGCCAGAATGCATTAAATTAAATACAAACGAAAAGAAAGCAGCCCGAATCTAGTTGCCAGCTAGCTTTGTTTTCTCTCGGCTTTATTTACATCAAGTTTTCAATTTGTTTTCCGGCTCTTGTCAACATCATCCGGCCGAAACGAAGAAATATATAGATATGTAGATGAAAGTGTTCCCAAAATCCAATTCGCAAATTTTGTTATTGTTTGTGGGAAAATTCTAAATTATTAGTTACAGAGGAAGGACATGTAAACAGGTTATGAAACAGGAAAAATATAAGTTTTAAGGTTCGATGATGATAAATTTATTAAATATGAATAGGTAAAACACTTGTATTAACTTTAATTTTTTACTGTTTACTGTTTTTTCCCTTTCCTATAATATTATATTTACCTTACTTTTCCCAATCGCATTGCATTTAAAATGTGGCAGTAATTTTTCTGCGGGTCCAAGTTCAAGTTCGGAAGCCTTCGAACCCCGCAAAGCAGGCCACATAAATTACCCAGCAGAGACAACCGAAATCCCATTCCAGAATGTTGCATTTCGTATATTTGTTGCTTCCGCGTAATGCGATTGCATTTAAATTTATAGCATCGGCAACAAAAGTGCTGCATATTTTCGCATATTTTTTCGCCAGGCTTTTCTTCGTTTTCTTCCCCCTGTTTTCTTTTTTTTTTCTTCATTTTTATTCGGGACTGCAATCAGAAAGTGTTTGAGTGCCGGAAACAACTCGTTTTTCTTGACGGCACAAGGGAGCAGCGGCAACACGTCGCTGCTTCCCTGCTTCCACTGCCTATCTGAGCTGTTTTGTTGGTATTATTATTCGCGCTGTTGCATGCATTTGCACTTGATAAGCAAACACGAGGCAGGGCGGGGAAAAATCAACACGAGCCGGGAAATATGCATGTTCTTGTTAACGGCAGATTTCCATTTTAGATGGAAAAGTCGCGTTGTTTATATTTATGATTGGGGCGTGGCGTCGTCCCTTTCTCCGCAGGATATGAAGTTTGTCGTGCAATCTGCTTCGTATGCAGGGAAGGACAAACCAATCGAATGTCACTTAATTGGCTTTTTATGCGACACACTTTTTCGTTGCCGCCGCCGACCAGCTGCCGAGAAGTTTTGCCACTAAATTTCGATCAAGCGGGCTCGGTAGAAGAAGTGCAATTTGCAATTTTGGAAGCCGCAAGGACATTGCCACATTATTTTTATACGGCCGTTATTCAAAATAAAAAAGGGATACATAAAACAAATAAGAAAGTAAGTTTTGGTGAAGAATAAGTTTTTCTGGGGCCCTGGGCAAAACCCACAAGGAAATTGATTGCACACGGGAAAATTTATTGTATTTTTAGTTTCGGAATAATAAAAAATGTTTATAATTGTATAGTTGTATAATGTTTTAATTTTTAGTATTGAAAATATATTTAAAAATGTATGAATATTCTTTGTTATTGTTTAAAAACTTTTTGAAGACTTTAAATATTTCTTAACTATTTGTTTTTTATATTCCCCGAAGAATATAAGCTTTTCCTTTGACCTAATATTATTTCTAACTTAAAAATAGTTGTAGATATTTTTTTTGGTCACTAAAATAATATTTTCAGAGGGAAAACACTCTTTTAAATAATTAAATTACCCAATAAAAACTTTCAACAAACTTCCTGTGAGTCCTGTATTTATATTTCCTAATAACTAATCTTCTTTAATCATATAAAAATATATCAAAAGCTGTTTATCATCAAATTTATAATTGAAAATAGAAAAAGCATTTGTCAAAAGCATTCCCCATTACCAATAAATATTTTCTGTTGAAGTGTGTTGTTTGCATGGACTTGACGTCCCAGGCACTTGTAGTTTGATGTGGCTGTTGTCCTAGGTCTCGTAGAATCCACTCTCCTGCTTGCCTGCTTCCCTGCTCCTTGGCTCCTTGGCTCCTCTGCAATTTTCGCATTCAACTTGAGCCAGAACAAAACAAGTTGTTGATCACATAAAGCTGGCTCGAGTCGAGACCAGAAAACAGAGAACACTGAACACAGAAGCCCTCGGAGCGGCGGCGGCGTCACTTCTTGTTTTCGCCATGGGTTCAAAGGTAAAACAAGTGGGCACGACATGCAACGAGGGGTTAAGGCAGAAGGTGGCCAAGACTAAAGCCAAAAAAAAAAAAAAAAATACAAACAAAACATTGACATAAATACGTGAGCGCTGCTGTGGCTGCGGTTACAACAAAACTTTGTGTTCTCCGTCGTTTTTCGTGGGCTTGGGAAATATGCCCTTGGAAAGTAGGTATTACAAATTGCTGATGAAGCCTGCCGGGAATATACTATACTATATGTGGGCGTGCCCTGCGGTGGTGCACTCGGTGATAGGTATAAAGTTTGGATACGTTTTTTATTTTTTTTTTTGGTTAAGGTAATGTTGGTAGGAACTATGTATGGGCGAAGGCTTTGTATCGTTGATTGAGAAAATTTTGTTGAAAATTATTTCATTTTTTGTATTCAGAATAATAATAAATACAAGATCAAAAACACTTACTAAGAAGAAATTTAGTGACAATCAGTAAATAGCAAGTATATTATAGGATTAAATCGGAAATCGATCATAACTCGGCCTAAGTTTGTATATATTTTTATATAAGATTTTCCTAGTTTCCTAGTTTTGTCCTAGAGTTTTTTTTTAATACAAGAATATAATAAATTTCTTTAACAAGAATTTTTGTACAGTTCTTTGAAGTAATTTTCACAATAATTAAAAACGTGTTCATAATAAGGATCTAAGCGAATGCCTTGAAGGCAATGCCTCCTTTCTATTTCCTCTGAGGAAAAGCCGGCGCTTTTTCATAATTAAAGAGCATGCCGTGTTCCTTGAGTAAATTCGACAATTTTTGCACCTTTTACATTTCCCCGTTTTCCTTTCTGCTAACGACATTACTTTTTTTTCCATATTTTTTCCACCTTGTTTTTGCTTATTAGTACATAGTTTTCATTTTTATGCGACGGCTGCACGAGCTGTGTGTTTTTTATGTTTGCCCCGTTATAAATATTTCTTTTCGTTTTTTAAGTTTTTTTTTTTTGTTTTTTGAAGGTTGCTTGCCGGCGACGACTGGCTTTGTTTTTTAACCGGGCTTGTACTTGGGCCATAAATTTTTGAAACTTGAACGCAAATGTGTGTGCGCGCCATTGTTGGAAAATGCAGAGCTGGAAAATTTGCTGTGAAACAACATTTTCGCCGCTGGTTTATGACATTTTGTTGTTGTTGTTTTTTGTTGTGTTGCCGTTGATATGTTAATCGCGCTGTGCATGCAATTTAAGTATTATTTGGTCGTTTGTTTAATTTTAGCGCCACCTCCGCAATATTTTTTTAATGTTACATTGAGCGCTCACTTACCATTAAATTTAATAGTAGCAAGGCATTTAATTTTAATTACGCGGCGAGCATAAAAAATGGCAAAACTATGCCGCGAAATAATATGCAAACATCATGCTCCCCCTTCGGTCTTCTTGCACCTTTTTCAAATACAATCAAAGGTATGCCTCATGCCTCATATATAAATGCCTCGAATTTTATTGTTTTACGTGCGTCGAGGTCCTTGGGGGTGGGTGAGAGAGCGAGAGTGAGAGTGTGTGGGAGCTCATAAAAGGTGTAAGACACCCATAAACGCCTCTCAGCCAAAGTGTGCGTGTGTGTATCCTTGTCATAAAATGTGCGTAAAACTTCCTTGTGGCATTTATTGATAAAACGTTTGGGCAATGAATTCCTATTTGAGGCAAAAAAGGCTTAAAGCGAACCAGAACAAATGTTATCTGCCGCAGGGTGGAGTGGAAGATAGCATACCATAGCATACCAGGGTTTTTTTCTTGGTTATTATTTATTCGATAATGATTCCAAGGTTGATGGGGAAGTGGAGAAAATTCCACTTGAGGTGGAGAGTTTGAGCCAAGTTTGTGGTTAGGCTTAAATATAGAAAATGATAGGAAACAGAAGGTGATTTGAACGCTAAGATAAGGAATTAAAGTCTTAATAAACAAAATTTTAAGGACAGTAACAATTACTCGGTTTAATGCTATATTTTTAGGGTATTTGTATTCGTATTCTTTTAGTTATTCTTATATGACAATTTTGTGCACAAACTAAAGCTTGAAAAACCCACAACTAAGCCAAAAATGCATTAATTTCAATACGGAAATCAGTTATGTGCTAGTTTTTATGAGATTAATAAATCTGCAAACTCAAATTGATATTTTTAAAATTTTAAAATTTTGACCATTTTGAAAATTTTAAGAATGCCTATTTTAACAATAAAAAATGTCGAAAAAAATTTTGAAAATTTTTTTTCTTTCCTACATACCCAGAAAGATTCGCCTGTTGATGCTGATCAAGAATATGTATGGAACATAGGGTCGGAAATGTCTCCTTCAGTGCGTAGCAAGCTTCAGACTGAAATTATAGGGTATAAATATTGGTATTCCTTCAGTCATATTTATATGACAATTTTGTGCACAAACTAAAGCTTGAAAAACCCACAACTAAGCCAAAAATGCATTAATTTCAATACGGAAATCAGTTCTGTGCTAGTTTTTATGAAATTAATAAATCTGCAAACTCAAATTGATATTTTTTAAATTTTAAAATTTTGACCATTTTTGAAAATTTTAAGAATGCCTATTTTAACAATAAAAAATGTCGAAAAAAATTTTGAAAAATTTGTTTCCTTCCTACATACCCAGAAAGATTTGCCTGTTGATGCTGATCAAGAATATGTATGGAACATAGGGTCGGAAATGTCTCCTTCAGTGCGTAGCAAGCTTCAGACTGAAATTATAGGGTATAAATATTGGTATTCCTTCAGTCATATTTATATGACAATTTTGTGCACAAACTAAAGCTTGAAAAACCCACAACTAAGACAAAAATTCATTAATTTTAATACGGAAATCAGTCCTGTGCTAGTTTTTAAGAGGTTAATAAATCTGCAAACTAAAATTGATATTTTTTTTTATTTTAAAATTTTGACCATTTTTGAAAATTTTAAGAATGCCTATTTTAACAATAAAAAATGTAGAAAAAAATTTTGAAAAATTTTTTTCTTTCCTACATACCCAGAAAGATTCGCCTGTTGATGCTGATCAAGAATATGTATGGAACATAGGGTCGGAAATGTCTCCTTCAGTGCGTAGCAAGCTTCAGACTGAAATTATAGGGTATAAATATCGGTATTCCTTCAGTCATATTTATATGACAATTTTGTGCACAAACTAAAGCTTGAAAAACCCACAACTAAGCCAAAAATTCATTAATTTTAATACGGAAATCAGTCGTGTGCTAGTTTTTAAGAGGTTAATAAATCTGCAAACTAAAATTGATATTTTTTTTTATTTTAAAATTTTGACCATTTTTGAAAATTTTAAGAATGCCTATTTTAACAATAAAAAATGTAGAAAAAAATTTTGAAAAATTTTTTTCTTTCCTACATACCCAGAAAGATTCGCCTGTTGATGCTGATCAAGAATATGTATGGAACATAGGGTCGGAAATGTCTCCTTCAGTGCGTAGCAAGCTTCAGACTGAAATTATAGGGTATAAATATTGGTATTCCTTCAGTCATATTTATATGACAATTTTGTGCACAAACTAAAGCTTGAAAAACCCACAACTAAGCCAAAAATGCATTAATTTCAATACGGAAATCAGTTCTGTGCTAGTTTTTATGAAATTAATAAATCTGCAAACTCAAATTGATATTTTTTAAATTTTAAAATTTTGACCATTTTTGAAAATTTTAAGAATGCCTATTTTAACAATAAAAAATGCCGAAAAAAATTTTGAAAAATTTTTTTCTTTCCTACATACCCAGAAAGATTTGCCTGTTGAAGCTGATCAAGAATATGTATGGAACATAGGGTCGGAAATGTCTCCTTCAGTGCGTAGTAAGCTTCAGACTGAAATTATAGTGTAAAAATATTCGTATTCCTTCAGTCATATTTATATGACAATTTTGTGCACAAACTGAAGCTTGAAAACCCCACAACTAAGCCAAAAATGCATTAATTTCAATACGGAAATCAGTTCTGTGCTAGTTTTTATGAGATTAATAAATCTGCAAACTCAAATTGATATTTTTAAAATTTTAAAATTTTGACCATTTTGAAAATTTTAAGAATGCCTATTTTAACAATAAAAAATGTCGAAAAAAATTTTGAAAATTTTTTTTCTTTCCTACATACCCAGAAAGATTCGCCTGTTGATGCTGATCAAGAATATGTATGGAACATAGGGTCGGAAATGTCTCCTTCAGTGCGTAGCAAGCTTCAGACTGAAATTATAGGATATAAATATTGGTATTCCTTCAGTCATATTTATATGACAATTTTGTGCACAAACTAAAGCTTGAAAAACCCACAACTAAGCCAAAAATTCATTAATTTTAATACGGAAATCAGTCCTGTGCTAGTTGTTAAGAGGTTAATAAATCTGCAAACTAAAATTGATATTTTTTTTATTTTAAAATTTTGACCATTTTTGAAAATTTTAAGAATGCCTATTTTAACAATAAAAAATGTAGAAAAAATTTTGAAAAATTTTTTTCTTTCCTACATACCCAGAAAGATTTGCCTGTTGATGCTGATCAAGAATATGTATGGAACATAGGGTCGGAAATGTCTCCTTCAGTGCGTAGCAAGCTTCAGACTGAAATTATAGGGTATAAATATTGGTATTCCTTCAGTCATATTTATATGACAATTTTGTGCACAAACTAAAGCTTGAAAAACCCACAACTAAGCCAAAAATGCATTAATTTCAATACGGAAATCAGTTCTGTGCTAGTTTTTATGAAATTAATAAATCTGCAAACTCAAATTGATATTTTTAAAATTTTAAAATTTTGACCATTTTGAAAATTTTAAGAATGCCTATTTTAACAATAAAAAATGTCGAAAAACATTTTGAAAATTTTTTTTCTTTCCTACATACCCAGAAAGATTCGCCTGTTGATGCTGATCAAGAATATGTATGGAACATAGGGTCGGAAATGTCTCCTTCAGTGCGTAGCAAGCTTCAGACTGAAATTATAGGGTATAAATATTGGTATTCCTTCAGTCATATTTATATGACAATTTTGTGCACAAACTAAAGCTTGAAAAACCCACAACTAAGCCAAAAATGCATTAATTTCAATACGGAAATCAGTTCTGTGCTAGTTTTTATGAAATTAATAAATCTGCAAACTCAAATTGATATTTTTTAAATTTTAAAATTTTGACCATTTTTGAAAATTTTAAGAATGCCTATTTTAACAATAAAAAATGTCGAAAAAAATTTTGAAAAATTTTTTTCTTTTCTACATACCCAGAAAGATTCGCCTGTTGATGCTGATCAAGAATATGTATGGAACATAGGGTCGGAAATGTCTCCTTCAGTGCGTAGTAAGCTTCAGACTGAAATTATAGTGTAAAAATATTCGTATTCCTTCAGTCATAAACTAAAGCTTGAAAAACCCATTGTATTCTTTCAGTCATTTTTATTTGACAATTTAAAATAAATTTAAATAAATCAAGTGTTTATTTTTGTACTGCAATTTTTTGTTTTCGCCTTTGGAGTGCAAGTGAAAACTCTATTGACTCACCAAACTCTATATTTTTTCCACCGAATATTTCACAACCACTTTGTAAAGTTGCCAGGGACGCATCTCAGTCGAGAAACATTATCGTAACTAATATCTGGCGTCGAGTGTTATCGCCAAATGTCAATGCCAGTTATCTGTTGGGACATGCTTCCACCTCCCTGGGCCAACAAAGAAAAAATTGATATAAAAGCTGCGCTCAGCGAAAAATGTCACAATCGTAACGAAAATAGAGCACAGAATGGATTTTTCTATAGTTTTATTGCTACTCTCGGTGGCGCTCTCACCTGCCTTCACACCTGTCCGGTGTCAGGTGGCGGTGGCCTGCAATTCGCGAACCGCGCAGAAACGCATCGTTATCCGCAGCCCGGCAGCCAGCGAGTTGGCCAAGTTGGACACGTGCCAGTACCGCGTGGCCCCGTGGAGCGGTCAGGTGTGTCAGCTGCTCGTCCAGTTCGATCGCCTGGAGCTGCCCCAGCCGCAGGTCAACGAGAGCACCCGCCTACTGGAGTGCCTGGATTTTGTGCAGCTTCAGCGTTTCCGGCTCTGTGGTCGGAGCAGCGGCCAGCACCTGTACTTACCCATTAGAGGGGGTCAGGAGGTGGAGCTACTTTTTCATCTGGCCACAGCCGTAGGCAAGCAGTCCAGTGCCTGGCAACTGACCCTAACGCAGCTGGAGTGCCCCAGGGATACCACGGCCCTGGCACCGAGGCAACCCCTTATGCCCACTGTGCGTCCTATTCTGCCTTTTTTGGGTAATCTCCTGCCACGCACTATTTTTGGCGGAGCATCTGGCATTGGTTCGGGCTCTGGCCCCGCCGCCCAGCTCATACAATCCTTGAGGACGCCCTCGCTGTCCGATCTGGAGCTACTGGCTCCGCTAGGCTGTGATCAGTACTTTAGGACTCCAACGGGGGGCATTGTTAGCTTCAATTTCGCGGGGGGAATCTACATGCCGAATTTCAGGTATTCCATTTGCGTAAAGGGAGCGGCAGACAGCGAGATAAGGTGAGTCACAGATATGATTTTAGATCTCTTTTTTTTTGGGGTAACAAGATATCAAAACAAGACGGAGATAATGGGGAAACAATCAATACAATTACCAATTACAATGTTGAAAGTTTTCCCTTCCAAAAACCAGCTACAAGATCGACCACTTTGAGCTCTCGAAGGCCAACTCCCAGGAGCCAGGACCTGCTTACGACAGCGACTGTCGCAGTACAGTCAGGACTGCCGGTCGTGTGTCCGACTACCTAAGTGTGCCCAACTCTTACCTGGTGTCCCGTCCAGAGCTCCAGGCCATTCACTACTGTGGCAGTGGACTCGCTGGGCAGGAGCTCATCGCCAGGCCGCCCTTCGTCCTGCTCTTTGCCAGCGATGCCCAGTCGAGTGCCGCCGAGACGGGCTTCCAGCTCACCTATACGGTGCGGAGGGCACAGGACACAATGAGTCCTGCGGCAGGACTGTAAATTGGCAAGCTGGCAAAAGCCGCAGCATCCTTAACTAAATCAAGGCACACTCAAACACACACAGAAGTCATCGGGAATTGACATTATTAAATGCCGCTGCGCTGTGATACTCGTTGCACAATGAACCAGGGCATTCCATGGTCACGGATTTGCCTTAATTAAATGCTGGGGCTCCGTTCGGCATTAAGTCACATGTATCTGTATATTTGGTTTGTAAATAAATTATGGAAAGCCCAGTGGCATAAACGGCATGCGGTTGACAACGGAATGGTTAAATGGAATGCGAATAGAATTTCATAGTTGATTATTCAAATATATGTTTAAACAATGTCCAGGCTATGGGGGTAAATTTATGGATTCTAAATGGGGAAATTTAGAGCCAGACTCTGGTAGATTCTGAGTAGATGAGGTAATTTGTAATTAATTTATTTAAGGTTTGTTTTAAAGCATAATTTTGATAGATTAATTAAAACACCTCTTGAAGGAACTTTAAAATAATTAAATTACTCGAGGAGATATTTGAGGGATTTACTTTAAACAGATAAATCCAAGATATTTTCAACATTTTTAAGACCACTTCAAGAAGCTCTTTTATAAATACAGGCAACATTCCTGAAATTCATGAGTATTTCCATATATAATTGCCGGACTGGTGTAACTTGTTTGGTTATTCCGTTGGAGGAGCTGAATTTTCCATGTCCTCCCCTCTACGGCCACCACTTCCAAACTTTTTACACATGGCTGCCAGAGCGGATGCAGAAAGCTTTTCCCGGGGACAGATAGGATAGGCAAAGGGGGAAAATGCAGTGACATTTTGATGCCGGCACAGACACAGCTGCCACAATTGCCAGGCCATGTATTTTTAATGAAAAATTTAACAAAATTTCTGCGGTTTAAGTGTGAAAATTGTTGAGCCAGGTGGCTGATCGATAAAGCGCTGCGGAAACGAACGCGGAAGTGCGAATATTTTGCGATTCAGTTGATTGAAAACATACGCCAGCTGTCGCCCCGATATACTATATGTTCGGAAAATAAGGGCCTAAGGCCGAAGCGGATATGAAAAGGGGATACTCGTTGTAAACTTGTGGGGCAGCATTAAACAGGGGTAGGTTATGGCAAAGTGTCTGGTAAACACAGAATGAAATTGCATTTGCATCAATGACCCCCGGAACGAGAGAGCACTGGGGGAAATTGCCTTTCGAATATGCATGGTCATATGTGCTTCGTTTTCGGCCAAATTCTTGAAGCCATCTTGCCTGTGGAGTGGCCAACACTTTGTCTCGTTTAATGGTTCTATCCCCGGGCAAAGGGTTTATTTTTTATATTTTTGCCAAGATGCTGCTGCAGCATCTTGGCTTCCGTCCCGGGCATTGCTTAAAGCCTGGTCATAACCCAGCTGGCAAGTTTGCTGGCGTTTGCAGTTTGCATAATGCTTTCCGGCTTAATGCTCACTCCATAAGGGCACGCAATTAGAACGCTCAGCACACACACAAGAGTTTTGGGCTAGCCATTGTCCCGCATGGCGTATACGTAATGTAGTTAAATGAGTGTTTGGTAGTCGCAGTTTTAAGTACGCAACTTTTGGCAACTCAGTTAATTATCGAGCATAAGCCAAATGAATTTATATTTCTGAAATTATTAATTAGTTTGTGAGGCTTCGAGTGAATTGGTAAACTGAATCTGTTAATTGTTTCTAGCAGTCCACACTGCGTATACGTATTGCAAAGTTGGCAGCAGCTCGAAACAACGATTGTTGGCCAGTTGTGGTATTATTTTCAGAATTTTCCCCTGGACTAGATTACCAAATGTAAGCCAACTATAAAGGGTTAATTTACTGGCTGAAATATTAATTTAGTTTTTAGCCAAACTTACTCAAATTTCAACCTACAATTGCCTGAAACTGAAACTGAATCTAGAAATCTATATAAATTTATATATCTATATCCATCCTGTAAGTTTTCCTCGTTTCATGTTTTTTGACCAAATGCAAATGCATAGTTGGAAAATTGTGTGAAAAGAAAAACTAAACATAAATTGTTTGCTGTCGCCCTTTCACGCTCCTCCTTTGCTTTTCTATCCATAATCAAATTTTATGAACCCTATAGACGTGTGGAAAAAGCGCAGCGGGAACAATTCCGGAATGCTTTTTAAATTGAATTTTTAAATTTTTTTCATCAGCATATTTTTTCGTTGCTTTTTTTGTTTTGTGTGCTGGTTTTGTTTTGGTGTTAGCTATGTTTATTTAAACATTTTTTTCCAGCAGATTTTTACGCTTCTCCCTCTCACTCCCTGTCAACTTTGTAACATCGGACACAACGCCAAAAGCCCAATGCAATTTGCGTTGCTCTCCAACAAAAAAAAAGAAGTCCTAAAAATAAAGGAAGATCCATTTCACGTGGCATAGAAAATTGTAACATAAATTTTGGGCTGAAGGGGGAACACGAAAAATGGCGGTTTCAACATTGTAGTTAAAATGTCACAAATTATTAATTGCAAGCGGATTTATTTAGCGGCCAATTGTGGGGGCAGCTACCGGACTAAATTTAATAATAAATGTTTTAAAAAAAAACCTATATTCAGCTCAGCGAAGCATTTGAAAATTTAAATTAACTATTTATGAGCTCGACTAAACAAATATGCTTTGAATATTTAATGCCTTTTGGCATGTTCACTCTAAATATGCTTTTATTAAATACAGAACTTAATTTTGTGGCACAAACATTGGAGAAATAATCCATAAAGCACATCGATAATTTCACAATTTAATTCACAACAGAAGTGTATTAATTCAAGGACATGTTCGGCGACTAATAAAAACTGACCTTAGCATTAATATAATGACGGCCTTATCGGTGTGCTGGAAACACAGGCATTTGCGACAAACTTAAATGCCAATTAAATAACATTAAATTGTGCGAAAAATGGACCCGGCAAGCGGCTGGCTGTCCCGCAAACACAAGTCCTTGAGCCCAACGAGGGAGACTGTCAACATGACAAAGGAAAAAATTAAGCAGCTAAACAGGGTTTTATAGACGGCCGACAGAAATAAACAAACAAGCGAGGAGGTCCCTGGATCCTGTATTCTGGAAAATCTGTAAGCCAAGGCAACATGACACTCACACTCGGACACAAAGCCAAAGCCAACAACATAATCTACGGGTTGTCAGCAGCCCAAAAGACCATAAAGGCGGCCAAACGATGGTCAGGAGCAGGGCCAGGGCCAGGGCCAGGGAGCAGGGAGCTGGGGATTCCCCGAAAAGGAGCGAAGCAAACAAATTAGTATGCAAGTCGGGTAGCAGATTAGGACACCGAAGTTTTCGCGACATAAACGGACAGCAGGCAACAATGGGGCCAGGACGGGACAGGACACACACCACTCACTCACTCGTCCATTTATGCTTTCAAGCGCTTTTTCCTTTTTTTTAGGTTTTTCGGATTTAGTCGAAATAATGAAGTCGGCCACTGAGGCGATCTGTTGCTTGTTATATTTACAGAAAAAAAAAACCACAGAAGGCATTATAAAATTTTTAGAAAAATGTTAGAGGTAACGAGACTGTGGTTACCTATTTGAAATAGGAAAACCTCGGGGAAAACTTTAAGTTTCAGGGAAGCTAGTGGTACATGATACATTTTAAATACCAAGACTTATCGCTATAAAAGCATAATTTCTTAAAATATTTTTTAATAACTGCTGGCTTAAACTATATTTATTTACTTAAGGATTTTTGTTTTCTAGTTGTATTTCTATAAAATATATATTGTTAACAGTTAAAATATTAAATTATATCCCGCGCAATTAATCACATATCATTAGCATTTGTTATTATTTCTTTGACACATTTTGTTTAAACAGTAATCACTCTCTGCAAGCCTCTTCTCATTGGGTATCCTTACCATTAAGAAAATGTACAAAAAGAAGTATAAAAATGTCAGCCAGTCTGCGTACCTTGACAACCTATTTCCAAAATTAAATGTTTTTGTTGCTGGCCACCTTTTGTGACAGACTGCTTTTTTCCCTCTTTCGTTTAATATTTCATTAAAAATTCCTGGCACAATTGCTGCGGTTACTTGACGCAGAAAAGAAGAAAAACCCCGAAAATAGAATAATTCTTGAGCTCGCAGTCAACCCTTGAAAAGTCACTGGCCTAGACAGAAAATTTATAGAATACAAATTCCACATAAGAGAATTATTACCAGAAAATTGTTATTATCTGACATTTAATGTCAAAGAAAGTCTTTAAAATGTATGTAAATAAATAATAACGTTAGTGAACATAGCTTTTGGTTGTAAATCAAAAGCTGTCCAGCGATTTAAAAACAAAAGTAGAATAACATGGAAAATGTTGCAGGGAAAATGATAAACTAAGCTGGCTGTAAAATAAATTTTAATAAATATGTCGGCCTACGTTTATTTTGGCCTGCCTTTGGCAATTTGTCACAGTTTTAAATTCACAGTTTATAAATTCAATACTGGCAATAAAATATGCAAGAATTTTACCTTGTTTTTGCAGCTCAAATAGACTAAATTACATTGAGATTTTGTTTTTTTTTTTTTAAATCAATGGGAATTTGACCTGTATTGAGTGTGTGCAAATTCAATTGGATAATTTTAAAAGGGAACTAAGTAAAAGTAAATAGCACTTGACTTTGTGACACTTTTTATAAAACCTATTTAAAATTAATCTCATTGACGTGTTGATTTGGCTTACACGGTTTTTCTATATGGATTTTGTTGTGCCTTTAATCTATCTTTACCGTACAATATATAAGGAAATATTTGCATATACTTCCAGGGCGCCAAAGGCTTTTACAATGTATATAGTATATATGTGTATTTTATTACCCCAGTTTGCCTGCCCCCGAATGAGATTTTGTTAAAGTTATGGCCGACACATACTGGCAGTCATATAATTTTCATATTTTCACATTTTCGTACATTGTTTAACCGGCTCCTTGCGTCCTTTCACAAACAATGTGTGTGTGCAAAACGTAAGTTTGCGTGCTTGGCGCATATAAATTAGTCGCTTATAATATTCTTTTGGCATTTTTCAAATTTCCAGTTTGGTATTTGCTGCTGCCTGCTGCCTGCTGCCAGCCGCCTGGTGAAAGAGTTCGTACGCCATAAAGTATGCAGCTTACGTGCTCAAGGCTTTGCCGCCACACGAACCGATGGCAAAAAAACAATTATTAACATATTAATAAATTTTAGCATATTTGAAAGGCCATAATTCTGTGTAATTCTAGATGCCTGCAGCTGGGCAACACCTGAACGAAATTGGATAATCCGCCCCGGGGCTGGGGCTATATAATTTGCATTTTTTATGGCCCCTCGCCCATGGCCCTGACTGACTGACTGACTGATTATAGCCACCCCAGAAACCAGGCAGGAATATTTCTGGCGATTAAGCCAGATAACGATTAAGGCGTTAACTCTCTTATCGGGGTTAGTTCAAGTGCAGTTTTCTTTCTTCTCTGCCCCCTTGGGTCTTTGTTCGCCGTGCCATTTGTGATTTTTTGTGATAAAGGCGCCAACTGTGATTGCAATGAGTCCCAGCAGCAGCAAAGCAATTCCCATGTACTGGCCAATTTTGGCAGCATTCAAGGCCAGCTGTCAGGGAAAATGTCTTTAATGGAGTATTATGTTCTTGTATTCAGTTTTCTTACATTACCTTTAGTAAGCTTGTGAGGTTGTCATCCAAATCAGCATGGATTTGCATGGTGAAGAGTGGTGCATAGTGATCGTAGGCCACATCTTTAAAGAAACTATAATAAGGGTAGGTTACTGAAGAGTTTAATTAATTAAAAATATAACAAATCTATGAAAAAAATATTTATAAAACTTCTGACCTTAGTCAAACCCAAATTTCTACTCACTCAATTGCTTCATCTCGCTCCACATGGACACTAACCATGAGCTGTCCCCTCAGGCTAAGCGGAATTCCCATAGTGGGCTCCATTATCACAAACATGCCGTGCTCCGACTTCTCCGGCCGCAGTCCCGTCGTGTTCTCCCGGTAGAGTTCGTCGGTCAGGAAAAAGTGCGGATGCGACATGTAGAACGGACCATTGAAGGCAGGTGGTCCGAAGTCAAGGACTCCATTGCGTGGACACTCACGATTCACCAGGCAGAAGCACTTAGTGTCTGGCGACAGCTGGCCGTTGTCCAGGGTGAGATTAGTGGATTCATAGCGCCACACGGGAACGCCATCCACGGTGAGGTTGTCCTGGGGGAAGAGATTCAAATACCGGGCGGCATCCTTGAGGAAAATGGAAGTGGGCTGGTCCCACCTCCTCTCCGGTGACCAGAGTTCCCCCGTACTACCATTGACCTTGCCGCATTCGCCAGGATAAAAACCTGACGGGAAAAATAATGATAAAATGATTTATAAATCCATTGCCTAGTTTGTGGTCTAACCTGTGGTATTTTGACCATTCCATAGCTGGAGATCTCCCAACTGGTGGAGATCGCCGTGGCCTGTGTGAATCGTAAAGTTACCCTCGGCTGTCTTGGAGTTGTTTCGCTCATAGAACCAGCTGAAGTTGCTGCTGTAAATGGGCAGCAGGGGCGAGTGCAGTTGCTCCACAAAGTCCAGCAGTCGGTCGTAGTAGCCATCAAAGAGCCACTCACCCGCCGAGTGGGTCATGTGGGTGTCGCCGCCCTCTCGGTTCAGGGCAAAGTTCATGACCTTGCGCAGAGTGCGGCGAAATCGGCGCGAGTAGAAGGCAGCTGTCTAATTCGGAAAGCGGGATAAGCCGGGATTACTCCACGTTGGGACAGGCAGATTCGCAAAGGAAGATGGTTTCCCACATACCAGCGATACAAAATGCGGAGCCACCACAACGTCCTCGAGGGTGCCATTGGACTTTTCCGGCAGGAAGTGCCAGGTACGTTTGCCAAAATAGGTCACCTCCGGTCGCTGTTGGTTCCACACCAGATCCTCCTTGACCTTGAAGTCACTAAAAGTGTAGGGTCCTAGTTGCTCGTAGTGTGGCCTAACACCGGCCGTGTTTAGTTGCTCCGGATTGGTCCAGTTAAAGAGGTAGATGCTGCTGTATATGGGCATGGGTGTGGTCACCCATCGCTTGTACATAAAGGAGTTGGGGCTTAGCGGCATGAGGCTACGTATCCACTGGCGAGAAACCGCTGGCCAGGCGGCGACCAGGAAGACTCCAAGGGCCAGGATCACACCGCCAAGGCCAAAGACCCAGATCTTTTGCTGGCGGACACTGCAACAATTGCAACACATCGCGGTCTGTCGATCCCGGCAAACTGGTCTTCGATCCACTTAATCCACTTGTATTTATGGGAGCGTTTTAAGATTAGATTCTGCTAGAGGACTCCCTCATTTGTATAGCAGCCCGGCTGATTCTTCTATTTATAAATATTGTTTTAAATTCTCTAAACAACTTAAAGCATTTTTGAGTGGCAAAGGCTCTCTGTAGTACACACCCTCAACTGCGGAGGGGTTATCTTTATGATTTGAGTGAAAAGCGGTTGAGTTTTTGAGATAACAAGACAGTTACTCAAACATTAGGAATTCCCAAATTATTCGATGCACTGTCAGAAAAAGTAAATTTGCTTTATGAAATAATTTTTTGTTTTTCCTTAATGGAAACAAAAATCATCAAAACAGTTAGAGGAAAGGACATTGCCGGCTCTATGCAATTTTCTAAACACATGCCAGGGAAACGTGGAAGCCCATATCCATTGCAATAACGGTTGGGCAATTATATTACAGGAGAAGAATCTGTTTCTAGATATTAATTTAAATGACATTTTAGCAAATCTGCTAACTTATTTCTCCCATATCAATGATGTCCTCATGGTAAAGGGTTAATCGAAGAGCAGGTCGCTAGATGATTATGAAGAATTTCGGAGGTTTCAAGAACTACCAAAAGAGATAGTCTAATAATGGAAATTGAGAAAAATTAGTAGTAATTAGCAAGAATTATGTATATTGTTCTTTTATTAATAGTTATATTAAATATAATTTATATTTATCACACTAAGTTCTCATAAAATCACAACGATTACAAAATTGTTTTATATGCTTGGCGGATGGAATACTCCTTTACGAATTCCGATTAATTTCATGGACCACCGACTCGGGTTCATTTGGTGTTTCCTCATTATCCTTGAGGGCCAGTCGATCCGCTTCCGCTTGGCCATACCATTTCCTCTTGATCGTGAGCAAGGTGCCAATGGCTATTAAAATGCAGCCCAGACAAAGTAATCCCACTCCAGTGTATCTACCAATGGCGGGTAGGTTGAGAGCCAACTAAAGTATACAAATATTGTTATTTAGCCTATTTTAGGTAAAAGGTTCTAATAAATAAGTTTAAGTATTAAAATGTACCTTAAGTTCCGAGGCGAGAGCCTCATTAATTTCAGCACGACTGGCTGTGGTGAACATGGGGGCATAAAAACTAGGCAGCCCCTTTAAAATGCTGTAAAAAAAGATACATTATAAAAATATATTCATTTTTATAATAAGTTACTAAAACCACTCACTCAATACCCGTGTCCTCTTGTATCAAAAGAGTGATCATTACATTGGCATTCACCTTCAGCGGCACCCCCATCTTCCGCTCCATGACGATGAAAAAGTTGTTTTGCTCGTAGTTTGGATGGTAGCCATTGATGGTACTGGCATAGCTCTCATCCGCATACATGAAGTGGTCCGCGGATAGGTACATGGGCACACCATCTGCACATGGTCCGAGGTCGGTGGCACCGGTGGCAGGACAGTCGTTTGGCTGCTTCTCCACCGGACACCAGCACTTCATGTTCCCATTCACCTGGCCATTGTCAAAGGTGTTGCGCGTAATCTCATACTTCCAGCCCTTGATGCCTTGGATGGTCTCGCTTTCGCCGGTGAACTCCAGGTTGATGATCCGACAGGTGTCCGGTATGAAGATGGTCAGAGCCTTTTCCTTGGGCTCGTCGGGCACAAATAGATCCGTGGTGCTGCCATTAAGGCGACCGCACTCGCCCTCGTACCAGCCGGTGTGATTCTGGCCCTTCCAGTACTTGATTTCGCCCATCTCCTTGATGTCGCCCACGCCCGTGTGCACGGTGAAGGGTCCCTCAAAGTCCTTTGATCCGTTTCGGTTGAGGAACCAAGCAAAGTGATCCGTCTCGATCGGTGGAGCCAGGGGATTGTTCAGCGTCATGGCATAGTGCAGGAACTCGTCGTAGAAACCTTTAAAGAGCCACTCGTCAGCCGTGTACGTCACGAAAAGGTGTCCTCCGTTGGCATTCAGAGCCTGGTTGAACATGAACTTCAGAAAGGCGTTGCTGTTCCGCATTTGATTGGCGGCGGCCTAAGAAAAATGAAAGAAACTATTACCCTAATTATAAAGTAATTCAATTAATTTCACCCACCAGCGATGGCAAGTGGGGAGCTGTGATTAAATCCGTTTGCTTGCCGCCTGAGAGTTCCTCCTCCCAGAACCAGGTTCTCCGGGGATTAAAGGTCACTGTGCCATTGTCGTGCCACTCCAAGTCCATTTTCTTTCTCTCCTCCCGATAGACATACGGACCGAGTTGCTCAAAGCTGGGCTTCACTCCATAGGCCTGGACATCGTCCGCGTTTGTCCAGTTCCAAAGGTACATATAGACATAGACGGGAATGGGTAGCTCCTCCCACTTTTCAAAGGTCTTTGAAGTGGGTGTCAAGGGCAGGGCCTGCAATTAAATCAATACAATAAAATTTAATTGGAACTTATGCAACAAACACTATGATCTAACCTTCATGATCTGTGTGTCTATGAAGCCGGGCCAGCATATTATGGCCAGGAGTCCGGAGACGGCGAACACGGTGCCCAGTCCGAAGACCCAGACCTTCTGTTGGGTCACTCCGCAGCAACTACAGCACATGATGTCGGTTCGAAACAAAGACTGGCCACCGAATGTCCCCTGGAATGATTTAACTAGCTTTTTTATTCACCAAGCACTCAGTAGATTATCCTCAACCGCGTAAAACCCGCCGGCTAATCAGCTGTCTGCCGCATTAATTCGCTTCGTTTTCTTGATAGCAGCTGCACTGGCAGAAAGGGAACCCATATTTTTAATGCATTAATGCATTTAAGAAGATAGGTAATTCGTTTTACCTTTAATTTCATTATAATACCTAACAAAAAAGTTAATATTTGTGCCTAAAATATTGTAATAGGAACTTTTATTTATATAAACATATTTGTTTCTATGCCATAACACCAGACACTTATTAAATATTTATTGTAAAATATTGTTCTCTGTGTGCTGATTGGTATTAATCTATATATATTAAGAAACTAAAGGCCTTGATAAATGCATAAATACCACTGCACAGAAGTTCTTGTGAATGATTGCTAATCAGCTAGACTGTAGGTCGTCAGTTACCTACTTATAACATCTTAACACTTGGTAACTAAAATCAGATTATTAAGACATTAGTGGGAAGTCAAGCAATTACACAATTAAATTACGATTGAAATTAATTTAAAAAACCATTTGTTTACATGTAATTCTGATAGAGCACTTATCTCGTTTTCACTTATATTATAATTATAGTTGATTAAACTATAAAAGCGGTCAACTATTTTTGCCTTGAGTCTAGCCATCTTATAGATTATACACTATATATTTATATATTTGTAGTGGGAATGCAATTTGATGATAAACCCAGACCACTTGAGAGCCATAAAAGATCACTTTAAAAGGGATAATCTAATCAGGCTAAGTACCTTTCGATTGGGGCAATGCAAAATCGTATTTTGGCTCGTCAGCCACCTGGATTGGCGAAAAATGGTTTGTTGGCCCAACATGATTAGTTGCTTTTCAAGCCATAAACATCGACAGCAAAATGTATGGCGGGGAAATGTGCATTGAAGCTTATCTTTTTGGGTAATTGGAAAGGCCATCACCTCACTGGGTTCTAAAATATTTTCAGCAAGTCGAATATAACGAGAATAGCGACTAATTTGAACTAACCTTTATATTAACTTCCGACTAAACACATTGCTCTGTAATAGACACCACATTTAATAAGCTGCCATGGTGCCCTTGGTTACCGAAATTAAATGCATATTGCCACTCAGCTTCTTAGCCTGGCAATAATTGAAATTAGTTAGCCACAAGAGCCAAGACCCATGACTTGTATTTCAATAGAATGTGCCTGCCACTGTTGATTTCCCCATTGCACTCCAATAAATGCATAATCAGCAACTTGAGCCAGCTACGAAATACTAAGGAAATATCTCTACTGAATGTTGATTAATAAATGAACAGAATGTGGATGTCGTAGGCGAAGGGGGAAAAGTAGTCTAGATATTTAATATTTTTTACATGTTTACGTCTAGTATCATAATATTCATTGTACTGACGGTTAAATGATTAAGCGCTCTATTTTTCCCAAAAGGTTATTTAAAGCAGAACCTAATAAATAAATAACATATTACCCATTAATATCATTAAAATAACAATTTTCGTTTAGTTGCAAATAAGTTTCCATCATTTCCGAGCCATATATAATTTTTTCTTTATTTTGTTTACATATAAATATTTGTAGTTCTTTCTTCATATTTAGTTGTATTAATTATTATACACATACACACATATATGGATATTGGTTTTGATATATAGGAAAAGTACGACGACTGCAGTTCAGAACATCTCAGCAACATCAGCATTTTTAAAGGTCTACATAGATCCGTTGGCCATGTAGAAGTACGCCATTTTGTCTTCAATTGTGATAGCCATTAACAACTTAGGCCTCAATGGAGCCCTCGGCTTCCAGTTGAGCCTTACGGCTTGGCTGTGGAACAAAAATCAAAGAAATGAATAAAATATAGAATATATAACCAGAAAAGTTAGTTAACCTTGGGGTGCATCAGGATGAAGGGCAGCTCAGCGCAAAGTTCGCCGCCAAGAGCGCCCAGGAAAAGCTTGACTTTCACAGCATAGGACACAATAATGCCAAAGGCATCCCTGGCATCCTGGCTGGCAATGCTAAAGGATAAAAATAATAGTGATTAGTTCAAGAGAATTAAGTTCAAGAATTAGCTTCACTCAGTTTTAGTGGAATTTAAAAATGTTTCGCTAGACTTACAGTGTGGTCGAGGCCAGGGCGGTGTCCTTGCGCTTGATATCGCCCTCAACGGCGATGCCGGCACGGTCACAGTTAGCCACCAGAGTGGGCACCAGATACATGACCTTCTGCAGGCTGGAGCCCGGGTTCAGGGGGCAGCCCTCGCTCGTCTCCATGAAGGCGATCGTGTTGCGGAACTGTCCGTTCTGGAAGAGAACCACATCGACGCCCTGCTGCACCATGGCCTTGACCTTCTTGACCACCTTATTCGAGTTATTCCGCACGCAGATGTTGACTGAGATCTTCTCGCCATGGTGGTACAGCTGCTTGTCGAGGGTGACCTCCAGTTCGAGTTCACCGGGTGACAGGAGGAAGTCCTTGCGCACCACGGTGCAGGGCTGGATGCCCTGCTTGGTGGGGGCATACTGCACCTTGCGGATGCCCAGGTTGATGGTGCTGCGACGATGCGAGCGGTCACAGTCGCTGTCTCCGGTGAAGATCTTCACAAAGTACTGGACACCGCACGGCTGGCTCTCGTCACTGGCCCGCTGCTGCAGGACCACCGAGGCCGGCGAGCTGGGCGGCATTTGCATCACAAATGGATATGCGTTGGAGCCCAGCTTCTTGAGCAGGCGCTCCTGCATCTTGGTCAGCTGAATATCCTGCTTCTGGGGCGGGCACACCTGCTGGGAGACCAGGGTGAGCTCCTTCTGGAACCGCAGACCGATCATCTCATCGTCCTCGCGTCCATATCGGAAGTTGCACACCAGCTGCACGAAGATCTTCCGGTTCTGGCGCACGTACTCATCATCCAGCACCACGATTCCATCTGAAAGTGGAGTGTGGAGTAGTCCAAGGATGCTAATTAATCGAAGATTCCAGATTACGTAAGGTAAACTCCCATCCCCGCCACGTGTCCGACTCGGTGTCACGTAGCTAATAAGCCGGGTTTGCTGTTTAATTCGGGCATACTAGGCCTGAATAAATTATGTCTGAGTTTAATTAGGCCCAAGACATGAACTTGATATTTGCTTGACCCTAAAATATCTCTCTTGGAAGTGAAATTAATTAAGCTTTTTTAATATACTTTTGGGAACAAACTAAAATCACTGTAGTGGCTTGAAAACTTTATAAAAGTATCTAAACTCATGTCAGCACATATTCTTATAGTTATAATATTGATTGAGGAGTTGAATTTCAAAGAAAATCTTTGAAAATGTTTAATTTTTTATACCGATACCCACCGATTGGCTCCACCTGCGTGACGGAATCCACAAATTCACGCCTGTTCATGTAGAGCGTGATCATGTTGTTCGGGGAACACTTCTTAAACACCTTGAAGTTGACCACCATTTTGAAGCTGTTTATTTATAGTTTCTCCGGAAATGAAAATATTTATATTTTATTTTTGAATAAAATAAAAATTGGTTCAACGTTTCGCGCTCGTCTGTCTCGGGATACGCCGCGTTGCGTTGGCCGCTTGGCTATTAATTAGCGCCCATTGACAATCCGGCCTTTATACCTGGCATTGTGGCACCTGGTCTCGCACATGCAAATTCAATTATAGAAATTCTGTAGTAGTTCTCTGCTAGTTTCCTACTACGGCTTCCCTTGCCTTGTGGCGCAGCGCCTTTGATATTGACATTGCAGTCGAGCAGCGAAAATCGATGGATTGCCGCGTACAACATGGCGTATTAGCAATGCAACGCCCAAAAATAACCACCGAAATCGATTTAGCCTACGTATTTTGGTTTGTCGTCTTTTCTATTCGGTCTCTGTGGTTCCAAAAAGTGACGCATTAATACAGAAATATTACGTGTATGTCCCCCCCTCTCATCCGCAGTTTTTTGCCTTTCCTGTTTACGTAATTCTTTTTAATTTAATTGAGGCTTTTACGGTCCTCTGCTGAGCGGTGATAAGAGCACCGCTTTTGTGGCTGTCCCGATTGCTGTATGGGGTCTCTATATGGGAAAATTAACAAGCTTGGGTATTTTTAAAAAATATTCCATTTAAAATAGTAACTAAATTTGGGTGTTTTTGGGGCTTAACATTCCGTTTGGTGCTGTGTTGGTGTCTTAATTGAGTAGGAAAAATGGTTCAGTCTAGAGGGTAAAATTAATATCTATTCAACTACATATATTTATTTTTCTCGTTATAAAAATTACCAAAACTTTAATTGTATTTAAAATACATAAATGTAAAAAAGAACTAAAAAATGGAATATACAAAATGGTAAAATTATTTTGCTGCCATCATAATAAACCCCAGTTGAGCAAATAATAACCCATAAGAACTTCAAACTCCAACAGAAACTGTCACTTAAATTCTTTGCACATTCAATTATGTAAAAATATTCCAGACAGAGCTCCAGTGGGGGAAACCCCCAACCAATTTTGGCCATTTCCAGTTCCAGTTTGTGCAATGAAATCACATTAGCATAAAGTAGGCTACTTAACAAAGTCAATGAACGTAATTATTATACTCCTGGCATTAAAAATATGAACAAAGTTGTGTGAAATATATTGTTCTTTATTGTGTGGTTTGGGAAAGTCTGCGCAGGCATTTCCCCACCGTCGTTTGTGTGTGTGTGTGTGTGAGTGCGGAAAATGTGAGGGGGCGTAGCATGGCGGCGGACAGTCGCCGAGGGTCCAACAAAACCGACAATGAGGCCCTTAATAATAGCAAAACTTTCGCACTCACGACGTGTGGGCCAGCGGGAAAACGTCGCTGGTTATGGGCTTGTCTCTCATTTAAATACATTACAAGTGAACTTTCCGAGAGGCGTGTATAGGACCTGGTCCCTGCTGATGGCAATATGTTGTGGAACGAGCTGTGTTTAAGATTCTGTTAAGAAAATGTAAAGTGTAATTAAATTCAATTAACTTTGAGGCTTTACTCCAACGAAAGACTCCATTTTTAAACGTTATTTAATTAATAATAAGCAGAGCATAAATAATATGTAAAGTAAAAGTGAACATTACGTTAGATTCCTTTGATTTTAGTATACTAAGCCATTGCATTAAGGACTGTGTATATCACCATTTCCACCGCAATATTATCTCTCTGGCACTCAACTGTCCTGCCATGTGTGTGGTCTCCCTGATGGGTCCCTGTGCAGTGAAGCCACAAATCGCTAGCCACCGCAAAACGCAGGCTCAATTATTCGCGTCCAATTGCGCCAGATGTGAAGGGTGCTCACCCTTTTGGTAAGAGGGTCACGGAGCCTCCCTTGGATAGCCATAATTTCGCTGAACCTCCTTAAAGCGGCAACGATTTAAACAGCTACCATAGCCAGAGCCAAAGCCGAAGCCGAAAGCTCTGGCACCATTCTTCTCCTTCAGTCCACTCGAGAGCTAATTTGGGCAATTCAATTGCCTGACCGAGGCGAGACAAAGGCGTTGGCCAAATTGCATTGCACAATCAGCGCGATTGCCACGGCACCGAGCCATCCAGCCGGGTTTCCCGGGCAAGGAAGCCGGTGCAATTGTCGTTTGGCCGGGCCAAATCGACAGCTGGAGCCAACTGGGCTTTACTTGGAATTTGCTAGAGACTGAAAAGAATTTTAAAAAATTTTTCATACCTATAAAAACGGTTGAGGATTAACAAATATTAATATGAAGAAAAAATTAAAAGCAACCATATAAAAAATAATGTTATTTCAGCATACGCAAACTATGCAGATTTTAGCACATTAAAACGGTTGCTTTTATTATTTTGTACAGCTTAAATCAATGTTTAAGCTTGAGCTAATTGAAATAATTTGTTTTATAGAAATACACGCCTGTATAAATATAAAATATTAAATATTCTGGTTGTGCCTTTCTTTGCCCCTGTGCAGCATTTAGGACCTGCCATAAGGGCCAAGAACTTTCAGGTTGTTCCTCAGTCCGAGAGTCCTAAGACCACCTTGATGCACAGCCAACATCTGGCATTGAAACGTGAGAGCGGGCGGCCGCAAAGTTTTAGGCCAAAAGTTGGACGCAGTGCCACTCATCAGCCAGATCAGGCCCAATAGCACGGAAAATTGCAGGGAAGCTAAAATTGTTGTCTTATGAAAAGTAAAAGTAAACACGGTGCAAAAATGGTGGCCAACCTTCTGCCTGTTCGAGTTGCTGCCTTTTTCAGTTGGCATTATTTCAGGGACAAGGAACGCGGGGCATGGGACAAAGGACGAAGGACATGTCACACACTCTGAAAAAAAGTTAAAGACGGCTGGAAAAAAATACTACTGCTTCCTGTGATGGTTGAGCGGTCTTGGCAGCGATGTTGTTGCCAATGTCGCCACCGCCGTCGCCGTCTGACGATGTGCAAACTGGCGAAGTGACAGCAAATGACGCGGAAACTGCACTATGTGCAGTGACGCCAACGTCAACTAATCGTGGGTGAACAAATCCCAATGTATACGAAGAATGCACTAGAAAAAAATATATACATATCGTAGGAAATATTCTGAATATATTCTTAAAGAAATAAATATGATTGGAAGTTAGGAAATAGTTGTAAATTATGAAACTATATGTTGCTATTTTGTAAAAATTTTATAAATAGACGAGACAGGAAGTTTGGTTTCTATAATGACAATATTTAATTCACTTGTCCTTTTGCAGTTCCCACAAAATTTGGAAACAGAATATAATGTTCTTTAAAATATATATTTTCTATTTAATATAAAGAAAGTTGATAGAAATGGAACCTGTTTTTGAAGATCATTTTAATTTATTTTATTCCTTTATAAAATTTTTTTTCTGTGTGGATAATTTGGTGCAATATGCATGTATCCGGGCACAATCTCTAGGAGTGATGTCTGTGCGTGTGGCCATGTTGCAGCCAAGGACAGGTGGGTCCTGGAATGAGGGTTCCGTTGTTGACGCCAGTCGATTGCAGGTGTTGTCCGTGACGTCGAGTCCTGATTGCTTTGACATCTACGTCGCGAATGGTTTTAAAAATAACACTCTCTCAGGTGGAAAGCCGATGTTTGATTTAATTTAAGGAAGTAGGATAACTTTGGGAAGACCCACTAGAAGTAAACAATTACCTTTTACTCAAAAAGCTCCATCTAACTCAGACTCTTTAAGGACTAAATAGTGCCTTATGAAGATTGAAATAATGTTTTTTTTACAACACTTCACTTTTGTAATTTATTTAATCATTTTTGTTGGTTAAAGCGATATTTACAAAACCGATCTCCTTCATTTCAAACAAGAATCTAGGGATCCGCAGTGCACTATGTGAAAATATCGTGAAAGGCTTTCCAATGATGGTTAATAATTATAGTCAAAATTTCATTGAGGAATTTATTCGTTTATGGTTTATGGTTTATAAGGAATTTATATAATGCTGACTATGCTTTTTTATCACTGAAATTAACTTAATTAATTCATTTAAAATTTTATTTCAAGTACTCAATTTTTATTTTTCCATTTTATATTATTATTTTAAATAGTGCATCAGCCTCGTATCATCTTATTAGAAATTCAATTTAAGGAGATAAAAATTCAAGAGCCCCTCGTGAAGATATCCACTTTAGTAGGAAAAAATGCATTTCTAAGGCGATAAAGTCAACACGTTCCAAGGAAAATATTCGGAAAATGCGAATGTGCGCTATTTGCTCCGTATTTCCGCATGCAGGTGTCATAAGCTCTGGTGTTGGCGTTGTCCAAAAAATACCGTTATTGCTAGCTAATTTCCCAGGTGCATGCTTGCTTGTTAAATTGATGTATAGCAGCAGGCCAAGTCCGAACCCAAGTCCGCATCCGGAACCGTATCGACGGCATGACAAAAAGGGGGAAGTACAAGCAATGTGGCCAGAGGAAAGGACTGTGATACACGACAAGAAAATGTCTGGTTTTAAAAAACGATTGTTTTAAATTCTTAAAAACAAATTATATAATTTTTAGAATTTTAAAAAGGTCGGAAAAATCGGCCCAAAGCAAATTTAAAGTTCTTAATTTAATACATATTTCTGATTAATATACATATACATATAAAAAGAGGAAAAATCAGATGATATATGCCAATATTCTAGTGTTTTAAATATGAAATATGAATAATATAGAATTTAATGCAGTAATATCAATATTATCGAAATAATATCATTTAGCTTGTTTTACTTTTCTATCGATTATAGTTTAAAGAAAGGTTTGTGGTCTTATCTTCAAATTCCTCAAATTTACTGCTTCCTTCATCGAATAATATGTTTTTTTTCTCTGTGCAGAGTGGAAGGGACACGACAGCAGCATAACTGAAAATATTGTGAAAATGGCATTGGTCGCCGCACACAACAATGGCTGCAAAGGTGGAGTAGGCACCTGTACAGGCCCCTCTCTCTCTCTCTGCCCTTGCCCTCCTCCAGTGCCTGGAATGTGCGGTCGGGTTTTTGACACAAATTTTGCCGATGACATGTTCAATACACAAAGCTGCGTGCTTAAGTTCGCTCATCCGTATTGTTGCACCATGGAGCCCCGACTGCATGTAGCCCTCAATATTTGCAGCCAGCACGTGTTTAGGGTTGTCACAGCGCCGCTTGTGTTCCGTGTGTGTGGGACTCTCTCAAGAGAGACATTGTTGCCAAAGTGGCTATTTTTCGATCCAAAATGGAGTTTATTTCTAGTAGCTAACGTTAATAATTGGCAGAGCTTTACAAGTTTTGTACATTTTTAAATTTGCTTCGTTTTTTTCCAACTGAGGTATGATAAAAATTTCAATATATCAATACTCTATCGATAATTGGCTCTAATACTGATTATAAATCGATATTTTATCTTTTATATCGATGTCCGTCCTTTCGAAATTAGCTTCCGTTTGGTCTTCTGTATGATATTTTGCGCAAAATATTTGTTATCGTTAATATAATATATATGAATTAGGTATCTAGATTGTGGGTTTTCTTAGTTAGACCAATAAAAGTCACTTTATTATAAAAAGGATTGTAAAGATTTAATTTTATAAATTATTTATTTAATTTTTTGCAAAACAAAACAAATATATCTACTATACATTTCAGTTTTTTGTAGCTGACTGTAGTGCCACTGTTTAAAGAACAGAATGTGTTTGCTGCCGAGCCCCAACTTCATATATCACACACTCTCTCTCTCGTACTGGAAAAAGTAACCTGCGGAAAAGGCTCCATTTCGCTTTAAGGCACTCTTTGGCCGGTTTAAATTTGCATTCCTTGCTGTCAGCGGGTGTCAAATAAATTTGACAATACGCATACAGTAAAGGATACCCCTCCGACCTCCGCCTATTTCCGTAAGCCGCATTATCCTATTAAGGGATTTAATGGAGTCACACACGCGCGCTCGCAACTTTGTCTCATCATAAATCTGGGAAGCCAGCACAGCGGGTAATTCTCTGCGGAGCGTAGAAAATAAAAGACAGGGGAAAGGCAGGGAAAGTGGCTGGGCTGCTGGAAGCCACAAGCTCGGCATTGTGTGATATATATCCCCCATATTGGATATTTATGCCCTTCACTTACCAGGTACCGTATGGATTTATGCGGCACCGATTATGGCAAATGACCAAAGTTGCCCAACACACACACACACAGCACATAGGGCCCAGACCGGCCAATTCCCTCAAATTAGCCAAAAAGCTTGAGGAGTGCCCAGTGCCAAAGACGTGCGGCATTTAAATTATTTTATCTGCACCACCGAAAATTTATGAATTTCAAAAACTTTATGATAACACCCAAGGGACCGTTTTGGGCCCCACAATCTCGGCGAAAATATATATCGTTGGCCATTTGGCCAACAAGTTGTGAGGCGGTGGCATTGGAGCCTCCTTAGGCCAACGAAATGTTGATGGTGAGTTGTCTTGGCAACATTTTGGAGTCCTTCCCGAAATAAATTTCGCTAAATTTGGCCATCAAAGAATGTGCATATTTTAAGACACGAAAAAGTTTGATTCCCTTCTCCTGTAGGAAAATCGAGCTGCTGGCATTCCTGGACTAACTTTCAACTAGGCTCAAGGCTTAAACTTTGTCCACTCGAGACGCTTTAATTGGTAGCTAGCTTCGTGACCCTTTAACCCCCAATGGCTACAGAATAAGCCTCCCTCCCCCTTGGGGGCCTGTCACAATCCATAGCTGGCAATTCTTTTTCCGTTCGTTTTGCTGCGGATAGTTTTCCATCGGAGACGAACCACAAAAAACGATTTTTCGATTTTGAATTTAGTTTTTGCTGTGGCCCGGAGAATGCACTGACAAAAAAAAGGGTATTAAAAGTACAGAGCAATGACTTTTCTTAACTTAAAGTATGCTTTGATTGGAGGAATAATTTTTAAATTGCTTGAGGGTAAGGTTTTCTAATAAATTTATTCCAATGTGTAGGGTTTTACGAATTTCTTTTTCTGGTATACTACTAACTGAAATAAATTTTGCTTAAAATATTCTTAGAGTTTTAGTAAAATTGTTCTATCTGTTCGGTAGCAGCACTCTCTGACATAATAAAATTCGTGTCCTGACATATCTCAGCAGGCTTGTCACACGTGTCGAAGCGTTGCAGAAATCTGGGCACCCGATGCTCCTTGATGCCCAGCCCCCTCGTGGCCTATTCAAATTGTTCATTTTACGCTCTCTATATGGCTGCGAATGCAAATACTAGTCTCTTTATAGGATGGCTCTCCCCTGTTGTAGGCTGTCCTAATGCCTTTTGCTGGGAAATGTTTTGGAAAGCAATTAGCATTGATAAATGCGAGCCTTGACATTGCCCGAACTGAAGACATTGCCTGTCATTGCCTTTAAACGATTTGTCATGACGGCAATGCGAAAGGTTTAATAGTTGAACTGGACCAGTCATGATGGATTAGCCGCCTGTGGGGTTTCCCCGTAGGTATTCAGTAAATAGATGCAACTGATTAAATAAGTATTATAATGTTTTGGGAGTTCAAAAACCCCAAACAAGAGCTTAAGAAAATTTTAAATTAAATGGAGAATCTAATGAAACACTGTTCAACAAGGAGACGAACTTTATCTTGCTCTTATTAAACAGATTTTGGGGAAACTATAAAAGGAAGGAGAACTACTTAGCCAAGCCGATCATCGCATCAGCTCCATAAAATTCCTCCTTCAAAATGAGGCATGCCTGCTGAAGCTTACCTGAAATGCATTTAATTTAATTTCGAAATTTTTCCGCACTCAAGCTGAGTAAACCAATAAAGTGCAAAGGCAAAGAAGGAGCTGCTCCACGCTGCACCAAAGTTGAGTAAGCTGCCTGATTAAATTTACACATCGAACCGCAACTGTTGCACGTTGTTGGCCCATCGGAAAGGGCCATAAAAGGCAAGGAGTTCGGGCAAGTTTTATATCACCGCCGGCAGCAGGAACAAAGCTGGGGAAACTCCTTACAGGACCTGCTTGCTGGCTGTGCATTAAGAGAGCCAACCAATTGATGGCTGCCGAGCAGATGTTCCCTCGTCAATTGCCTGTAAGTGGAGGGTTGTAAAACTTCTTATTGCCGGGTGCACGCTGCGTATGAGCAATGCCACCGAATTAAGACTGGGAAATAGTCAAATTCTTGAAGCATCTCCAGTGGCATTTGGTTTTTTTTCCATTGCTTTTCTATAAAGCATTCTGAAGTGGAGGCAGGGATGGATAGCTCACTTCAAAATGTTAATCAGAGTCGGCCTGGCCGCCGCATCCTGCTCGAACTCCGTCCGGATGTGTCAAGTGTAGCAATATTGATGTGCAATCTCGAGAGCTGCAACCGCACAGCTCCTCAATTTGCATGCGCTCGGCCACTCGAAGGACTGTGTGCAGTTCGAAATGCATTTTCAATGGGCAACGGCCGGGGCAGTAGTCCTTACAAGCTTCATGCATAAATTCAAATGTTTTTCCCGGCCAATAAATGGCAACCGGACCCGGGCCCGACATTGTCTCTAAGATATATGAATCGGCAAACAAATGGTTAGCCATTTTTCACAGGGCCGCATTATGCAGCAAGCACCAAGCCCAAAGTGGGTTTCGATCCATGAGCCTGGATGTGTTTGCATAATGGCACAGCATCCACACATGAGTCTATTCGAATAATTATTTATTTATTTAACTAAGTCAAGGATTGCCTAAATAAACTTATAATTTATAGTGCCAAATAGATTATGGACTTGAATGAAACACAACTATAATTATGATACTGGTCCTTGAGGAAAGGTACGACTTAGCTCACATGCCGTCTCTTCAATTATTTTAAGAGCCCTTTCCCCCGTCACTCATTCAGCCAAATCAATGCGAACTGATGCTGCTCCAGCTTGCTCACAATGCAATCAGGAACAATAGCGATCCGCCACGGAAACGGAAGCAATTTTCATTTGCGTTGAGTTTGGTTTTAGCTCGGTGTCGTCCTCTGCGGTCGCTTAGGAAAATGTAGGAAAATGCAGGAAACTGCATGGGGAGGCGGGAGAGCAGGAAAAGGCGACACATGCTCGGCGACATGTTACCAACATAATTTCTGGCTGGCACACACAATGGGCCAAGACAGATGGGAGGGGCTGGGACCAAGAAAACCGGATAACCGGAAAACCGCAAATGATGCAAGTGCGCTCTGTGCAGTAAATGTGCATTTTTATTAAAAAAATTGTCGCTTCTCCGTTTCGCCCTTCTTGCACCACAAAGTAACACCGTTCGTATCTCTCTCGTTTTGGTTTCATAAACAGTCACACTTTATTATGGATTACGGTTATTGCTGTGTAAAATAAATACAATTTATCCGACTTAAGTTTACGAAAAAATGCCAAGTTCTGTTATTGATTTGATGAGTTTTTGGGGTAATGGAAACATAAAATCGTTTGGGTTTCTAGGGGGGATCCACTTAAATGATTGTTGAACTTTCCTTCTGGGAATCATGCCTTATCAACTATTTTTATATATATATGGATTTGTATGTGTCTGGGAAATCTATGCCACTAACTACGTGCTATTTTTAATGTTTAATTTTTAAATCCTCAAACAGCGGCTGCTCAATTTTGAATCGCATTGGCCAAATATACAAATTGTTTACCATTAACACTCAGTTTTTTGTTTATATTCCATGGTTTGGTTGCCTTAATACTTATTTACAGAATACACTTGGTTTGTTGTTGATTTTTTTTGTTTTATTCTTTTTTTTTAATAATTTTATCACATTTGAAATGTGTGAAATTATTCGTGGGTCGGCTTTTATATACAGATGCGCATATAAAAATGATTAAAATTAAATTACAAAATACAAGTATCTTAGTGAAACGCTGGTAAAGTTAGTTAATTGTGAGAATGGCAGTTCGGAATTAATTGGGTCGCGTCCCAGGCCATTTTTGATGATGATAGAGACTGGAGATTGGAGACTAGGCTCCGGGACTCCAGTCTGGAGTGATTAATGAACTTAATTGCAAACTCAAATCCTAATTACTGCATTACTTCGATGTGACCCCGCATTGCCATTAATTATACGCCCCGTCGGCCGGCGGCAGCAAGTATACGCCCCGTAGTCCAGCTCTTCTGTGGCTTACGTCGGCGTCGTATTTACCCGGCCCAGTGCTGGGGCTGCGGCTGCTGAGGAAGTGGCTCCAGCTCCCCTGGGTCAGTTAACGCTGACCAGCGGCTCCAGCGTGCTGCTCAGATGCACCAGCTGCTGCTGCACCTCCCGGAGGCTGGCCAGGCTGCCCTCCATCTGGCGGTGCATGGGTGGTGGCGGGGGCAGCACCACCACCACTGCCTCAGCGGGCGTGGGAATTGAAGTGGGCGTGGGCATGGGCGAGGGAGCTCCTGGCGGAAGCAGGGTGGCCGCCGCCGCCACCGCTGCCATGGTCGTGGCCGAGCCCGGCGAGTGCGAGACGCTGTACATGAGGCTGCCCATGCTGGGATGCTGGGGCGGCGGCGGAGCCGGGGGCAGCATCATCTCGTCAATTGTGCAGACACGATCGTCGACGGGGAAGGTGAAGTTGATTTCCTTGCCGGTGTCCTCCGAGACCCCGTGGAGCGGCGTGCTGCCGTTGGCAGGACTCAGGCTCAGCCCCATTGCCTGTTGTCCATTCGATTTTGGCCCGGCTCCAGCGGAGGAGCCGGAGGAGCCTCCCGCTGCTGCCGGGGAGGTGGCCAGGGTCAGTGTGGTCGTCGTGGTCGGCGAACTGCCATTGCCCAGCGTGGTAATTGTGGCCGCCTCCAGATTCTTTTCCAGGCATTTGCTCTCGCCTGCGAAAAAACCGAAAAAAGGAGAGCGGGGAAAAAATCAAATAAGAAAGTGTGATAGTAAATGTGTAACAACACCTTAAAAAAAGGATTTAGTATTTAAAGAAATGTGGCTTAGTATGAAATTCTACTCGGAGTTTGGAGTTCACATTATAAAGTATAACCTTGAACATCATAAATATTATTTAAACACCATTTTAAAGGCTTGCCTTTAACAATACTTGTATTTGGAGCCTTTTTTGTTTAAATTAAACCTACCACAAATATAAGAAAAATATTTAAAATTGATTAAAAAATATATATCAAAGTTGAGAAAGAGATTTTCCATAGTGTTGCTCGCCCAGCTGGGACACTGAAAGGCTGCGGCCGAGTCACAGTTTTCCACATTTTACTCAAATCTGAACTCCTTTTTGCAGGACGAAGGGGTAGCTCTAGTTTTTGCCTGCTGTCAGCTAAAAAAAATTTTGCATTCTCTATTTTATTTTTCTTTTTTTGCGCAGTTTTCGTCCTCCGCTTATCGTGGGAATCGAATTTTTGTGTGTGGCAAAAAGTTTCCGTTGTGGCCGGGCGACAGCCTCTAAGGCCATTTTATTGTTTGTGCAGAAATGCTACAATTGCGTGAATTCAGAAGTTTCCCTTTGTTTTCCATTCGCCCAGAAAGCTCCCTTTTTCCACCCCCAACTACATTTTTTCTGCGTTTCCCCCGAGTGCGTTCTGTTGAATGGGAAATGGGAGTAGGGAAATGGGAAATGGCTATGGCGACGGAGACGGAGACGGAGAGATGCCCCAGGGCCAATTTCAGGTGAGCACAAACATTAGCGCCAAACTTGGTCAGTGTGAAATTTATTTATTCGCCAATTTAGTGGGGACTCCGAGAAGGGAGATCGGGCAAGGGAAAAGCTAAGGACCCGGGCATAATGAAGCACGTCCTTGTAATTAATTAAGTGCGGCGACTTTTTCATCTTCTTTTTTTTTTTGCTTTTTAATTTGGTGCTGGCGAATCATGCGCGTGCCTGGATCCGGTATATAAATCGCCGGATGTCTTTGGTCGTTTTTACTTCATCGCCTGCACTTGGCAAATTGCCCGAATTTAACGTTCCTCGCTTTTTCCCCCTCTCACCTGCAATTAAATTTATATTCAGGTGCTAATCTCTACTTACTGCCATTCAGATGATCCTCTCTGGTATAGTAACGAGCCCGATTCTTGGAGAAGCAGGCCACCAAGGACAGTATAATGACGGCAATTAGCACAACGATGATGCCACCCAAAATGGCCAGAGTATTGAGACCGCCTGTCGGTGGAATTAACATTCAGATTTAGAGTATAAGGTAATGGCATTTGCATTTTTGGTGCTTATATTATGAACTTCAGCTACTGTGGATTTTTTACACAAAAGAAAACAAAAATAAATCCTTGAACTTCTAAAATCTATATAAGTCCATAAAGATGGTATTACCATATCTCTGAAGTGCATCCCTACCGTGCTCAAGAAAGTTATAGGAGGTGCTGGCGGCATTCTGCTCCTCGTCGGTGATGAAGGTCAGGCACGTGTGCAGCCCGTTGATGTCCAGGTTGTTGATTTCGGCGCCTCGCAGGCTCTTGGGCAGGAAGCAAATGGGATATGTATCCCACTTCCACTGAAGCTGCAGAGGAGAAGAGCATCATCAATCAGCGGGGACTTTGAAAACTAATTGAATTCGAATTTCCCCCAGCTTTCCCTCTCCCAGCGGAGTTTATTTTATTTTCGCTCGAAGGGAATTCCACTTACTTGGCGCACGACATTTATTAATTTCCCCATGTGACACTCATCGCATATCAGCGGATTGTTGTCGAGGCGCACGTTGCGAATGCCTTGGATCCTGAGCGCAGTGTCCTCGCTGATGCCGTGTAATTGATTCCGGGATAAATCCAAAAACTGTTCGGGCCAAACCGGAAACGAGGCCAGCAAAAATGGCCAGCAAAAGTTCAATTAAAAGTGCATTACAAGGGGGCGTACAGAGGGGGGCAGTAAAGGGAGATGGCTCGTTGGCAAACAAAAGTTTAATTTTTATTGGAAAACTATGCTGGTGAAATGACAATTAGCTTAGCAATACGAATGATTGCACTTAGAGAAATTATAAATCGAAGTATAAGAGTATTTTCTTTGGGATTTTAAGTTTAGTTTTTGGAGGTTTAAAGATATAGTTTTGGAACTTAAATTTAACAGGGAAATGTATTTTGTTTCTCTTCTAAAAAAAGTGTATAACTACTAAGCAAGTTTCTTGTCAAAATAACATAAACCACGTTATCTTAATTTTAGTAAATTATTGCAATAAGGAAAGGTTCTGCTTAAAACTCAAATCTGTATATTTCTAAGTCTGTATATATTTTTTTTTTTAAGTGTCCCAAAGACACACAAAAGTGGCTACAATCAGGCAAAACAATTTGGTAATTTTTGGGGCCAGCCACAACAACAGGGCCCGGATGGCTTGAGCGAAGTGTATACACAATTAAATTCAATTAAAATGAAAGGCTTAATGGCTATAAAATGATTGTTGTTGCTACTGCTCCGGCTGCTGTCTTTGTTGCTGCACAATAAATTTGCCATAGTCAACGGCAGCAACAACAATAGCCAGCAAATTCGATGGCACAGGACACTGTGGCAACAGAAAGGATACATACATTCAGTCGGTAGACAAGGGGATGACTGACAGCAGAGGCAGGCAGGGTGACGGACAAACAAACGGACGGACAGTGGACCAGAGTCCCGAGTCCGGATGGGTAACGAAATAAAGCCACGGCTTTGGCTTGTTGTCAGAAATGTATAAACAGAAATGGCAAACGCTAACGAAAACTGCAAATTCCAGTAATGGTGCCAGGATGCAGTCCGGGGTCCTGCTGTTGTCGCCATGTTTTACAGTGAAATATTCTACAAATTGGCCAGAAAGAATCCCCACACAGGCACGGCATCAGGACAATAGATCTCCGGGATAAATGTGTCGGTGTGTGTGCGGCATGTCAGGCAGAATTATGGCCTCTTGTGAGTGACTTACCTCCAGCTCCCGGCACGGATCGATGACCTCCAATGCCGTGTTATTCAAGGAATTGCCGGATATATTCAGATACCTCAGCTGCTTGAAGGGATGCAGAAGGCCGATGGGCATTTGGCCCATATCAGCAATGGCCAGATGGGTCAGTTGTGGTATGAGCTGCAAAGGAAAATATGTTTGCAAAATATGAGGAATTTCATGAATCAATAGAAAAGCTATCGAAGTCATTAAGAGCTTCCGATACATTTTTCTAACCAGCTAAAAATTGTATAAATACCTTTCCTTTATTTAGTATAATTTTCTCTATCGTTCAAACTCACCTCGAATGTGTCGCGCATCTCCCTGAGATCCATCTGGACATTCCCGCTTATGTTGAGGGTTAGTAGATTGCTCAGACTCCTTATAGACTGCGGCTCCAGACGCACCAACTTGTTGTAGGACAAGTCCAGGAATGTCAAGTTGGTTAGCTGCAGGAACGAGTCATTGGGCACTTTGGCCAGCCGATTGTACGATAAATCTAAAGCCATTTCAAAACAAACCAAGGACCCCGGGGAATAGAGAAAAGAAATGGAAAGCAATTGAGGATTTGTTTTCGGGGAAATGTGGAAGGAGTATAATTTGTGTGGCGCACCCAAATGATTAAGACTCTTCTGCATGCGAAAGAGTTGGTCCACCACCACGGACAATTGATTGCCATCCAGCAGGACCTTGGTGAGGCGCTTTACATCCCGGAACTCGTCCTTGTCGAGGAACTTGAACTGTGCGGCAAAAGAAAATAATTGGAGAAAGTCTTGACTTGAGGACGAGAAAAAGTCGCGGAGACAAACCTCGTTGCGTCCCAAATCCAATTCGCTTAAAAGCGGCAATAAATTGTACATCTGCGGATTGATTTTTTTCAGCTGACAATTGCGGCACTTGAGCACTTTCAGTTCCTGTGACAAAACAAAGCGGGTTTTCACTGTGGCTCTTAAAACAAATACACTCGGAGAATAAAAGCAGGGGAATTTCTTCTATTAAGTAAATTTTTTGCAAAGGCAAAATATTTAGACCTCTCAACAAACATTTTTTTGTTTAAGAATTTATTTATTTCATAGGATTTAAAATGATTTTCATTTGGTAACAAAAGATTCATGGTTCAATTATTACTCCGAGTGTTGGGCACATGCAGGAAACTCACCGGCACATCGCGAAACACATCCGGCTGTAAATCCTGGAGCGGATTTCCGCTCAGGTCCAGATACTTGAGTCTGCTCAGCATGAAGAAGTTGCGCTGCACGAGCTCCACAATCGAGTTGTCGGCCAAATTAAGACGACGCAGATCCTTTTTCGGTTAAGAGAGAGAGGGAGAGAAAGAAAAGGAAAGAGAAGCAGTTTACCAAGTTTATTATGGCACGCACTGAATTAATAATGTTTTATGATCAGGCCAGGCATTATGGCTAATAATTCATAAATCAGGCCCGGAACTGCCAAAAAATAGTTGCAGTTGCAGTAACAGCAACGGCAGCCAGTGCTTTTCCCAGGGAAATGCTATGGGAGAGAGGAAGTCACCAAGCGCTGAGCAAAACAAAATCGAAAGCAAATTGAAGACAACGAAACTAACTTCTGTGCACTTCCACTTCCACTTCCATTTCCGCCGCTTGGCAGCAGAGTCCTACTTCTTCTTCTTGGCCAACTTAAATTCGAGCACGTACAACTTTCGCCCCAAAAAGTAGGCAACAAATTTGCAGCAGCAGCAACATGGCTATTAAAAGTGCCGCACAATTTATTACCGGCCAGGATGCGGGTAAAACGGACTCGTGCAAAAATTGCAATCATCTTTGAGATTAAACTTGCGGCTGCGAATCTGCAATTGGCATCCTGTTGCGGATAGCAGCATGGCCTTGTTTCTTTAACTTGGCTGATCAAACAACAATCAGTGTGTGTTGTCCTGACGTAATTATGTTGAACAACTCTCTGCATTACACAATGAGATTCCATGTCATATGAAAACCACACACACACAGACACACCAAACTCGACAAACAAAAGGATATCATCATCAGTCAACGGCCTGGTTATGTGTACTCACCGTCAAATGGCGAAAAGTTGAGCTTGCCATGCGTAAAATTTTATTTTTCGATAAATCCAATTCAATGAGATTATCCTGGCCCCGAAAGTTGTTCTCCGTGATGTTGGTTATATTGTTCTTGGACAGATCTGCAATGGATGCCAATTGTTATTATTATTCAATGTTTCTTTTCCATCAATAATAAATGAATAAATCTGAAAATAAATAAATAAAAAATCAACTACATTGATAGTGAGTATATGTAACAGAAGTTAATTCGGTCTGAGAATTCCCTTGCCGGCCAAAGGCATTTGGTAGTCTTTATAGCCGCAGCTAAAACAAACCCAAAGCACATTACACATACGCCCCATTGTCTAGCATAGAGCCAGCAGGCTACGCCCCCCTTAAACATTCAGCAAAATTAATTTAAATAGAAATAGGAAAAAGCGGAAAAGGAAGAGCTAGGGCAAAGGAAATGCCAATTGTTCCGCTGCTCTTTGCTGCCAGAGAAAACCAACAGAACAAAAAAAAAAAAAAAAAAAAAACTGCAGCAGGACTCGCCTCGGGGTGTTTTTTTTTTTATTTTTTATTTATTTTTTTTTGCAACCGTGTATAACTCTTGACAGGCGAATGAAACACCAATACCCGGTCGGGATTTTGGGGCGGGAAGCCCCAAAAAATAAGATCCGGGCATGTAAATAATTGGAGGGCAGGGCCGCCAGCGGGGGGCGGCGTTGGCGCACATAAAGCACAAATAAACAAGTTTAAAGCCCCAACGATATCGGGCATTGCTTTCGCTGGATTTACACTTGCTTCCCCTTCCTCGTTCTCGTCCTGTTCCTCGTCCTCGTCCCAGGTCCCATTCCCAATCGCATTTTATTTTTCGGGGCGCTTTTTGCTGTTTGGCGCATCAATTTCAATTTTATTGACAAGACAATAATCGTTCGGCGTTGCAAAAACGAAGCAGCAATGCTCTTTTTTTTGTCTGAGTGAATGTCCTTCGTAAAAGTTTTAGTGTCTCTGTGTCTTGCTTGGAATTATTTAAATATATTCAAGGACTTTAACATTTTTTATTAGATTTGTTAGCTTGGGGAGGAGGATTTGCCTTGAAAATACTTTGTTTAGTTAAATCAAAACATGAATAAATTCTGGAATAAGCATTTAAAATTTATAAATAACAAGCACAATGCAGATATCTTTAAAACAGGACTTTTTAGACTATTTTCCTGGCATTTTTGTAGCTCTTGTTATGTGCCTGACATTAAGACATTTACCAGCTTCAAATTTGACTTATCCGTTCCAGACATTAATCCTGTAGTTTACTTTACACTTTTCCCTGCTTAAAATGCACAAGGATGTACCCGATACTCCTGCAAGTCCTCCTGCCTTATCCTGTTACTGCCCTTCCTCGGCCTGCCACTGGTATGCTCATTTAACATTTTGCGACGCGGGCATGTCCGTTGCTTTATTTGCGTTGGCATTTCACTCTTTTTTTACGAGCCTGCAGGACACCAGCATCGCCCTGACACGCCCCCTGTTATCCTGTCCTGCGATTGTTCTCCGCATTATTTGCATATCAGCGAGTTGGGGTTTTTAAGTACGTCTCAGCTGCTTAAATTGAAATCGCTGCCCCCCTCCGGATTTATGCGAATCGTAAAGCCATTGATTACTCACCTAATATCCGCAGATATTTGAGGCCCCAGAACGACTCGGCTCCGATTGCCGGCAGATTTGATTCAGTGATGCGCAGTATCTCCAGTTTCATGAACTGACGCAGAGCCGGTCCGATGGTAATGGAGTTCCTGGGACCCCGGATGATGATGACCTTCACATCGATGTCCAGCTCGTTGGGTGTGAGCAGTGCGTTCAGGCCACCTGCTCAGGTAAACAACGGGAAACAATAGTTAAAACTAGTTGAGGTCGAGTGGGGTAGCGGGGGGAATATACTTGAACTAATTTTATTATGGCCACAAGTTGTAAAGAAAAGTTTATAGTAAAGTAAAAAGCGAAAGTTGGAAGGCATAATAAGAGTTACATGTACATCTCAATTCTCTAACTTAAAGTACATATTTACCCTTAGAATTAAAATTATTCTTTTATCACAAATCCCGCTGCTAACATTATTTTCGCCAGTGCACGTGTCCTGGCAACAATGCAAACAAGATCATTAATTGCACACCCAACCGAGTGGAGCATTATTATTATTATTTTTTTCTGTGCCAACAATGTCGGGCATTGGCGGGGCATCTATTTAGAATTTGCGAAGCTGCTGCGAGTGCAAAAGGATCCCAGTCACCATTAACATCGCATTTGTATGCAGCACAATTTTTACTCTCACCCATTGTATTTTTCTGGGGCTTCGGGTTCTGGGCTTTATGCATTTTACATTTCGCCTGGCAGTATGTAAGAGAAGTTGCACTATAATACGCCTATTGTACTCGGCGGGGAGGGTTGTTTTCAGCGGTTTTATGTCGGCTGAGCACGCTGTGGGAATTTTCATAAAAATGCTGAGCATTAACACTGATTGTAACATATTTTAACGCGCACCCAGTTTTATTTTGTTTCGTTTTTTTTTTTTGTATATTTTTTTCTTATAATTTATTTTTTGGCGGGGTCATTGCTGGCACAAAGGACACTGGTTTGCTCATTAGCTTAGCTGCAGGAATTCTAACAAATTGCGGCTTAGATAAAATTAGCTGAATTTATTACAGAGAAGAGGGATGAGTGGCTTCCATATTTAAGGAGATTTTTTGTTTTTAAGCTTGACATGATGGGTTTCATGTGGAGCATGTGTTTAAGCTTAGCTTCTGAGATAAATATTTAACGTTATAAAACTAAGGCTAATGAATGATACATTGCATTTTAAATACTTGATTTCCTCAAAATTTTTAGCTATTTTGTTTTTTAATTAAAATACTCAATGATTTCCTCTTTCTGTAACATCAGCTTTTAAAACGATAAAATTAAAATGAAAATCTCATATTTTAAATCCCATTGCCTCTGCCTGAGCTCGTCTTAAGCCATTGCCAATTATTAAGAGCCCAACAGTTTTTGAAATGGAATTAAAAGGACATTGAAGAAGCAGCTCACATTCAAAGCAATTCGAGGACTTTAGTACTGGAATGTATAGAGTGTGTGTGCGCTGGCCAAACAAGCGTTAAATTGAAATTATAGATTTTCGGTGAGCGAGAGCGTGTGGCCAAGGGAAAAGAAAAGAAAACCAGATGAGCTAGGAGGGGAAATCCCCAGCTAGCGCCACAGCCACAGCCACGACGACGGCAAATGACAGTTGAACAAATTGAAATTGTCAGACATTTAAGGGAAATAAATGGGCGAGCTTTAAAAGTAATGTCCCTCCGAATCGCGTGAGAGCGGGGAATTTTCTTTCCACAGATCGCAAATCGAATGCGAGCCAGGATGTGTAATTATGATAGTATCCAACTGAGAAAATCCATTTTTCTCTAGCATTTTGCATAATTTGCCAGCGTTTACTGGTTTTTCCGGCTTTGCCATAGTGGCACCCGCACCCCCTTATCGCATCGGTTCCGCATTTTCCATTTTGCATTTATTGCGCCACTTACCTTTTGTGCAGATGGCCTGGTAACGATCCGACTCGTCCATGCTGCATTGGCATTCAATGGGGCACTTCCTTCTCGTGTTGCTGAACATCGCCGGCATTATGCTCAGGCTGAACAGCAGCCACTTGAACAGCATCTGACGGAGACGGGAAAAAAGCAGAGTGAGAGAAGAAAAATCGAAGGTTAGTCCAGCATCTCAGTCTCAGTAGTCTGTGGTTTTTGGAATGCAATTAGTGTCGAGTCTGCCTTTGTGGCAGCCTCTTCATAATATAGTTGCTGCTGCCATGAATATCTTTGTCTGAACCAGAAGTTTAAACCACAATGAAGAGGGCTTCAAAAAGGCTTAGCCTTTAGGAGACACTTCCCTTTTATTTTAATTACTTTTGTAAGATAAGGTATAATATTAATAGGGAAAAATAAATGTTAAGATAACCCATAATCATAAATACATCTAGTTGGTTTCAATTCTTAAAATGCCGAACTTTCCCAAAAGAAACTTCAAAAAATCTCTCCGGTGACTCTTGTGTTTAATTACTTCGCTGGATGATTGAACGACTTGCTGAACTAATTTAACTTTTCACCTTTTTGCTTCCTGCTTTCAATTACCGCAGCTGCTAATCTACATATAGAACCGCACACCCAAACACTGACTAACACCCGCCGTAGAGCTATTCAAATTGAAATCAACGTGGTGTCACATGTTGACATGGTTTCAGCTGCTCCTGCCCTGTACTATATATATTTTTTTTTCGTACTACGTACACAGTAAGTTCAGTGGTTTTGTTACATAGTTTCGTTTTGTGTGCGTTGCGTATACGCCGTGTTGACCTCGGTGATTTGTGGTCGCCAGCAGCAGGATACGGGGAGGCAGTACAGCCCAGGACACTTGTGCGGCACCGCGGCCAACGATAAACTGTGGCAGCGGCGCTGGTCTTGCGGTCCCAATGCAGCCAACGTGCTGCATAAATTAGCCGCAGCACATTGTGGTTAGAAAACAATACAAAAAACAAAGCTGCGAATCAAAAATTCGAGCGAAAATGGGGAAAGTGGTAAGCAAGGGGCACGCGCACAAAAAAACAAATGTATATGTGCTGATAACATATTATAGATTAATTTAATTAAGCAATGGCCTCGGGGAGTTGTAGGAATTTCTAAAAATTGGCATGCTTGTAATAATATATATATGGTTTTATGTGCAATCTTCAAATTATAACATTTTCAACTGCTTATTTAAAAAATATTTTTTTTATAATAAACACATCAAAGAATTTTTCAAATTCCCGCTAATTGAGGTATTCCAATACTGCTCATAATTTAAAAATGTATTGATATATACCAGAACTATTGCTTTATATATATTTTAGTTAGCTCTCCACATATTCACTTTATGGTAATATACATTTTCTTTCCGTGCTCCGCGATAAGCATTTTCAATTTCGCCTGAAAGCCAAGGCTTGCGATTGCATTGGGAAATTAAATTTCGGCTTGGAGAATTTTTAGCTCGGACGCGTCGGATTTTCTTGCAGACATTTCTGGGGGACACGCGAAAGCCTAAGGATTTATGTGCAGCATATTTTCCTTTTACCATATTCCGCGAGGAGGAGCAGGAGCCGGCTCCGCGGAAAGAGTTGTCTGCCAGAAGCTGTCAAGTTTGCCGGCTCATCGCCGGCACCTTATGCCGGATTTGTTGTCAGGATATTGCCATTGGGCCCGACTGAGTAATATTTCTGCAAAGTTGCTGCGGTAAAAGTGAAAAATTGCGACAGCCTCTTTCTCTCCCTCTGCTTGGAAAACTCCGGCGGCAGGACAGTTTTTTGCACTCAAGTCGGCGCAAAGTTGCCGCCGCACACGCTCAAGCCTCACACTCAATTTAACATGGCACATAATTCACAATAAAGTTCCGAAAACTGCATTCAAAAATGTGCAAGTTGTGTGATATACGCAGTGCAAGTACAGGCGCTGCCAGAATATAAATTCTTTTCGCATACGAGTCCTTCAAGAAGGGAATTTAAATTCAAATTGGGTGTCGCCGCACCTGAGGAATAATGTTTGGGGCGGATTTATGAGCCACAAGAAAAACTTAAGCACAAAAAAAAAAAACCGCTGACACCAATTCATTTTGAATTTATAAGCGTACAAAGTTATGCAATATGCGCTCTGAAATATTTTATTCTTTTAAAACGATCTTGAAACATTTACCAGACATATATTTGTAATTTTATGTGTTAATCACAGTTTTAAATACATTTTCTTTGAGATTCTTCAGGACCCAACAACCAAAAGTTATTTCCCCTTTGCGTTGGTAAACCAACCGAAGATGGATGGCCTAGAAATCAGCATCTGTCGGTCTTGTTAGCCGACAAAAAGAATGGCCCTGGCCAGGCAGGGAGTGAAGGCCAAACACAACCAACAAGCGGGACCAGATACAGCTGACATCCTACACGTGGCACTTGGACTTTTGGCCAACTTTCGCGCCGTCTGCAGATGGCGCACGCGAAGTGGCCAAGTGGCCAAGTGGCCTAAAGTGGAACTCGTGGGCTATAGCTGCTGATATCGCCTTTCAGCATACGGACTCGTTTGCTATTTAAACATTGGGAAATTTGTTTGGCCCCCGGCCCAGTCCGAGAGACAGCCGGAAGCCCGGCAAGAGTGCAAAGTGCTGCAAAAGGTCTGTGGGGGCATTTCTCATACGCCCCGTGCGCCGAGTGGCGGATGTGGCATTTAATACGCTCGCTACTTTTGTAATTGAATATGATAAATCAAAGACAACTAACTCCAGCCCCCATTCTCGAGCCTGAGCCGATGCGGATGTGGAAGTGGAAGTGGTTGGAGCCATTCCATTCCATTCTCTTCTCGAATTACACACACAATAAACTCTCATTTGCTGGGCCAGTGAATGGTATTAAATTTACCTAAATTCAGGACTTGGGCTCGGACTCGCTGCGATTCAAAACCAAATAAATCTCAATATTTGCCAGGGGAGCAAAATCAAATTACGTTAAACTCCCGCCAAGGGGCTAAGGCCCCCAAAAAAGGGAAACAAAACGAGCCGAAACATCTGGCATAGCATTATGAATTATGCCCATCGGTGGGCGTGGTCTTGGTCCTGGTCCTTTCGCTGACCGACGAGAGCAACATTAAAATTCATGAACACATTTATTGCCAATTACTGCGAGGCCTCCAAACACGTATATTTATATATATATATATATATATGTATATATATATATGTAAGCCAAAAATCGCAGGTCACACACCCAGTACAAAAAAATTGTTGCTAACAAAATGAACTTCGCAGTCCGTTCGGCCAGATTTTGTTGTCGGCTCGACTTGCCAAAAGTTTGTGCTTTTTTTGCCGCTCACATAAATTGATAAATTAGATTTACGCTCGAGAAATTATATTACAATATAATATATATTTCCGTCAGCAGATTTGTGTTTTTTGTTTCGTCTGGGCCTGTGCTTAATGTGCCAAATTATTTTAAGGTCTGCCTGCGAATATATTTCATGCATCAGTTTTCTGATATTTTGATCTGACGTTTAATTTATGGCCCGTCTTCGTGTGAGGAAAATTTATTTTTTAAATTATAACAGACAGGCCGGAAAATGTCGGGTGATTTTGGAAAGAAAAATTGTTGATTTGACGAAATGTTATTTAAAAAAATTGTATTCACTTTATGGTTAATGGAAAACCATTTGTTCAAAAATCATTCATTTGAAAAAAGGGTTATACGTTAGTATAAAAATATCAAATGATGCCTCTTGAATATTTGCTTAGCTTTTCTTTATTTTTGGCACAAATTTAGCCATTTGAAGTCCACACGTGTTGCGAGCAGACCAAACATTTTTATCAATTTCCAGCCACAAATTCGAGGCTCGCGGCTACAAAGTAAGCTGCCCGGATTGAGGCAAGTGGCAGTGTCGATGCGTGATTATGCGCAGACCATAAGACACTGGAAGAAAATATGGCTAGGAAACTATTATTAAAGATATTTTGATAGTAATATTTTATCAGAATCTAAATGGAAACATTTTCAGTGAAATTTCTTTTTAGTTTAAATTAAAACTATAATTTCAATAATTTTTCTGGCTCTGCAGAAGGCCGAAAGGAGGACCAGGCAGCTCCAAAAAATGATAGACACAATGCTGCATGGTCACGAAAATGCTCCTCGGCCTTCACTTTCTCTGCCCGGCAGGGGCGGCGGCATAAAAGACTTGAGCGATTAGTTGGCGGACGTGCGGTGCATGAGAGCGAGGAGGAGCGCCCTGTATCCTTGGGCCGGGATCAGACGGCAGGTCGAGCTGAATATGTGGCTACATCTGGTGGCGGAGGATGGAGCACGAGCAGGAGTAGGAACTTTAGCTGGAAACGGAATTGGCCACGTGCTGGCCGAATCGCATGCCGGGCACACATAAGGCTAAGCCGCAGGAAAACCGCCGTAGAGCTTTGAGCCACAACGACCGCTTGCTGACCTTCTCGGGGATTTACATGGGAAAAAGCAAAATGTCCTTTATGGCTGCACAGGGACATATGAATGGACAAGCCTTGTGTCTCCAAGGATATCGGAATGGGAGCTATTGTAATTGTTGTTTACAAGCCGAATGTCACGTCCTACTCCTGCTTCGCATTTTCCTTGATTTATTTTCACACTCAAATGTGAGAATTTTCATGTAATTGCCTCTGTGTTTGTGTGTGGAGACACGAGGAAATTTATATAAAATTGCCAGGATAACCTACGGGTGTGTGCAATCAGCTGCAGATTTTGTCGCTTGTTTTTTGGGTCATTTGGTCAATGCGATTAGTTTCGGCCACACCCACAGGGCGCACAGGTTGTGTCTGTGCTTTCCCACTCTATATGTGTGTGTGGGTGCGTGTCCTTTACGGAAGTGTGGCCAGGATTCTGGGCCAGAAGCAGCAGCAGCAGAAGCAAAAGCCGAGAGGGGACGACATTAAGCTGACATTGGCCAATTAGGCACGGCAAATGAGCAGCAATCTTTTGAGGCAATGATGCCTAAAACAGGGATTAGAGGCCCCGACGTCCCTTCACCAGACACTGGCCTACTCACGCCCACACCTTGACCACCAACATTGACAGGATAGAGCTGCATTATGCACTCAACAAAAATGTATTCAAGTTACAATTGCCACTCTCAATAGTATTCTCATTTCAATATTACATTTTTGGTTTATTAAATGCAATCCAGTATAGATATTTCCAGTGTAATACCTTATCGCCTGCTTGCCTGAGAGATATTGATTCCAATTAGTTGCCCGCCCTTATTGATCTTCGGCGGCATTAAAGGGAATTTCCGACGAATCCATTTACCTTTCACCAGCTCGAAATTCACTAACTGCGTGTGGCCAGCGTCTCTTCGTTTAAGCTCCAAGAACCCTTCACTTCCACCTGCTGACTGTCTTGTGTTTCACTTGGCCAAGCGTGGCAAGATATTAACTTTCAGCGGACGAAACAACATCATCTTGGGGCTGCCTGCCCATCTACCTGCCAGACCTGTACGGGGTTCGGTCATGGTCAACGTCACCGTCATCGTCACTGTTACCATTTCGACCAGATCCGCATCCGAGCTCCTTTTGTGCGCTTTGTTCGCCCTCTGATTGCGTTTTTAACGCTTTACGCTCCGCAGCCGAGCGCATTGTTTTGGGCGGGGAGCTCTTCTGCCCTAATTGAATTGCAAATGCCGCAAAAGTGCAGAAGAAACTGTTCGCGGGGATTATGGCCTACTAATGGCCAGGTGATTGAATTAAGGACTCGCCTTAAACGTTGTCCTTCCCAGCGCTTAACTTTCAATTACTCGTATCCTCGCAGCTGCAATTCACTGATTTATTTTAATGCACTTTCCGTGTGGCGGGTAGAGGAGGAGCTTAATTTTAAATGCACTTTAATGCCACTTGATCTGACAGCGGACACAATGCGGAATTTATTCGATGAATTTAACAAGGGAATTTCGTGAGTGTTTTGGGAAGGTAAACCACAATTGAAACACTTTCTATTTAAACGCAGCTCCAAATAAATTAGAATTTTATTTGAGATATATGTAATAATAAACAAATTGTAAAGAAATAATCCCTCTTAGTTCTCTTCGTCTGTTAAATTACGAACCACAGTTCTGACTTAAATTGCACTCAAAGGTTATCCGATGACAGTGGATTTGGGCAAACCGGAATTCCGAAAACTTTCGTTGCTACAACTTAAAGTTGGACCTTTGTGAAACTTTTCGATTTGCCAGCTTAAAGGCGCCAATTTGTCGATTACAAAGGAGTCTCTCACATGCAGCGTTTCCCCTTTTTCTGTTGTTGCTATGTTCTATTTGAGTTGGGGAAACTTTCCGCTGGCTTTAAATTTCGCTAAAGCAAATTTTTCAATTAAGTTTCGGCTTGGGAGATTCTTGAAGAGCACTCGAGACCGTCTGCGGAGTCAGAGAAGAACGGGAGGGCTGGGAAAGTGAGTGCTCATTGTGGAAGATGCTTCCATTTAAATTTATCATTTTTTAATGAGACTCTTAATTACACACCGAGCGGCAGCCGGAGGGAGAGACTGCCAAACAGCATGTTACAAATAATGCTACAACACTAATTGTTTCCGCTTGTTCATTTGGCCAATGCTCCCCGCAAAAACACACAAAAAAAGGCGGGAAGGACACAAGGGCAGCCTTCTATCTTTTGCCTGCGAAGGTCGCCCAAGTCTGTGGTGTCTCCTCACTGCACCGCGCCACTCAACAGGGAAATATCCTCTAGATGTTCGTTCAACTCAACTCAACTTAAAATTTTTATATTGCATTAAATGCAATAATAAGTATATAAAAGTGTTGCATATATTTTTAATAAAGCATCAAGGAACTTGTCTGTATTTTATACAGAAAAATACTCAACGATTTTTGCTGTCTGAATCACGTTAATGGAATTGACTTGTTTAAACTCCATCAAATCAGCGCCTATCCTCTTGACCCCTTTCTGCCTTCTGCTTTTTGGGCCCACTCGAAACCGAATGAAGCTGTTCAATTTCATCGCCACACGTTTCAATATTTATTATTGCCTATTGACACTGAACAGGTCGATTGCCGGGAGTTGATGGGTGCTCTGCTGGAAGTGAATGAAATGGAGACCAGGACACGAGGGCAGGACAAACACGTAAGGAGATCGGTGGCGGGGATGGCAGCAGTGCCCATAGCAAACATATTATTGACATTTTATGGTTGGAAATTCATGGAAAAACAATCAAAAGGGTAACGGGCCCCGCACGACTGCCGGAGAGGTCCTGCGGATGTGAGAGTGGCCGTGGAAGGATTCTGGTGTTGGTGTGTCACAAGTCGATTAACAGTTTGATTGAGTTTTCCTATATATCCGATGCGGTATTTGCGGTTGATGTGTTTAAAAGTCAATACAATGCGACACACTCCGCAAAAAGAAAATAAAGATTGGGGTGAAAAGGGGGAAAGGTCTTAATGGAAAAATGCCTCGTAAAAATGTTATGCGGCAAATATTTGAGCGGCAAGGAAGCGGTTTGAGGCAATCCTGGCAATCGGAAAACGCAATTAAAATGCCGCTCACTGACAGCCTGTCGGCAGAAGTTAAATGCGACCGAGTGCCCTTCAGCTTTTGTTATAAATATTAAACGAAGACACAGCCCTGCCGCCGTCCTTGGCCTCCTTGCAACTCTCGGGACTGTCCGGAATATTACTTACCATTGCAAAATGTTTGCCATTGATAAATTAGCACAGGTTGCATTCGCAGAAGTTCGGACCGAAGGATCAACATATTTTTTATTCATATTCCTTTTGCACTTTTGCCACAGCAAGTACGAAGGGCGGCACTGAATCGGGGATGTCCTTCCTTATATCCTCACGCCGCCCAAGCTTGGCCAACGAAATTGATTGAAATAATAAGCCGGGACAGCAGCAACTAGGGTAGCAAATTGATGAATGCAAATTTTTTGGCGAATGCTCGCTTAGGTTTCAGGACCGGATTGGAGCAGAGGGAGTGCTATTAATGAGCACTTTGACGACATGCCCGCAATTGAACCCAACTGTGACAGGCCGAGAATAAAGGGCCAGGGTCCCGCACTTCAGACTGCATAAATTATCGACAAACAAAATGATTAATGGCCGCGGTTCAAAAATACCGAACTCAATGGCAGTCATGAGTGCTCGACAAGTGCCAAAGACGAAGTAATTAATTTCAATTCATTGATATTTATATTCTGAAGAGGACTCCCGATTTATGGAGGATTATCTACTCAATTTATTGGGTGCAAAGTATGCAGGATTCATTTGGTTTCAGTTCAATTTGTGAATTCGAATTGCTTTATACATTTTATTAAATGGAAATCAAAGCAATTTAGCTGCAACCATTTACAATTAAAATTTATAATAGATATTTATTAGAAACTTATCAAGAAGAGAACATTTTATTTGACTAATAAAACATTTTATTAATAGCATAAAGCTATGAATTTTTAAGTTCCTCAGTTATTCTCTCATTCCTTCATTAATAACCATATATTAATTATTTATTTCTGATGACTTTATTAGACTGCACGATAAAAGTCAGAGTGGTTGCCAGCATTTAAGGGGATTCATCTTTGCCACCGCTTCGCAGATAAAAATTAATCAAATCTAAGCTGGCAGACATAATGCGGGCTTCACTGGCATCGTATTAATTAAGGCGAGTTTATGATTAAGCGGAAGACCCTTCCTGCTTTTGATAACTAATTTACACACATTTATTAGTCGTTGTGCAGCTGGACAGATAAGCCCGGTCTGAAGGCCTGGTAAATGGGGAATAGCTGCCGCAATGTTGCTCATACGCCATGTGGTGCCTGCGGTGTGCCAATAATGTTGGTGTCTGCTCTTTCACGATTTTCCCAGGCATGTATGAAGCTATGTGTGTGTGTCAAAGCGCGCATTTAAAGCTTTCGGGCTTAGATGGAAATCCCCGCCGTCATTGTTCACTTCGCTCTTGGCCAGTGCAATCTCAGAGGCAACAACCGCAGGCTCTCTCGAAATTCCCCCTCTCAACTTTAAACCTTTAAGGCCACGCTCCACGCTTGTTGCTACGAAGGATCCAAGAAACCGTCAGGGCTGAGTTTTAACTGTGCAAACTTGCCCATTAACTAGCTCTGCTTTCGCTTTAATTAAAAACTGCATTACTTGTCTCCGCTTCCATTTTTTTTGTTCCCTCCTCCAGATTTCTTGAGCTAAAATGCTCTGATATATGCGTGTAATTTCATTTTATGGCTCACTCGCATACACACACAGGCACTTTATGAGCTATGGCATCGGACGATGGGGTTGCTGTTCGCATAATGATTAAAAATTCAATTTAGTCGACGCTCGGAATGAAATTATTTATGTGTGCTATGCCCGGTACGGGAACGCGGGTCGGAGCTTAAAAACCACTCGGAAAACTGGGGCGGGAAATAAATAATAAGAAAATTGCAATCGATGAAATGAGAGTTTTGTTAAAAATTGATGACGCTCTTGTATCTATAATTTCGCTTAAAGCTTTTCTTATTATAATTGTTATGTTTGTTATGCCAATTTTTCATCTTGCCAACCTTTTAGGAAATCATTTTTCACTTTCAAAGCTGCTGTGCGATGGCAAATATTTTCTAATTAGCAAAAAGGGAACCAGCCACGTGAGAAATGCTTGACGGTGGAATCACTCTCGCACTCACTGTCCTTCTCTACCTATCTTTATCTCTCCTTTTTCGAGGACAAAGAAAACCTGTCTCCCTGTCAGTGGCCATTTTCCGCTCTGCCCCCTTTCTGGCAGCATTGTTTGCATGCCTTTTCTGCTTTCCAGCGTCGACGTAAACTCATATACTCAAAGTCTTACACTCTGGGGGCCTGCACTTCAGCTCATTCATCAGTCATTCAACGGCTACGGGAACGGTGCCAACCAAAACACAATCAAGGACCTCTCGCTCACGCCAGCAATGGGAACATGTTTTCGCAATTTACCGATTTGGCAAGGAGAGGAGCCCTCCCACAGCCCAGCCTGCCGCCGGCCCCTCTCAAGTTTTCCCGATTTCCACTTCCTTTACTTCCTTTACACTTTCGGCCTGTCGCCATTTTCCGCTACTATTCCTGTTCGTTGTCATCATCAGTGCGCAATTCAAGCGGAATTTCACAGAATTTACTTTGACGTTTATACATTGCGCATACGCCTCGTGGGCCGTGATGCCTGCTCAAGCGAATGCGAAATCCCAGCTTTCATATTTGATTAGACATTAAGAGCCACTTGTCACACTATCCAAATAATCCGACAAGTGTGCACAAATGGGGTCGAGTAAATACATACGAGAGTGTGAATATTTGTCATAAAATATAAAACAATGAAAATGAAGGGTAATAAGATAATTGTTTTTAATTTTTGTATTTAGCTTGTATTTTTGTTTAGAATTTCGCCAAGATAATAGAAGCTTATGCATTGAAAAATAATATTTATTCAGAAGTCAATTTCCTTCCAAAACTCATATCACACCAACCCAGAATTTAGAGTCAGGGAAATAGAAATATTATTGGACTAGCCCTGGTCAGGCCAACACATCTGTTAATAAGCAATTGTGTTTTTACTTTTCCAATAATTTTTTAATATTTAGTACGCTAAAGGTGAGTCAAAAATGCACTTTAGAAATAATGCTAGTTATTTAGCAATTACTTTTCAATGAAAAAGTGCAACCCTGTAGTTTTTGGCATGTAATTGTCCGTCATAGCTTAATGGCATCTCTCTTTTCCACACATTTGGTCTAGCAAAGTTCTAATCAGGGCATAATCCTGACCATCTGAAAAGCATCTTGTGTTCAGAGATCGCAGAAGATGCCTCGTGGCAAATATGTTACCCACAAGGGCCGCTCTCGCCAGTTCACGCCATCGGATCAGCTACAGCAGGAGCTGGGAATGATCATGGACAAGGATCTGGTTCGGGATCTGAATCAGGGCAAAAGCGAACCCAATGACTATCCGCCGGACAAGCCCTCGCCCAGAGGCGTCCAAAACCTCATAAAGGTTTCCAATCCTAATCGCTTGCCGCATGACAAGTTAATGGTGTTTCAGGATAAGAGGGATAAAGCCCGCGATGAGCGGAAGCAGAAGCAGGGGTCTGTCAATAGCCAGGCCCAGGCTGACCTGGAAAGACTCTTTATTGTTCGCAAGGAACGTGAGGCGGCTGCCGAACGCCGTTTGGCCGCCAAGAAGGCAGCCGCCGAGGCAGATGCCTCGCGATTGGTGTGTTCCCTCAAGAAGCTCACCAAACAGTGTCCCGTCGAGGAAATAAAGCCACCAAAGGGGCTGACCCTTCGTGGAAAGTAATAGTACCATAGGTTAATATTCATATTACAAGCAAAACAAATCCCAAAACATATCTGAAATACCTCCTCGCATGATCGCCCTAGAAAACTTGCAAATATTCCACACTTCAAGTGATATTTCGATGTTGGTTACGAGATAACCCATCGAAATAATGCAACAAAATAAAAACACAGAGAGCCAACCTCTTCGGGCTTTCTTTGGGATAATTAACTTACTAAACTTGCTTAATTTTTTATGTATTTTCCTTGTTAATCAAATGAACTTGACAAGCAGCTCTTCGAATATTACGCATACGCCGCGTGGGCTCCAGTTGTTTGCCTAAGCGAAAGCTAAGCCTGCTCTCATATTTGAGTAGGCATTAAGTGCCACTTGGCCCAGACTATCCAAATAATCCGTCAATGGTGCCCCGAATCGATGTCTTCGCAGAGCTAATTGTGTATGATTTGCGATGTATCCGCAACCGCAAGTCCATTGAAGCGGATTTTCGACTGCGGTTTTATTGGGTCTCTTCAATCAATTAGGCCCGAAGGCATTAACGTTTTCATTCCTGCAAATATTGGATTTCCCTATTAAACATCCTTTTGATGTCATCTCTCGCACGAGTGAGCGCCGCGACTTCGTCGTTGCTGAGGCAACCTGATTGTGACATTTTTGGTAATTGAAAGTTAATATTTGTGAATTGATAGAGCAAAAAATTGGCTAAGTGCGGTGTAAACAATTTAAATGTTAATACAAACGCAATTACCGGGATCACAAAGGCGCACATGACACATGTCTTGGACAAGGGCAGCGAAAATGTACCTTTATGTGTGGTGTGTCTTTCAAGTTAATGCTCCTAATGTACTGTTCCAGGAAAACGAAGTCGAAAAGAGAGCAGCGGCAATTTATCTGCCAGGCCAACGCAACAGTTTGAGCGGAGGCCGTCAGGATATGTCTTCCGCCTTCACGCCCACGCACACAATCACACTGAGAGGATACACTAAAACTGTCTTTTTTAACTAATGGGCTGTCAAATATTTCCTTTTCAAAGCCCCTTTTAACAATTATTAAGCAGGAGTTGGTTATTAGTTTATTAAAAATAATATAAATAGTTAAAAACAAGTTGTGAAGCCATATAAGGATTTTGAAAACAGTTTTAAAAGTACCCAAAAGTAAACAAAGGAAAATGTAGCACAGGCACTATTTTGAAAAAATTCTTGGGATTATGAAATTACTAAAAAAATTCTTAAAAATACATATTTAATTTTAAAGAAAATATATTTGTTTTTTGGCAAGACTCTTTTTCCGGTGCACGCACACGCATATGTGAAAGTCGGTTTTTTATAGATTAGGAGCTGGCCATGATGGCCATAACAAGGAGCACAATAAAGGCCCGCTTGCCGGCCGTTGCCAGGTCGCAAAGCCGAGAGTGCTGGCCCACTCTCAGTCTTTGACTCTGGATCGGGCCCAGTGTTTAAATGTTTCGAATTGCCGACAAGGGATTTGGCATCATGGCATTCACGCCCAGATAAGCGCCCGTAGTGGGTCTTATCTTTAAGGATACTTGCCTGGCCCCATCGGCCCACTGGGTGGACGCCGAGATTTATTACAAGCCATTTTTCTTACACAGGACCCGCAATTAAAGCTGCCTTCGTTTTCCCCCAGTTATTCCTGCTCCGCCACTCAAATAGTTAGCGAAATACTTTCGAGTTGTTCGCCGCCGACGCCGCCGGGTTGGGTATGCAAATTATTTGCCTTTAATGTGTGCTGAAAACTCTGGCAAACTTGCTCTCAATTTAGTCATTAGGCTTTGGGCGAAACTTTTGCTTTTTCTTCAACGCACTTCTGCTTGTGTGTGTTGGTGGGGGAAAACAATTTTTATTTTCCAGCTGCCTTTGTGCTGCGAGTATTAATGCAAGCAGTCAACTTAAAATATAATTAAGTCGAGCGCTCGAGCCTCGGATGACAAAGCAAACACATGGCCAAAGGAAAATGCCTCAGAGTGCAAGGGAAAAATGCGTTGTAGTATGGAAAAGTGAAAGAGAAAATAAAGGAGGCGAGGAGACACAAAAGAACTGCACATCATATGGGGAAAATAAGAAAAAATAGGGTCGACTTTTGGTTACTGAGGAGGGAGTATATAAAATTGAGTCGGAGTAAAGGTAGAAAAGAGAAAATGTATATATTAAGTAGGAAAGATAGGGTCTGTAAATAAAACAAGCTTCTCTAAATTAATACATGAAATATTTATTTTTTAGCTAAAAGTAGGGTATAGTAAAATAACTCTTTACCAGGAAAAAAAGACTTATTATAAAGCCACAGTTAAAGAAGAACATGAATATATTTAAAACATTATCGGCATTAAGCTTTGAAAAGCTGTGAAAATTATTTTCTTTTTTTTAATATAAGCGAAGATAGGTGTCATTTTCTTATACCCTCTTATCCTTCAAAATCTTTCTTGCAAAAAAGAAACTGCGAAGAACTAGCGATGCCAAAGGCAACCGCGGAATAACTTTGCAGTTTAGTGAAGTGCGAGCCATGAGAGACATAATTATGCGATTTAACACTTTAGTGCTGGCAAAGTGGAACGACCAAGCCGCCGGCGCCTCGTCCTCCTGCTCGTCCTCGTGCTCGTCCTCGGCGGGAACTCATCAGCCACATCCTGGGCTGCGAACAAAGGAAGCGGCTGCCAACAAGAAAAGGAAATTTGTGCTAAAAGTGCACTTCCAGTCAAAGTGAGATGCGGATAACAGGATGAGCACAGGACCGAGAGGCGACCACAACGCGATTTAATGAAGCTGCAAATACAAGGACTCGTTGCGAGTCGGAGTTGGTCCTCAAAATTATTCCGTTTGGTATGAGGAATAAGGAATTAAGGGAGTCAATGCAAACTGATTGCAGAAAATGCCTCATTTACCGGGAAATCAAATCGCTTCATTTCTAAGTGGATAAACACACAAATGATGGCAAATAGCCATGAATGCATCTAGTCCACAGCCAGCCAACAGGCAACAAGAAAGGGACCCCGGTGACCTGGCCAAAACGCTAAACGAATGAGCGAAATTGAATGAAAATTATGCTGCCACTCGACTGACTGGGCCCCGGCCCCCTCTCTCTACATACCTTCTGCTAGATGAAATATATATAATTTTATAAAATAACTTGGCCCTTTTTTTCAGATCAGTGAGCTTTTTCCTTTCCCCCGGACGGCGAAAGGCGGACCAGGAAAATTTCTCTGCTAAACAAAATTGAATTGTATTCTGACTGACGCTAGGCCCCAGGGCTCTGTTTTGTTTATATTCCTTTTATTTGCTTTTATTTTTTGCAACCAAATGAAATGGTGGCATTTCAAACAGAATTTGTAAACAGGTCTTTAAGGTCCGGGAAATGTCTTAAAATATATTTGGGCTGAGTTTTAAATTAACTAATTGCTGATTTAATTAAAAAGGATAATTGATTTTATATAAAGTTCAGTATCGGAAAATCAATGACAATTCTTAGCTCTATTCTAAGGATTCTAAGGTTTTCGTTTTTTAGTTAAGGAATATGATAGCTGTTTTTTTTAATTTAATTTTTTTTTTTAATTTAGCAAAACGTGAACAAGATTTCGACTTAGTTTTCTCACTTAAATTGTATTCAGCGAACCATAAAAAGGACTACAAAATCAATTTTAAAATATTTTTTACAAACTTTGAAAATATCTTAACAATACAATAAAATTGTAATTCGATATAAACAAACTTTTACGCACACACAAAAATAATGGAATGCGAGGAAAACTTGAAATGCCTACAAATTTTCAATGGCAGGCAGAGCCAGAAACCGGAATCACCGCAGGCCTCGTAAAAATGAACATTTGAAGAGCCGAAAGATGTTGAAATGTGCAAACATAAAACTGCCACCAATTGATTGAGATGTAATCAAAAAGGCGACCCAAACAAAAAGCGGTCCATCGAGGCACCGGGACTCATTCTGTGTGTGTGAGGGCATAAAAATCATTGCCCGGACGGGAAAAGGAAAGAAAAATCAAATTACGCATACGCAGTGCAGACCAGAGCGAACGAATGCCCTGCTGGCTTTATTCTTTTTGTTGCCCTTCGCTACCCGTCGTGCCGTTATGGAAATTCGACAAGAAGGGGGAACGGGCAGCATATGGGCCCGCTTACTAATGCTAACTGGGCTTAAATGCGACTGCCTTTGAGCCATCATACATCAACGCAAACATAAATTACTCGCCATATATGCGCATGACTAATTTGCGACTCATGTCTGGCCTTTGATGCTGCGGCCGTCGCCGCCGCAAAGTTTTAGCATTCATATTTTATTAGCCACAAGTCAGTAAGTTTTGTGTTCTAAACAATTTATTAATCAAATGGCCCAGCACAAACTATGCTCCAGCAAGGGACGGAAACTGGGCCAAAAAAGCGTCACAAAAAGGCGGGAATCCAGTCCGAAACCGAAACTGAAACCAAAAATGAAACTGAAACTGAAGCTGAAACCAAAACCAAGAGGTCCAGTCATCTCCGACTTGTGTGTATATATAATTTATGTGCCCTCCCTGTATGTGTGACAAATTGTGTGCCGGAGGCTAAGTTTCGCATTTTGTTGCTAACTTTTTGCCCTCGCAGGGACATTGCTCTCCAACAGTGCTGAGATCGTTACAGGGGATAAAAAGGAGTCAAGTCTGGTAAGGATATTTCGGAAAAAGGAAGAAACAGTGAGAAGCAAGGGAAAACAAAAAGGCATATAAATTATTTTGGAAATTTGAGGTGCTTATAATATATAAAAATATATAAAATATAATTATAACTTTACTTAATAGATAGATTAGATGTAGAGCTTGGCTGAATTATAAGAAAAGGATAAAAGAAATATTTTTATTATTTTACCAGCTTTAAGCCTTTCATATTTATAAATTGCAGATCTCTAACATGTAATATTTTAACTAGGTTAAAAAATTTTAAATAATTTGAATTACTAGCTTATAGATTTTTCAAAAAAATTAAATACTTAGCGAATCAGAAAATCTACAACTCTGCTCTTAGCCAAATCCGCATGTCTGTTTGCTGTCTCCTTGGAACCCCTTTTTCCCCAGCATCCCGACATCTTGTCTGGCCCTCGCCTCCCTAGGAAAAGTGTTACAAATTTATGACATTTTCTTTTGCATTCGTCGACCCTTTAAAGCAGCGAGCACCCAATGGCTAAATCCAAAGCCAAACAGCTTCGAAAAAGGTCAACAGAATGCTGGAGGTTAGAAAAAAAAAAGAAAACCAGAGGAAGTAGTAAAAATGTTGTTTTCTTCTCCGTTTTACGGTTTTGGGTTGGACATTGACAAGAAATCCTAAAAAACTGTAATGGGATGGAAGAAGCAGCAGCACCAACAACACCGAGACACTAATGTCGCTCATCTTTTATTAATATTTCTTTGAGATTTTTATGCTGCTGTTTTCTCGCCGCAGGCAGGGTCCTTTCACGGGGCCTAGCAGACAGTTGAATAAACTACACCAGAGAATTTTGTTGGAATTCGAATCTCAAAAATAGAACGAATAATATCATATTTCTTAAGCAAACTCTCTCATAAACTTAATACTACTTTTCCCGCCCAAAACTTTGTTCTCTCCTGTAAAATCAATAAGCTTTATGTTCTCCTTTTTTTTTGGGATGACATAAAGCATTTGGGGTAAAAGCCGGGGAAAATAAACCGTCAGTCAGTTGATTTGTTACATAAGGCGTGTTGCTTACTTTCACTGTCATACTTTCTTTTATGCGGAAAATTCTTCCCTACAGGAATTTCTCCTCAAGTCATGTCTGCGGTGACTTCCTCTTCGCCTTCCTCCCTGAAAGTGATTTAGCGGAAATTGTTTTTTAATGTGGCAGACATTCTTAAACTATTTAACCTGAAGTGGCACAGTCACTCGCACAGCAGCACAAGAAAAAAATGTCAGCCATTTATCAATGGATAATCAATAGACCTTAAACCTTTTTTTCTTCTCCGATGTGTGGGCGGAATTTTATAGTTTGTTAGGCGAAAACTCAGAACCTTTGGCACAACAACTGCGTGGCATGCGATAAAGCCAGGTATTGCCATACAAACGTTTGTATTTTTAGAGGAAAGCTCACTTTTCCTCATCCCTAACATAGCATTTAACTAAACATCCGATGCAGCATTTTGACATTGCGGATTACAATAAAAGCGTTTTTATACGTTTGCATGACTGGCAGACGAGTTGAGAGTGACTGACAGCTGGGTGAAAGGTGAGAGGTGAGTGTGTCCCTGGCATTCATTAGCCACTGGCACGATGTCCTCACATGTCAGCATGCCATTAAAGCCAAGTATTGATTATGCCATCTGTGGTTACGATACTCTTGGCATGTGCACAGAAAGAATAAGAAGATTAAGTAAATATGTATAAATTCTATTTTACAGAATTTACAATCTTAAGAATTGCATTTTTCCCTGTACAGTGCTTGCTCAGTTAAATTAAACTGCAATATAGTTTTATTCCTCACATCTCCCAGAGTACACTTTGTGCAATTTGAGCTAAAAATGTTGTATCCTGAGGGGGGCAATTTAATTTTAAATTTAATTTGCCTGAGTGAGGATTATTAATTTGTGCACATGGCTTGGGGAGAGCATATAAAATCCTTTGCGTTTCGCACGGCCATAAACTTGGGCAAATAACTTAGTACTCATCGTTTGGTAGCACTGGCAGGATCATCAGCATTTTGCCAGGGCATTATAATTATATAAAGATGCGCCTGCTCTTTACACAGGAATAAAAAAGGGTAATAAAACCAGGACTCGCCTCGCAGGCAGTGAAAAGGCGCAGACAGCTTACCTTTTCCATTTCCCTTAGACGCTTTTCCGCCTGTTTATGACAGCTCTCACTCGGCACACGGCCATATATATGTACGTATATATATACGGGGCCGAAACACTTGCAAGTTTTACGATTTTCAAATGATGTACGTACAAATTCATAGAATTTTATATTTAACAGCGCCCAGAAGCATGCAGCGGAGTGTGATTGTTGTGTGTGTGTGTCAGTAACTGGTTTTTAGTTGTTGTTTAGTCAGTTTTTCCGAGTGAGTGTGGTTATGGCAGGGCGTAATTTTTCATTATTTGCCGCTCGGTGCTCCGCACATTCGCATTAATCAAACATTCCGCAGGGGGGAAAACCTCGAAACAAACACGGAAAATGTTTGGCAATTAGAAACTGTTGCACAGCGCATATCGTGGCATATGGAGATGTGTATATTAGAGGTATATATTTTCCCGTTTATCCGACATGACAAGCTCATTATAATCGAATGCCGATGCCTCGAAAAAAACTTTTTAATTTAGTTGGCAAAAGAAAATAATACGAAAGAGAAAAAACCATCAGCATCATCATCATAGCTGCCATCAGACTTTTCCAGCTGGCTGCCAATGTATTCGTGTGGGAAAAAGCAAAAGTTTTTCCTTGCCTACTACTGCCTACTTTTCCGCACATTCACTCAATGCCCACTAAATGCAAATTTTCCTAATTTGATTTTGTTACTTTTCCCAGGAAAACCCAGGAACCACGCGAATTGCTATCTTTTTTCTGTGTTTTGTTTTTATTTCTGCCAACAAGAATACATTTCATTATTTTTCTTTATGGCCGCAAAATTAATCAAGTAAAAGTACAGAAAACGAGAAAGCCGAAAATGGATTTTAGAAATATGTTTTCTTAAATGGAATATTTCCATTTGCACGCACTTTTCGCAAAAGACGAAATTCATGCGGAGCAGCCGGCATTTATGGAATTTTATGTTCCATTTTATGGGGTCATCAAAAAGTGTGTTCAATTTCATAAATTGGAGAATAATTGCGTCAAAAGTGGATCACAGACGCAAAGGCGGGCGAAAAATCTTGCCTGCTTATTGACACTAATTGGTCTTTGGGTTGAACACCCGAGAAATTCAATTTAGCGACTAATTAAGCGAGCTTAGCTTATCAAGCTGAAAAATGCGTAAATTATGTCCCAAATTGAAGTCCAACTTAGTGATTAGAACGAGAAAAGTTTTCCTTGTAAAAAAGAACAAGAAAGCCATAATTAATATATCAAATTAGCAAGTAATAGCCAATTAAGTTTAATTATTTGCTTTTATTTAAATCCAAATACTCATTAAATATTAATGAAGTAATAAACCGATTATTCCTAATCGAATGTATTTGTTATTTTTATTACAATTTCTCAAACTACTTACCTTTGCTGTAGTTACGCTGACCTGCAAAGAATAAAGAAATCCTTATTAATAAACTTTTTTCTCTGAGTCTTGACTTAATTCTAATTAGCCAGAGAGCTCTACCAGCAAAGCATTAACATGTGCCAAAGCCAAGTGAGCCTCTTAAGAATCTTGGCTTTATATATATACTTCAATTAAGGCCAATGCGAGTGGCTTCACCTTGACAACGCCACAGTTTCAATGGCAAACGTCAACCTTTTCACCTACACAACATTATATGCTTAAAGTGCCTACGGCAAAGTGTCATTGAGTGAGTGGGAAATTTATGAAGAGAAACATATTTTCCAGCGACAAAAATGCATAAAGAGAAATATATTTTCCAGTCACAGATTCGCTGCAATTGCAATTTGTTTGCCCATGCCTAGTGGCTCTGAAAACGTTGAGCTGACTGCATTTTATATTAAAATTGAAAGAGTTATTAGCTGAAAATAAATATTGGCTTGATGGAAAAAATATTGAGATTTCATTTGATGGAAGAAAATTAATAATATTTTTTCCGAAAGCATACAAAATTTAAGCATTGAATAATTTAACAAGGCATTCTATAAAATGGATATGTTTAAAATTAATCATAGATAAATAGAAGAGTGTCAAAAATATATCCAAAGTTTGCATTTCTAAAATACTTCTGTATTATTTTTATGGCTATTTTATTTGTAGACCATCCACAACCCCTAACATGTGCATAAAAATCTCGCTATTTATCATGGCCAATGGCAGAATTAGTCCAGCGACCAACTGGCTGCCCCTTTTTTTCTAAGGGGCGTGTCCGCATAAATGGCTGAACTGAAACTAAGGACCAAGCACAACTACACCAACAACTAAAACTAAAACATAGAGGGTCCAAATGGCGACATTGACGCGTCGAGCGAGTGAACCCCGTGGCCATAATAATATCCTAGCAAACATTTTAAGAACTAGCTAAGGGCATGAGGGCGTGGCGGGTTGTTAAGATTTATGCTGACACCACTAAGGTCGGCTTAGGGGCGTTGGCGAAAACGCTGTCGGACAAAATGCAATTGGGCTTTAATGCAACTGAAAGTGCAGCAGCATTCCATTAAAATTATATTAGGCATCAAAAATGCCGCCGCTTCACAAAATATCGTTAAGCAAAAGCTGAAGCTGGCGAAGGGCGCCGTCAGGAGGCAGGAGGCGGTGCATAATTTTTATTGCATGCTGCAGAGCTTCTAGGAAATGCAATTAGTTAGCCTGGATTGTGGATCCAGCCTGAATCCGACGGCGAGCTCGACGGGGGAGGAATCGAGCCAAGCTGCCGGGAGTTAATCAGTTTTGCTAACTTCATTGGAGGCAACTAACGGCAGGAAACTTTTTGTGCGAGTCCTGCCAATGAAGTTGACTTAAGGCTCACTCCCTGCCAGCCAATTACACGCACTGCAATCCTTTACAAAACTTTCCCACCGCCACCCGTACTTGGGCACGTGTTTTTCAGTTCAGTGTTGGTAACTAGAAACTAGTAGAACGAGGAAAATTGCGTTTTAAAAAAATTAGGAAATGGATTAGATTGCTGTTGAAAAAGGGAAATGTTTTGTACAATATGTATATCATTTATATGTTTTTAAATGACCAAACCTTTGAATGCGTCACTAATTATTTATCCACAACCACGTAAGTTTTGTAAGTTTTATTTAGTGCAACAATATTTGTTAAGTGCTTTAACAACTTGTAGTTCACTTTAATGTGAGCAGCCTTGGCTATAAACCAGCCAATTTGGCCAACCTGCTGCAGGCTTACGACTGGCACCCCAAAAGTTGGCTAGACAAATGTTGCACTTGCATTCCCCACACGTCCTAGCCGAGATTTATGGCCAGGACCAACGGGGCGGGGGAGAATAAAAGCCCAACACTCTGTGGTGCACATTAACCCACATTTCGATTGAGATTTATGTGGCCAAGCCAACTTATTCGATCTGAATCCGAGTATTAGCTCATGTTCGATTAGATGTCACCGATACTTACTCATAACTTATTTAACCCGTCAGCCGATTAACAACACACAATTGCAGGAATGTAAATATTTGGCCATTGCAAATTTAATCTCCCGCCGGCTGCTGGTTGTGCACTCGATTGCGAATTCCGGATGAATTTTGCAACACATGTTGCAACTTTTATGAGCCTCGTTTTTGGGTCACTAACTTGGCTGTCAATCAAATGCAGGTGCTGGCGTGGGTACTTGGCGCCCTAGGCCACAAAAGCACCCAATCAATTTCCCCATAAATCAGGACTCACTGCAAAGTCTCAGCAATTACAAAACAATTAAATTGTCACACCGAACAGTAAAGACCAAGCACAGGCAGTGTCACAGGGCGGGCGGGAAAAGTGGGCCAAGAGGAAAAGCGCTATCTGTTTGGCTCTCCGCTCTCCACTCTCCGCTCTCCGGTTTTCCTTTTTCCTTCTGGACAACTGCGACTTGGACATCCGATTGCTGCTCCGTCAACACGTTTCCGCTCTAACGTGACAGCACCAAGAGAAAATTTCTAACAATGGTCTAAAATTTATATATATAATTTAAAATAAAACTTTGTTATAAATTATAATTGAGAAAGACAAAACAAAGTAACAATTTGAATAAAACCTTTGGTTTAAATACAATGTACAATAAATATAGGAAAACTTGCTTATTAACTTAAAAGAAAATCGCAAATTTAAAACGTAGCATAATATTCTCCCAGTGTAACTCGTCCGCCCCGAGAAGGAAATGGGAAAAGTGCACAATATAAACTTCATTGGGCGCCAAGGCCAAATCGAACTGGCCAGCTCAGCGTCTGTTTCCATTATTTATTTGCAGCAAATTAAGCCCGACCCCCCAAATAAAAGAGAAGGACCTCCAGTGGCAGAAGGACAGTTGGGTAGACAAGCTGGCAGGGGGCAAGTCAAGTCAAGTGTCAGCATAAATGAAATTTCCCACCACAAACTTCCGGCAAACAAAAGAGGCGAGCGGATGGTCGCCGTTCCCTTTTAACAATGCATGTGCATAACAAAGAGCAAACGTCGGTTTGAACTTTTCACGGATTCCCATTCCCATTTCACTTTCCCTTTCCCTGGTGCCTTGCTATTTCCCTTTTCCCGCGGACTTGAACCTCGGACATCGACACACTTGGCTGACGCCCATTAAGGTGCAACAAAATGTGCATACGGGAAGTGTTTTGAGTAGGTTACTTTTGCATTCGAGCCCTGGTATTTTGCACAATTCAATTGCAGAGTCATTTCCGGTATAAGCTAACGCCCTTCAAGTTGTTTTCAATTGGGGTTAGTACGCGGTGTTCTGATATCCTCTTTATGGAGGGCTAAAATATGACAGAGTTTTGGTTGAGGAAGTTAATATTCTTTATAATTAATATTAGCTCTTAGTTTTTGTATATTTATGTTAGTTCAAATTAGTATAGTACAGTATATAGTATTTTCCTCAAACTACTTTCAGACTTGCTTTCCCAAAAGAAATCTTAAGCTCACTTTTTTAATGACCACTAAGAACGAGAAAAAATCACAAGATATCGTAAGCTTTCATTTGGAGGCAACTTAAAACCCTTGTTTCGCCTGCTGCTGCTAATCACAAGCAGTTGCCAGCTGTCTTCCTGTTAATCACTGCACTTATTCCCCTCTTTTCCGCTTTCGCTCCGCCATTTTGTGGTCGCACACAAATGAGCCGCATCACTTCCGCTCTGCTCCGCCCTGTGCTCCTTTGAAGGTGTGCGAATGTTCAGGGACTGGCAGATAACAAAGTATATAGTCAGGGGCAGCAAAAAAAAAAAGGGAAGTATATGTACAATTTTACCAAGTTCTAGTGAAGCGTTACATTTGTGGGGTTCCGTTCGCTTGGGTTTCGTTTCTACGTAGCCTTCAGTCTCAATGGCTTTCGCTTTTTGCCAGTAGCCGCTGCTGCTTGTGCTAACTTTTTTAATGAACTTGTTGATGTTGCGTGTGCTGAACTTGTTGTACTTTATTCACTTTTTGCAGCTGCTGTTGGTTGTCTGTCAAATGATTTGCTCAAGTGCGGTGGCGGGCTGTGCATGTGCAGTGCGTGTAATTGACTTTTGAGCCCGAACATTTGGCACTCAATTAACGGGCACTGCAATTGAAAAAGTTAATTTATGCCGAGCTGCAAAAAAAGACAACTCATAGGGGATTTCCTAGAATAGTGAGTGATGTAATCCGGCTTTAGTGTTCATGGAATGTGGAATTGTTTACTAAGCTTAGGTACATTTCCCAATAATTTCCTCTTTTCAACATGAATATTCATTCCTGAGACCTTAAATTTGGTTCAGCATTTACTCTCCAGACTGGTTTGTTTCTAAAATATTCAACACACTTTTGGATATACATTTTTGGCAGCACATGAAGCGCCCTTTTCCGTCTCTGGCTGCATTATGAATAATTAATAACAATTTAATTAAAACTGTCTAAGTTGGCACAGGGCGCCCCGCCGTCGTTAAAACTAATGCGGCCTGTGGGCTGCCAAGTCGGGCTAATAAATCAAGAGCGCGCTAAGAAAACTGATATATGCCACCAGATCCGATTCGCCCCCAAAATGGAAAGTCTGGTGGCTGGCTGAATGGATGGATAATGGTAAACTAAAACTTGCAGTCAGCGGGGCGTTAACTGACTGACAAACAAGCCGACAACTGAAAACGTTACAATTAATGCCATCACAGCCGGCAACGGCAGGCGGATAAACAATGGCCACGACGAGTGCCTGACAATGCCAAACAAACGTGGACGACTACAATATGGTCCAGTGGTCACTCAATGTGGTGGCCCTAGATACGGGGAGGTACAGGAATATATATATATATATATATATATATATATATGAGGGGAGTAATTTAGCAGTGGGGTGGGGTGTTGTGGCATGTGTGTGTTTACACATTGTTTGGTCAGGCAGCTGCATAACTTGTTGACTTGTGCGGACTAATTGTCAAACGAGGGCGAGGTATTGTGTCTAAATAAAGCCCTAAATTATTTACTGAGGAGGAATGTTTACAAATAAATGCAAAAGCCAACTTAAAATCAATATTATTTTATCAATATTATATTAAGTCTTAAAGCCAAAAATCAATCTCTCTCCCTTTAATAGTCCACCTTTAATGCCTTGAATAGCAAATAACTGACCCATCTTATTGTCTCCTAAGCATTCCAAAGAAGACCCAAAATACCAGAGTTAAATGACCGAAAATTGTGCCACATTTTCTACGCATTTCCTCGCACACATACACATGGTTTAACTATCATAAAAACGAGGCTAACTCTCGGCACTAATTAAGTCGAAACCTTAGCATTTACCTTGGGGCAGCTCTGCTCTTGGGGACTATGTCAGGGAGCAGGCAGGGAGAAGACGAAGGAGAGTTGCTCCTAGAAGGATGCGTATTAATAGGAAACCCTTGTTGCGAAGGCTTCGAGGCACATAAAAATGTCATATGTCAACTACAGGTTGCCTTGTCAGCACTCATTAAGCTCTTAACCTCATTCGTGCGTACATACACACACTTACAGATGGTACTCTCGCAAGGATATGCGACAGTGCTGACCACAGCCTTTCAAAAATATGATGAAAAAATAATGTAAAAGGCTTGATATTTTTATAAGATGTGTATATACTTTTTGTATTAGCTGTAAACTATATTTCTATCTCAAATAAAATTAAACTGAAAATGTCTTATAACCAGAATTAAATTCTAAAAAAATCTACCCAATTTTAAATAATAGATAAAATACAGATTTTCAGAAAGAAGTTGATTATGTTTTTCAGAAAATTCCACTTAGGAAAAATGGAAGATTTCTAACCGGAAAAGGCGATAAATTGCCAGCACTGACACACACCCTTACATAGACAAGCACTCGGCATCCTGGACAAATGCAAGTGAGCGCTTTATTACCAATGTCGACACGCCCGGAAAATGGCAGGACATTGGAGTGCTGGCATGGAGCTTTTGTCTCAGTTAAGCAGGGACAATTCCACCCACCCCTTTAAGGAAAATGAAAGAAAAAGAAATTATGAATGTGCAACACTCGCGTAATTCGCCGTCTTTCGCTTTCTCTCAAGAGCTGCCTCTCAATTAATTTAACTCGTCCTGTTTTTGGCCCTTTTCACATTTCCCTGGCCCACTGCTGGAATGAATGAAATCAAATTAATTACGAGAGACGACGACGAGCTGATAGCAGTTCGTAGGAAGGATGCGTAAGTCGCTTCCTTATGCACATGCATGGAAATTTCTTTTCATAATTTATGCTCCTCCTTCCGCTGGATCTCCTTCAACGTCTTCGCCGTCTTCGGCCTTTGCCATTCATTTTAAGTCATTTCCCAAGCGAATCTTATCTTGGCCCCCTTTATCATTATCAACTCCATCAGTTAGGCAGTGTGCCAGGCCAGTGGTAAATAACTTAAATAACTAACTTAAGGGGGTATATCCGACGTGGTAAGAACTTTATTTATCGTACTATTCAAGCTACATTTTATTAATTAAGCGAAGGTTATTTTAATGCAAACGAAAAACTTAATTTGGTTCATACTTTAACTGCAGAAATATCGATAACAGTGAAATTTAGATGTACTCTGTGATACTCTATTAACATTCGAGGAACATTCCACAATTTTCTCTCTCATATTTCGTTGCTTAGCTTTTATGTGTAGCTGTGTGTGCTCATAATTTGATTTCAGCTCTGTTTGATTAAGGATGTCGAACACACCCGGCCAGACCCACCCACTCGTTCAAGGACGCAAGGATATACATTGGCAGTCGTATGTAGTTTTAGCTTGCAGTCATTTTGCGCTTCGATATTGGATTTCAGTTCACATTTCCTCCATTTTCCCACATATCCAATAGGTCTGCCTTATTGTTAAGCCAGCTTCTCTCTATCGACTTCCTTGCCAGAAGCCTTGTGGGTCAAAATATTGGCAGCATTTATACTAAATAAAACACAGTTGCAATGTCCACATCCACAATTTCCACACAAATTATGAAAAGGGAATTATGTGACCCCTGAACGGAATCTGTCAAAACAACTCGAACCAAAACTTACCCTCTCCTGTGTGTGGGTTTATTGAACTTTCAACTGGCAAATTCGCAATCGGTCTTCTGTCTGCAATGAAAAGATGTTGATACATTCAGTTATTTACTTATGATGATTAAAATGCATTAATCAAGTCAAATGAAACGCATTAAATGTTGACAATATCTGAATCACAGCACAGTTATCTCCGTACTTAATTAAGCTAGAAGCAATTCAATTAGTTTGGCAGACAAAGTTGAGGCCCTGAAATTCACATGGGACTCACAGGTGTGCTAATAAAGGAGCACAGGATTCAGGGAGGGGGTCCTCTGGTGAGCCGCAAAATCAGAAATGTTAATTAAAATCACTGAGCGTTGAGCCTAGGCGACAGGCATGTTAAGCAGCCCCCGAAATCTGTGGGGAATTCAGCAGGGAAAAAGGTAGGTGGGTAGGGAAAATCCCTGTTGGTTGGGAAAACCTCTGACCACAGCGGCGGCGGAGGAAGACAAATGTTGCAGATAGCAATCTGGTCGGGTTTATTAAATGTGGTATAAAGATGCCAACTGCAAACGTATTAATCAAAGGCAAACAGACAGGGCAAGAGATCACAGTTCAACAGGAAATCATTTTACGGGGTATTTGTTTTTTAAACATTTTATATTTTTTCGTCCTTATAAATTATCTTACTTAAATTAACTAAAGAAACCATTAAGTTATATTTTTGGAGATTACCCTTCTTGGACTTTATTTTTTAATACATATTTCTTGGAAATTTCAATTTCTAATTGATTATTTTTCCTTAAATACATCACTTATTAAGCAAAAAAGGTTATCAATATTGACCTGTGTCAGAATTTTTCAGTTTGCAAGCTCTGTGCCCCAGCTGCCGCAAATAAATAAAGGTAAAACCGACACAGAGCCGCAACAAAGCAGCCAGTATTGCATTTAAAATTCGTAATGGACGTACCGGAAATACAGTATTCCGATCAGGAAGCAGGGTGTCAGGAAATCAACTGAAAAAAAATCCGCAAAAAGTACGAAATACCAAAATCAAAAGCTCACAGAACAAAAAAAAACAAAAAAAAAGTCCTGCAAAAAATCAGAAAAAAGCGAAACGAAGGTTACAGAATAAACAAAGGAGCAGAAATAATATTTGTATTAAAATGTGCAGCGCTGGAGGGGCGACCTTCCTTCCTTCCCTTTGATCATAAATTAAGGGGAAGCTGCGAATTTAATAAACTGGTAACCAAAAACCAAAGCCAAAACCAAAACAATTAATGAGCCAGAGACCTTAAAGCCTTGGCAAGCCCTTAATTTCGTCGCTGAGCCGCTTAAAGCCATGGCTTTTAATTTCTTCTGAGCGAAAGTGCTCGATAATTCGAGTTCCGGTCTCGGCAGCAGCTCAACTCTCCGACAAGTTGCATTAAAGCGGATGCTAACTTTCATTAAAAACCACTTAACCCGTGGCAGGACAACAGGGACCGGTACAGGGAGCAGGACCGGGAGCGGGAGCGGGACCATACGACTCCTGACGGCCCACTTGACCCGCTACTTGACCCACATGACCCGGCAACAAAGCCAGTGACGCCACGTGGATACATCCACTCTCGCACTACCGGAGTCTCGGTCTCGTCCTGGACCCGAAATCCCTGCTAGTTGGCTTCAAGGACTTAGAAGTGGGGGAGTGTCCGTCCCGAGGGCACATCGTTAGTCATATTTTTTTGTGTGCCACTGTCCTGCTCTGGCCGGGTGCAAACTTTTTGGCAAACACGAGAAGCCAGAAAGAGATATTTTTAATTAAATTAAATAACAGTGCGTGATGGCAGGCCAGGGGGACTTCCCCTAACTTCTGGCTTTGGGCCGAAATGCAAAAGTCAGAAACTGCTGCATACTTATGTGGTCAGAAGTTTGTACCGGATTAGAGATTTGATTTAAATCTTAAAAGCAGACGGAAAGTTGGCAAATATCCGAGTAGGTAATGCCACTGTCACCGGGCTTACGTCAACAAATTGAAAGCTTTCTTTTATTAAAAAAAAAAGAATATTCCTGAATTCGAAATACTTTCCTGACTAATTGTCGAGCAGTTTAAAACTTTGTCCTTTGTTGATCAAGGATATTTTTACCCGGCCACAATGTCATGTGCAAAGTTTGTCCCAGAGTTTCCCATACGTTGCCATTTTTTGCGATTGACGTTCGCTTATTTCTATTTCATTACCATTGGTATTTTCCTTTAATTTTTCGCCGCCGAACACAAACAAACAGTGGCAGCCGACAAAAAGGAAAAAGCACCAAAAAGTTGAAAAATGGTAACGCAGAAATAAAAATGGAACAAAGGGAATAGAATAGGCTACCGGGAGGCCAATGGGGGCACTGCAGACAAAACTGCAAAACTTTGGCGCGGCTTTTACTTTGTTCCTTTTTGACCCCGAATGTTTTCTTTTAATGCCGGAGCGTGAAAACAAAAAACTTTTTCGCCGCTTTTCAACGGCGACACTAATGGCCCGAAATTGAAATGGTTTTGTCGGGGTTCGAGCTTGTGCAAATATGCCATCGATGTGAACAAACAAAAGCGATCCTGAATCGAGTGAGTTTGACGAGAACATCATAAGCATTAAATGCCAAAATGAGCAATCGAAGGAATTGATTTTGAAGGCAATTGAGAAACTCACACATTTTTGTAGGTTACTTAAAAAAAATTGCTTTGTAGGTATCTAAAGGTACTATTATGTAAATACCCTTTCAGGGAATTATAATTTCAGTCTGAAGCTTGCAACGCAGTGAAGAAGTCATTTCCGACCCTATATTCCATATATATTCTTGATCAGCATCAACAGACGAATCTTTCTAGGTATGTGGAAAGGAAAAATCATTTTGAAAATTTTTTTACATTTTTATATTGCTAAAATAAACAACGTGCCACTTTCAAAAATCGACAAAAATTTAAAATTTCAAAAATTAAAAAGTGGGTATGTAGATTTATTAATCTATTAAAAACTAGCACAGGACTGACTTCCGTATCAAAATAAATGCATTTTTGACCTAGTTATGAGTTTTTTAGCTTTGGTTTTTAGACAAATTTTGCCTAAAAGAAAACGAATATTTATACCCTTGCAGTGTATTCAAATTTCAGTCTGAAGCTTGCAACGCAGTGAAGAAGTCATTTCCGACCCTATATTCCATATATATTCTTGATCAGCATCAACAGACGAATCTTTCTAGGTATGTGGAAAGGAAAAATAATTTTGAAAATTTTTTTACATTTTTATATTGCTAAAATAAACAACGTGCCACTTTCAAAAATCGACAAAAATTTAAAATTTCAAAAATTAAAAAGTGGGTATGTAGATTTATTAATCTATTAAAAACTAGCACAGGACTGACTTCCGTATCAAAATAAATGCATTTTTGACTTAGTTATGAGTTTTTTAAGCTTTGGTTTTTAGACAAATTTTGCCTAAAAGAAAACGAATATTTATTCCCTTGCAGTGTACTCAAATTTCAGTCTGAAGCTTGCAACGCAGTGAAGGAGTCATTTCCGACCCTATATTCCATATATATTCTTGATCAGCATCAACAGACGAATCTTTCTAGGTATGTGGAAAGGAAAAAAATTTTTGAAAATTTTTTTACATTTTTATATTGCTAAAATAAACAATGTTGCCACTTTCAAAAATCGACAAAAATTTAAAATTTAAAAAATTAAAATGTGGGTATGTAGATTTATCAATCTATTAAAAACTAGCACAGGACTGACATCCGTATCAAAATAAATGCATTTTTGACCTAGTTATGAGTTTTTTAGCTTTGGTTTTTAGACAAATTTTGCCTAAAAGAAAACGAATATTTATTCCCCTGCAGTGTACTCAAATTTCAGTCTGAAGCTTGCAACGCAGTGAAGGAGTCATTTCCGACCCTATATTCCATATATATTCTTGATCAGCATCAACAGACGAATCTTTCTAGGTATGTGGAAAGGAAAAAAATTTTTGAAAATTTTTTTACATTTTTATATTGCTAAAATAAACAATGTTGCCACTTTCAAAAATCGTCAAAAATTTTAAATTTCAAAAATTAAAATGTGGGTATGTAGTTTTATTAATCTATTAAAAACTAGCATAGGACTGACTTCCGTATCAAAATAAATGCATTTTTGACTTAGTTATGAGTTTTTTAAGCTTTGGTTTTTAGACAAATTTTGCCTAAAAGAAAACGAATATTTATTCCCTTGCAGTGTACTCAAATTTCAGTCTGAAGCTTGCAACGCAGTGAAGGAGTCATTTCCGACCCTATATTCCATATATATTCTTGATCAGCATCAACAGACGAATCTTTCTAGGTATGTGGAAAGGAAAAATAATTTTGAAAATTTTTTTACATTTTTATATTGCTAAAATAAACAATGTTGCCACTTTCAAAAATCGACAAAAATTTAAAATTTAAAAAATTAAAATGTGGGTATGTAGATTTATCAATCTATTAAAAACTAGCACAGGACTGACTTCCGTATCAAAATAAATACATTTTTGACCTAGTTATGAGTTTTTTAGCTTTGGTTTTTAGACAAATTTTGCCTAAAAGAAAACGAATATTTATTCCCCTGCAGTGTACTCAAATTTCAGTCTGAAGCTTGCAACGCAGTGAAGGAGTCATTTCCGACCCTATATTCCATATATATTCTTGATCAGTATCAACAGACGAATCTTTCTAGGTATGTGGAAAGGAAAAAAATTTTTGAAAATTTTTTTACATTTTTATATTGCTAAAATAAACAATGTTGCCACTTTCAAAAATCGTCAAAAATTTTAAATTTCAAAAATTAAAATGTGGGTATGTAGTTTTATTAATCTATTAAAAACTAGCATAGGACTGACTTCCGTATCAAAATAAATGCATTTTTGACTTAGTTATGAGTTTTTTAAGCTTTGGTTTTTAGACAAATTTTGCCTAAAAGAAAACGAATATTTATTCCCTTGCAGTGTACTCAAATTTCAGTCTGAAGCTTGCAACGCAGTGAAGGAGTCATTTCCGACCCTATATTCCATATATATTCTTGATCAGCATCAACAGACGAATCTTTCTAGGTATGTGGAAAGGAAAACAAATTTTGAAAATTTTTTTACATTTTTATATTGCTAAAATAAACAATGTTGCCACTTTCAAAAATCGTCAAAAATTTTAAATTTCAAAAATTAAAATGTGGGTATGTAGTTTTATTAATCTATTAAAAACTAGCATAGGACTGACTTCCGTATCAAAATAAATGCATTTTTGACTTAGTTATGAGTTTTTTAAGCTTTGGTTTTTAGACAAATTTTGCCTAAAAGAAAACGAATATTTATTCCCTTGCAGTGTACTCAAATTTCAGTCTGAAGCTTGCAACGCAGTGAAGGAGTCATTTCCGACCCTATATTCCATATATATTCTTGATCAGCATCAACAGACGAATCTTTCTAGGTATGTGGAAAGGAAAACAAATTTTGAAAATTTTTTTACATTTTTATATTGCTAAAATAAACAATGTTGCCACTTTCAAAAATCGTCAAAAATTTTAAATTTCAAAAATTAAAATGTGGGTATGTAGTTTTATTAATCTATTAAAAACTAGCATAGGACTGACTTCCGTATCAAAATAAATGCATTTTTGACTTAGTTATGAGTTTTTTAAGCTTTGGGTTTTAAACAAAATTTTCAGATAAGTTATATTGTCAGTTATAAGTTATAATTGTCATATAAAAATAACGAATCTAAGAATGCGAATATTTTAGACTATAATTCAATTGCAAACTGCCGTAGTTTATTTACTTGTTTTTGTTAAAATTAATCTAAAAATCTATTTTAGGTATAGTAAGTTTTCTCTTAATTTATTTACAATTAATTTCCAAGCCCCATATATTTCTAGGGACTTCCCAATAGAAATTCTCTTTAAAAATGCATTTATTTATATTTTATATTTGCATTTGAGTGCTCTAACGCACAGATAACTATTAGTAAATATTGGCAAATATATTGGTTCAGATTTAACTAGTTTATTTGCTTTTAATAGACACACTTTTATTTTATTTAACTGTTGAAATGCAGAGTTTCAGGCTTGGCTAAATGGCTGGCACCTTGTCCAAACAAAATACTGTAACCGATATCCCGGCATATAGGTTATATACGGCTAATATGCAAATAGAATGCTAATCAGCGACTTGCAAACGAAATTCAATTTTGATATACGCTATCTATTACAAATGAATCCCGCAGCCAGCGAAAGGATATAAACCAATTTGTTTGTTTGCCGGCATGTTTGTGTGGCCCAAATAGAACTTGGCCAAAATGCAGCGCTCCATTTCCGCATACAAACAATCGAACAAAAGCCGACCAACACCGACGTAAACACGCCGAGTTCCGAAATTTTGTGCATTTCGCTTCAGTTTATTCCAGTCCAGCCCCCGGGCCAAGATAATTAAAATTACTAATTGAAAAGGTCCGACAGATACACGGATAACTTGCTACCGGATAAATTTACCGCCTCGGGCCATCCATCATCCAACCCATGGAAAATTCAATTTTCCAGAGCATAAACCTTGACCGAGCTCCTTCGAGCAGCAATGCGTTTTGAGGATTACTCGGCAGCTCGATGGGTCCGACAGCTGAAGCCTTAAACAGGAATTGATTGCCAACACGAAGTGATGATGGGACCCCGCAATTCTCAGGACTTGAATTTAATTCAATATTTTTGTATATGCAGATTTTTGCCTTAGCATTTCTGGCAGTCAGAATCCCGGAACGAGCCAAAAACTGTGCGGGTATTTGGGTCAGATATGCATTAGAAAGTGCTAACTAGCTGAAATGCTATCCGATGCGATGGCGCAAATAAATACTGCAGCTAACTTGGTCCTCAGGGCGGCGGTGTAAACAAACTTTTGTGGTCAACGGGTCGGCTAATCGATATCGCCCAAGCACACACACCGGATGGGAAAAAAAGGAAATCCAAGCCTTAGCGACGCGTGTGGTTACCATATCACATATTTTGTTCCTTTTATTTTGATATTTTTAGCATTAATTGAATTGGGTTCCTGGCAGCTATGGTTCCTTTTTTGAAAATTTAGCACTTGCGGTGAGTGCGGTGGCCAAAGGCAGGCAAACAACGCGGCCAACAATCTCGAAAATAAAAAATATATTATTTCTGAAGCAGTGCCAAGGAGTGAAGGACACATCATGATTTAGTTATTGCGAATTTTGGCAAGAAAGTAATTAAAAAATGGTACATTTTTCTTATACCAAAATACGGCTTTACTTATACTCGAAAGAAACTTAAACAACTAAGTTAAGAGATTTTTCTGAACTTTCTAAGCGTCTAACCCGCTTTACCTAGTGTAGGCTTGCAGTTATTTTCGTGGTTGAAATGCTCCTGTTTTTTGGGAGCTGCACTCTAGCACTCTGTCGGCCGCCACATAAATCTTGAGTGAAAATTTTCGTTTGGCCCATAAAAAATTAACAATGCGTAAAGGGGGCTGGCAGAAGTTACGAGCCAGACTCTGGCGAAGTCCTGCCGTAAGCCAGGATTTCTGGGAGGGCTTGCCAAGTATGTCCCTGCTGCACTTGAGACCCACAAACACACTCAGGCTCGCACACACCCGCACTGCAGCCGCCGCACACCACGGCATGCTTGGTGTGTGTGTGGGCGGCCATAAAGGTTTTGTGGTTCCGTTGCCCAGACTCGGTGGATGCCCTCATGCACGCCTCATCGCCTACGAGAGTTCACATAGAAAAATATATACTAAATTCTATATCTCAAATTATCAAAATTGAGTTAATTAAAATTAAAACTCTAGAATATAAAAATATTGAGAAAATATCAAAGTTTACTTAGCTTTCAATGTTTTTGCCTGTAAATATATTTATTTCTTGATAGGATTTTAATGTTTCTAAGGTTAAACAGCATGCCTTGTGTGATCCTGTTTTATTTTCAGTGCTGAATTTGGATTGAGTCCGATGTTTGCGGTCAGTAGGTTCGACTCTGCATTAAGTAAGGCGGAACAGTTCTATATGGTACTGCCTTCAGTTGAACTGAATCCTGCCAAGAGAGCGTCTATCCTGCTGTCAGTATGTCTGTTTTTTGGGCTGTAAGTGCATTGGGGACCATCGCTTGCGTACTCCGCGTGATGCCCTTAATTGTGAATATGTGTTAATGTATTCCCTTTTGCACGTTAACATTTTATTCTGCCATTTAAAATGCTCCCAATCTGGCCTTAAGCTCCGTTCCACACTCCCAAGGACTGGCCGAGAGTGGTGGGCGGTGCAAAGGAGTCCTGTCCAACGTGACACTGAACACGTTTTAACGACGAGAAGCTTCTGGCCCCAGCCCTCATAACTTATGCACATAGATAAGCGGAGGCAGGCAGGTCCTCGTCGTCCTTCGGTCCCGAATTTCCATCCTTGCGGTGGCTGCTTCGTTTTTTCTTCTTTTTGGCGGTTCATGGAAGGAATTTTCGGGGAGCGTGGGTTTTAAATGCTGCTGGCCATTTAAGCAAATTATGAAATTTTCATAATTCATTTCTGTATTGTAATTGCTTAAAGCTCGGCAGAAATTCGAAATGTAAAACCCCCGCAGGTTCTGCGAAGCATTTAAATAATACATCTAAAGGCTATGAAGAATAAACCAGCAGTAAATTTCTTAATATTCATTATTTAATTTATTTTTATCATCAATCTACTCTTTTTAATAGCCTCTCTTTTAAATCTCTTTAAATATTTGATAAGTAATCTTTTCAAGGAGATTTCCCCTCAATCTGGGGGGCTAATCTCTGTGGCTAACCGCAGCAAAGAAATTGCTCTTTGGGGCCAGAAAGCCTGTTGTTCGATTAACCACAGCCGCCTGGTCCACATATTTACATATATCTTGGCTAGCCATTATTTATATTTAATTGTGCTGACCGCAATGTTGGCACGTTACACCTCAAATTGTAATTATTTCCTTGATGGACTCGGGCACACTCGTTGCACGTGCCATTAATTATGAAAATATTGCCCAAAACACTTGTACGGCAAAAAGATGCCACGTTCCTCTCTCTCTCTCTTTTCATGTCCATTTTCCGTCTCTATCGCTCTGAATTCTTCGCTCTCCCTCTCTCTGTTGGATTGTGCAAACAAAACAGAACTCTGGTTGGTACTTACATTAAATTTAAAGTATTTACCACAATATTTTCGCTACACTTGCCGCAAATTGTATTTTCAACAACACACATCAAGTATTTTTATACGGGTGTGCGCTGTGTGTGTGTTTGTATTTTATAAAATGTATTGTGTTTTTTGAGTTTTCGTCTGAAATGGAAAACTCAGCTTGCCGTTTTTGTTTGCGGCTGCTGCTTTTCGTCCTTTGTGGCCTTCGCCACGTCCTGCGACCGTGTTTTTTGGTAGTACGTGTTTGTGGGATTTTACGGTAGCCAAAGTGCGATTTTGACCGGGAATCCATAGGAAAACGAGGGTATGTTACTTGCAGATTTGTTATAAAATTAAAAGACATTTTTTTAAATTAACTTAAACGTATTTTTTATTTTATTTTTGAATACATAAAAGAGTTTTCGCCGTCTTCCTGGCAATAATCTCGAAATTTTCAGTTAAATTCCTTTCCAGGGCAACCAGTATTCGTTCTCCTAATTTAATTTACCTTCTGCGTCCTTTCCAGTCAAGTACATACAATATTTACTGAACCAAATTAAGGACATGAAAAATCTTTGCTGCCAAATTTAAACAAGTAGAAGGCGAGGCCAAGACGCTCAAATTGAATAAGTTGGCAGCCTGGATGGTTAGTGAGTGAAAAATGTCTTAATGAAAATTAGGCAGCCAGACGATATTGTTCGTGGGAATGAAAGGATGCTTGGCAAACTGATTCTGGGGCTGGACTTCTTAGGAAGCCAGGACACGTAGGCAGCCAACACAGCCGCAGGACATTTATGCCGCTTACAGCTGTGTTGGGCCCGGGAATAGGCGCTAAATTCCAGAGGCCCCGCAAACGTGCAATTATTCAAAGTGCAGAGAAAGAGTTTTCGCATTAAACGTGTAACTTTTTGCCAAGGAAATTGTTCATAAGTTGGAGACAACTTTCGGTTAACTTTTCTGCGGCTAAAAACGAGCCCAAAAGGGAAACATTTTCATTTTCATTCTCATTCCAGTCAGCATCTAATTTATAGCCGCAATTTGCTAGCTGCTGTTGTTGCTGCATATTAATTTAACATAAACGGCTCACAACCGTCACCAAATTGCCACCCAAAATGATTACACGACTTGCTGGATGTCCTTGCTGGTTGTCCTTGCCGGATTGCCGGCTTTCTTGCGGATTTTGGCAACGCGCCGCTGAAGATCAGCATCAAATTACCCTAATCAAATTGTCATTACGCATATTTTAAGTAAATGAGTGCGTGAATTTAGATCAAATTAGCAGGCGGCAGCTACTGCCAACGGGCTGACATTCAATTTACATGTGATTTCGGGCCCCTACATTTTTTACGACTTCTCGCTCTCAGCAAACAGAAGTTAATGTGCCAGAGTTTTATTTGCGAAGAGACTAAAAAGGATGTTAATTTTTTTTAAATTTGCAATTGGTGAAATGTGGGGAAAATACGTGGCTTTTAATATGTTTCGTAGTAGTAAAGGGAATTTTTCAATGCTTTAGGTGTAAATTTTATCTTTTTAATGGTGACTTTCATTTAATTTATTTTAAAGTTCAAATAAGCTGTAAAAATCATCAAATAATAATGGTTTAACTCATTCGGAAATGGTTATAATAAAACTGGTCATTCACAAAATATTTCATTAGCCTTTTAAGACTTTCTCCCTACTACCTTTAAATACTAAATAAAGTATTCACTACTACGACTTCTTGTTGAACTTTAGGAAAATGAAATTCATTTAGTCATAAGCTCAATACCTGTTAAATTGTCAGCTATTTATAGATTTTAAGACCATTAGTATATGGCCTTACCATAAAGTTCCCTAAGCCTCAAGCTTAAGATTTAAATAAATAATTTTTCTCGCCGCCATATCACCAGACACGTACTGCCCAAGTATCCTTTCCCGCCCGAGGAGAAGTTCCGCAAACAAAGCCCAGTTTTGTTGAGTAGTGCAAATTAATCAGGAACGGGTTAACCGCCGCATGGATGCTGAAGCGCTCAAAGGCTTCCCGAAGCTGAGACGCTCGCCAAACAGAATAAAGCTTAGTTAGCAAGCAGTTTAGAAAAGTTGCAGGGAAAAAATAAGTAAATATAGAGCGGAGCATATAAAACTCTTAACAAGACATAAATGGACGAAGAATAAGCAAGGATAACTGAAAACTTTGGCACACACACACAGGCAGGACACGCGGAGAACAAAGTTCGGGGAAAAACACCTCCAGGATCGCGGGGCTGAGTTGAACTTTCCACTGAACTGGAGCTGAACTTTTATTTGTTTGACTCGTGAGCAACAAACTTTGCTTCCATGCCCCTTCAGCACCAGTCTGCTGCCTGCTGTCGGCTGTCCTCCCTTGATTCTGATTCTATTTCTGCAGAAAGTCGCAGTCAGTGATGGTAAATATAGACTTTATATACAAAAAAAAAAACTATAAAATAGCCGTAAAGTAGTAAGAACATTAAAGGAAGGTTATTTGGTTATTTAAAGTAGTAATTAAAGTTTTATTTGGCTTTAAAATGCCTTAAGAATTACGTGCAATGGTTTAAGGCATTCTTTATTATTTAAACTTGTTGGTAATTGGGGTTTTTCTTTCAGCTAAAATTTCTTGAAATATTCTCTAAAAAGGGTCTTATATATCTTTGCAATAAGTTTTTAGTGGGAAATTCATTTTTTAATCCTCCGATAAGCTCAGAATTGCCTTCTAAAAAATAAACAAAACTTTACTTTGCCTCCTAAAATAGCTAAAAAATAAAAACTAGCTGAGTTGGCAAACCCACCCAGCCCAGTGCAGCCTCAAAGTGGAACCCAAACGAGCAGAAGAACCACTGGCCAAGTGCACTCGAAATTACTCGAATGATACTTGATGGTTGCAATCAGCACAGCACAGACCCCCAACCGAAGGGCAGACTTCATTATTTTGATGGCAATTAGCAAATTGAGTTCTATAATATTCTTGTTGTCCGCTTTGCAGCTTTCCGTTCGAGTTCTTTTAATTTTATTGTGTGTCTCGTGTGTGGCGGAATGCTGTCCAGCAATTAGTGCAGCACGACTGGCTCACTCTGCGTATACTTGATGCGCTCAGGGGAGGGATCTCAGCTGTGGCTGGCACTTGGCATTGTAATTAACTTGGAGCACCCAAAAAACAAAAATAAATATATATGTATATACATAGAATATATGCGACTGACCCTTGGTCTCCCGCGAAAAAGATTCCTGTTTTCGGTTTTGGAATCTGTTCGCGGAGGCAGCTGATAAAACACGGATTCGCTGACATTGCAAACAGTTTTGTGGGAGCGAAAATCATTTAAAGCGAATCTCTGGTCAGTCGAGGGATACATGATAAAAAAAAGGAGATACATAATTTGCTTATTTCATAGATTTTTTTTCTATATTAAATCAATGACAAATTTGTACACAGTAATTGTTTGAATGTTTCTTTATTAGAAGCATATATATTTATTTAATATTTCTTGATAGATATCTCTCTGGTGTACAAATTCTTCTCTGTGTGCCTGCATATGGTAAAATTTAAAAGCTGTTTAGCTTAACCTTTTTGCCTTCACACCCATCGACACCCACTTTAATGGCTCAATCATCTTTGCAATTGTTATGTTCCTGAACCATTTAACCTCATTGCCTGCAAACGAGGGTTCGTGGCAGCAAAAAAGCACAAGCAAGACCAAAATCAAATGAACTGGAAACACAATTTCTCAGCGCCTGATTTGTCGCCCTGTTGTTTCCCACACACACGATAATAATAATGCCCATAATATTATGAATATCTGTGGGGCAGGAGGGCGAAATATGATACGATACTTTAAGCTGCAAAACATTGTCTTTTATGTGGTTACATAACCCGAACGATGACAAAGCCAGTTGAAAGTTGGCATCGCCATTGATCCATGTTGACAATTTTTTGGCGGGTCGCGAAAAATAAATATATATGCCAAGTTATTCGCATACTTTTACACTCGACTGCTCATCGCTCCGTGTGTGGCCCAGTCCCAGGAGGAGGGCTGGGAGGCACAAGAAGATTGTGTTTTGGTTCGCCCGATGCCGTGGCTCGAACAGTTTATTTTTATTGCCGGGCGACGCGACTCCCCGCCATATCGATGCCGTCTGACAAAGGCAAATGCCACCATTTGTCATTTGGACAACGAGCTGACAACAGTTCAGTGCCACTTGTCACATCTGCCAGAGAGCCAGAGCAGCAGAAATCCCAGTTGCAGGCACTTCAAAATATTTACTTTTGGCTTATATTATTTCAATAAATAAATAAGCAAAGGTTTAGTGTTTGGCTGAGCCTTGCATAAATTATGTTTGCGTGTCCTCAGTACATTTATCAGTATTTAGAAAGCTTAAACATTATTATTTTGATTAAATCCATATCCCGTTAACAAACTATTTAGAAGTATTTAATATAATTTATTTTCCTTTTTAAACTTCACAAAGGATATTAATAAGTCACTGACAATTTCTAATTAAATGTCCCTTAACAAATATACTTCTTTTGCACATGTTACCCCATCGAAAAAACCCCAACTCTTTCTGAATATTGGAAAAACCCCTTTTCATTTTTTTTTTCCGTAATGGGCGCAAAGTGCTTTTAATTAAGCATCGATATTTGCTTAAATATGAAAGGGCCTTATATATTTAATTAAAAGGAAATTGTATCCTTTTGGCATTTACAAAGGGATTTTGTCCTCGTTTTTAATTGCGCATTTCATGCATTTTAATGCGACTGCCCACATAAAAGACAGTCAGCACCCCGAACCCGAAAAGGAAATCGTAATGAGCTCAAAACCGAAAAAACGGAAAATTACGCAAACCAAAAAAATAATATATACATGTATATAAATAAAAGCCAAATTAAAAGCAAGGCAAACACATAAATTTTATATGGCTTTCAACCGGAAAGCATCACATTGATATGGAAGTAAACTCGGGGCCGCTAATCAAATGTAAGCACATTTAATGTTTAAATAAACAGAAATGAGTTGATCCAACGCAAATAGGAGAGATGTAATGAAAAGAGCTAAGAGCTGAAAGCTGAAATCCCGAAAAGACCAAAAGCTGGCTTAGGCCCGAGGTCCTCCCGATTTTCCCTTTTGATTAAGTCCCGCATAAATATTTATGTGCAGCAGCGGCAGTAGCAGCAAATATGCGCATTCATGACAGACAAAGTGGTATTTAATTGAGAAGTAAAATATATGAAGCACGTGGCGGGAAACAAAATAAGAATTCCGGCGATTCAAGCCCCAGGAAGGCAGCATAAAGATGCTGAGAGAAGACGTTTTTGCCAGAATTATGTTCTGAGTTTGTTTAATTTAATTTTGCTGAGCGTGAAATCCTCAAACCAGGCACTCTAAAAAAAACATTTGCAAGAAGTATAATTAGAAATATACAAGATTTAATAATTAAAACCATTTACACCAAAAACAATTTAATTTTAAATACTTACTCATGTCTGAAGGGAACTAAGAATGTACAAAACAATCAAACGTATAATGTTTCCTCTATAAAAATGCAACTTAAGCTGAACTCGCAAGTTCCCTAATTGATAATGCTCTGCTTTTATTTATTTCATTTCCCACAGCTTATAATATCATGTTTATTTTTTTAATCATAAATCGCCAAAATAAACCCCTTTATCCAATGACCATAAAAAAGCAAACATTAACTTCAATCTGAAAGCAAACACATGCGTTATGCGATGCTTCTGTGCGCGGAGATGCCACTTGAAACAAACAGAAAATGAAAACATAAATTTCGTTATTGAGTTAGCAGAGCCACTCACTCCACCGCCACACAAAGAACTGAAACAAAACAAAAATTCGAACCACGAGAGCCACTTTCAGACTCGGCAAACAAAACAAAGTCACCCAGAGAAGACTGAGAATTTGTGTGTGTTTCTGTGGGGATATTTTCAGGCTTCGTCGTTTTATTCCTTTTGAAGTGGCACGAGAAAGAAAGAAGAGAAAAACTTGGGGTTTATGTCTGCCACTGTGGGGCATAATTCCCTTTAAAGACTTTAACGCTTTTTTAATAATTTTTTATTGTCAAGAAATTCACTTAGGCATTATTCGCGTTTTGAGAAGTTTTAAGTGCCGACATCGCCGGACTTCTTCCCCAAAGTTTATGTCCGTCTTAGTTTAATTTCTTATTTTGTTTTCTGAAAAAGTTAGAGAAAGGCTTACTGTTTAAATGCTGGTTTGAATTACTGGGTAGTGAAGCATTTAAATTCGTAAGTGGCAACATAATTCCATTTAACCCTGATGCAACGAAATATTGGCTTTTTAGCCAATCAATAAACATTAACTTCAAGGGCACTTTAGTGCTTTTTCAAGTTAATCCCATTGTTCGCCAATATTGTTGGGGCAATATATACAAACACATTTTTTAAGCCGCATTTATGCGTTGGCTTTCATTTAATTTGCATTCATACCCGGCCATTTGCATAGGTCAGCGGTGAATATAAAAAATAAATGCGAAAAACTTCACCCTTTTGTGTGCGCTGTAAAATCAACAAGCTGGGAAATAAACTGAAGCTGGACTGGGAATTGAATTGTCACAGCTGCAATTTTTCAAATGTCAAATCAAAACAGAAAACCAATTACTTTCGATGATTAATTACCGCACTCGAAGGCGATGTGCCTAGGCAACAAATGTTGAAGACCGCAGAATGATTTTGATTGCGACCCGGTTGGGTTTGATTTATGACGCGATCAACCCTTTGCTGACAAGTCCCCGATGTGATGTGCCACCACCCGGCCTCATCCCTCATTGCGGCCATCGGCATCTCGACAGGATACTTTTTGTGAACTTGCGCTCCTGCTCGACATGGAAATCACCTTAAAATTCATAAGTTTGCGGGCGGCGAAGCAGGCGGAACTCGGCAGAAACCGCAAGTAAAGCAGCAGCTGCATGTCATTAACTATATGGGCGGTGGCGGCGTAATCCTCTCCACTTGACGCACAACACGGCGTATACGTAACGCCGCCAACATGGCGTATACGCAACGCGACCAACTTTTCAACGCTTCATTTTTCGAACATTTAGGAGCCACACTTTTGGAGAGTGCGGCGTGACACCTCTTTATCCAGACTCGGTTTTCCTTTCCACACCCCCAACTTGTCTTTTTCAACATTATTATTTTTGTTTTTTATTTTTTTCTATTTTGGCTGTCGTCAAAGCTGCGGATTATGCGCACAGAAAATGAGAGTTTATGTATGAAATTATGCAAAACAGGCCGGCAGACGATAATGACGATGGTTAGGAATTCTGCGGCTGATGACTCCTTAACCCGCCAAGGTCCTGTCCGCTTTGTTCCATTATAAATGCAAGTTTTTTTCTGTGGGCGATTATGATGATGATTAAGATGAAAAGTGAAATTTTGTATGCCTGCATGGAAATTTCATATTTTAATTACAATTTGCTTCGGCCGGCAGTGACCCAAATATATATATGTACGAGTATTACGAGTATCATGTAGGAAGAAAGGGTTCTTTCAACCCTTTTTTCTTTACTTCCTTTTTTTATTTTTGCTTGGAATCCTCAGCTGCATGCCTGGCTGCATAATTATGTTGCCAAACTGGTTGGCTGACCGGCAAAAAATAAAAAATAAACCAAACAAGAACCAGCCAAAGTTGAACAAGGAGCCTCGGAACCCCTGAAAGTCTTAACCCCAACTTACTTGAGCATGACGAATGGCTTTGTTGAGTTACCACCACTTGTCCCAAGGATTCTATTAAAAATTCCTTAGACACAGGTGCAGTTTTTGGGAAAACTTTTCAATATGCTTCCTGGCAAATAATTGGAAAGATGGTTTTCTGCCCACTTTTAACGCTGATGAAACCTGTTGTCGAAGATTAAATATTAATGGCTCCCATTAATATCATCTTTGGCCGTCCGAAGCCAATAAAATGTGCCTAATGTCGCGATATTTATGGCAAGGACGCTAATTTATGCTCGAAGCGAAACGAATTACAAATCGATACTAGAACTTGGCCATGTAATTACGCAATGATTTATCAGGCAGCTCTATTAAACGCTTTTATTGTTGACTTTTCAGGGAAAGTAATGCCCTGAAAAGTACACTTTTAATGGAAACCTTTTAAGAGCGGAAGTAGCTGCGATTTGATATAGTCGTCGCCAGTCCGCGGCTAGGGTTTGCTTTGCGGTTTTTCTGATTGACAAGACATTGGAGCAGGTGAAAAACAATAGCGGCTCGGAGGTAACTGCTCAGGTGGCGACAGCTTGCGTGTGCCGTCGTCTAAGTGAGAAAACAAATATCAAGGTGCTTGGATGCATAAATTGATTTATTTCAATGGTTAATTGCTTCCGGATAAATTTAGGTTTTTGTCTACAAAGTTTTAATTTTTTAACAAGAGGGGAAATCAGATTCTGTAAACAGGAACTTTACAGATTTCTATGAAAACCTTATGAGTTTTATAGGTTTTATTGATCATTTTTAATATCTCCTAAGTATGAATTTCAAGAGTATTTAAACCATTTAAAATATTTTAATAATGCAGTTAGCCTAGAAAGCATATAGTTTCCCATCTAAAGAATGCGACCTTTCATTAAGAGTATTTAAACATTTAAGTAAGGGTTAAAGAGGACACCTAATTTCATCTTATTTTGCCAAAAGCATCCAATTTAACTTTGAAATTAATTCGGAGCAATGCAATCTAAAAATTGTAAATCAAATTGAAGGATCTTCCATCAAACTTACCCTATGCACGGCGGCATGTAAATCGAAAATTACCAGAAATTGTCACTTTACATCACGGCTGCTGCAGGACCAATAAATCATGCTGCACACACACACACTCGCACACACACTGCCACACGGAAGCACACACTCACTCACTCGCTCTCTGGCCTAGTGTCCTTTGGTGTGTGCGTGAATATTCAAATCAGTGAATAAATGAAATTTGTTACAGGACTCGCGGCACACTCGCACACACCCGTCCACACACTGAAATTGAGTGGCGAAATTTCAAAGGGTGTCCGTCGTGTATTTAGCAAATGAACCGTTAATTTAGTTGCCAGGAGCTGGCCAGTTTTCCCGGGGTTTCCCCGCTTTGTCCTATGATATTTTCGGATAGCGCGCAGTATTCAAAGTTTACAACTATGCGATCAGCGAAACGGAATTAAATTAAGTGCCAGATGAATGGCGGCTTCATTACGAGGTCCACACACTTTGGCTGCCAATTAACTCGCCCGAATTTAATTAAGGCTTAGGTCCTGATTTGTGGCGCGCACTAGATCTCAATCTTGACGAGCAGGCAATCCTCCGAGCACGGTTTCAACTACGTAAACGAGGCTTTCGAGGGACTCTGAGACTGCTGCGAACAGGGCACCCGGTCTGCCTGAACTTAAAACGAATACTGAAGCCACCGGAATCGCGCGCTGAAAGCTAAACCCGAAGTCAAGAACGGCTCGAGCTTCAAGCGTTGGCCAACAGTGTTGGCAATCATTTCCGAATAACAAATGATAGATGGAACTTTAAAAGAGTTTTATTAAACAAAACTAATTAAAAGAGTTAATTGTTTTTGATATTTTTATTACCTTTTTTTAATTAGGTTCTTGTACGGTTTTGTATACCTTTGAAAATGATTCACAACACTAATCGTAACCTATGTTTGCTTTAATTATTTATATATATTATAAAAATATATATATAAATATATTAAATATTGAAAGTAGTAAAAATTAATGCCAGATTTTTGATTTAATTTCTTTATTTGACTTTGAATAAACCCAATTTTGACGGGAAATATCCTAAATTGTCCACACTGACTGCCACTGGTTTGAGCGGCAGCGGACAGTGAAACTTGCAACATGTTGCATGGTGCTATCGAACCCGAGTTCCACCTCGGCGATTCTATGTTTTTTCAGTCTGAAGCTCTGATCTTGGCTTTTGAGGCTGTGTTTAATTTGTTCTTTATTCAGGTGCGAGTTTTAAAGCCTTAAAAGAATGCAATAAATACATTAAAAAAATAAAATAAAAATTTTATAATATTGAGTAGTTATTTTTGAAGTGAATAAAATATATTATTAAGTAATTTAAATAGAAATATGTTGAAAGGAATGTTTATTAAAGAGAAATTAGATATAAATCAAAATAGAAGCTAGCGTTTTGTTTTGTTTATCAATATTCAAAATGTGGAACAAATGGAATTTAATCTTAACATATTGATGTTGTAGATAATGGGCTAATACTAGTAATATTTACTTCTTAGTATACAACTATACCCTAATTTGAGATTTTAAATAATAAGCTTCTTCATTCTTTTGCTTTTTATTAAAACATATTTCCAAAGCAGTAAGAGATATAAAATAAAATGTTTAATATTTATACAATTTATAAGTACTTAAAACAAAGCAAACAAAAAACAGCAACACAATATTATACGCTTAGTGCCCAAAAACTTAAGTGTAAAGTTTTCACCAACAAAAGGCTTCTTTTAAACCCCCTAGAAGTTTTGTGGTTGTTTAATCTACATCTGGCTTGGTAAGAAATATGTTCAGGTGGCTTCTTTAATCTCTTGTTTGAATTCGGAGGAACCACCATACCTGCTGTATGCTTAAAGTAACACCATAAGAAACTGTTGCTCCGTCATAACAATAAAAAAAAATATAAAGAAACTTAGCCGAAGTGCAACATCCTCGTGGGGCGACAATGCAGTCGAAAAGTTTCAGTAGGAAACTAAAAGTCAAATATAAGATGGCAGGCAACTTTGGCCATAAAACATGGCACAAAGCCGCACACTCACACACGAGAGCCGGAAAACCACCGAAAAAAAGAAATGGAAACCTTCAAGAGGTGGGGCCGTGGCAAAGCAATGAAAATTCCGACCTACCGCAATAAATTCCGCGGGAAAAACAACGCGAGCGATGCCAAAATGAGAGTGAAATGGCCAACACACACATACACACACGCGCTCACACTGGGCAAAGGAAAAGGAAAACACACCCCTCGGAAAACCTCAAGAAGGCACAACGCACACAGGGACACCTCAGGCACGGCGCCATAAATCGCGCTTAGCCAAAACAAAGCATAGCATCAGGCTCCAGGACTCAGGCATCAGGCATCAGGATTCCGATTCGGATTCGGAATCAGTTTCGGTTTCGTCTGTGGACCGAAATCCTTTGACCTGACACAATGCTCCACATTCGATGTTTCGGTTCGAGTTGGAGTTGGAAGCGCGTCTGCGCCGTGATGTCCTGTGAGCGGCCGAACAGCTGTTCTAGGCGAGACCCTTACCTAGGACAACATGTCCATATGTGGGAGTGTTGGTCTAAGCAGGCCTGTGGGCTAGATCTCCAGAGTCGTCCTTTAAAAAATTATAAATGCCTTTGATCTAATTTAATTAATTTTATTTATTTTTATTCTTTTTATATTTTGGTCTTATTTGCATGGGCGATTCCTTCGGTAGAGCTTAGTTGTCAATGCTCAGCCAAGGATAATTGCTTCTAACAGCAACACATCTCTCCAGCAGTCCTTAAAATGAGATTGATTTTAAGCTGAAGATATATATAATGAAATATTAATTAAGATCCGACTCACCGATGAGCTAGAGATCATTTTGCTTCACATCTCAGCGTTGACACGTGCTGGAGCAACTTCTTCATGGACTACAGCAAGGACTCCCTTTCCAATGTAGAAAGGGTCTAAACTACAGACCAGCACCGAAACCATCTTCAAAATGTAATATTAAAATGGCAAGGAGACGGAAAGCCATTTTTATTCTGTAGCTAGGACTGTCCTGCCCTTGTGGAAGAGAAAGGGTTAATTAAATTGGTTTAGCATCCGAAAGAAACATTTCAAAAGTAACTGACCTTTTTTTTACTGCTGATGAAATGCGTTGAAGTTATTCCTTGGCTAGGAATTTAGAATTTACTTGCTCATATATATATATTTTTTTTTTATTGTGAAGGTGTGTGCAGACTGAACGTTCGGGCGAAATGAGATCTGTATATTTCAAATACATAGAAATGGCAAGAAAATGGAAGTTAGGCCCATCGCCTACTGAGGACTGGTAGAAGTTTTCCGAATTTTTAAGCTTAAAGCAAACAGATTGATTCCTAAAGTGTCCCTTTCTTAGTTAGCCTGGGGAATTACTTCTATTCTGAGAGATTCACCGTAGTTTTTAATACGGGTTCAGCCTGTGTGTTCATCGCGGTAAATGCCTCAGAATTCTTGGCTCGATATTGGCAACAGGAATTGGCATGAAGAGAAGAGCAATGCATACATTTTACAGAAAAATATAAAACAAAAACCGCTCTCTTGTATATTCTATTCAGGAATCTACACTGCCAAACTCCTTGCCTTGTCTGTAACCCCCATTTTAGAATGAAACAAAATAATCTACGCTTTTCCTTTTAGTTTATTGCCTGGAACACATTCTTTCGTTTCGATAGTGCCGCAAAACATTTCTCCAGCAGTTCTTAACTTTGCTTTTAAGCTGGAAAAAGAACCATGTATAATATTTCTTCATCTCAATATATATCCTAAATATCTTACCAATGATCTGTGACCATTTTTGTTTCTCACCAAAGCTGCCCTTTACCAGCCGCAGGGACACGAGCTACAGCATCCGCCACAGGGCCCACAGTCACCGCAAGGACTGCAGCAAGGACTGCAGCAGGGACTTCCGCCGGTCAGGGGGACCAGGCAGCCGGGCGGGCAGGGTCCCACATAGAAGGGATTGAAGCTGCAGCACAACATAAGAACCATCTTGAGAGTTTAATTAAGTTGGGATCGCGGTGGAAATGGCCAAACTTTCTAGGACCTGAAGAGATTTTATAATAGGTGCACCGATTTGTTTAATTCCAAAATCTTACTATAATTTTTTAACTGCTGAAGAAACGCTGATGTTTTTCCTTGGTTGAATTTAGAACTTAGTTTTTCATATTTTTTTTTGCTTTATTCCACGAAAGAGAAAGAGATGTGTTCGAGCCGAACTGTAGGAATAGACTGAATCTTAAAGCATTCGAACTACAAAGGGCCTACAAAAAAGTGAAGTCTCAGACCCATGGCCTACTAGGGCCTACTACAAATTTTGGAGATTTCAAAGCTGAACACGCCTTCCGTTTCTGTCGCCTCTATTGTTGCTCCTCTCCTCTCTCCTCTCCCGGGGGTTCCACCCACGCCATCTTTTCATCTACCGCCTCAGGTTGCGTCTTCGTGGCAGCATCCTTTTCTTCATCCTTGAGCTTCGCTAGGCTAGGCAGTCGGGGCAGGAGTGGTCCCACCACGTTGGCGATGCTTTGAACTGCCGAGCAGGTGGCGTTTACATAGTGGCCCTCCATGAGCGTCGGCTCCCCCTCGACTGACGTCAGCTGGTCCGCCACAGGGCTGCCGCGATTGACCAGGTTGGAGATATTATCGCTGGTTTCATCCGCCACCAGGCCACCAATATATGTCACTGAGTTAGCCAATAGCACGATCATGGCCAGCACGCCTGCCACTCCGATGGCAAAGTGCACCTGATCCATTTCTAGGAAGAAGCGGAAGCGAGAGCGGGATCTGGAGGAGGATCGATTTTTGGTTTCTCAATCGACCAGGCTGACATTTGATTCAGAGGCAACTCAATAACGTAATGAAGATTTCTTTTCAGCCATCTTCCTATTTATTTTTCGACTTTGATTATTCCATTGTAAATTTATATATATTATTTACAATGTCTTATAACCTCACAAGGAGTTAAATGAGAGAGGAGGAAACTCAGTGTATAAAACAAAGAATTCACACTTTGAATGTTATATAAAACTATTTTCCTTAGAGGAAAGTTAAATCAGACATAGTTAGGTAGACATTTTTTCATTCATTTCATTATTTACAACTACCAAAGAGGAAATATCTATGCAAGATGTTTCTTCCTGTATAAATTGATTAGTAACAGTTTTAAAGGAAATCCCAATTAAGTCTCTACTAAGCAGCGTATTTATTTCATATTAGACACATATCGGTAGCATTTTGGGTGGATTTAAGGTTCTCCCTCCGGGTCTTTTGTTCCTGACTCCCCGCTTATCCGATTCAACTTCGCTCCCTCCGCTACTTTTGCTATTTCTGCTCCTGTTTTTGCTCCTGATGCTGCTGCTCCTGCTTCTGCGGCTCGTCCTTCTGCTGCTCCGGGTTCTTTTTTGACTCCCGGCCGGGATTGCAGCGGGGAAGCTGCGACTCCGGACAGACGCCGCACTCCGGAACCGTGCACCGACCCTCCACGGTGCAGTCCGGGTCGCAGCAGGGCGGATCGGGGCCGATGTAGCCGGGATTAAATATGCAAGGCATGCTGCAGCTCCTCCACGGAACAGGGAACACGGAACACGGAACACGCTTCTCGACCGGATTGCGGAGGCAGGTGTCCTGGGTTCTGTTTTATGGATTTTCCCAAATTTACATAGATGCTAACGGAGTGAAATTTTTAAGCAGACCGAACTGGGGGGAGGCAGGCCCGAAAACTTCCTCATTTCCACGGGGGATTAGAACACAAAAGCACCGGCTAACTAGATGCTCGATACGGGGGAAGACCTCAAAGAACTATAGTTAAGCGGATTGCATATTGGAGGGGAATCTACTAATTAAACTGTCACTGACTAAAGTCATGAAATATATTGGGAAAGGGGGAGCTAACTGTATTCATTCAGGTTAAGGAACTAAAGTAATCTGCTAATAATAGTCAATAGGTGACAAAATCGATTTTTAGAAAAGGAAACACATTGTAAATATTTTTCAAAAATGTTTTTAGCTTAGGGAAAGCCTACTCAGTGGTTCTCATAATATTTACCATCATGGGTAATCGAACAACAGACATATTGACCTCCCCAAACACACACAATATGTACCTCCTGCCTTACCCTGGCATCGCCCGTCCGGTTAGAGAGCATGCGGAATGCTTATAATTATTTCATAATCGGGCAACACTTCACGTTTATGGTGACAAAAGCCTACGGATAGACAATAGCCCCCTGCAGGCTATTCCGCCGGGGCAGGCACATCGAAATTGGGCCACATAAACGGCCGCAGGCGCAAATACGGAATTTAAGTTGAAATTAATGAATAATTAAGCTGCGCCGGGCGCAGACGTTGGCCCAGAGCGGAAATGCGGCATTTGCATAACTAACACAATGAACTACATACGACGACTCTGGCCGTTCATAAATTAGATATGCAAATGCAAATGGAAAACTAACGGCACTGCCTTTGTTAATTAATCAATCAATCAACGCAGAAGAAGGCCAGCCGCGGAAATCACTTGTCCAGCGTCTGCCGTCCGCCGTCCAGGAACTCCACTCGGAAAGCTGCATCTCCATTCATCCAACCATCCATTCATCCATCCATCCATCCGTCCGTCCGCCCATCCTTCCCCATCAGGCTGCCAATTTTCCGTAGCACGGTTTCTGATTGCCCGCTAAGTTCGGAGCGCATCCGAGCCCCATCATCGGAGCAGTTGCAATCCACCAGTTTTAAGGCGATGGCAGAGTCATTAGCATCAAAGGGCAACGCAACGGTGACACGACCAGCGCCCCTGGCAGCTGATCCGCACAGTGGGCTAGAACCACGGAAGTGTGTTGAAGATAATATCCATACTAATATATTTAAATTAAATTAATAATTAATTTTAATACATATATCCGAAAAATATCTTCAACATTTTATTTAATATGTTTGTCTCTCGCTTTGATTATATTGATTCGGCAAAGCATCAAACTACGAAATTGTATCGCCGTTTTGTTTTCATACTGGCAATTTATTTTTTAACAAAAAAACACATTTTAAAATAATACAACCTCTTTAAAAAATAATTGAAAAAGAAATGGCTGTAATATTTGAAATTCATCTATCTTTCTGGTAAAATATTTTAAATACATTTACTTATTGTGGTGTATCTTAATTTTAGTCAGAAGCTTGTTACGCAAGGAAGGAGTCATATCCGACCCTATAAATCATATATATTCTTGATCAGCATCAACAGACGAGCCGATCTAACCATCTCCGGCAGATAATAAAATTTTTGAAATTTTTGCAAAATTTTATAAGGGGTGTTACATCGTTAAAATTCTCAAAAATTGGCAAAAAAAATTAATTTTCTTTCATTTTAAATTGTTTATGCTGATTTATTAATGTACTAAAAACTTGCATAGGAATGCTTTCCGATTTGAAATTAATGGATTATTGGCTATGTTATGAGATTTTTAAACTTTGATTGGTTAAAATATTTTTTGAAGGAATTGATATTGAATTATTGAAATAAATATCAATAAATATCGATTCAAAAGAATGCAATTTCCTATTTGATCTTATTATTCAATTGCTAACTTCAAGGGTATATTAACTTGGGTTTCTATAATTAGTTTTCTTCCTTGTTTTTTTTTTATTTATCAATATTATTAAAATATTATTTTAAGTAAAACCCACCGTGCCACTTCGACGGCGCGTTCAATGTCGCCTGCTGCAGCCGTCAAAGTCGTGTGCACTATTTGTGTAATTTATATTCAAAGCGGAACGCGATGCGGCGAGTGCGTTGCGTAGGTGGGTGTGGATGGTGTGTGTGGATGGTGTGTGTGCGTGGTGTGTGTGCGTGGTGTGTGCGCGTGGTGTGTGTGCTGGTCAGCTATGTTCTGGGCGGCACTTCCAGTTCCCCACCCTGCCTGCCTGTGTAGTCGCGCGAACTGCTTTTAAGTGGCGATGGCGATGTTGGTCAGCGGTGGCAGCACTTTTATGGGGTAGAGGTCCCAGGGAATTTAAGGGATTAAGGGAAGGGAATGCAGACCTCACAGCCAGCTCTTTAGGTCTATTTAAATATGTAACTCTGGCCAGGAAAATAAATAAAACAGACAGATAATGGTCAAGAGACTTACAGTGCGGTTAATTTTTAAGTACCTGCAATGAAAGCGCTGAAATAACTTAAATGCTTATAATAAATGGGAATTATGGTGCTAGAAGAGCTCTAGAAGTTCTGAAGAATTTATAAAATATATATAAATTTTGTTATATATTGTAGGAAATTTTAAATTGTATTTTAAATAAATATAAAGGGAATGTAAATGCAATGGGAGGGTGCTATGCCTCTGTCATAAGAACATTTATTTATATAATTCTAATAAGCCTTTGCCCCTTTAAGTGCCAGTGCATGCCCTTAGCTGGCAACTATCCACACATCGACTTTGTCTATCCAACTTCCGCCCATTTCTTCGACGACTCCTCCGCGGTTTCTGTTTTCAATAATTCAAGTTCGAGCCCAAGCAAAACTCTGGACACGCGCAGGGCCACTTGTCCGTTTCGCTGGTCGTAACTGTATGAGAAATGTGCCGTGAAGTGACCGGAAGATGATACTGTAATAAAAAATAGAGACTCGCACACCATCGGCGAATGTATGTGGTATATGTTTGCCTAGGAAATGGAAAACCAAGTACTGGAAATGAACAATGTTTTATATGCTCTGTGAGTTGTTGGGCCTTCTTCCACTATATCTAACTATGTTTTTCATGCTTTTTCGTCGGCCATTTATTTACAAATGAACAATATTTATGGCCTCTTTTTTGAAAGAGAATAAATATATATTTTTTTGTGGACTCCCCTCCTGCGGTGGGGCCAGACTTCCGTCACAGAAACAGCATGGAAACGATCTGTTCATAGCGTTCATTATTTCGTGGTTTTATTTCTGTTTTATGCGCTCAGCATACCAACAATTGATTATGAATTACAAACTCTGCGCGGCGGGCAATCAGAAATGGTTTTGTTGAATAAATAATTGTAATTTGCCAGCAATTATGGGCTGCCAAATAAGCTGAGCTCGTGATATGTTTTCGATGGTCACCGAAAGTGTGAATTGAAGAACAGTTAGAGAGAGGCTTTTCCATCGCACTTAATGGCTGTGTAATTTAGGTTTCCTATCATTTTGGATTTAATTAATTACTGTTGGTTAGTGTGATGTCATTTGTTCAATATTCATGGAATTTGGCGGCCTAATAACAGTATTTACAAACAGTTTAAAGGGATATATATAGAAGAGTACACTTTATTTTGTACTTATTTATAGGTACTCAACGACCCTTGATTTATCCCTATTTAATTATTCCACATATGCCTGCGATTGGAATCTACATCTCTTTAAGCCAATTGGATTTATGGCAGCATAAGTAGCGAAAACCAGAGCCAGCCCCATTATTATTTCCAGCAAGTTGCAATTAGTGTTGTCAGGGCCAGAATTTATGATGAGCAATTGCAGATGCGGCAAGTGAAACAGGAACACTAAACGGCGGCACTTAGGCGATCATAACTTTGCCCGTGATAAATCGAACTGGAATCGCCTGCAGAGATTCTGGTCATGCAAAGCGAATCTGTGGAGACTGGCCAAAAGGATGGGGCCAGAGCCAAGTGCCTGGGAGGGAATCTCGAGCAGCTGCTGCTGCCGCTGAAAGGCGAGACCGCCGAATGAATTGGACTGTCGTTGTCTTGGCAATCAGCGCTACCGGGCATAGAAAGTTAACACACCCAAAACCGGCTTCGGTTACAGCCGATGCAGGCGGCCGTTGAAGTTTCCATTTGAGACACAGGAAGAAAAACCACAATAAAAGATCCTTGTAGAGGAAATATGAGAATCAATTCTTGAATATATTTTATACTACAAATCCTGCAAATTAGTGAACTTTTTGATTCGGTTTGGTGCACATACTATCTTTGGTACATAAACTAATAGCCGCTAAATTCATTCCTAACAACTTTTCTTATATTTAGCCTTCTAAAGTTCAACATTCAATTTAAATTCTTTTAAAAATATATACAAATTTATTTGCCGTGGAGTTGGTAGTCGCAAGTTGCCTGCTGCCAGTTGTCGCTGCCGCAAGAAACTTGCCAGGATGGACTGCGGCGGATGTGTGTTCTTAGGGTTTGAGCCAGGAAAGAGGGGGATTTCCACAGAAGAGGGGGTACTCTAAGCGTTTAGCTTGGCTTTTGCATCGCTTCGTTGGCCCCGCAGAGCGAAGTGAGCGCATCCAACTTAAAATTGCCGCAATTGCGTGTCGACCACAATCTTAACCAGCCGAGGCAGGCGACACAAGGAGGCGAAAAACTTACAGCCAACGGGGAGTGCACTGCACGAAATAATTTGTATTTATTTAAATTTATAAACTATGCATATTATTTAAATTATTTAACTATGCAGAACATTCTACATAAATACATAGGTGTAAAATACTGAATTACATTTAGAGTCCTGTACAAGAAAGGAAACATATATGTTAATGTCAACTCAAATTATAGTTATTATTAATTCTTCAAGAAAATTAGCTTACAACCCTCTTTATGGTTATAAAAATACTAACTACCTTTACTTTCCCATATATTTAATTGCTATATATGTTAGTTACTTATTTTCCATGACCACTTAGATTTCTTCTCAGTGCTTTGCTGAGACTTTAAGTGTAACAGGCACTGGGTGTTGGCCCAAGTTCCGTATCCCTTGCCCCTCGACCGTTTGCTCCTGCCAGTCCCTGTCTGTTTCCTTTTCGTTTTTAATGAATAAGTTGGAACACCTGCTCGTCGTTCGTCTCCTGTTGAGATCTCCGTTCGCTTCAGAGTCTGGCAAACTCTGGTTGCGCTGCTCAAGTGTGACGGCGCTTACGAACTTATATGTGTTCTATCTTGGCATCGTGCTTGGTCATTGTTAATGCCCTTCTTGTAAAGGGTATGTGAGGACAGTGACTTGGCTTGCTGTATATTTAAAGAATTAACCAGTTTAGGGTTTAGCTCCATTAAATATAAATTGGTAAGAATAGAATTTGGGCTAGAAGATGGTTGTTTCTGTAATACATTTTTATTCCCTTGTAGGATACTATAATTTTAGTCGGAAGCTTTTAACATTGTGAAGGAGTCATTTCCGACCCCATAAATCATATATATTCTTCATCAGGATAAATAGCCGAATCGATCTAGGCATCTCCGGAAGAAAAAACTGTTTACCAATTTTTTCAAAATTTTATCAGGTGTTAATTACATTATTACAATTATCAAAAATTTGAAAAAATTAAAATTGTTTAAAATATGAAATTCAGTATGCAGGTTTATTACCCTAATAAAAACTAACATAGGAACGCTTTCCGAATGAAAATTAATGCATTTTTAGCCTAGTTACGAGTTTTTTAAACTTTGATTTAGCGAAAAATTGTCATATAAAAATATTTATAGGATGCGAATACTGTGAAATGTATTCATCTTTCTTTCTCAAAATAAATCCTTACTTATAGTTTTCTTTGTCTATCACTTTAATTTTAAAAAAGACTATCAGAACCACCTCCCTCATTTATAGAAATATCCACATAATAACTATAATTTCACTATAAATCCCACCATATACTTCTATTTCTCGCTTATTTAAAAAAACTTCTGGTCTCAGAAGAATCACAAGATCATTATCCCATTCGATATGTCCACCGGAACTGGCTTGTCTGCATTTGATGCTTTAATTATAAAGTGGTTTGCCGGGAAAAGCAAATAGAGTCAGCTGCAGCTAAGCAGGCGAAGCCAGGGGCTTAAGTCAACAAATAACCTGTTTGAATATCATTACGCATAAATCTGAGCCAACGCACGGCACCTGTAATCTTCATTCATTAAATCGAGCACACCTGAAAACGAGAATCGAGCCATTGACATTGGAGGAGAGCCGGAAAGGCAGGGAGCCGGAGTCAATGTCCCGTCAAGTTGCAAAATTAAAACCAATTTCCCAGGGACTGCCGTATCACTTGCTCATCAGAAATGAAAACCAGTGAAGAGTGCTCCACACTCGACCCGGACAGGGACTGAGACTGACACTGAGACTGAGACGGAGGCAATGATGATGAGGATGATGATGGGAGTGAAACAATGTGAGGCCCGAGAGCACAACGAGATAATTGTAATAAAGAAATTCGTAGCATAATTGATGGTGGATGAGGAGGAGCAGGAGCAGGAACCGGAGATGGGAGTCAAAGGAGCCTGCGTGGGGGGAGTCCACACACTTGAGTCCTGATGATGCATCGACGCCACCAGTCGCAAGCCTACGCCGGCAGGGTCTCCCCCATTTCCAGCCGCCCTGAATGCAAATTGAATTTCTCGTCCGAGAGCCAAAAGTAATTTCGATTGCAATTCTTTCTCTGCTGCCACTGCAAGTGAATTTAATATGAAGGTGGCTCGATTTATATGGCATTACGTAGATTCAATTTGCCAAAGCTCGTGCAGAGAAAAAAAATTAAATATTGGTTGAAAGAAGCTTATAAAAATCATTTTTACAATATGTGCCTCCCTTCTTAAAAGGTTTTTTAATAATCAATAAGGCACTATTCTTATTTTAATTAAGCCCTTGCAGTTTACAATCTTAAGCGTGCATAAGTTAGCTTCGGTTCTTGTAATAATATAAATTCGTAATCGCAATGAATAGCTTTCTCTCTCTTACTTAGCCTCTCTCTATAACTCTATGGCTGCACTTGCTCCCACTATTTTCATGTAGTTCTCTCTCCCTGTCTCTCTGTTACTCTAGCTCGCTTATTTCTCAGACTCTCGCTCTGTCGCTCCCTCACAGCCTCACTCTCCTACTCTCCCACACTCACTTTCTGCCGCTCACTCACTCCCGCTCGCCTTCTTTACCTGTATGTTATTTTTGGTCAGTCTATCTCTCTCTGTGCATCTCTAGAGATATCTCTTTCGCTCTCGCTCTGACTTTCTCTGTTACTCTCCTTAACCGGAGCCTATAAAATAGAGGCAGAGCCGCCGCGCTGACTTTAGTCGTTCCGCGCCTCCCCGCCGTTTACATCTATAGTGGTAGTGCTAGTGGTAGTGACAGTGATTACCCTTCGACCCGAGAAGTATTACGTGGCCACTGGAATACATTTGGATATGGACATTTGGACCATGACCAGTCAAATTGTAGTCACCCAGAATACTCTAAACTGGGGTAAGTCTTAACCATGATAATTATATTATGTACATAGATGCTGTTGGAGGGATCTTTGGCTTATATAGATATAGATGCTATAGATATAGATCCTATTGGAGGGATCTTTGGCTAAGTTAGGATCGTTTTCACTTTCCGCTTCGTGAAGTTTGCTTTCTTTTTTTGTTTGTTTTATTATTTGTAATATTCTAGAAATTACATATTTTTCTTATATATTTTGGTAAATCTTTAAATTGAGAACCAGAATACATTGTTATGTCCTGCAATCCAGATTTTCTTTATGTGTGAGCCTCTTAAAATGCAATTCTCATCCACTTAAAAATGCTCTTTTCCCTTCACTCTGTAATTGAAGGATGTGCTGAGTACAATTAAAGAGGCGTGCAGTTAATTTAATGTCGGAAATCAAAGCACTCTTACTTGGGCACTCTCCTTAGACAATTACATGGCACGACATCGTACTCGTCGTCTCACACCACCACTTTCTGCAACTTTTGTGGCAAATAATTTTCTCCAGCCTGCAGTTTCTTTATAGATATTTTTTTGCTTTACTTTTTTATTCGAGTTCCTTTTTGCCGCTACTGCAGACATTTTTAATAAGTTCCCTGGCAGCCGTTGCACGTCTGGCTTCGGCAACAACAAACAGTGCAGCTGCCAAGTTGAAAATGAAATTCGTGGCACGAATAGATTTTCCAAACATATATGAAGAGCCTGGGAGACGCAGGCAGCCTCACACAGCAAGAAAAAAATTTAGAGTGTGAGGACACATTGAACAGTGGAAAATTTTAACAGAGTTTGTGATATAAAAAATATATTTGGGGCATATTGAACTAGCTAGGAAAATAAAGGGTTGACATTTTAATTGTACACGTGTTGTGGATTCCATAAAAAAAGATTAAGTATAATTTCGAGATTAGACATAATTTAATTTCATAATATCACGATTGTTTTCTAGGCTTGCCTTTCAATTAGTTTAAAAGTGGCTTATTGGTATAACTTAATTCTTTAAAAATTAAAGAAATATACAAACATTATTTGATAAGCTCTCATAAACTCTTAAAAGCAAACCACTGTTCGCTGACTATGACAGAAATTCGAAAATGAAGCAATTTACTTGTATATTTGATACAATCCTCCGGCCATCCATGGACAGTTGTCAAAGATCTGGGAACGGGAAAGGGAATGGGAACGGGAAAGTGAACGGGAACGGGAATGGGCACTGCCAACTGGTCAGGGGCACTGGAGTGGCCAAGAAATGGGGGCAAAAGCGGGTCTGTTGGCGGGCTTATTAAGTGGTTTCCGCAGCCGCACAGCCACCCTTCGTGGTTGGATAATTGGCAAAGCATAGCAGAGGCATTCCCTGGATTCCGGATTTAATGCCAGCTTTAATGGTCCGCAAAAAGAGTTACAATTATCAACAGTTTGTTGGCTCTAATGGTCAAAGAAAATCAACGTAAGTGGTGTGATTTATAATTACCCATATCATAGTTTGATTTTCTAGATCAAAGATGTAATTATTAGGCAAAGATTTCATTTATTTCACAAGTGCAAGAGTATTTCAGTGATTTAATTTTCGTAAATTACTTTCAACATCCTATTTTGCTTATTAATTAATTCAAAATTCGTGTCCCAATGGGACCAATAAATTAAAATAAAAGGGGAAATATTTTCGCATGGGCCAAACTTCTTACCTAGGCGTGTTTCCCCTCCAGTATTTAGTGACTATTAAAAATGATGGCTTTCGCTTAAGAATTTTGTCACTTGCAGAACAGAGTTGAATCCTTTTCCCTAGCCACCTCCGCAATCCCACTGGCACGTGGTCCTTGGGCCGCCAAACTTGTTGAAAGTTTCTGGGTTGCGTGGCACAAGAAACCAATAAAGAAAATGCCGAAAACTAAGGGAAAAGTGCCGCAAAAGCCATAGACCTAGTAGTGCTATATACATATACTATATTGTGCGAATACCTGGGGCAATATGGCTGTCGGTTGGCTTAATGGCTCGATGCTCCAGAACCCGCCCTTAAAGGATGGCCCAAATAACGAAAGGCAGCTCCGTGGCATTGCTAATACTACGTGCAAAATGGTTTTGGGTTGCCTCCACAATGCCGCTGCACACTGCGTATACGTAACGCGCGGCAAATTTCCCGGGCCAAGCTTATGCAATGCAATTTTCATTTACATAAATTTTGATGTTGTCTCTGCAAATGGCTGTGTGTGTCTGTGTGCGGGTGAGTGTCGCCCCCCAAAAATTAAACAACACGAGTTCAGCTGGGAAACTTTTACCCCGTGTAGTCTTCTATGTCAATTTGCAGGGAAATTACCTTTTTGTTAATAGTGGAAGACGAGCGTTTCCGGCGGCGGTGCAAACATTAAAACTAATTCAAACGTTGTTGCCGCAACCAGCTTAGTGTATAACAACAATAAATGCTTATTTAACTAATTTTGCAACACGTATGCAAATATTTACAATGCAACAGCTGCATAATAAGCGTGGGTTGTAAAGGGAATTAGTTAAAGAAAAAATTAAATTATATATAGAAGATTCCTTATTTTGAAGTAGAAACAAATCGGTGACTATTATTTCAATTAATATAAGTAAATAGTAAAGTAATAATTAAAAGAAATTTAGGTAACAAAATCTTTTAAGAAGTGAAAACGTAAATTTCTTGGGTTAATTTCAAATCAAAGCTGTAAGAAATATATAATTAATTTGATAGATTTTTTTACAGACCTTTTCACTTAATTAATTTTTAAAATTTTTCAAATAATAGGTAGGGAAAAATCAACTCCCATAACATAGGAAAATTTCTCAAACACACCTCGGTTTCCTTAAAACCGTGTAAATAGGGATGTCTAGCAAGCGGCTGCCATTAAAGCTTTTTGTTTAGTTTTTAGCTATGTACTTCCCGTGTGAGTTTTCCATTTTCCGCCCCTCCCCTCTCACCTCTGATCAACCGCGTGTCGGCTGCGGGTGTGGAAAATAAGAAGAAAATGGTTCAAAGGTTGACGCGAAGGAGGGGAGAACTTTGCGTGTGACACTGTGGGGTAACACTTAAATGCTTTGCTTTTATGGACACTTTTGAGCTGATTAATTACCAGCGTCGACTTAATGGCTAATTAGCTGATCGGCTAAAGACTACCCGCACGCCCTCACACCTCACACCTGACGCTCCTTTGTGGATGGCGCGAAACTTCACACGTCCATAATTGCCTGGGCAAGGATAGTGCAAACAGCGAGCCACTTTATTAACCCGTGCTTACGTCCCCGAAGGACAGCAGTATTAACGGAAGTGAAGCGAATAAATAACCGAGCACACTTCATCTTCATTTTTTTGCAAGCCCCCGGAGCCCCAGTTTGCTGCAGTTTATTCGCTCTGAATCGGTTGATTAAGCCTCTGGCAGGACTTCACTTAAGCCTCCTTGATCGCGTATACGCCATGTTGCCCCTTTGTAAATAACTGAAGCTTATTAAATGCCTTCGCTGGACACATTTAATTAACAGACACGAACAACTTATAATTGCCACTCGCCCAGAAACTGCCACTCCTGGGCGTGGCAGTTGGAGGGATAATTGTTTTTTTTTATGTTCAAGACCTGAAATACTGACTGACGGACTGCTGGTCGTTGCGTGCGAATATAAATATTTGCAGGCTCGCATATTAATTACCACAACATGCGATTTCCGGCCATTGAAAGTGCCTTTCTGCGCGAAGCCATTAAGAACTTTACAAGAGCGAAATGCGCTTGTAAGGATGAAGGATTTTTAACTCGAAATGATGCGAAATATTACAAAAGATTGGCAGGAAACTACATTTAATTGGCTCTTCTGAATATGCATAGCTATTCTAAAAAAATGATCCTGTGTTTCTTGATTCTATTATATGAAAACCACGTTTGCCTTTTATGCACCACCAGTATAATTAAGAAGTCTCTCAATTAATCCTGACCTATGCAAATTTGCCTCGCTTGTCTGACATCGCATGCATTTTTAAAACCCAATTATGGACTTTAAACCAAGGCCACTAATCAACACAAAAGCTATTTATGACCAGCCTCCATTCTGAGCGGACTCTTTCGGGTCAAGGACGAGCCAAGTTTGGCCCACTCTGGCTGCCAAAAACAAGAAGCCAGCGAAAGTATGCTCCAACAACTCAGCCAGACAATGTGCACCATGTAAGGGAGAGGCATTAGAAAATTGCCAAATAAATGTACGAGTAAGCCAACAAAAAGTGCACGAAAATAACATATTTATTAAAAAAAAATTGTTTGGCTTATGCTCCAGTGACCGGCCCAAAGGCCATTGTTGTTTATTGTTCAATCTTGAGATCACAAAGGCCGCCGCGTATATGATGTTAGAGCGCATTTGGGGCACGGAGCACTTTCAGGCGTCTTCCTGCCAAACAAATAGTTTTTGCGGTTGCGATTTAATTAAAAGACACCCCAGCTCAAAGCAAACTTGGAGCATTCGTTTTAATAATTTTAATTAAAAAGCGAACCGCTCGGCAAATAAGCAGCCACGCCAAAAGGACCGCAATCAAATTGCCAAGTGGCCAATTCGCGGCTCATTGCCATGCAAGGACTCTGCCTCGCCGGTCCTGATTGGACAGGACACCCAACCCAAAGCAAACCGAATCGAATCGGAATCAAAACTAATTAAAAACCGCATCCACTTGAAAGCAAACACAACGCCTAAGCCTAGGCACGTGCATACATGCCATGCAGTTCGTATAAATTTGCAGAAACTAATGAAGCGTTTGTATTGATTAAAAAAAACATAAAACAGAGTAGACTTTGTTGAAAGCCCACTGAGTTCTGGCCAAATTAAAGCGTCTAATTAAAAGTTCTGGCTAATTAGCATGCGGTCAGCATTCGAGTTGTTAATGGAGTGTCAAATGCTATGTTTGATTTGTAAAAATTTTAATTATCACCAATTGGCAACATTACTGAGTTGGCATTTTACAAACAGATAAAGCTGAGAGTTTTTTTAGGTAAAACCACCAAAAGGTTCTTATGTATACACGAATTGTTACCATTTAATTATTTCATTTCATTATACCCTTAAAGGACATTTTAATTTTACTCTGAAGCTTGAAACTCTGTGAAGGAGTCGTTTCCAACCCTATAAATCATATATATTCTTAATCAGCATGAACAGCCGAGTCGATCTAGCCATCTCCGGTAGAAAACAAAATTGTACTAATTTTTACCAAATTTTATACTTCGTTAAAATCTTCAAAAATGGGGAAAAAAATTGAATTTTTTGACATTTTTAACTAAGTATGCCGATTTTTTAACCTAGTAAAAACTGGCATAGGAATGTTTTCCGAATTAAAATTATTGCTTTTTTAGAATAGTTATCAGTTTTTTAAACTTTAAAAATAACCTCTCCGATTTAATCCTACAATTCAACTGCAAACTGCAAGGGTATATAAATGTCGGCCTCCAGAAGTTAATTTCCTTTCTTGTTTTATAATATGATTACCACAATCTGTTTACAAGTTAGCCAAAAGCGTATCATGCGGCAAATACAGGAAAGCCAAGTAAATATTTAATATTATTAAAATGTGATAATAAAAATGTTGTAAAAAAGAAAACAAGATTAAATGTAAATATTTAGGTTTTTCTTTCATATATACTTCTTTGCATTTTTCTATATAAATAGTTTGTTTGTCAATGCCACAAATTTGATGACAAATTGAATATAAAGAAATAATTAATAAATAATAAAGAAATAATTAATCATTAATAGCTCACAGTTAAAGGTAAATAGTGAAAGAAGAACTAATTGCTTTACATAATTACATTTTACAGTTTTTTTTTTCTAAATATCTCGGATAGGGAATAAAGTTAATAAAATGTTAAAATGTTTTTTAAACTTATAAGCCATTTTAAAACAAAATATGTGCTACAAAACAGAGAGCGACACGTGAAGACTTTATTCCCTCCTTTTCGGTTCGATAACTATTGCAGAACTTTTGCGCTATCGCTTTTCCTTTTGTTTTAGCCGATATCTGTCGACGACAATTCAATAAACATATTGTGCGCTAATGCCGACCTACATCGAAGGGTTGCCGGGCGGCGGCGGCCCCTGTCAATGCCAATTTCCCTTTCATGCACAACTTGGCAGAGCTTATTGCTTTTCACTCTTCATTGCGCATAAATTTAGCATGTGGGCTACGCACAGGTCCTGGGAGCTTAACCGGCTCTCCAGCGTGCCGTATTTTTTTGTATAAGTAGTTTGCGATTTTTTTAGCCTCATTAGAGTCCTCAGACTCCTGCGGGCCCAAAAGCAGGTAATCTGCATACAAAGCGCCAGCTCAGCTGCATTGCATACTTTCTAGCGGCGGACACGTACTGCACAAGGAGATATGGCACCATAATAGAGACAGAGGAAAATAAAGGGCAAATGGAAGGGAAAGAGCAGAGAATGGCAGGGAAAATGGTGGGGAAAATGCAGAAAACTAGAATAAGAGCAAGTGGAAAATGTAAGGGAAACTATAACACCGTTTAAGGCAAACTAAATGAGCGCCACACGTACCCAGAGCAGTAAGCATGGAATTATGCATATGTGCCGGTGCCTTTCCACCCTCGTTTTCCGACGCTTTTCCGGACGCCACACACTTTCACCCTGCGGAGCCAGGCAAAGCATTGCAAACGGAAATAATTCAAGTGCAATGCAAATCATGGCCCGACCACGCTCAGGTAATTGTGTGTTTACCAAATGAGGAACAGGAAGTCAGGGCAATGCCAATGCCAGTGGAGCAGCAGCACATCCACATGGGGATTGACAGACAGGCGAGGGGCGAGGGGAGAGTGGAGAGTGGAGAGGGAGAAGGACTCTTCCAGGAGAAAGCGTTTAACCGAAAAGAGCAAACACATTTTTGGGCTCGTAAGCGGTGGAAAGAAATGGGATTCCATCTCTGTCGGCTGCCAACTCACTTATTAAGTTGCAAATTGCGCCAAAGAGGAATTTAATTCGTTGCGTTAAAGTGTTGAAGTCTTCTTAAGTGATTAAAACAAGCTTAACTCAAGTGAAATCCGCTTAAAGTGCAGCTCAAGTAACCACAATCCGCATAATTTCTCATCAATTTCCCCCTAAACCACATTGCAGCCATCAATTATTTAGCATAGATATAAAAATCAAAGGGCAAGGGTTCACTCCATTGACTTCGCATAATAAATCCTGGAAAAAATCCTGATGCTTCGCTCAAATATTGGAACATTTATATGCAATCCCCACTCCCGGCTCCTTATCAGAACGCTGCAGTTCAGGGCGAGCAAACTTTGTTCAATTTAATTCAATTCAATCCTTGAAGAGTTCAGCAAGAGAGCAAAACGAGAAGGAGCCCAGCATTTATTTTGAAAATAAAATAAATAAATAGACAGGAATGGAGAGGAGATAGTGGAGAGTATAAACAAACCGACAGGGGGAGGCTGAGGCTAAGGCAGAGGTGGAGGACAAACAAACTTTTCCGAGCGCATAAAAATGGTGTAAAAAGTGATGCCGAGGAAAATCGAAAATGCGTCACATTTGCCCAGCCAGAACATCTATCAAATTTTGCGTTTATTTTCACCCATTGAGGGAAATCAAATGAAAATGGGGCCATGTGTTCAGGCCAAATAAAATAGAACTGCAAAGTGCCGGTCGGGAAAGAAGAATATAATATAAAATGTAGTGGAAATCCTATTACCATGTCTGTGTCTTTCCTTTGGCTCCCAGTCCCTATTGTTAAGTGGATTTCAATGGCAGCTTTCTGGCTTTTGATGATTTGCGAAAGGGAAACCGAACGATCACAACAGCAACTGACCAACTTGCTCCGGGGAAAATTCATAGGTGAGAGTGCCCCACCATTCTTGCATATCATTTGCAGAGTTTTTCAGAGTTTTCTTTTGTCAAAAACTCGACGGCACTTGCCCTATTTTATTTCATTTAATTTCCTTCCCGTGCTCATCATTTACAATAATGTCTACGTAAAATTAACATAAATTTGCGATTTTCCAGCAGCTTAGACGGGTATTTCGCGGAAACAACAGGAGCAGTGGCAAGAAGTCAAAGTAAAACAAATAAAAAGAAAATGCTGAAAAGCTGAGTACAAAAAAAAAGCCGTGAAATATGCAAAAGCTGACGGCTTAAGGCCTCTTTGAGGCGCCACGAAAGAAAAGGAAACAAAGTCAGGCTGTCAGGATTTATGTTCTTAAGGTGAAGTGACCTTAACAGACTAGATATTGAATTTGAAATCGGCATAAACTGTAATGAGAAAAGCCTTTCTGCGGCAACAATGGAAATTCAATTTACCAGCAGACTGATTGGAAATGATTCGATGTCGCTTAAGTATGTGGAATATATGCTAAATTCGGGCTCGATGCTCGGTATCAAAACTGTTTGCCAAGGCCCAACTTTGAGTGCTTAACGGCAAGCTCAATAAATTTCACAACTTACACCACAGAGAAGTTTTCACAAGAGTTCCCGAGAGCTGGGAAACTTTTTTGTTTTCTTCTGTGGCAAAATAATTTCAAGTGTGCTCCAGAAACAGAATTACCAAATTTGCTTTCGCAGCAAACAAACGAGAGACGTGAGGATCTGGGAATCTCTCTATACATATAGCCATAGTTATATGTAACTACAATGTAACGACTGCCCCGAAAATCCCCCTACGAACCATAATCTTCATGTCTGTTTGCAACTGTTTGCGCTGACAGCTTCGGTTGGTTTTTCTCCATTTTTCCTTCCCCTTCCATTCTTTTTTTTAGTTTTCATTTTTGGAACTGTGTTAGGCTACGCCCTCCCCTTTGTTCACTTGCAGCGTGAAAATTGCACAAGATTGCATGTGCTGCTGGTGCCCCGAAAATATTTATATTTATTATATTTTTTGTAGCTGTCATTTGGGCTTGTATCGCTGTGTGTGTTCTGGGGCTTGTTTTTATTTGTATTTTATCTTCTTTTTTGGTACTGTGGGTAACACAAATTACGCTTTGCGGAGTGCTGCTGAGTGGCGTCATCGCCTGCGGTTGGCAGTGGCTAATAAATCACAAAAATATTAAATTCTATGTGTTGCATATCAAACGTTAACGGAAAGTAGGCCAGTGGGGGAGATTTTTCATCACGATTTCATTTTGAAATCGAGTGTGTGACAGATTTCGTAGGAATATGTAGAATTCTCGTGAATTCGCATGCTGGCATTTATTAATTTTTAAATATAATAAAATTCCTTAAAATCCTTATGGGATGCCTCAAAACAAAAACGTTAATATAGTGACTACTTGCCAAATTGTTTGCAATCATTTATTCGAAAAGAACTATTTTTCTAGATTTTTTCAGGTGATTTAAAAGGGTATTTTAAATACAAATTATATATCTTTGAGATTTATAAACATATTTTTTTTAATGTTCTGTTTGGTGCTATTGCTATCTTGCCTTTAATGAAATTTTCCCTTTTGAATATTTTTAAATCTCTGTTAAAATTGCAGGTATATTTTGATATTTTAGAGAATATACATGAATATGAAGTTTTAAAATAATACTCACAATTTAAAGTCATTAAAGAAGTTACCTTGAATTACATGATAACGGAATGATTTATTTAAATATTAACATCAACAGAAGGCCTCTTTCGAATTTAATGTCTATGAAACCCCCTAGAAAATTCAAAATTCCCTTTAAAACAAATTTGTTTAAAAACCATTCCACTGATATCCTAATCCCCCATGGATATTCCACCCCTTAAAGGTCCATGGCCAGCCTCAAAGAGTACGATTTTCGATTTGCCAATAACCGTTCAATCATTGCGGCTAATCAAGTGTTTCGAACAGGGAGCGTCGAACGGCAAATGGAAATTGTTGCCTCCGGTGGCCAGCTTCGGGTCGTCCTTTGCTTTATGCATGAGGTGCCATAAATCACTTGCAAATTACCAGGGAATCGGGGAATCCCGCCAAGCAGCCATTCCACGGGGGCGGGCGCCTATAATAAGCGAATGTGGCTCTAACTTTGACTGTGAATGTGACTGTGGCTGTGACTGTGACTGTGCGAATGCACAATTATGGCCGCTTCGTTGGTCGTAAAACAAGGCAGGATCTACACTCGCCTTTGACCCAACCCCCGGTACCAACACCCTATTTCGCCTACGCCTGTGCCCCCGCTGATGACTTTGTCATGGTTGCCTCCAGTTGCAGGCAGGCAAGCAGCGACATCAATAAAATAAACACTGACAGGGGGGCGGTGATCAGGAGCTGGGGGTGGATTTTCCAAGGAGGGGACCTGATTCTGAATCAAGAAGGCGCCTAGGGGGGTAAGGAGGTGGAGGAGGTTTGGGCCTGCACAATTGAACACGCGACATTTGGCCAATGTTTGCTGTTTGTTATCCACGATGTTGTCTTCGCTGCTGTTGTCGTCTCCACTTTGACTTTTATCTATTGACATAATATTTTTTTATGCTTCTCCAGCTGGAGGCACTAGTGAAGGGAGCTACACTGTGGGAAAATAAGGGTCTCTTGATATATAAACAAGAAACCAGGAGAACGTATAAAGATTATTGTTTGATTTAAATACAACTTATTAAAGAACTTTCGAATGAAAAAGTCAACATTAAATCGTGCTAAGAAATTGCCTCTTCATTTCTCGAATTTGAAAGTATGGGATCTACAATTTCGCTCAGTGTAGGGCTTTGGTTTTCGCACTCCAGTCAGTGAGTCACTCAACGAGTCCTTTCTAGCCATTGGCTTAGCGTTGACGGCTTGCTTAGATTTAAGGGACACATTTGCAGCATAGCAAACGAGCGAAGATTCAATGTGATTAGAGGAATACAAAAAGTGATGGAAAATAGATTGGAAGGAGCCAGAAAGGGAGTTGGTGGGATTGAAAGCAAGTTTCACTCGCATTAAATAAGTTACTATCTCAGGGAAAGATTCACACACAGCCAAGGTAAAGATTTAAAGCAGAATGCGCATACTTTTTTCAATGGTAGTTAGCCATTTTTAACATGCCACAAATTTCTATTGTTCCATCGGTTTTAGCACTCGAGTCCTGGGCCAGGACCCGCTTTGATTGCACCCCATAGAAGTAATAACGAGGTGTGCACGTGCTCCCATTCGCCGTCCGGCTTCCGAGCCATTCTCTGCTGCACTTTTATGGCCCACACACACAGACTCACACACATCCAGGAGCTATCTCCGGCCATGTCCGTTTATGCAAGTGTTAAATAAAGTATCTGCCGGCCATTGTAGTTTATGCCGCCCCACTCGAGTCGCTGACATTTATTGCTTGTTTCAAAACGGGTTAGCAAAGGAGGGCAAAAGGATCTGAATGACAACATTTATTACGGCTCGGGCACATAAAACACAAGCACCAGCTCCGTTTATAGTTCTTTCCCATATAAAGAGGAGGTATCCGACGAACGGACGAAGGACCGCGAAGATAATGATAAATGGGTTTCACCGGTTCGGGATACTAATTAGGTTACTAAAGGTGCTGCTGCACTGCACTCGAGAAAAAAATTTACTCAAGTAGGATGCAGTGCAAAAATGTTTACTCATTTATTTAATAAGGAAAGGGTTTTGTGATTTAAAGTGTATTAAAAAAATGTTTATAAGAAAATTTGATTAATTGAATAGAAAACTAATTTTCTGTCATACTTAAAATTCTAACTTATATATGCCTATTTTTATGTAATTTTTCTGTGTTGAAATCTTTATGGTTTCTAAGTAAAGTCCTAAACTATATATTACCCAAATAGTAACAGAATCCTGCACATCTTTAAATATATTTTTCATCTCTTGCAGGTAATTATAATTATAGTCAACCAGTAAAGGAAACATTACCGACCATATAAAGGATTCAAACCTCGACTTTCTGAGTAAGCTTACATTCTTCAATTGTATTTACGTAAATCCATTTGTATATTTTTCCTACATTTCCATTCCTTTTATTTTTAGATTAATATCCTTTCCTATCTCCACTTTTTTCGAGTGCTCTCAAATTTCAACACAAATACAATCAAAAGTTCAGTTTGTTTTCATTTATTATTTCCATGTTAGTTAGAAATAATAAATTTTTTAGCTGGTATAATTATTATTGTTCCAGGGATGCCAAAAATATTTTTGCAAAACTTTTATTTTTCAATTTCGGTACCAGCAGGCGTACACAGTTATTTAAATTTGTTTTATTTAGTTGCCTTCTTTCCATGCACAGAACTTTTGCAAATAAAGCAGTTTATTGTCCTCGGGGGATTTGTAATCCACACAAGCGTTATAAGTGCTCCCGCACCTTCAGCGATCCCAATCCCAATCCGAATCCGAATACGAATCCGCATCCGAATCCCAGAGAAATCACTTAAAAAGGAAGCTGCGAGGGGGGCAAGGAGCGGGTAGATCCAGACACTTTTGGTCCTATCCTGGCAGCATTTCAAATTAAAAGCATTCGCCGCGTTTTATTGCTGTGCCTGCATTTTTCCCTCAATTTTTCCTGCTCCTGGTCCTGCTCCTGCGGCTGCCGCTCCTTGTGCTGGTTCCTTCCTCTTGTTGGACATACTCGTACAAATTTTTATGTCCATTTGGCTTTATTTCACACTTTCTTGTTTATTATTGCTGCTGCTTCACTGTGCTGTGCTGTGCTGGCCCGAAAAAAGAAAACACGGAGCGTGAAAAATTTAAGTATTTGACCTTTCTCGCTCCTCGCCATCTACGTCCAAATAATGCTGTTCCCATTGATTTATGCAGAGGCTTTTGTTAACCCTTTCGGTGTCCGCCTTTGTCCTTTATTCGACTTAAATGCTAACTTAATTGTTGTGCCAGTGTCCAGAAAAGAGGCAATTTACGTATTTTATGCCCTCCTCTCAAGGAACGAAAGCGAGGCATTAAGGGAGTGGGGAAAATCGGGAGCATTCCATTAGAACACTTAATTTAGCGCGAAATGATTAGCGAGTGCCCATTTTCTGAATGCTCAGGGGGTTGAAAAAATTGTCGGAGCGTGTGAAAATTGGGTGAAGATGTTGGGTAAACAGAAACCCTACTAATTAACAGCGTGTGAGCAAATTAAATAATGATTACTTCATTGAATTATTTTATTTGCCAAGGGAAAATTGGTGTCCCGTATAACAATAACACTCTGGAATGTACTGCTCACAGAGAAGAAATTCCATTGAGTTTATAAACCGATGTATGCACATACTATTATTTGTATTTATTAAGTTAAATTATAATTTTGTGTGTTCTGCACTTTAGTGTTTTTAAAAGCACAACACACAACCAATATTTTCATAAAGCATTACAAAAATAGTAAATTCCCTACAGCTAAACATTCCATTTAAACCCAGAACTATTTCCTTCATATAATTTAGACTATATGCAACATTTTACGGCAACCGAAATATGTGTAAGCACCTGGAGCGGAAGTCAATAAAATGTACGCCAACAATTTCGTATTTACAATATCCTCGTGATAAATTCATGTTGCCAGTTTATACGCATTTCTCGTCCTTCCCACATGTGCAGATTAAAATATGCTTGCCATGGGTTTTATGAGTTTTTTCTTCTTCGGATTTTATGGGGACGTGGCCCGGTCCCAGGACTTGGCCAAGAAACAGGAAATGGTAGCCGAATATTGAATATTAAATAACCTCAAGCAATAAACAGAATTACGCATGACTCCCTCCCAGTTTAATGTGTAAATTGTTTATGATATTAATATCCGTTTGTTTGTGCAATCATTTAAAAAGGATTACATGATTAACACTGCACAGTAGGCCAATTGATGAGCGCTTAAGGCAATGCGGAAATTGTCATTTGAATTAATTTTCCGAACCGATCTCAACTTATGCTTAAATAGCTCCAACTTCAGATATTTAAAGGGAAACCTCAACAAATGTTGTGGGTATTTTTACGAATAAATATTTACCATAATTATTAAACTATTCTACAGAAAACTCAAAGAAATATCCAAAGGCATGATCTTTTCAACGTAAAAATAAAAGGGTTCCCTCCATTATTATATTTGAAAAGGACACAAAGGACAATTCCTCAGGAGCCCAACGATTCCAGAAGCATCTATTAGCCAAAACTGTTAAGGTAATCAATTTTAATGTTCGACCCAAAAGGTTGGGCTACAAATTTCCAACAATTGAAATGTGTGCGGCCTGTCAAAGGTTAAGGCGTTCTGTTGTATTGCCAAATTTGCTCTTGACCAACGGCGAAGGCGACAAAAGTGGGTGGGGCAGAACCACATTGTCAATCAGGGAAATTCCTTAAACACAGCTATACCGTGTGCCCTGGCCCCCCATTTAAGCCCAGTTCTCAGGGTTATTTGGCAAAGTCGGAATGGCAAACACTTGGCTTGGGTCTGTGTTTGGGTTTGGATTTGCCACCTGGCCTAAGCCTGCTGCTATGCCGAAATTTATGCATTGCAGTTGACTTATTAGGGTCTGTCCACCTCTGTCCCCCCAGTGAACACCGTGATTCCCTTTGCCCGTGTCGCCGCCCATGTCCTGTTGTCCTGTTGATTCACTTTGATTTGGCCGGAATCCCCCTGAGCTGGCCAACTGTGAGGATGTCGTTAGGGCGGCGCTTTGCATTCGGTCGTGGGCCACTCCGGGGGATGTGCGCTCGTTAATAGTTGCTAATTATGTTTAATTATTCACATGGCAGGTCGCCCTAATTTGTGATTTTGAGGGGAGAGTGTTTAGCTCTAGGCAGAAAATCTTTTCCTGTCGTCAAGGTATTTAAGAATAATTTAGATTTAATTATTAATTTTACTTACCGATACATATTTCCTTTAGAAAATACCTCGGGATAGCTGCATGATTGATAGATAGATAGATAAATACAAAATAGTTTTAAAATATTTGTATTTATTTCAACTAAAAATACTTTTTTTCGATTCAGAACAATTATTCCAGATCCCATTTATTTTATTAGGAAACTTATTCGTATTTATACTATTTATGAAACACTGTTGAATGTCTTAAGCTTTACAGATAAAAATAGGTTGGGGCTTATATTTTAATTATTAAGAATAAGGTTGTTAATCAGAAATTTTCAACTTATCAAATAACTTGAATATGTCTTCAAAATCCTTTTCCTGCTTATTTAAGACGAGCTCTATTTGATTTCGTTTAGGTGACGGATTTGTGTCTTTATTTGGCACTGATGAATCATCCGCGGGTGTTAGATTATTGTTCATAAAGTTAATCAAATTTAAATCCTTCTTAACTTCAATATGAGTGTTTTCAGTTTGTTTTTCAGTTTTTTTATCGTTTGTCTTTTCTAATTCTTTGATTTTCCCTTGCCAAAACTCTCGCATTTCTTTAGGAAATTCGGCAAGGATTTCATCTGTCGTCATTAGCTCTTCTTGATTATCTTGACCGGTTTGAAATTCATGAAGTGAAAATTCTGAAGTTGAGCAAGTTCCTTGTGGCTTCTTTTTCACACTGATTTCAGGTAAATCCATGAAACTTATATACCATGCTATACCACGGCTTTTCTTTACAGTATAAAACGGCTTTTCCCATTTCTCTCGATGGGTTTTAATAGGTCCTCGTTTTACCTTCATGTCATCACATATATTATGCCTAGCTTCTTGGGCCACCTGATCTAAGATTTTTTTTTCCAGAACGTCAAGATTGTTTTTTATCTGCCCAAACCTGGTATCATTCTCTTTCAACCTGGACATTATTCTATTGTAAATTTTGTTGACATATTTTTCAATTTTAATTTGCCATTTTTTCTCTTGATGTTTAAATAATTGTCTGCTTCTGTTAATGCTCTTTTCTATGAGTTCAATTTTCCACTCAATTTCTTCAGGATCGTGAACACTAACAATGGGAGCTATAGGCTTGATTCCGTCAGGAATCTTCGGTGGGGTATAATAAATGTCTTCAATTGAATTTGACATGGGCGTGGATGTTTTAGTGTTGAAATTATTGGTGGTTCCTATTGTGATATTTATTTCTGCTTCAGAGGTCTTTTCTCCAAGGTCTTCCATCATGGCTTCTGGCAAAATATGGTTTTGTTATTATAGTTTTTCAGTTAGATTTTAGGATCTTACAAATATTAAGAGAATATTATAATTTTTTTGGAAGCTTCCTTTTGCTGTTTTAATTTTTTCAAACTTTGCTTTTGAAATAGTGATTGTCTACGACATTAAAAACAACACCTACTTGATTGAAAACTACATTAAATTGAAATATTCTTCTACTAACATGTGTAAGTGCAGCAAATGCTTAAAAACAAGCCCAGAAACCTGTGGCTATGTTGTGGCAAAAGTGCCTGACCCTTAATAAATTCCTGCATTTTAAATTAGCTCGGGCAGGACTCACCTTAAAGGACGAATGCCGCTCCTCGGGAAAGCCCCAAAGTATGCAGCAACAATTCATCGCTGGAACAAGGCTTTTAATCAAGCCAAGGACCTCGCCACGCACTCACACACCCCCAGACTGGTATATAGAGTATGCAAGAGGATAATGTACATATTTGTATATGGCATGCATACTTGTGTGCTCCTCGGAGACAGAGACAACATAATCACATGCGTTGCCGCAATTTCCGTTGCATACTTACTGGCAGCGTCTCCTTGGACCACCCGGATGATATATAACTGCGATTTGCAGGCTGTAAATTTTGACTCTCAATGCGAGCGGGGAATTTGACATTTACTAATTGCCAGATTATGCAACAGGCACGACAGATGCCTCCTGGAATGGCCCTTGAGAACACGGCAACCTGATCCGATTTCCCCCATCGACGAGTTCAGGCGAAAAATGCTCCATATGGGAGCCCATGCCCTACGCCAAATGAAAAGGGTTAAGCTGCACTTAACTTCCGAGTAGAGCAGAGCGGGGAACAAAAACTAAGTTCTATTTCCGCTCGAACGGAGATTTCAGCAGATGTCATCGGCATATCGACGGCATTAATTAATCAACGTTATGTTCGTCAGCCGAGGAATCTTGACTCTGCCATCTCTTTCAGGCGTTCGTTGGCATTTGATTATTGTACCCAGTAATCGGGTATATTAGGGCATCTACAATTAGAGAATTAATAGTAATTAAAGGATGTACTATAATTGTACGAAAATTTACGTTTAAACAAGAAATTTTATATATCAAAAGGTGCTTATAATTTTTTGTATTTTAAATCAATTTAAAAATGATTAAAAACTATGAATTAAGATATTTCAAAACCTACGCGTTAGCAGAATATTTTGTAAAATCTATATATATATATATATTGTAAACATAATTCGGTTTTAATTCCAAGATGACTTTTACGTCACTCTTAATTCCTAGAAAAATCAAATGCAAACCGCCAAACAGTATGCAATCTTTCATAACAACCGAGTACCGAGTATTGCATAGAACTCACACTCGACTTTAGCGTTACTCCTGTTTCGTTTTTTTTTTTTTTTCGTCTTGCTTTCCTGAGCTGCATATCACTTTCGCAAATTGAAGTTGCCTTTTCTGTCCCCCGCTTTCTGTTGTTGCATGTGTGGCATGCTTCATGGCAAGTCATGCATATTCATTGTTTACCGGCACACAGAACAAGCTCAAACAGTCTCTCAACAATTTTACCTGATTTCTACTTCCCCAATTATACTCCCTTTGGCTTATTTGCCATGGCATTGTGTATTGGCAGTCGAGCCAAAATTGTTCACATATGTTCACAGTGACCATTCGGGGGTCTTTACCTTTCTATTGTTTTCAGGAAATGACTAAGATCATACATTTGCCATTTATGTTGTTTGAGCTATTAGCCAGACACTAGTTTTTGGGTACAAGGAAATGGGAAAGTTGAATTTGAAACATCCGTCTTCGTTTCGGGAAAAACAAAGTTGATTAGCATCGTTTCTCAATCAAATTTATGGTAATTTATGAGTTAAAAGAAGGCTTTTATAAAAATACTTCCAATGAATCACCATTTGTTACCAAATCTTTATCTTTCGTACATAAATTCCAAAACAAACTGCTCCTTATCTGACGTTTCATGGCGTTCCTGTATCTCAAAGATTACGCACTTTTATTGCCAATTACCAGATACAAAGACATTTGCATATATATATTCACACCCAGCATATATCCGGCTGAACACAACCTGTAACTGCTCTTCTGTTTTCAATTTATATTTATTTATATGCCTGGACAACCATAAATTCAATGTCGTAGGAGCCCATAACAATCATAATCTTCGATATAATTTCCACTTTATGGTTAGCTTGCTGGAGGGCGATAAAAATTTACACATTTATATGTTTTTATGGTTGCAGAAAACAAAAAAAAAACATACGAAAAGTAAACAAATAAACAATGGACAGGGGACAGGGACATCAAAGAGCAATTTCAATGCAAAACGCCTAAGATACACATGCTAACCATTTTCCCATTTCCCCCGATCGAATGCAAACGCCTTCGAATGTGTTGACAATTTATGCTCCTTCCTTGTCCACAGACAAAAACAAAAGGTTGGCAAGCAGCCCAAAACTGAGACGATACAAATGCCGTGCCGAATAACATGTAATTTGACAAAATCCATAAACCATAAATTGCTGGCCAAGCCAGCACTAAAATTGCCCCATCCCTCGGGCATCCTGCTGCCAGTGGCTTTTCCTGTGAGCAACCGAAGAAAACTGTCTCGTAATCGCTGACAATAAAAAGAGAACCAGAAGCACATAAAATATTATCGATACCAATGCGAGTAGTTGTCAGCCCTGGCAGCCACATAAAAATCCCATAAGCCCATAAATCGCCATCAGCCAGCAGCCATCACGACCATTAGGTTAAATCAAGCCAAAGACGCGGCCCAAATCAGCATTGAATAAATATATACATATTTAGTAGCCACTTTCGGGGCATTTATCATGCAATGGACTCGGTGTCATTGTATTAAATGCCCAATTAGAGGGAGTTTCTTGTCTGATTCCCAGAATGAAGTCCAAAAGCTCAAATGAGTCGCAGATCATAAATTGTGGCGGAAGAACGTGTATTAAACACTGCTCTAATCAGTCAGCTTAAAGTAAATTTAAATACATTTTATTTATATATATTTTACAAGCTTTATAACTTTTAGAATTAGGCTGAAGTGTGAGTTTGTTTTATTATAAATTTAGAAGTCATTTGCCTTTCACGTTTAGACAAACCTACATGTTAAAGTTAGAAAATCTTCTACTTCTACTTTCTTCCCAAGAAAGGAACAGAAAGAACGCCATGCTGCACAATTTAATTATGCAGTTAATTTGCTTAAATGGTTGACGGCTGCCACAGTGATTCGAGTGTTGAAACAGTTTGAACGGCGAGAAAAAATAACTGAAGCATGGGGGGACTTCCCGTTTTTGCCCGTGAAAGTTTGGTTGACGTGAAGTACGGGAAACGGAAATACTACTGAAGGGGTTAAAGGAAGTGGAGGGCAAACATTTCGACGCTGTGCTGCATCAAACACATGCAGGCGGCAGCTTAAGCGCCTGATGCCTGGCTTTTCCTGTACGCTCCAGCCTTTGCCCTCACCCAAACCCCCCATTATGCCGGCCTGCATTGGTTATTAAATTTGCGTGGCGTGTGCCCAGAGTCCTTTGTGAGCCGGGCATCCTCCCGGGATAGGCGGATATGCGGCAGCCTCAACTCATAGTTTACGGAGCTAGTTGGCCTAACTAAGTTGTGCGCCAATGCCAAAACTTCGGCCCGAACACGAATCCCCGGGCTTAACGAAAATGCGATTAGAATCAGGCCAACTTTGGGCACTAAAGGAATATGTGAAATGAATGCCAGGCAATTGAGGATTCAATAAAAAGTAGACAAAGATACAAACAGCTCTGGAACCCGGATATCCCATGACCAACATACAATTGTTTATTATTGAAGTTTCAGTGTCAAATATGAACTCAATATAATTTTCCCACAGTAAAAATATAAAACCATATAAACAAAAATGAGTAATACATTATAGATTACATATGTAGTTAGATAAATCTTGATAAGGCTCCACACTTATTTTGACAATTATTGAATTGCAAGAATAAAAGGGGCCTGTCTGATATAGAAGGTAGTAAAAAGATCGTACAGTAGAAACCCAAGATATTCTATTCTTTTGTTCAAACTAAATTTTATGTGCACTTTTACTTATAGTAGTAAGCTTTTTGAACTTAAATTGATCTCTTTTAATACAAATTATATTTTAATTTTAATTTAAAAAAATTCTCTAACAACCAAATAATTAACGTAGTTACAGAGGCACCATAGTGATTGACCCTTATCTTGTGACTCACTTATAAAACCGACTAATTAAAATATAATTCAATTATAAACTATCTACATATGTTTTGAATTTACAGCTGAATTTCGTTAATGATGACTACCTGAACGTTTATTATACAAATATGTAAAAAATATCCCTCAAAGTTGATTTGTTTTGGCCCAAACTACTGCCCCCTACCTCCCACCTCATGTCTCCTGTCGAATCTGCACCTGCATGTCCTGTCTTATGCTCGTCTCACCTGTCCGGCCAAGAGCACCCAGGCACGCCCGCACAATTCAATTAATGGACATTCAAATGATATAAACCAGCTGAGGCACTTTTAGTGCAGTCGAGTGCTCCGATTCATTATCAGGCGTCCGTCCCGATTGGATTGAGGTAATGCCAGGGGAGCCCCAGGACCGGACACAAGCCACCCCTTCTCGTGCTTTCCAGCCATGGCAACTAAAACACGTGTCGTATGCCCAGTGGCAAACAACAGGTGCAGGAAGGGAAAAAGGCACCGAACACAGCCAACTCCTTGGGAACAGAAGCCAGTACACATGGAGAAACTTAGGGGAAACCAACGAAACATTTCGATTTAATGATATTCTTAATGTACAAATACTGTCGTATCAAAATCTGTTCTCCTTTTAATATAGATATATATTTTAAATACTTAAATTAGAGGGAATACTGTCATAGCTTCCTATTTTTTGACTGAACCAAGTATATTTTGTAGAAAAGTATTTCTCTCTCTGCACTAAAACCAACCACTTCAGGGCAACCTTGTGCCATGTATACATGTTGCCCCTGACAACCGAAAACGACAACAGATATTAGGGCTTAGTATCAGGTTTTAGGGAAAAAGTGAAAGAGTTTTGATGAAAACCGAAAGTTGGCAAACAGCGTCAGCCTCGTAAAATTCAATGCAATATGAGCCAGCGCACGAAATTTATAATAAATACATCGGGTGAGCTCAAAAGTTAAATATGTATTAAAAATATAAAAAACAAGCAAAGTCTCTGCTTCTATTCAGTGGAATACTTTGCCGCCCGGCTGCCGGGTCCAGAATTGGACGAACAGACGGCCATGATACTGGAGTTCCTGGAGCAGGAGGAGCACACGGTCATCGCGGCGGTGTACAATGAGGCTGAGGGCAGGATACGGTTTCACCATCGCATTCCCAGCGAGGAGCTGAGCCTGCTCTTCTACAAGGTACCGCAGGTGGGACGAAAAGCAGCCAAAGGAGGTGACTCCTCGGAGCCCCTGCTGGGCATACTGACCCTGGAAGGCGGCATGGTCAAGTCGATTTACAATTCCGTTTCACGGGTCTTCTCACCATCTGCCAACACAGCAAGGGTAAGTGTGTGTAGAGCGTGTGTAGTCCAGTGTAATATTCCACCTGGCTAATTCCCTCACTCGGCTTAACTCTCTCACCAGTCCCAGTCTCTGTCTGTGCTGTTTTAATCGCATTTGCGCATAATTCAATCTAGTCTGCAATTTCATTTTGCCAATTATTCCTAACCAGGCACTGGCCATCTCAGTTGTGTTCTGCCTTAAATTCTTAGATTCTTTGACCACTTTCAGAGCAACGAGTATGGACCGGAGTTGAGTGGAATTCTGGAGAACCTGCACCAAAACCTGGGCTCCAGTTTGGGATTGCCACAGAGCGGTGGGTTTCTGCTTCAATTAATGAAGCTTAATAGTACAAGTTTTAATTATAATTGCCATTATCCTATTATATATATTTTGCATTTCCTTCAGGCATTACCAGTCTTCGCGATGAGATCAAGTACTGGAAGCAGAAACTAGGCCAGAAGTCTAGCTCTCGCTTAGACCGGGAGGCCGCACAAGTGTTCATAGGAGTTTTGGAAAATATTGAAAAGCAAATAGGGTAATAGTATATAAAAAATATATATTATATATAATATATATTACAACCTCACAGCACCATTGACGGCGCCAATCCGAGTGGCACCATCGAGGAGTTCCTCGATCATGCCCACAACAACCTGGACGAACTGTGGCGCCTGCCATACAACTATCCGCAGGCGCGAATGACAGACCTCTTTGACATCCTGGGAAAGCGACTGCTGGAGGTCTGTCTCAATCAGCTGCTGGCCGAGGACATCTGGAGCCTGAACTCCAGCCATGTGGGCAACCTGATGAGCCAAAGCATTGACACAGTGGACGCCTGGATCCAGCTCTGCGACTCGCTGACGCGCCTCTTCTGGCCCAACTACGTCAAGCATCCCTGGCTGGGGGAGCCGCATGTCCCCAAGCGGGGACAGCAGTTCAAGGAACGTCTCGGCGAGATCCGGAGCATTAAGCAGCTGTACAAGCAGATAGCCACCCTGCTGGACGATGCCGAGCTGCAGGAGATGTTTCAGGAGCAGGCCCCCTTTACGGGTGAGTTTACTAAGTGGAGAATTTTAAGATAATATAAACAATTTATTTAAATTCCAATTCCATGATAGACTTTAACATTTTTGACACATCCTCGCTGGGCCAGGCAAAGTGGCACAAGGCCCTGAACCACTTCGAGCAGGTCCTGCAGCCCATCGATGAACGCATAGCCGCTGCCCTAAAGGCCCAGCTGCACCATCACCTGAGCAACCCCCGGCAGGTGATCTTCATCTTCTGCAAGTACGAGACACTTATCCAAAGGCCAGCTGTCCTGGAACTGCTCACTATCGAGCGGGAGCAGTTCCTGCAGTCGCTGCACATCCTGCTGCAAGATCTACGCAAGGCAATGGCGGACTCCAACATGGAGCCGGACACTGGCCACCTGTCGGTCATCTGCAACGAGTGCCGCTGGTTGAAGGTGGTCCAGCACCAGATCCAGGAGATCGAGAAGGTCAGTCATCTGATCAGCGGCCGGGAGGGCTTCGACAAGATCAACAAGGCAGTGCAGGAGATCAAGGAGGAGACGGAGTCCCTGTTGCGGACCAACTTCGAGATCTGGTCGGGACAGTGCTCCACAGCGGTGAAGAGTGGAGAGCTAAGGTGAGCTCTAGAATTACAAAGGAGCTCTGTTCATAGATGAATGATTAATTTGTAGGCTTCGCGACGACCAGGCCGTGGTAAAGTTCGAAAAGGAGGGCCGCCAGCTGATGCGTGTGACCTTCAACCCCAAGCTAGTGACTTTCTGCCAGGATGTGCGCGAGTTCGAGAATCTGGGCTATAATGTTCCCCTGGAACTTCGTGCCGCTGCCACCCATGCGGCCAAGTACATGTGCTATGCCCGCCGGCTTCAACAGATCGCTACGTTCCACAACACCATCGGTGACCGGATGATTCCCTGCCAGCGGCCTATAATGCTGAAGAACGCCCTCGAGCTGCAGCGTCTCGTTCAGAGCGAAACCGTGGCCTGGCAGGACGAGTCCTCGGTCCAACGCTACGTTGACATCCTTCAGGCGTCCGTCTCGAAACTATCAACGGACAACACCTTGCTGGTGGGATATCATGAGCAGGCCAAGAGAACGGTAAGTCCTTGGATCTTATAAACAATTTTACACCATGTAGTCTGTATAGTTTAGTCGATGTTTTTAAAATTCGAAACACGTTTCATAAGCTTATTTTCAAATTTTGATACCGCTCCAAAAAAATTACTTAATAGTCTCCAAAGACACACATAGCATCGCCTCTCTTCAGTGCCCATTTCTGTGAGACATAGTATAGGACAAGGCCTCTTTCTAGGTAATGAAACTCATGTCCACGGACTTGTTCACCCAAAGTCAGATCTGGAAAGATGAGCTGCGCCATCTGCGCGAACTGGTCGCCACGCTGGAGCGACAGGGTTACACCCACCTGGACGCCTTTAAGCTGCACTGGGATCATCAACTGTACAAGGTACTGGAATACCAGTATATTCTGGGCCTGTTGGACATGAACAACAAGCTGCCGGACATACATGTAAAGCTTCTCCTCCGCCAAAGGGAGCTCGTCTACAGTCCGCCGGAGGAGGAGCTCCGCGACCAGTACTTCAGCCAGCTGAGACGCTTCATCGAGCGGCCGTGCAACTTCCATGGGCTATCTGAGCACAGCCAGGAGCTGTTCAAGTCCATGGTCAGTGTGAATCGTCACCACTTTGGGCCGCTTTACCAACAAGCAGGCGAGCTGTTCGACAAGCTGGAGGACTTCAAAACTATTTGGCTGCCCTGGATCGCCCTGGGCTGTGTGGATGTGGAACAGCTGTGCGGGATCCACTTGAACGAGGCTGCGGACTGGGATCGCAACTTCCGGGACTGCAAGCACTTCAGCCAACAGCTGGCCAAGCTGCAGCAGGCCGAGGAATCAATCGATTGCATCGTGATCAATGTTCTGCCCCTCAGATCGGACATAGAGTACATTAGCAGGCGCTATTGGGAGGCTCTGGCCAATAGCCTACGGACCGCAATCCTCACAGACATCGGGTTGATCCAGGAGTTCCTGCAGAGCGCCCTGCAGTTCCTCCAGAATGTGCCCATGGACGAGGGAAGCATCAGCCAGTCGGGGATGAAGTACGAAAAGATTATGAGCGAACTGCCGCAGGTGGCGAAGACCCTGGAGGCTGTGAGGGAGAAGGACGCCTGCCTGGCAGGCTGGTGCAAGGAGCGGGTCACCGCCCTCACGGCCATCCTGCAGCAGTGGGAGCAGCTGCAGCCGCTCCTGGAGAACCACGCGGTGATTCTGCAGCGGCAGGTGGACATGATCAAAAATCAGGCGGAGACCCAGTTGCAAAACCTCAAGAACGAGGCTGAGAAATTCCTGCTCCGATGGGAGTCAACCATATCGGAGCTGGAGGCCAACGAGAACGCCACTCTGGACGTCTTTAAAGAACGCCGCCTCCACTGGCAGCAGTTGCAGGAGAAGAAGCGGCAACTCCTGGAGGAGTGTTCGAAGTTCAATATGGAATTCCCGCGCGAGATGTTGGTGCCCTTCACAGAAATCGAGGAGCAACTGGAGCAGCAGTCTAAGCAGTGGCAGGTCTACGATAGTTTCCTCACCGAGCTGCAGCCGATCATGCAGGAGGAGTGGGCCATATACCGGCGACGTCCCTATCTACTCAACGAGTTCATAGCCCGGTGGGAGGGCTCCGTGCATGCCTCCATCGATCTGCCCTCAAAGAGGATCCGGCAGCAGGTGGAGCGCCTTCAATCGGCGCTGCCCATCCTCCAGCAGCTGCAGTCGGACTCCTTGAGCGAGCGCCACTGGGCGAGGATCTTCCAGCTTCTGGGGCAGGTTAATCCGAAGCCCCTGCATGCGATCCTACTGCAGGACATCCTTCAAGATCTGGATGCCCTGCAAACGGCTGGCCAGGAGATTGCCAATATAGTAAGACAGGCCTCCAGCGAGCAGATCGTGAGACAGGCTCTGGTCGAGCTGGATCAGTGGTCCGTTACGGCCCAACTGAAGCTGATCACTCGCACCGACGCCGCCGGGCAGAGTGTGTCCCTGATCAAGGACTACCAGGAGGTGCTCAACAAGATCGGCGACAATCAGTCTTTGCTGCAGTCCGCCAAGAACTCGGCGGCTTTCGACAGCTTCTCGGATCAGGCAGAGCTCTGGGAGAGTCGCCTCAACACGCTGGATGCCCTGCTCAGCAGCTTAAATCACTCTCAAAGGCGGTGGGTCCCATTTATATATATCTTTAACTATCTATATCTCTTACTACTTGAATATTTCCTTTATTTATAATAATATTCAGCTGGGTCTATCTGGAACCCGTCTTTGGTTCTGGAACCCTGCAGCAGGAGCAGGCTCTGTTCAAGCGGATAGACAAGGATTTTCGCTTTGTGATGCGCGAGATTGAGCTGGATCCGCGTGTGACCTCGCTGACCAAGATAAACAACATCAGTACCATTGTCAGCTCCCTGGAGACACAGCTGGCCAGGTGCCAGCAGAACCTGATGAGCTACATAACCGTGAGTAACCGCCACCCATCCAACTCCTTCAAAAAATATAAGCCCTTTTCGCAGGACAAGCGCAACTCATTTCCCCGCTTCTACTTCCTGGGCGACGATGATCTGCTGGAGCTGCTTGGACAGGCCAGCAAGGATGCGGATGTCATACAGCGGCACATCCGTAAGCTCTTCCCGGGCTGCCACAGCCTCAGCATCCGGCCAAATCCCCGGACATCTCCGGATATCAATCAGTACAGCATCACCGCCGTGCACAGTGCAGAGGGCGATGAGCTTAAGCTAAGCCAGCCCGTCGAGATGAAGGGCAACATCGAGGTAGGTACACTTTAAAAAATGTAGTATTGCATCTTACAAATTATGTGTTTCCTTTATTATTTAATTTTTAATTGAAGATCTCTATAAATTATCATTTATTTTCTGGCTTTCCTACAGCTCTGGCTAAATCAACTAGTGACTGTGGTGCAGGACACTCTGCGTGACCAGATCTACGAGTGCTACTCCAGCACCACTGGCGCCAGTGATAACCTAACTGAAAAGATCCTCCAAAACCATCCCAGCCAGGTGCTGGTCACTTCCAGGGCCCTCCACTTCACCCGCCAGGCGGAGCAGGCCATTGGTGGCATGTCCTTGGGAAAACTGCAGCAACAGCTGAAGGATGAAATCTCACACCTGGCCGCCTTGAAACAGAGATCCCCCAATGGAACCCTGATCAGCCTTAAGCTGAGGGCCCTGCTCCTGGACCTTGTACACTACTCCAGTGTGGTGGAACAGCTTCAGAAGCACAATGTGGTCCACACCAGCGACTGGCACTGGCTGTGTCAACTGAGATACTACCTGGGAAAGGCGGGAGCCAACAATCGACAAGTGTGCGTCCGCATGGTTTATGCTGAATTTGAATACGCCTACGAGTTCCTCGGGCAGGCCAGCAAGCTGGTTCACACTCGTCTCACCCACCGGTGTTATCTCATCCTCACCCAGGCCATGCACATGGGACTGGGGGGTAATCCCTTCGGACCCGCCGGCACCGGCAAGACGGAGTGCGTCAAGGCTCTGGGAGCCATGCTGGGCCGCTTAGTGTTGGTTTTCAATTGCGATGAGGTGAGTGACGATGCACGGCTAAAAAAAAGGGCTAGAGAAAGGACTTAAAAATCAATTTAATACAATATACTACAGACGCCTAATATATTTATTAGCATAAATGTTTATTATTTAAAGAAAATATCATTAGACTCTCTGATAACTATATTTTTTGCCAAGTGCATGGTAATCCCCAGCTATTCGTCATTATGCCTTGAAATGTTTGCAGAATGTGGACACCGAGTCGATGAGCCTCATCCTTACCGGGCTGGCCCGCTGCGGGGCCTGGGGCTGCTTTGATGAGTTCAACCGGCTGCAGGAGGCCACCCTCTCGTCCATCTCCATGCTGATCCAGCCCATCCAGAGCGCACTGAAGGAGCGGGCCAGCAGCGTACAGATTGGCGAGCGACAGGTGAGCAGGATGAGTTATGAAATGGATTCAAAATGAAATTGTGGCAGCTAGGAATAATGGTTTATGGTAGCTTTCCAAGTAAGAAATTTTTGATTTAAGAGGGACTTTTTGAATGTAGGAGTACTTATTTTAAAGTTAGCTTTAAATATCTTTATTAACAATACTCAATAATCCGTAAACTCACTTTAAGGCTTGACTTAATCCCCAGAATATAAATATAAAATTCTAAATAAATATTTTTCCTTGCCAGGTCCAACTCAACCAGCACTGTGGCATCTTTGTGACCCTAAATCCAGCTGGAGCTGAGTACGGTGGCCGCCAGAAGCTGCCCGGGAACATCCAAGCTCTCTTCCGCCCCATTGTGATGCAGCAGCCAGAGCCTGAAGAAATCGCCCGGGTAATGCTGTTTGTCGAGGGCTTCGCCGAAGCATCCGCCATTGCATCCCGCATCGTGGAGCTCTTCGATTTGTGCGGCAAGATGCTTTCGGCCCAGCGGCACTACGATTGGGGACTCCGGGAACTCAAGACCATCCTCCTCGTATGCGGCGAGGCTTTAAGGAGGGGTCAATTAGCATCCTCCTCCGCCTCCGAGGAGATGTCCGTGGTGGTGCGTTGCTTGCGTTCATCCACCATGTCCAAGCTGGCCCCGCAGGATGTGTCACGATTTGAGATGCTGCTCCGGAATGTTTTCCCCGAGATTGACAGCACCCCGGCACCGGAAACCCTACTCCATCAATCGCTGGCCTCGGCCTTCGCCCACTTGGGACTGTGTCGAAGTGAGAGGCAAATTGAAAAGGCTCTCCAGCTGCACGAGCAGCTCCAGAAGCGAATGGGAGTGGTCCTAGTCGGTCCGCCAGGATGTGGCAAGTCCACCGTAATGGCCCTGCTAAGGCAGGCTCTCAGTGGCTCCCAGCTGAGAGTGCACACCATCAGTCCGAAGTCCATGAGTCGGATTCAGCTGCTGGGCCGCCTGGATCCAGACACGCGGCAGTGGCAGGATGGCGTGCTCACCCACACGGCAGTGGCAGTGAATCAGGAGCCTGGCCAGGTTCATTCGTGGATCGTCTGTGATGGCAGCATCGATCCGGAGTGGATAGAGGCACTTAACTCGGTTCTGGATGATAACAAGTGAGTGATTTTAAATTATTTTCATAAAACATTACTTTATATATCCGATATATCTACACTCCTTTTGGGATCCCAAAAACAAACACAATTAATACATCGAAATTTCATGTTTTAGCAAAACTCGCTTTTGCTGCATATATTTCGCTCGTATTTTTCTTTTGCGCATAAATTCGTAATAATTATTCTTTTGCGGCTGGCCATACTCTATGTATATGAATCATATCATATATGTATACAGTTATCGTTAGTTATATTGTAGATCGTATCATCCTAAACTTGCCAATATCGTATCGTCTATCACTTAGCGACTAAACAAAAATACATACGTGCGTACAGACCTAAAAAACAGAGACAAATGCTGGAAACTAATGACGGGGAAGCCCATTAATCAATAAACTAACGTAATGCGTAACGCCTCACGGATCGTAATACGTAACGGCATTTTAAAAATGGCGTCTACTTAACATACACAGAAATGAACGTGAGTGTGAGTGGGGAGAAAGGAGTTGTGAATGCAAGAGAGTCCTTCGAGTTGTGATTGCCAAGGATATATAGAACAACATAAAATGGCGTAATATAATTCGAAATATGGATGTGTATCTGTTCAAATTCAAAATTGAATTCACACTATTTGCAGCACAAAGTTTTCTCTACTTTATGCTTACAATTAGCCATAGGGAATTTTTCTATCACAAGATCTTAACAATTATTCATTTTAGTTATAACTTTGAGACTCACACATCATTACATCCAAAAAGAATTATTTATTTTTTACAAATAAAAATTAGTTATTTTACTGTGAGAAAATATTTCAATAATGATGTTTGGCCAATTAGTTAAAAAAATCAATCAAAAGAAAATGTTAAATGTTAAAAAATTAACAAATGGTTTGTGCTCGCAGGCTGGCAACTTAATACATTAAGAGGGAAAATCACATTACTTACACAGATCACAACTCTAGGCTTCAAGCATTCGGATGCACTTAGCTGGCTAGAGAGAGAGAGTTGAGCTTAGGACTAAAGGCGAGTGTAAACCTCACTGCGGCGCATGTTGCTGCTGCAGTTGTTGTGGCGTCGCAGCCGGTTGCTGCTGTTGTTGCTGGTGCGTGGCAGGTGGCGGGGGCGGCAGCGGTGGTAGGGCCAACGAGGGAGGCGGTGGTGGCGGCGGCAGTACCGAGGAACGCATGTGCTGCATGTGCGCCTGTGGAGCCATGTGCTGGAACATGCTGCAATGCTGCTGCTGCTGTTGCTGGAGATGATGTTGCTGCTGCTGCTGTTGCTGTTGTTGCTGCTGATGGGCGCTGAAATGGTGCTGCTGCTGCGACGATGGCTGAGCAGGCGCATTTACATCGGGCGCCGTATGGAGTATGATCTCCGGCTCGAGATTCAGGGCCATTTCTGCATCCTCCTGTTGCTGGGGATTCCTTAGCGAGGCCAAAGCTGCCGCCTGGGCCGCGGCCATTGCGGAGGCAGACACATCCTGGCCGTACTCCTGCTTGATGCCGTTAGGCGGACCCGCATAAAGGGTGGCGGCACTGAGGTTCTGGTGCAGGATGGGATGGCAGAGCTGCGGCATAAGCGCCACACCTGGAATCGGCAAGCCGGGGTGACCGAAACTCCGGGGCGGGTACAGTTGCTGTAGCTTGTTTAGCTGCTGCAGGTGCGTGGCATGGGCAGGCGGCGTTGCCAGTTGGGTGAGCGTGCTGGTGGTCATGGCGCGGTTGCGCTGATGCGCCAGCTGGTGGCTCAGCTGCTGCTGTTGTTGCTGCTGCTGCTCCTGGAGGTGCGTGGGCGGTGGCTGGTGCTGCTGCAGTGGCGCCGATTGCTGCTGCTGCTGCAATTGTTGCTGCTGCTGCTGTTGCTGCGGCGCTGACTGCTGCGGGGGCGGTGGCGGCAGACCCACCTCTGGCTTCACATTCACAGGCACTGGCGGTATCATGTTCGCAAACTCCGGCGGCAGCTGCAGCGGATCTGACACCAGCAGCCCCTTTTTCCGATCCTTCCGGATCTTGTCCCGCAGCTTCTCCAGCTGCCTGAAGGCCTCGTTGGCCCGCCGGGCCTTCTTTCTGTCCCTATCACGTTCCTGCTCCAGCCGCCTGTACTCCGGGTTCATGCGCTTGATCCGCTTCCTCTCCCGATCCCGCTCCCGCTGGATCATCTTCAGTCTCAGCTCCTCCTCGGGCGTCAACTGCTAGTGAAAACGGAAGATAGAGAAGAGAGGTGGAGATCATATTAAAGCACTGTGCTCCGAGCCACATAAACTGTGGGAGTTTGTCGCAAGGTTCAGAGAGTGTCAACTGTCCCGGGATTTCCTGTTCTGCTAGTACTATTAAACCCCAACCCCCCGACCCTCCTCCTAAGCCTAAGCCATGTGTGTGCGTGTGCTGTGTGTGTGTCGTGTTTGTTTCGAGAGTTCGAGAGTGTGTGCGATATAATTATAAAGAATATATTGGAAAAATGCTACGTTAGCACGTCGTGCCTTCTTGCGGAATCGATCGCGCTCGCGCTCCATTCGCCGGTATTCGGGATTCAAGCGCTTGATCCGCTTCCGCTCGCGATCCCGCTCCCGCATGATGAACTTGTGGCGCGCCTCCTCCTCGGGTGTCATCAGCTGAAATGACACAGACAGAGTGGTTTTTGGTTTGGGTTGCAAACGGCGGTCGGTTGGGTTCATGGGTCTTGTTGTCTCGATCTCAAGCTCGGTGGGCATTGTTCTAGTGTGTGGCTAAACGTGGTCTTAAATTATAAATGGCCATGTCCTTGAATCTTGTCTTGAAACTGTTATGGGTCCAGAGGAATTATAAAAGCGATCAAATAAATTGTAACACAGTAAGTTCTAGCTTTACTATCTTAACAGTGATATTATAAGAGAGTCTAGTTTTCCTTTTTACTAAATCTATTTTTTTTTCTTTTCTAGACTACTGACCCTACCCTCCGGCTGGCGTATACAATTCGGAAGCAATGTCAATTTTATTTTCGAAACGGATGACGTGAGACATGCCTCTCCAGCCACCATATCCCGCATGGGCATTGTCAACATGAGGTGGGTGCACTTAATAATCACTAAAAATACATTTAACCAATGATATTGCCTCCAAAAGCTATAACTGCTATCCCGTTGAGGAAATACTCAAGCATGAACTGTCCAAGGAACCCTATGGTGACTTATTACAGAATTATGTAGATGGCAACTTTTGTTATGCTGCAGATTGGATCGAGAGCCTGCAGTTGTTGAGGTAAATTTTTATATATATTAAAATATTAATAATTAATTAAATAATTTATATTGAAATAGCCATCTGCCTGGTATTAATCGCGCCCACCTACTACGCTCTCTATTGTTGCAATTGCATAATGCCCAATCTCTAGAAGAGTATGGAGCAGCCACGCTGCGGGCTCTCTTTGGCTACATGCCCAGCGAACGGCAGCGGGAGTTCGCCCAAACGATCCTTAAACACGCCAATCTTTATATTGGCAATGCCAACTACGCAGAACTCACATATTTTGATAACCGAAGGAATTCCCTGGAGCAGTATCCAGTGGATGCCATAGAGACGCCCGAAAAGGGCTCGGAACTCATAGTCACAGCTTATGTGAGATCCTATCTAGACATATTGGAAAGCCTGCTGGGAGCTCAAGGTAACAGAATCCCACCCTTCATGCTCATCGGCCCCAGTGGAGCGGGGAAAACCCTGCTCCTCCAGCGAGCAGTTTTAGAAAACTCGGGTTACCAGCTGGTGACCATCAACTGCTCGAATCAACTGACACCAAGCTACATACTGCACACTCTGCGGACGCACTGCGTCACAGTGAGCGGCGTTAAGGGACGGGAGTACCGACCGAAGCTGGCCAGGCTAGTGCTTTTCATGAAGAACCTAGACCTCTGTCAGCTGGACTCCTGGGGAGCCTGTGAGGTGGTGGAGCTACTCCTGCAACTGGCCCAAAGGGGTGGCTTCTATGCCGAGAATCTGGAATGGATTGGCGTGAGCGGCTTGCAAATCTGCGCCTCCATTAGCGGCAATGCCATGAAAATCGCACCGCGCTACTTTGCCATCAATCAGTTACTGCGCGTCTCCCGACCCAGCAGCCAGGATATGCTGGAAATCGTTCAGCGCCGATTGGAACCTCTTCTGGGAGAGCATTTCAAAGGACGGGGAGGAGGTGGCGTAAATTTGCAGCACGTCAGCGAATCACTGATGGAGTGCTTCGAGAAGGTTTGTTGACAGGAGAGGTCCGAGGACCTGCTAATTGACTTTGCCCCATTTTTAGCTGCAGGCAACCTTTACCGCCACCGGAGCCAGGCAGGCGCACTATCAGTTCAGCCCGAAATGCATCATGAAGCTCCTGGATGCCCTCGTCTTCTATCCCGCCAGCGATTTCAATGAGGTGGGTTTTCAAGCACTAAGAGAAAAAGTATGGATAGTTATCCCAAAAGTCCTTAAAAGTGCTTAAAATATTGTTCCTACTTTATAAAACTTAACGATTAATAGAAACTTCCTCAGTTAAAGTAGTAAAAAAAATATTAAATGTCGTATCATCTTTTTTTCTCAGTTCATGCGTAATCAGTTTACGAATTTGCATTCCGTTTCAGGCCCTCTACTGCGAGCTGTTGGGCATGTTCAAGGATAGATTGATTAGCGAGGAGCATGTACAGCAATTCGAGTCAATACTCAAGCAGACGATGCGCAAATACTATGGCAAGGAGGTGAGTTCGAATTAGGTCGTGTTTGCAGTTCAGACTTTGCTGAAGATGCAATATTTCCTTTTCAGAAAGTATTTTTTGTACCCAAATCGCCTAAATCGCGGGGTCAGCTTCACTGTTTGAGCCATGATGAGTGGCTGGAAGGGGTACAGAGACAGGTGACAATATGCAGTGAGTACTGAATATTAACTATAGATATTTAACAAAATATAATTAATATGTGGGCAAAACAATTTTCTTAAGGAATTTAAATGTAGGACCCATTTGATACAAAGTAGCTTTCTAAAACTATATTTTCTTATGAGAAAACTACCTAGAAACTTCTGCAGATCTTCGCATTTAATTCATATATTTTTAGACTATGTAATTTCGATTTTTTTCAAGTTCTTGCCCCTTTTTAAGATTCATCATAAATGTATATGTTCTGCTCACACATCAAAGTTAAAGTTGCAGTTTCGCGACAAGAGACATGGACATGGTTTTTGGGGTATTCTTGGAGTAATCGGGGATAACTACACTGGGCCTGGGCGTCTGCTTGCGAAACCGATCCCGCTCCCGTTCCATCTGCCGGTACTCGGGATTTAAGCGCTTGATCCGCTTCCGCTCGCGGTCCCTCTCCCGCATGATGAATTTCTGGCGCGCCTCCTCCTCGGGTGTCATCCACTGAAAGTACACAGAGAAACGAGACGAAAGTATCTACTATAAGAGATCTACTTGAAAAGAATACATAATAATCACAATAAAAACATAATATTTTCGAATTTAATTAAATCTCCCCGTTTTTCCCAACAGATACCGAAAGCTACAGCATCACCGCACCCATTACCGAGGAGCTATTGCATCATACTGCCAAAATGGCTCGAGTTCTGTCCCGCACCGATAGCCACCTGCTGATCTTGGGCCAGTCTGGTGGACGACACCTGGATGCCATTTACACGGTAGCCACCTTGCAGGAGGCCAAGGTGCTGACCTTGCAGGGAAGCTCCTCCTACGATCTCACCGAGTTCTACAACGATCTCAAGCTGGCCATGCAGACAGCTGCCCTGGAGCAGCAGATGACCTATCTGCTCATCGAGCACTGCTGGCTAAGCTATGTCCCGGATATCCTGAAGCCCACGGAGGCCCTGCTAGAGGGCAGCGAAATCTTGGAATTGTTCGGCGACGATCTGGAGGCGGTGGCCAGTACGTTGAAACAAGCGGCTCAGCTGGAGGGATACCAGGAATCGCTGGGAACGTACTTTATGAAGCGTAAGTAAAGAAAGGATTTCCTTATAATAGCAATTAAGGAATGAATTAATAATACCAGGTGCCCGTGAGAACCTCCATATTATCCTGGTGCTAGATCCCAATAGTGCCAGAGTGCAGGACTACTTCAACACCTTCCCCGCCCTGCATAGGCAGATGGACCTGCTCTACGTGAGAGCAGAGTCCAGGGAAACCCTGGCCATGCTGCCTAAACAGTTCATCGAACTCCTAAATGAATCTGTGGCCGGTGGCGGCAGCGGTCGCGGAAAGGTGCCCGTGTGCAGCCACTTTGCAGACATGTCCGACGATCTGCCACCGGAACAGCCTTCGCAAAGGTTCCTCCAACTCATCCGAAGCTACTTTCACATGTACAGCAATGCAGCCAACGAAATTGATCAGAGATTGGGGAAGCTGCAAATGGGAGTGGATAAGTTGGCCGCGGCTCACGCCCTTGTGGATACTTTAAAGTCCAATGCCGCTGCTCAGGAGCAGGCTCTCGGCGAGAAGCGACAGCTGGCCAACGATGCCCTGGAGATGATCTCGGCCACCATGAGGAATGCCAACGATCAAAAGTCAAGTATGTTGGAGTTGAAGCAAGAGACCCAGAAGAGCAGCGAACAGTTGAAGCTACGGCAGAAAGAAATTCAACAGGAATTGGCCGAAGTGGAACCGATCCTGGCCGAGGCCAGCAATGCAGTGGGTCAGATCAAGTCCGAGGCCCTTAGCGAAATCAGATCCCTGAGAGCACCGCCCGAGGCAGTGAGGGACATCCTGGAGGGCGTGCTCCGATTGATGGGCATCAGAGACACTTCGTGGAACAGCATGAAAACCTTTCTGGCCAAGCGGGGCGTAAAGGAGGACATCAGGTCCTTGGATCCCGCTCGAATCGGTCCCGAAAACTGCGAGGCGGTTGAGAGACTGCTTCTCGCCAAGGGCGATTCCTACGAGTCGAAGAATGCCAAACGCGCCTCGGCAGCTGCTGCTCCCTTGGCTGCCTGGGTACAGGCCAGTGTCCGTTACTCAAGGGTCATTCAGAGCATCAAGCCGCTCGAGCGGGAGCAGAACGAGCTTCAGAAGAACCTCAGTGCAGCCGAGGATGAAATGCAGGAGCTGGCTAGCGGCCTGGACGATGTGGATAAGAGGGTTAAGCAGTTGTCTGCAAAATTGCAGACCTACACCCAGGAGGCAGCGGTGCTCGAGCTGAAACTCCAGGAGGCCAGCGGCACCTTGCAGGCAGCGGAGCTCCTGGTGGGCAAGCTGAGCGCGGAATATGCCACTTGGAGTGATCAGCTGGCGGAGCTGAAGAAGGCCCACAAAACGTTGGATGCAAAGACGCTACTGATAGCCATTGCTGTTAACTACTATGCGGGATTGGGTCTGGAACAGAGAAGGTGAGTGTGCTAAGAGTTAAGGCTAGGATTAGATTATTATTTCCTCTTTAGATCCTCCCTGAAAGGCCTGGCGGTGGACTTTCACCTGCCCCCAGACTTCAATCTTAGGGAATCTCTGCTCACGGAACAGCAGCAAATCATTTGGGAGAGCCAGGGTTTAGCGAGGGACGCCCAGATAATAGAGAGCGCAGCCCTGCTCGGGGAGATGCTCTGCCTGCCCTATGGAGCCTGTCCCATCCCCCTGCTTCTGGATCCCACGCAAACGGCTGCCCAGTGGCTGATGGCTCACCTCAAGGGGAGTGGAAGGGCCTGCGAGATGACCACTCATGGCAATGAAAGGTTGGCCTATCAACTAGAGCTGGCTGTGCGCTTCGGAAAGACTCTACTTGTCACCGACTGTGAGCAGCTGCGTCCGCCCATCCTCCAACTTCTACAGGGTCACATTTATGTGCGATTCAATAAGAGACAACTGGCCATTGGTTCCAAGCTAGTCGATCTCCACGAAGCTTTTCAATTGGTGCTGATCAGTAAATCGCATCGCTTGGATCTACCAGAGGAGCAGAGAAGTCAACTGAATCTCCTGAGATTTACGGTAACAGCCGCTGGACTGGCCGATCAGCTAATGTCCAAGGCCATCGTCCTAAAGAATGCGGAGCTGGAGCAGCAGAGGATTGAGCTGCTACAAAGAGAGGGAGATCTACTGAAACAACGAATGGATATGCAGGATAAGCTGCTGGAGCAGCTCTCGAAATCGGAGGGCGATATCCTGCGGAACGAACAGCTTTTGTCCACCTTGAATGAGGTGAAGCAGAGCAGCGCTCAGATCGATGAGGCTCTGAAGCAGAGCGGAAGGATTAAGGACACTCTTCTAGCCCAATTCGGTTCTTTGAGGGAACTTTGCGCCCGGGCTTCTTCATTCTACGCCGGTCTCATTCAGGGCTACGAGCTATCCGCTCTGGTTTATATCGAACTGTTTCTGGGAGCACTGTCCAAAAACCAGCGGGAGGACGCCAAGGTGTACGAATTGCTGGTAAGAAGTGTATACATGAACCTGGCCAGAGCTACGTCCAGGGACAGTCAGCTAGCCCTATCCCTGTGGGTCTGTCATAAGGCCTATCCCGACAAGTTGAACTCCAAGGAGTGGGAGTTGTTTGTAAACAACTTCATGGGCAGCTCGGATGGCAGCATGCTCCTAAGTCAGATGGGAAAACTGCCCGATTGCATGACTAAGGAGGCGCAACTAAAGCTGGCCATGCTCCTGCAGTTGTTTCCAGAGCTGCGAGGTAAACTCCAACTGGATAAGGATTACATCTGGCGGGGATTCATCGAGTCACAAGCTGACGATGTCCTGCGTAAGTTAAAAATTCATTTAATTTACTCTCACTTAGAGGATATTTGTGGTTACAGCTGCCCTGGGTTCGAGCTTCCAGCGTGTGCTCATTGCTCAGATTTTCCGGCCGGATTTGATGCTCCAACAACTGCGCCGAGTGAGCAGCGATCTGTTGGGAATATCACCTGATGCCTCAACGCAGCCATCCGTGGAGCAGTTGCTGCAGCAAAGCAGCTGTGATCGCCCCATTCTGATGATCAGCCAGGCCGAGAATGATCCCACCACAGAGCTGAGAAAGTGGAGCAATCAAAAGTACAGGGAAATGGCCATTGGTAAGGGTTCCGAAAAGCGAGTTCTTTCAGAGATGCGACAAGCCGCCATCGATGGCCACTGGTTGTGTGTGAAGAATGTTCACTTGGTGCCCGAATTCCTCACACAAATGGAGAGGGAACTTAGTGAGATGCAGAAGGCCAAAGAGTTCCGTTTGTGGCTACTCTGCGAGTCCACAGAAGGTTTCTCCGAGTCAGCCATCTTCAAGTGCCTCAAAGTGCGGTATGAACAGCCCAAAGGACTCAAGCAGATCGTGATGCGTTTGGTCCAGAACTACGCCGCCGAACAGGATCAGAGTATGAGAAACCAGCCAAAGAGCCTCAAGATGCGTTTGGTGTACTTTATCCTAACGGCGGTCCTACAGCAAAGGCGTCAATTCATACCCCAAGGTTGGTCCAAGTACTACGAATTCGGTGAGGCGGACCTTAAGGCTGCTCTGGGAATCCTCAAATGGTTGGATCCGCAACTCAACTCCGGAAAATGCGATTGGCTTCTCCTGCAGCGTCTGAGCGAAGCTCTGGCCTTCGGTGGGCGCGTCAGCAATCTGAGGGATTTGGAGATCCTGAGGAGCTATTTAAATCAGTTCTGCTGCGCCGATGTTTTAAGCAATCGCTGGTCACCCCTAGGACTGTCGTCCTTATCCATACCCACGAGTAACCAGCTGCAGGACTACTACGCGACACTGGAGAAGCTGCCCGACCAGGATGAGCCCAGTATGTACGGTTTGGCCAGTCAGGCGCAACAGCAAAGGGAGATCGAGCAGGCCAAGAGGGTGATCAAGGAACTACGGGGCCTGCACTATGGCAGGGGAATGGATGGCGATGCTGGAGGTGAGGGGGAAACCAGGGCAGCCGCTCACCACCTCATCACTGATCGTCAGAAGCTGGAGCAGCAAATTAAGCCCTTACTGAATCTGTGGAGAAAGCTGGCGGGCTCTTGTACCATAGCACAGACAGTCAAGGAGGCAATAAGGGATCCTGGAGACTCCCCGTGGGCATTGTTTGTGCTCGCCGAGTTGAAATTGGGCGCCGAACTCTACCGCACTGTGCACCAGACCCTTTCCCAGATGCACGCCTGGCTCAAAGACTCTCAGGACACAGTGGACGCCAGTACTCTGAGGGCTCTGGCCGAGCAGCAGGTAAGTTTGAACGGAAAGACAAATGTTTTATTTTAATTTAAACGCTTCAACTTAGATCCCCGCCATTTGGCTTAAACTGTGGAGTGGTCCTGGGAGCAGCAGTGCCGTGGACTTCCTGAGAGCCCTCATCGTGCGAGCCCAGGCCGCCGAACAGCGTTTCCGGGAGCAGATCGGCCTGGATTTTGGAGAAGAAATCAATCTGATCAATGTCTTTAACTGTGAGAACCTGTTGGCCTGCCTGAAGTTGCTGCAATCTCGCAAGACGGGAGTTTCCTCCGAACGGCTGGAGTTGAAAACTTGTGGACAGGGAAACTCGGAAACTGATTCATCAACGGTAATCCTTAAACTGGCTCCTCTAAAGGTGAGTTTGGAATATTCTAATCCTTAAGGTTTTCATGGGGATTTATGTATTTGAAGACAATAATTTCAATTTCCTTTATAGTTTTGTGAACCTCAAAGAAAGTAGTTTTTGAAGATAGTTGGGAGTTTAAAATGATCACATTTGTGTATGTTTATAACGTTTATTGCTTAGTTTAAAATGAATCTGTAAGCTACATACACATATAGCTTCCTTTAGTTTTTCTTTTGGAAAACATGTCCCCCCGCCTGGCCCCTTTCACTGTCGCCTGCGCCCGGCCCCCCTAATCCCTCTTCTCTCTGGCTTCTGTGCGTCGTCTCCTCCGTCTCTTTGTGTCTTACCTTCCCCATTTTAGCCATAAAGTGTGTCTCCATCCGGCCCTTGGTGCCTTCTCCCTGTGGCCCGAGTCGGTTATCCTCTTCCGGCTGTCCAGTTCCGTTTACCGCATCGAAGGGAGTTGCGAAATTTGTTTCCTTCTGTCCTTTTCAGTTTTTCACGCCGCTTTTTTTTTTGTTTTCATTTGATTGACATTCCGGCACAGTAGAGCTGACACTATTTCGATATCGATATATCGATTGACTATCGATTACTTGTTGACCATCGCAACGATGCAAGATTTATATTTTTAGAATTTTAATTTCATTTGTTCAGGATTTCTATAATTCTTCTGAAATAGAGAAGCTTAAAATTCTGTGTTTTTACTGAAAGATTAATGAAAACGTGCCATTAAGAAAGTAAACAAAGTGACACAAAATCGGCAATACTCTAATAGGTGGGAATCATTGCTAATGGAAACATAGAAACATCGATTGGCGAACAGTTCAGGTGGAAGTCATAGCTTAAAAGATGCAAAACACACAAAACAGAAAAATAAAGTGGTTCAAATTAAAAATAAAATAAAAATAAAATAAATAATAAATAATACATTCATATATATTCGTCCATTTCAGATTGATGGCGCCAAGAGTGGAATGGAAAAATCGAACCCATTTTTCGTCGCCTACAAAATTAAGGAGCTGGCTGAGCAGGCATCGTCAGTTCCAGCGAAATATGGCAAAAACGCTTTGTATCCTGCCCAAAGAAGCGAATCAAATCCAAAATTGCCGCTTTACTCCCGAAGCAGTCGGGACAAGTTGATTTGTCACCTAAATGTGGATATTTTGGCAGGAACACCAGAGCAGATTCTGCTGGCGGGAACCGCGCTGATCGTCGAGGATTTTTAGATTTAATAGTATAAATTAACTGCACACACTATAACAATAGATTTGAAATGTCGTATCACTAAAATATAATGAATATATGTTGGATATATTTTATAGAAATAAAAATCAGAAGCCGATTTGTATATAATTGTATTTTTCTGTGTGTAAAATAGCATAAAAAGGTCTTTTTATTCAATAAAAACAAAAATTACAATATAAAATAACTTAATATAACCGCCAAATTCGAATTTGAATTTAAAAACACAATAAATTGCCGCCAGGCTACATCTGCATAGTTGATCTAAATATGGTTTGAGTCTGTGCTTAGCTTCGGAACTCCGACAAGTGCAGTTACTGACTCCTAGATGGCGCTACTAGTGCTCGCACCAAAGAGCCGCATAAAAGCTTTTAACAAATCTCAGTCGCTTTCTGCTGCCTTCTGTTCGCCTGGTACTCCAGATCTGAAAATTGGCCATTTGCTTACAGATTTTTGGGAAACGAAGAGTGTTGTTGTTGTAGGGATGACGTCATACAAATTTGGTGGTTGTTGGCGACTTTACATCAGTGATGCTCAGGGGGCTTTTTGGCAGAGTTGGGGGGAAAAAGGCATGCTCCTCTGGCTATATTGCACTGTTGGGAGAAAACGGCATCTCACCAGCCACCAGTGATGCTCATCTAGCTATTATGCGCTATTGGGATAAAATGACATTTTACCAGCCACCAGTGATGCTCATTTAGCTATTATGCATTGTTGGGGTAAAATGGCATCTGGCCAGCCACCAGTGATGCTCATCTAGCTATTATGCACTATTGGGGTAAAATGGCATCTGGCCAGCCGCCAGTGATGCTCATCTAGCTATTATGCACTATTGTGGTGAAATGGCATCTTACCAGCCACCAGTGATGCTCATCTAGCTATTACGTACTGTGGGGGTAAAATGGCCTCTTACCAGCCACCAGTGATGCTCATCTAGCTATTACGCATTGTGGGGGTAAAATGGCATCTTACCAGCAACCAGTGATGCTCATCTAGCTATTACGCATTGTGGGGGTAAATTGGCATCTTACCAGCAACCAGTGATGCTCATCTAGCTATTACGCATTGTGGGGGTAAATTGGCATCTTACCAGCAACCAGTGATGCTCATCTAGCTATTACGCATTGTGGGGGTAAATTGGCATCTTACCAGCAACCAGTGATGCTCATCTAGCTATTACGCATTGTGGAGGTAAATTGGCATCTTACCAGCCACCAGTGATGCTCATCTAGCTATTACGCACTGTGGGGGTAAAATGGCATCTTACCAGCCACCAGTGATGCTCATCTAGCTATTACGCACTGTTGGGATAAAATGGCATCTTACCAGCAACAACCAGTGATGCTCATCTAGCTATTACGCATTGTGGGGGTAAATTGGCATCTTACCAGCCACCAGTGATGCTCATCTAGCTATTACGTACTGTGGGGGTAAAATGGCCTCTTACCAGCGACCAGTGATGCTCATCTAGCTATTACGCATTGTGGGGGTAAAATGGCATCTTACCAGCAACCAGTGATGCTCATCTAGCTATTACGCATTGTGGGGGTAAATTGGCATCTTACCAGCAACCAGTGATGCTCATCTAGCTATTACGCATTGTGGGGGTAAAATGGCATCTTACCAACAACCAGTGATGCTCATCTAGCCATTACGCACTGTTGGGATAAAATGGCATCTTACCAGCCACCAGTGATGCCCATCTAGCTACTGTTGGGGTAAAATGGCATCACACTAACCACTAGTGATGCGCATTTAGCTATTACACACTATTGGGATAAAATGGCATCTTACCAGCAACCAGTGATGCTCATTTAGCTATAATGCACTTTTGGGGATAAAATCGCATCGCTCTAGCCACCAGTGATGCTAATTTAGCTTTATTGCATTGTTGGGAGAATATCGCATCCACTTGCAACAATAATAATCTTGACAGCATAGGGACGATTGGTTTTCCTGCAAACGTAATAATTTCAAAAAAACTATTGGTAACGCTACCTTAAAACCTGCAAATTATGGAAGCGCAGCCTATCGACAATTAATTCAAGCGCAATTCAATTTAGTTTCTCCAAGCAAAGCTTCCCACCGTTTCAGCGCAGCGTCAAACTGCCTGAATGTAGGTTCGAATTTGGTTTTAACAATTTTAGTGTCAAATATTTCCAACTGAGACGCCACAAAGGTTATGTAGCCAGTGCCGCCTGCCTCTGGAAAACATTAAAACATTGACGCCACCTATGTCAAACGCATCTAAAACCATGTAGAAAAATTAAAATAAATTGTAAAACCTATGTTTTTTATTACAAAATAATTTGTTTATAAATATTATTAAAAGTAATTATTATAAAAGTTAATTTTAAATAACTTTCCCTTCTCCGTAGATAGTTTGTTATAGAAGTCCAACACAATGACCTGGAACTGTGTTACCTAAAATTGATCTCAAGAAATAATTAAATAAAATATAATAAGCTTAAAAATACTGTACTCTAAATAATAATGGTAATGTTTTCTTATTTCAATAATAAATATTCTTTTTATCCTTGCCGAAGCAAAGAGTTTAATAAATTGCCTTTTTATACCCTTGCAGAGTATTATAATTTTAATCAGAAGCTTCCAACTTCCGAAGGACTCATTTCCGACTTCCCGAATTTAGTTTCCTTTATTGTTATAGTTCATTTTAGCAGCTAATAATAAATAAATAAATTTTCCTAATTGAACCATAGACATTTTAGGGGTCTACTGAGTCCGCTATCAATAGGCAAATAAAAATAAACTAACAAATCGGACCGCAAACACGTAAGTCGCTCACAAATTTGAAATTTCGCTCGACTGCAGCTGGTCACGAACTGTTCTTTTTTTATGCAGAAACATAAATGTTGACTTCATGTGAGTAAGCGTATTTTATCATTTATTTACATAAAATAAGAGACCGCAAGGCTTAATTAACCGCAAAAGTGGGAGAAAAAATTATAAAAAAAAAGAAAAACCCACGTAGAGAAGGACAAGAAAACGAGAAATGAAAAAATAAAATATGATATGATATGTGAGTTAATGCAAAACGTAAACAAGAAGGAAAAGAAGCGGCGAAGGATAAACACACAAACATGTGGCAATAGATATGAGGACATCGGGTATTGGCATTAAGCGTAGTAATAAGGTAAATATGTATACAGCTATAAACACACAGAGTCCGGGAAAATAAATATATTTTTCTGTACGACAACTGTTGAGGAATGTGAAATATGTTGAGGGAAGTTATATTTCTGGGTTAATCAGATCGGAATGAAGGGATTTAGAAGAAGGATTTTTGGGATACTTCGCATGAGATAGACCTTAAAATGGTTTTATGGAAAGTTAATATTAATTAATTAATTAGTTATCCATAGTTTGCCTTAACTAGGATTTAGTTTCGTGACCGAATTAGTTGTTAATTTTGTTTTTACATTTTTTTATACCTTTGCAGGATAATAAAATTTCAGTCAGAAGCTTGCAAAGCTGTGAAAAAGTCGTTTCCGACCCTATAAACCATATATATTATTGATCAGCATCGACAGCTGAATCGATATAGCCATTTCCAGATAAAAAAAACAATTTTCGAAAAATTTTCCATTTTTTAAAAAAAGATAAGGGGTTACATCATTAAAATTTTCAAAAATTTATAAAAATTTTAATTTTTTCAAACTATATTTAGTATGCAGATTTATTAACCTAATAAAAACTAACATAGGAATGAATTTCGAATTAAAATTGACGCTGTATTGGCTTAGCTATGAGTTTTTTAAATTTTGATATGTTCAAAAAATTGTCAATAAATATAGACAAAAATCAACTCCAGGAATGGTATTTAATATCAGTCAGAAGCATGAAAAGTAGTGAAGCAGTCGTTTCCGACCCTATAAATCATATATATTCTTGGTCAGCATCAACAGCCGAGTCGATCTAGCCATGTCCGGTTAAAAAATAATTTTTCGAACATTTTTCCATTTTTCAAAAAAAGATAAGGGGTTACATCATTAAAATTGTCAAAATTTGTCAAAAAATGAATTTTTTAAATTGTAAAACTGAGTATGCAGATTTGTTAACTCAATAAAAACTAGCACAGAAACGCTTTCCGAATTGAAATTAATGCATTTTTGGCTTAGTTATGAGATTTGTAACCTTTGATTTGTCCAAAAATTGTGATAGAAAAACGACTCAAAGAATGGTATTATAATTTCAGTCAGAAGCGTGAAAAGCAGTGAAGAAGCCATTTTCGACCCCTATAATCATATATATTCTTAATCAGCATTAACAGCCGAGTCGATCTAGCCATGTCCGGTTAAAAAATAATTTTTCGAAAATTTTTCCATTTTTCAAAAAAAGATAAGGGGTTACATCATTAAAATTGTCAAAATTTGGCAAAAAATTAAATTTTTTGAATTTTAAAATTCAGTATGCAGATTTGTTAGCCCTATAAAAACTAGCACAAAACAGCTTTCCGAATCGAAATAAATTAATTTTTGGCTTAGTTATGATATGTGAAAAACATTGATTTACCAAAAAAATAAGCATATAAAAATATATACTAAATATACTAGAAATACACATAATTTATGTTTATTTTTTGGGTCTACAAAGGCCAATAGGCCAATGATGGTTAAAAGTTATATAGATTTAGATTTGCAATGAAAATCTTAATTAATAAAGAACATTATGTCATTATAATGTCATTAAAATCGTAAAAAATGCATTAAATTTTTCATTTTTTAAATATAATCCTTAAATATATTTATTTCTAATAATTAATAATTAATAATTATAATTTTAAACTTGTAATAAATTGTATAAATTGTATTAACAAAAAACAAAATGACAGCAACCGAGACCTTTTCCAAGGGTAAACCCCCTTTTATTGGGAGCACTCTGTACCCAGCGGACATTGACCGTACCCTGAGTCACAGTCACACTCGGCGCCCCTTCCCCTTGACCCTTTCCGCATCCCTTCCCCCATCGTTGTTTATTTTTTTTCCCCTGCTCTGCGCTGCTCTCTTATCAGCGGACGAGAACGCAGCGTGAGTGCGCCTGTCACTTGGGGCAAACATATGTTTCGTTACAAATTGACGACCGCAACCTCTTATCAGCAACGGCTGCTGCTGATACCAACAACAACAAAAACAACATTAAAGGGCACACTGGGGGGTGGGGGGGTGCTGGGCAAAGGGAACCGCTGGACAACAGAAGACAACAAACGAAAATTAACGAAAACTAAATTTAAACACGTCTTGCTGCGGTCCACCCAGCGAAGAGATGTGTTTCATTAGCTGCAGCTGCAACGCGCAAGCCATCTCTTTCACTCGTATTTACTGCTGCCTCTTTCTTGTGCAGTGCACTGGGAAAAAATGGGGGGAACAGTATTATTTTCAATAGTATTTATAGCGAACAAATTTCTATTTCTATTTTATTGAGTAAAATTAGATTAACTGAGATAATATGTCATATATAGCTATCATTTTCCGTTTTCTTAATATTCATTAGATCAAACATGTTTTGTAAAACGAACTTTATTATTTATGTAAATCCGATATCATTTAAACCCTCTTTCTGAAGTTTAATTTATTCAAAATTCCAGCTAAAAAAATACCAAAATTACACCAGTTTGCTTACAAATTGTATTAATATCCAATCCCTTTTTTAAAATATATTATATTAACTTAAAAAGGTTATCTAAATATTTTTAAAGCTCTAATTAATTTTTCTAAAGTTATATTTCCTTAATTTAATTTCTTTTCTTTCCGTTTTCAGCATTTCACTACTCACAAACTACTCCTAAAGTTAATCCCTAAATATAACCATAACTTATTATACATTTATTATTCTAAATATTTTAATATATTCACTAACCCAAATTATTCCCAGTGCATGCCTGCGGTTAAAGGCTAGTTAGTGTATGTGTGTGTGTATCAGGTGGAGAAAGGGGAAAGCATGTGCTAAGACCTATTAAGGGGTTAAGGGTTGTCCACCGCTGACTTTTCGCTCACAACGGGCGGTCCTACTAAATAAGGTTTACTGCCAGGACCCCGTGCGGATGTGTCAGGACCTAATCCTGGTCCGAAGGCAGGCAAAAGGGAGCTTGGGTAGGACGGAAAACCGTTTGATATAATTGTTATTATCAAAAACAGATATTAACCGGGGTTAATTTCGGCAAACAAAGGCAGTGGCTTAATAATATCTGGCCTATCCAATCGCGAAACATTTAACTAGGCTTTAACTTGGCTTAAGCTTAGACTACTTCTAGTCTTCGAGTATTCCAGATACAAAATAGTTTTTAAGGTCGTTTAATAGCAGTCTTTTACATATCAAAGAACGGAATAATTATGGGTTTCTGTTAGGACAGAACCCTTTCGATTTTTCTCTCTCTCCCTCTTAACCTCTTTTGAACAACTCAAAGTTGCCCTCTGGCCCACGGAAGTTAAATACATACAATGGGCCAGGAAAATATTAAATCCGGATTCCCTCGAAGTCCCCAGGTCCCCGGGAAACCCCCCCGTTTTCGATTCCATTCGATTTTGCTGCGGTGTGAACGGGCAATGGCAAACAGGCAAATAAACAAACAATCGGGATGGGCGGCGGCGGACAATGGACGGCAGGAGGCGTTCGTCCTTTGGCTTTCGGCCAGGATTTTCCATGAGGTGCGTATGCACCTGGCCCGGCGGTGTGTTTGTGTGTGCTCAAGTTTCAGGGGGCTGATTGCTCACTGGCTTATACAGGAGAATGGCCCGACCTGGCTCGGTGCGGGCATGGCCCAGGAAACAATTAGCTCTAAATAAAATTTAAAATAAGCAACTGTTTGCGCTTCGCCGTTGCCAGCGGACACGCGAGCGGCTTTAAGCGGCACGGGGGCATGGGAACTCATATTAGATAGCATGATATCACTTAATTACGGTATTTAAATGAGCAACAAATGATATGCTTTTAGGCTTTCGACGAGACCCATTGGGGCAGAAACCTCAAATGCACACACACACACCACCGCATATCTCTGCATATTCCCCCAATTTATTTCTATATTTAGTTTTCAGCTTTTTCTATATAAATTCAGTGCCAAAAACGTGCGCTGCTAACTATGCAACACTTTGTGGGCGTAATCATCTTTGGACAACTTCATCGCCATGGCACTACGAGCTGCGACCTGCACATGTGTGCACGGGAGTGTGTTTGAAATGTAATTGAAATTTAGTTGGCAAAACTAATTGGAATTGCTGCATTATGCAAGCGGCGATAAAAGCCGCACTGCAGCAGTAGAGCCTCCACATGTGTAACACAAAAAAGAATCTATCAAAACCTTGAAAAATAGAAAGCTACAACTGATTTAAATGAAGGATTTGTTAAAGGATGTCAATTTTGTATACCCTTGCAGTTAACCAGAGGATTATGGGTTCAAATATATAATCTATTATAAATACACCAAAAATATATTTCTCTCAATTTGGCTTTTAAGAGAAAACAAGAAGATTTGGGCTTAAAATTGTAAAAATGAAAAATTGTATTCTTCTTTTTTGCAATGTTTTATACTTCGTTGATAAGGATTTTGATTGTGATTCGAAATATATATGACTTTTGGCTCTAATTTCCATTTTTGCCTTTTTATCCCTTAAAGAAAACATGAAATTGTGTATTCCATGTAAATTAAATTGATATTTTCATATGCCAGTTTTTTGTGTAAATCGAAGAATTTGAAATATCATAACTAAGCCAAAATTAAATTTATTTCGATTCGGAAAGCTGTTTTGTGCTAGTTTTTATAGGGCTAACAAATCTGCATACTGAATTTTAAAATTAAAAAAATTTAATTTTTTGCCAAATTTTGACAATTTTAATGATGTAACCCCTTATCATTTTTTGAAAAAATGGAAAAATTTTCGAAAAATTATTTTTTAACCGGACATGGCTAGATCGACTCGGCTGTTGATGCTGATCAAGAATATATATGATTTATAGGGTCGGAAATGACTCCTTCACTGCTTTTCACGCTTCTGACTGAAATAATATACCATTCTTTGAGCGATATTTTTCTATGAGAATTTTTCGACAAATCAAAGGTTACAAATCTCATAACTAAGCCAAAAACCCATTTATTTCAATTCGGAAAGCTTTCCTATGTTAGTTTTTTATAGGTTAACACATCTGCAAACTCAGTTTTAAAATTTAAAAAATTTAGTTTTTTGTCAAATTTTGACAATTTGAATGATGTAACCCCTTACATTTTTTTCAAAATTTTGAAAAAAATAAATTTTCCCCAGACATAGCTAGATCGATTCAGCTGATCATTCTGATCAAGAATATATATGGTTTATAGGGTCGGAAACGACTCCTTCACTGCGTCCGACAAAAATTATCAATATATTTTTAATCATAGAAATATACATATGTATTATATAAATAAGCTTTGTTTTGTTAAATACAAATTTGCCTAGAAAATACAAAACAAAATAAATATTTAAAAAAGGTCTTGATTGTTATTCAGCATTTAAGAAACGAGTTTTTTGATTTTTAGCCAAAAAATATTGAAAACTGTATAAAATTGCATTCGAGTGCAGAAAAAACTGTTGAAAATCGTTTCCAATGAAACTGCTAATTAAAATAATTTGCGTGCTCGTTCGACTAAACCCAAAAGTGAACGACATGAATAATTTAATTAACCGAAATGACATGCAAAATGCTTAGGACAATAGCCACAAACGACGGCTATTAGGGGGGGTTACAGAGGGTATGTCAGAGGGGCTTCGAAGGGGGTTCGAAAGGTCGGGTCAGGTCCCCCAACTGCATTGACCCAATTAGGGAACTGTTTTGGCCATCGCGTTTAGTTTTCGGTCACTATCGAATTATGCATGCGATAGAGCTTTCCCAGGTCCCGGAAGTCATTCACTCCAACGCCACACTATCTGCTCTCGCAAACTGAAAACCACACAATCCCCGGTTTATAGAGCATTTCAACGGAATTTAAATCCTCGCAGGACATTAATTAATGCCCTGACCTCCCTTTAACTAAATTACACTCTCTATATTTATTTACCCATATTTATTTGGTTATTTGTGCAGAGTTTGTGTGAAGTATGGAAACAAAAGCCAAAAGTTCACCAAAAATTCAAGCGCAAAAAATTATGCGAGTTTCTACATAATAATAAAAGTTTCAGCCGCGCTCAATTTAAGCCGCATTTCGGGTTTACCCTCTCGGCTGTTGGAAAGTTTAGCTGATTTACTGTTTGTTTTTTTTTTTACGGTATTATTATCATTTTGTGTTATTCATGGATATACTTTCAACTTTTATGCAGATGCTCCTGCTGTAAAGATAGTCTAAATAAATTGATTTAAATTTATAACTTTATGAGAACATGATTTGATAAAGGAATATAGTGTTCATGTGATGTATAAAGCAGGCAAGCATATTTCAGAAATCGTAATTATTATTATTAAAGTAGCCAAATTAATTTAATCTCATTCAAGCAAAATTTCATAAATTTAGTTATTAATAAAATATATATCTCTTTTTTAGACTCATAACTTTTATGTCCTTAAATTTCTACCTATTTTACTCCTGACTAGATAATCTCTAACTATTTCCAGAAAGTATAGAAATATATATCTCCCATGGTTGTCATGCCTGGACGGAATGAAAGTTCACTGCAATTTTCCCTCAATTGACTGCTCATTTTTGTGACTGGTAAAAATATATTTGTTTTCTTTAAGCCTTTTGCTGTTTGGATGGATCATTTTGTTAATATTGTTTTTATTTTGTTGCGTTTTTTGTGGTTTATACGGAGCAAACATAGTTTTAACCATTTTTCGTGAAAACCCAAAATGAAATGGCAACAGCCAAAGGCCAGAGAAATGCAACGCGCGTGAACTTACACTAAGAACAACAAGTGTCAAAATTATATATTTTAGGATACAATAATTGTGCCAATAAGAAAAATATAAAAAACAATAAAGAAATTATTTTAAAAGTAATAAAATCAACCTATTTGATTTGCAAAAGAAATTAGAAAAGTGTTACAAAATGGTGAGTATTGATGACCTTTATAAAAAAATTATTGAGTAAATTTTGGGAGGGTAAATAAATAATTATTTGAAGTGTACAATCAAAAGTGCAACATATTCTTAAAACAAAACGATTATTTACACAAGTATTTTCCTTTGGTTTTATAGGTAAAAAAACATATAAATTATAAATTTGGAACCTTCAAAGAATATTTAAAATCTGGTGAATATATAATTTCTTTCAAGTATTAATTTAAAATTAACTACATTTTTTTAGGTGTACACATTCCTATATATGTATGCATAAAATTGAGTGAGAGTGTGCGTGTATATCCCCGTGTATACATGCATTTATACAAACACGCAAATTATGCAAACGGCTACCGCAAATAACATAAATTTCACAAACTTGGCGGCCCGCAACACAACGCACCTGGATCGGCTCGGCTGGAGGGGGCGTGGCAAAAGAGGGGTCGGACAGGAGCACGGGTTGGGAACAGTGTTGGCATCATGGCACAACCAAAAATTGGATAAATCCAATACTTTTGCAGTCCACAAAAAATATGAATCAATCGCTAAATGTAGAAAATTTGCACGTATGCTTTCTAAGCCTTTTTTGTTTACTTTATTTTCGCATATTTAATATTAAAATAAAGTTGATTTTTGATTTGATACTTGTTTGTTTAAAAAATACATCATATAACCATTGTTTTACTTGGAATATATAGATACATATTAATTTTTTATTCTTTCCTAAAATCGTTTGATTAATATTGATCGATGATAGTAAAGAGTTGAGACTCTGAGGTTCCAACTATTTTTATATGCTGTCAAGGTTTGAGTACTCATTAAATATTTAAACTTTTCCCTTATATTCGTTATTTATTTAAGGATATGTTTGTGATTTTTAAAATATTAAAGCGTTGTAGTTCCTCAAGATCTTTCTAGGATACAAATATTAATATTCAATTGTAATAATTAATTTATAACCTTCTGTTATTTGTTATTATATTTTTATATAAATATACTTTCTATATAAATAAGAGTCAAAAAATAGCCAAGCTCACAACACCATTTATAGGTGTTGGATGATAGCGCCGCATAGAAATGTTAACACCGCGGCATCTGCATCTGTGAGGTTGTGTATCTGTGCGCTGCATTCATCGGTTGCTACTGCACATGTGTGTCTGTGTGTGTGCGTGTGTGTATGGGGTGCTGGTGTGCAAATTCCAACCGACGACGAACAACTTTATATGCAGAAATACAGAAAGGGAGAATGTGCAGCGCTTTTGATTTCGTTTAATGCGCGCATCTTCGGCATTCATAATAAAAGCAGATTACGAGCGTTGACAACACTGTCAATACAGGACTCCAAGGGGGGGAGGGGGCGTGGCAGCAGGAAGGGAGCGGTAAATGTAAAGCGGGGGGACGGGTCAGGGGGGTGCCCTGTCAACGGCAGCGGCCAATTGCCGTAAATTTGCCAGGGACATCAATGAAAAAATAAACCTTAAGCTGGAAATTTAATGCAAGCGAATGCAAAATGCACTTTGACTCGTTTAAATTTCCACATTCAGAAATTTATTAAATATTAGTTAAATATTTTTAAATTCAAATTAATAGATTTAAATATTAAGAACACAAAAATGTAATCATTTAACTTGTTAAAAAAATGGTTTTTTGATATGTTTTTCCAGCATTAGTTTGTTTTATTTTCTGCCTTACATCCTCAACAGCCTAGGGTCCTTAAATATTTGTTATGCTGACCCACTTTATTTTGGAGTTGGTCTAAAAATACATTTTTTACTATGTACATTTTTCTTTTTGTTACCAAAGCTTTGTAAAATTCACCATACCCCAAGGGAATATGTATTCATTTTTTTCTGCAGCAAACGAATCGGCAAGGCTTAAGACTAAAGATCAACAAAACGCTTAAAGTTATGTCGAGTTCTTATTGAATCCCAGATACTCGTTCCCACACACATACACACACGTTCCCAGTCATAAGTTAGTGACATTAATGCGCTTAATTAAAGCAACGGCTGAATGTCAATAAGAACAGAAACAGAAACATCAGCATTTTGCATGGTAGGTAAGGCTTGCAAGAAAAAATAATGTAAGCTTTACAGGCAACAAAGGTTTTGAAAACAAGGTGAAACTTATTTAAAATATATTCGTAAAAAGTTTTGGTAATTTACAAATCACTACAAAATAACTTTGTAAAATTTTTCTAGTTATTAAACAAGCTGCAAGCGTAATATTTAAATATCAGCAGTGATATTTAATTAATATAGATTATTTAAAAATTGTACCCTATTGGTAAGTCATATATGTATATTTCATTTTTTGAATTTTAAATACATTCAATTTTAAAAACTATATAAATACAAACGTGTGATTTAAAATCGCTAATGCTTTAATGCATTGTTATTTTAATATTTCTAAACCTCTTCACGTATCAAGTTTTTTAAAAATTAATTAAACATTATTTTTAATTAAATGATACACTTCTTTTCACAACGAAATCCTTTTTAACCTTAACCTATTTTTTGGGGGTATTTTTTTTTAAATTAATCAGTATTATTTATTTTTGCAATCCTTTTCCTTTCTTCGAGGTCGGGATTAAATCAAATCAATTGGAGACACAGAAAGAAAACGCAGACGGCACAAACTGGTGGAGATTTTTGCATTCGCAACTGAACAAAGGAATAAAAATTGGGTCAAAGATCAAGTGGAGCTCCGAGACAAACAGAAAGAGAGAGAGAGAGTGAAATAGAGAGAGAAAAGGAGAGGCACCGATGTCAAATAGAGTTGTGAGGCACAATAAGCAGCAACGCGTGGCATCCACATGAATTTTAAAGGGGCAGAGGATGAGGCCTTTGGGGGGTTGGGGTTTTTTGGAAGGCGGAAAAGAGGGGCAGAGGTCGCTTCGTCAAGCATGATGGATATGCACACACTCACACTTGCACACACACACATGCTAACGCACTGGAGGAGAGCTGCAAGAACGGCACAAGAAAAAGATTAAGAAATATGCGCGTGAACACTCTTTTCTTCTTGCCGCACTTTTTGATGAATTTTCCACTGAGAAAAATTGGGAATTTTTTTTATTATAACATTATGGCTATATCGTTCGAAGTTATACCCTTGAAGACAAAATTCATCATAACTAACCCAAAAATGCATTAATTTTAATTCGGAAAGCTTTCCTATGTTTATTTTTCATGGGTTAATAAATCTGCATACTCAATGTTAAATTTAAAAAAATTAATTTTTTTTTCAATTTTTGACAATTTTAATTTCCCCTTTCCTTTTTTTGAAAAAATCGAATATTTTTGAAAATTTTGTTTTTTTGCCGGAGATGGCTAGATCGGTTCTGCTGTTGATGCTGATCAAGAATATATATGATTTATAGGGTCGGAAATGACTCCTTCACTACTTTTCACGCTTCTGACTGAAATAATATACCATTATTTGAGCAATATTTTTCTATGAAAATTTTTCGACTAATCAAAGGTTACAAATCTCATAACTAAGCCAAAAACCAATTTATTTCAATTCGGAAAGCTTCCCTGTGTTAGTTTTTTTTAGGGTAACACATCTGCAAACTTAGTTTTTAATTTTAAAAAAATATTTTTTTTGTCAAATTTTGACAATTTTAATGATGTAACATTACATTTTACATTTACACCTTACATTTTTTTCAAAATTTTGAAAAAAATACATTTTCCCGGGACATAGCTAGATCGATTCAGCTGATCATTCTGATCAATAATATATATGGTTTATAGGGTCGGAAACAACTTTTTCACTGATTTGCAAGCTTCTGACTGAAATATATATAAAAATATATATATAAAATATATAAAGAAACAGAACAATTTTCGTCCTAGCATTAAGTTGAATTTTAACATTTTTAATATTTAAAATTCAAAACTCAGATAACCAATATATATATTGTTCCCTGTGTATTGCTGTTTCTGTGAGTCATGTGCATAAGTATGCATATGCAAACGCTGGGCGGTAGTGGGGTGGCATGTGCTGGGGAGCAGTTAAGAGGGGGTCGTGGGGTGGTGCGGCTGAGGGGCAGACTGTCAGCGGCACAGCTGTGACTAAGCGGCGCATAACTACCAACTGGCAGCGACTACGGCGACAACTACACCGACTGGATGTTCACGGAGGATGCCATGAATGCAGTTTGTTCCACTCTGGGGCTCCTTCCCCTTTCTCCTGCCCCCTTTTCCTGCCTCCCTTTTTCCCGCCCCTTTTTCCTGCCCCTTTCTCCTACCCCCTTTTCCTGCCCCTTTCTCCTTCCGCCTTTTTTCTCTTTCCCCCCTTTTCCTTTTGTAGTCACTGCTGTTTTTTTTTTGTGCTCCTTTTTTTTGGCATACTCGTAGGCGTTGATGATAGCAAACGATGCACCACTGCACAGTGGAACAAAGCGTCAGTCTGCCATCAAATTGATGGGTGATTGATGGCCAAGTTAAGTGCCTTAAACCAGGCAGCGCTTAGCTATGATAAATGGTGGAAAAAAGACCTGATTATTCTAATTAATTTTAGATTTAAAGTTTGCCTTTTGACAAGGCTCTTACCTGGGAGAGCATAATTAATGTGAAGACAAAATAAAGCTAATAAATATCCCTAATTATAAGTATATGAAAAATAAATGGAAAATAGGAAAGAAAGCTAACTTCTTTGCTTGTTTACCCTTGCAGCTTGTTTTTGTATTATGAGATCGATTGGGAAATCGATCATAACTAATCCAAAAATCAATTCATTTCAATTTGGAAAGTTATTCTGTGTTAACTTTTATCGATATTTTTATATGCTAATTTTTCGGGTAAATCAATGTTTTTCAAATGTCAAAACTAAGCCAAAAATGTATTAATTTCAATTCGGAAAGCTTTTCTGTGCAAGTTTTTAAAGGGTTAACAAATCTGCATACTCAGTTTTATAATTTAAAAAATTTAATTTTTTGCCAAATTTTGACAATTTGAATGATGTAACCCCTTATCTTTTTTTGAAAAAATTGAAAAATTTTCGAAAAATTATTTTTTAACCGGACATAGCTAGATCGACTCGGCTGTTGATGCTGATCAAGAATATATATGGTTTATAGGGTCGGAAATGACTCCTTCACTGCGTTACAAACACCTAAAAAATCGTTAGCTAATTATTATTTAAAACAATTTATACTATAAAGCAGTTTTGTCAGAAAAATAGGCTGAATAAATTTTAATATAAAGTTATTAAATTGTTAGCATTGTTTCTAAATAATTTATAATTAAATTTCTATATTTGCAAATGTTGCAGTTAAATTTGTTCCCACTGTGACGCCTGCAGCGGAATTTGGCAAACTGGAAAACTGCATGAAAATATGCAAAAACGTCGAAATGATTGCGGCTGAGCCGCACTGAATTCCCTCTCCTTTTTCCCGGCAACCCATATCCGTCTCATCTGTTCCCTTGCGTCACCTCTCCGCTCTTTTTCCCGCTTTCCCCTTGAGCGCGCTTTTCCGCAATTCGCATTTTACCCGCTTTTCTCTGGATATGCACCGTAAAAATATCACATACTAAACTCTCCTAAGCTTTTGATATTATAAAAAATATATCTCAATGGAATTATAATTTGTGAATCATTTACGTAACTTTTACTTTTATAGTATTGTTATTTATTTAGAATAAATATATAATGCAAGTATTCTTCTAAAAGATGTCTGAAATTTAACTAGAATACTTGAATAATAGATTAAAAAATTACTGCATTAGATAATTAATATTTAAACCTTTTAAATAAATAAGTAAATTATATTTGAGACCAATAAAAAATTATTTCTTAATACACACATTTTTGTATTGTGTTATTTTTTCGGTTTTAGGTCGCCAAAGCTTCGGTGCCCTGCATGCAACGAAAATGAAATTAAGTCAAGACGGTAGTCACATTAATCGACCGTGCCTCCTTTAGCCCCCGCGATTTTCCACGGCTTTCCACGGGATTTATTTCGCTTTTCTCCGCCGCCATCGCTATCGCCGCCGCCGCTGCTGCTGCTGATTTTCACTTCTTAACAACAATTAAGCGCGCACATAAGTCAAAACCGCAACAACAACAACGAAATGGAGCAACCGATGTGAAAATCACAGCAACCAAATAAATTGTTAAGAAAAGCGTGGGGGGTGGAGGTGAATGGGGAGCAAAGTGCAGTTAGGAAAAAAACCATTTCCTGTAAAACAACTAGTGGTGGCGACAGGCACGCCTCCCGCCTCCCGTAAAGCCCACTTTAAAGCAATCGCCTTTGAACCCTCACTTCTGTGTGCACTGAGAATAATTGGGAAGAAGTGTAAAATTAAGCTAAATAAGTTAAATCATTTTTCGAAGTATTTAACACAAAAAGTTAATGATTATAATATATAATAATATATTAGTTTCTTTAAAATGAATATATTTTAAATGAAGTTTGTTCACAGCTGCTTTTCCTAACACTAAAAGTGATGATGTATTGGGATTCTATTTAAACAGAAATTAAAATACTATTTGGGTGTAAACTTTAATTAATAAATAATTTTTTCCCTGTGTAATCCTGCACTCCACCCACACTTCTCGTCCCGCTTTTACCGCCGACATTTGCAATTGGAGGGCGCTCTCGTTGAGCATCGACCGCACAAATAATTGGAACTTAGTCTAGTAGATGGCGGTGCGAATGAGATGGGGGGAGTAATGGCGAAAGAGATGGCAAGATGGCAGGAAGAAAGAGAAGCAGCGACGAGGGCAAACTGCCAGACACAATGAGCCGCACTTGAAGTGCATTATCCGTTGTTCTCGACATCTTTGCGGTGAAAATGCCGCTTCTGTGCTTGGCCCTTCATCCCTCCCCCCTCGATCCTATTCAATGCGCCCCCTTTTTCACTTTGACCCCTCCCCCCCCGCCCCCAGCCGCTGTTTTACTTTTTCTCCCAATTTCCACTCCACCGAATTGTGGGTCACCATTGAAACCCAAAATACGCACACTCAATCATCGTTTTTGTCTTTTTTAATGGTGATTCCTTAGCAGCTCCCCTGCAACCATCCATCTCTTTTCATAGTTCTTTCTATCTCTTTCTACCTTGCTCACCATCTGTCTCTGTTGAATCTTCTTGGCTTCGTTTTGTTGGTTTTTTTTTTTTTCTTTTTTGGTGGTGGAGCTGTTGCTGCCGCATAATTATTGCCATTAGAGTGCGTCTCAATTGAGCTCCGGTTCGGTCTGCTCCTTCTGCAGCCCCTTCTTCAGGCCCCTCTTCGGCAGAGTGCCCGAGGTTTCAATTGAAGCGACGCGTGTCATTGTGGTCTGGCCACACTGCAGCGGGTTAACCGAGGAATGGAGGGGCAAAGCATGCACTCGACAAAAAAAGTAAGTGGTTTTGTAATAAGAAATTAAGGAGATGTATCGAAGTTTGGCTAAAAGTCCACATTGGTTTAAGCAAACTTCAATGCGAAAGACTTTTTAGGTATATAAATAAGACATAAAACTAAATATGGTATGTGTTTTAATATAATTAATTTAGTAATAGACAAAAAGGAAAAGTTTGTATCCAGATATTTATAAGAAAAATGTTGTTAAGGCTGCGTTATTTAATGTTATTAATATTAAAATATTGTAATATTGAAATAAAGAAATATTAGGTATAGGTAATGTATGGTTAGCTTTAAAGGGTAAGAAAAATATGATAATATATAAAGAATAAATATTATGTTGTCAGATATTTAACTATGTTTTACGATTTAAAAATTGCGAATACGTAAGACTTCTAGTGGTATATCAGTACCATATTCCAAGCCATATTATAAGGTATTATTATTATTTTTTTGTTAAGTGCACTCTTAATGCGGAGGCGGTGTGTTTGGAGCAGGGTCACCGATGGAGTCACCGTCATAGAGCCGGAGTGCCAGTGGCAGCATCGACGCCAGACCTTGTGCCATTCGCATTCCGAATGGAAGTGGCCTAGGCCAGTGAAAGTTCTTGACAATGTGCATCATTAATATTGTCTGGCTGCTTCGTGATGCTGCCTTTCCGACCCTCAGTGCCCCTCATTCCTTGCCCCCTCCCCTCGTGTGTATTCTTGAGCTGCGCTGCTACTGCCTGTGGCATTGCCCAAAATGCAAGCTGAATTCGATATTTCGGGGCATTGTGTTGCGGCTTTTGTGCCCGCGCTCCGGGTTCCAGGTGGAAAATGGAAAACGCGACAAAGGAATGGGGATTGAGTGAAATCTAGCCGCAGATGGGATGCCCATTAGGTCAGCGATGAGGCCGAGATGTGGAGTAGGCATAGGCCTCCATTTCGGGTCCAAGTGAAATTGAGTTTTCGCATTAGCATCTCTTATTCAGGAGATGCAGCTCTTTAAATTGGTTGCTTTGGTTGAAAATATTGGGCAAATTTTCAGGAAAATGGTCAAGAATATTATTGGGCAGATAACAAAATTAAGAAACAATAACAGATTAGCGAAAGTTAATAAAGAAATCGTCATTAGGGATATTTATTATGTTTAGCAGCATGCAAGGCAGCGAAAGAATCATTTCCGACCCCATAAATCATATATATTCTTGATCAGCATCAGCAGCCGAGTCGATCTAACCATGTCCGGTTGAAAAATACATTTTCGAAATTTTTTCCATTTTTTGAAAATTTGATAAGGGGTTACATCATTAAAATTGTCAAAATTCGACAAAAAATTTAATTTGAAAAATTTTTAAATTCAGTATGCAGATTTGTTAGCCCTATAAAAACTAGCACAAAACAGCTTCCGAATCGAAATAAATTAATTTTTGGCTTAGTTATGAAATTTGTAACATTTGCTTTGTTGAAAAATTGTCATAGAAAAACATCGATAAATATGGTATTATAATTTCAGTCAGAAGCGTGAAAAACAGTGAAGGAGCCATTTCCGACCCCATAAATCATATATATTCTTGATCAGCATCAACAGCGGAGTCGATCTAGCCATGTCCGGTTAAAAAATAATTTTTCGAAAATTTGTCCATTTTTTCAAAAAAAGATAAGGGGTTACATCATTAAAATTGTCAAAATTTGACAAAAAATTTAATTTTTTAAATTTTAAAATTTAGTATGCAGATTTGTAAATCCAATAAAAACTAGCACAAAACATGTTTCCGAATGGAAATAAATGCATTTTTGGCTTAGTTATGATATTTTAAAAACTTTGATTTAAGCCAAAAATAAGCATATACAAATTTCAATTTAATATGCATAGAAACCACATATTATATGTTTTCTTGGTGGTATAACAAGCAAATGATTGCTAAAAGTCATTTATATTTCTATTTGCAATCGACAAAAAATGTAAATGATTTTTTTTTTTAATTTTTAATGGGAAACATTGTTAAAATTGTCAAAATTTCACTACATTTTTATTATTTTAAATATTAAAGCCCAATATGCAGGTATCCTAATAAAAGCAAACGCAGAAACGCTTTCGAAATTGGGATAAATGCATTTTTGGGTTAGTTGTGACCGAATGTGAAACTAGAAGGGTATATTTTGCCATCTCGAAGTGAGCTTTCTTTCTTGTTTTATTAATAATTTAAATATTAAAACCTAAGTCCAATCGATTATGTGACAATTTTATATTTACACGCAACTAAAGACCAATTTCAAAATAACAATAATAAAAGAGACAGTTTGCCAATAAATTGTATTAATTCTTTTAATATTTCATTCAGCTAACCACATAGAAATTATGCAACTTTGCGGTTTCTGCGGTTGACAGACTTTTCGAGGTGGGACATCTAATAACCACAGCCAGTTTCCGTTTTTTTTTTTCTAAATTATTAAACCCTTTATTTGCAATTGGAAAGGAGTTTTTAACATAATTAATTTGGCCCACATTATAATCGCGAGCGTTTCAGCTGGTTTGGGGCTAATTTGCCTGAAATTAATATGCCCATCACATTAATGACTGTCGCCCTCAAACCCAATTGAATCCTCGGCCTTAACTCTTTCAGTCTCATCAATCAATTGTGGGGCGAGTGTCCTGCCCCGCGGCCCTTATCCATTATGAGTTATGCAAATAATTAAGGCATCCTTCGGCCCGGGACGGGACATCAACGAAATGTGTCTGGCCTTGGTAGAGAGCTAAACTGAACTAATCTGGGCAGATATAAATGAAATGGATTACCACAGGGCTAGACTTTGGAGAAATTCGACCTCGACTGGAGGGGTCACTGAAGTACTAAAATTGTTCACGCCCCAGACATAGAAATTGATACCAGAGACAGTTACACAGAAAGAAAGTTAATAATGCATATTTTAAAATATCAAAATAAATGCATTGCAGGGAATATTAAAAGGAATAGTAATATAATTGATTGCCTTAAAGTAAATCATATAAATTAGAAGAGGTATTAAAGGAAATTATATTTAAAAAGAGCATACAAGTATTTATTTACGAATAGTTATTCTTATTTAATAAATAAACAATATATCGGATTATATTTAATTGATTTTAAAATTATTCTCTGTGTAAAAACACTTCCATATGAATAGAAAAATAATTTTTTACGACAGAAACAGCAGGAGTAGCAGCAGCTCGGGGTCAAAAGTGCAGCGGCGGCAGCGTTTACGATTACCAAAACCTATTTATTATTCATATGAAAGCATGCAAACTACTTTACAAAACACACATGTGGAGGGACACACACACACACACACACTTGAGGCCAGGGACATTAACAATAAATATAATGGCTCGTCGAACAAATATAAATTGACACGAAGATAACCTTTTGTGGCATCTCCGGCCCAGACACCGATGAAGTTGCTCAGTCTGCCAACCAACAGTGTGCACCATGAGGTGGGGCCCAAAGGGGCGGTAAGGAAAGGTGGGCGGGGCCAATGACGAGGATGCCTCTGCCATCGACAAGTCAAAGAAGTGGCGTTATCAATATCGAACGGTTCAGGCGCCTCGGTTGATCTCCCCGTCTGGACTCGAATTTAATTTCTCAATTCTGTTGACCCTTCTCGACTGCCTCACATTTCATTCAAAAGGGGTATAATGAATTTAAAACATTGTTCAGGAGGGGAAGGAAATATATAGACATTACCCTAGACTATAGCTTAAAAATATAATCGAATTCGAGGACAATTTGGGTCAGAACCTTCATAAATATAAGGTTAAATTAAGAAATTCCTACGAAATATTATTTTATGTTATGATTATCTATTTTAACAGGAAAATATGTTATAAGATTTATACTTTAATTCAAAAATTTTCTTATTTAATTTTGTAGAGAGTGTAATTCAATTCTTAGCTATCCTTCATTGCTTGTTATTTTCATTTTAACTTTCTTATATATTTGTAAAATTGAAATCTTGAGCGCCCGCATGTCCCGAAAACTGTAGCATACTTCTCAGCGTCGCCGGAGTCTGCCCAAGAATTTTTCAACCGAATATTTTGGTTTTCGGGGCTGGGGCAGGTCAATCACCACTCAATAACCCCTGGCACAATGAATGCCACACAACTCTTTTGCATTTGTATTGTTTGTGGCGCCCCCTCCAAAAAAGAGTCAACAACTTTCGAAGGCTTTGAGTTGTCGCTTTTGAAATTCTCTCTTTGGTTCTTTTAGGCCATTTTACTCACTTCCACTCCCACACTCCAACTCCCTGTCTACCATTTTCGATTTTGGGTTTTAGCATTTTGTAATTTTGTCTTTGACAGCTTTGTGATTTTGTGGGCCCGTGTGTGTCGGTGGCATGATTTTGAAATGCATTAAAATCACAAATGCTTTGTGCCACAGATACAGATACAATTGAAACACGAACGCACCCATACACACAGTTGAGCGAGCAATAGTGCAAACAATTTTTGAAAACATTTTCCGTCATTAAAGTCGGCCTTTATGGATTAGATAACAAGCTTGTTAGCCAAAAGCAAGGGACGAAAAACAGGAAAAGTTGAAAATGCACTTGGAACAATATCCTAACAATAAAGGCAAAGAAAAAATATATTACATTTATTAAACAGATTTTCATAATTATTTTTTTTTACTTATTTTACTTGTTAATTTCCTTGGAAAATCACTCATAATTAAGCCAAAAACGCATTAATTTTAATTCGGAAAGCTTTCCCATGCTAGTTTTTATTAGGTTAATAAATCTGCATAGCCAATTTATAATTACAAAAAATTAAATTTTATGCCAATTTTTGACAATTTTGACGATGTAACCCCTTATCTTTTTTTCGAATTTTCGAAATTTTTTTTTTAACCGGACATGGCTAGATCGACTCGGCTATTGATGCTGATCAGGAATATATATGGTTTATAGGGTCGGAAACGACTCCTTCATGGCATTTCAAGCTTTTGACTGTAATTTTTGAGTAGATAATTTTGTATATTTTTATACGAAATTTTTTAGTATTATAAAAGTGTAAAAAACTCATAACTAAACCAAAAAAGCATTAATTTTAAATCGGAAGGCTGTCCTATGTTAGTTTTTAGAATATTAATAAATCTGCATACTCAGTTTAAAATTAAAAAAAATTAAATTTTTTGCCAATTTTTGACAATTTGGATGATGCAACCCCTTTCCTTTTTTTGAAAATTTTGAAAATTTTGAAAAAAAATAGATTTTTGCCGGAGATAGCTAGATCGACTCGGCTGTTGATGCTGATCAAGAATAAATATGATTTACAGGGTCGGAAATGACTCCTTCACAAAGTTACAAGCTTCTGACTGAAATTATAATACCCTGCACGGGTATAAAAAGTACCTACGTTTTTATTTGTTTCATTAAACAATATCGTACAAATCATTATTTCTGAATGTCAAATTTAAGCTAAAATGTATTTATTTTCCTCCCAATAATTACAATTATTTATTGCTTCCTGTGTACTATTTTTTTCCTGAGTGATATTTCTACCCGAAAATTTATATAAGCTATAAATTGTGTGAGAAAAACGAAAAACTGTCAAGTTATTTGTCATTTAGTCAATGACATTTATTTCCATGTTTTATTTTACTTTTTCCTTGCTACACATTCGAGTTTCGGAACAATCCCCGCCGCTGCTGCTGCCCCTCCAGTTGCTGGTTGTAATTGAAGCATGTAATGCACCAGACCCAACTGCACCCCGTCCCCGTTCTCGGTGGAATTGTCATACAAAAGCTTTTGGGAACATTTTGGGCAACTGCTGTTTTCGATATAATGACCTCAAGGCAACAAATCCACCCGACAAGCCAACAACTAAACAACAAATGGAGCTTTCCCCCGGTTGAGTGCACTTTGTGTACATGTAACTATGTGTGACCGATGTTGTTTGTTTGTTGGTGTTTGCCCAACTACATAATCATCTATTAGTATTTACATACACAGAACTACACTTGTTTGCATTTAAGCGCCAAGCGGATTATTCCCGTCACTTGAGGGACCTTCTACCCACTCAAGACCCGCCCCCCAAAAGTCCTGAATCCTCTGCAAATGCACATAAGCGAAAATCTTTTCGGGTTTTTTTATGTAAGTATCTATCATTGTGTGTGTTTTTTTTTTCTATCCAATACTTGTAGGGGGAGCACAGGGGTGTATTGTTTTTATAAAGACAATGTATATAGATTCTTAGTTTACGAGCATTAAAATGAGTCGATGGATGACACATCTAACGATTTATTTTTATTTAATTATTATTATTCTTTAACCAATCCCAGTTGCAATACACAAATATATGGTTTATAATATCTGAATACACCCAGTATCCCCAAGTCGAGTGTATCTTCGATAACAATTCCTTCTTGTTTTTTTTTTATTTCGAGTGCTGAGTGTGTACAAGATTTATTGCTCCAGTGATTGGGTTAGCTGGAAAAGTGCTTTGGTTTTTCTCCACTAACACAATCTCGCTGTTTTTCTTTATTCCTATCTCTACTTCTGCGCCCCCCTCTGTTGCCAGTGTGGAAAATCTTTCATCGTAATCAATATGTGTATAAATTAGAGGAATTCAACAAATTGCTTGGCTCGACATCTCCTCGCAATCACAGCCCAGTACTTTGAAAAATTCAATGCACTTTCTATTGTTTTTATTTTTCACCTATTCTGTATTTATTTTGGCTTAGTTTTGCAGTGACCCCGGCCTTTGTAAATAGATAGAGTGTCACAAAGCAAACAGATTTAAATTCAAACAAATGAATTGCATTTGTAATCCTTGTGAAAAAGCAGATTAAATTTTTGTTTTTTGTTTACTTTGTTGCCAGAATATTGAAATGTATTTCAGTGATTTAATTGTGTTTTGGGTTTGGTTCTTTTTTGGTTTCCAGAAGAAATATATTTGATTTAATTTATTATTTATTTAATAAAGGGTTATGCATTTTTTTTAAATTTCTTACAGCTTCCAAGAAATACTAGACTTTAACTTGAAGTTTACACCTAAATATGTTTGCACGATTTTAATATTATAATTTCAATGATGTGCCTAGGAACAACAAACAAAAGTCAAGTTTACACAACTGCATATATTTGCACATACACACGCCTCTGGACTGCCATCGGTGAGAGTGTGTGTTTAAGAGCTTAGAGCCTTTAATATTTGATGATGTTTTCAGATTAACGTCATGGCCAATACTTGAACCATTGCCCGGTAGCCCGGAGGCGTTTCAGTTCGGAAATACCAAAATCTTGGCCTGAAACATTGATAAGTAAGCTGGGCGGAAAATGAAAATTGGCCAAAGACATCGATGTGCTGGCCAAAGTCATAATTAATACAGGAGACTGGCAAACAAATAAAATACGCATATTATGCGCTCATGCAGTTGGTACTAGAGATGGCTAAAATGTCGATATATCAGATTAGATTCAATAAATTTGAATAGAAAAATGCAAATACAAGTGGAGGTATATCAATCTATATAGAAAATGTATTGTATTAGCTATAATTCAGAATATTTTTAATGTATTAACTTTAAAAATTATTTAAATTAATTTTCAGAACCCATAATATATGATTTTTGTATTAAATAAATATATTTTTAAATACTGCCTTTCAATAGCTGTAATGTTATAAAATCCTAGTTATATTATTTAATAGAGTATGTATTATATTAGTTTTAAACCTATATATTTTTTAATTTTCTTATTTAGTACGTAAGTATAATTGAATATTCCTGATGATGTATTTATGTTAACACTGATAGTAATGGATTTTTAAATTTTCTTCTCCATTTTAGCATTTCAGAAATCTTTTCTTTATAGTATCTGCAACACTTCCATCAATAACTAGTTAGTAAATTCTTCTCCTTAGCCTGCACTAAATGTGTGTTGATTATGCTAGAAACATTTGCATTTGCCTTGGAGTGTTGCCGCCCTTCCGCCACCTCCTTACGCCCCTCAAATGCAAATGTTTCCGATGCCCCGCCGCCTTTCCTGTCGAAATTTAAACATGAATTTTAGTTATTTATTGCTGCTCTCGTTGTCTTGTTGTGCGGCAAATGCATTTTAATATTTCACATTGATTTGTTATGCAAAAATTTGATGGTTCTGTGCCACATACGTATGTATACCGATGCCTGGGTATGTGGAGCCCATCAATCTGTCCATCACATCAGTCAAAGCGATTACATTGAGAGAGACAGAGGAGGACTCGCATCATTCCCTTGGCCTGTGCGAAATTATGCATACGCCGTGTTGGCTGGTCCACATAATTTAGCATTGATTATGATTATTATTATGATTATATTATTGAATTTAATTTGATTTCAGACTCTCTTCTCCTCGCCCCCCGGCAGCAGCAATTTCCGAGAGCTTAAGGAAAAGCTCTTCTCGGCGAGCATGTGAGGGGGCGGCAAGGGTGGCTTTTTCTCATTCTCATTCACTTTGGGGGGCGGTTGCCTTCGTGTGGAGCCCGAAATGTCTTCGATAATAGAAAATATAATCAAAGCGCCATAAAAATGACATTTAACATGCGGCAGGCGTCGCCGGCTCCGTCTCAGTCTCAGTCTCGTCTCCCTCGACTGGGGGTTGCCTTCCCCTGTAACCAATGAGCCCGCCCTCGCTTTTCACTGTCTGTGCGGTTTTTATTTCATTCCACTTCGGTCGAGGGTTGGAACTCAATTTACTTGAAAACGCATCAAACAGCAAATTTTATGAATTTACAACGTTTCGACATTCGGTTTATACCCTGCTAGAGGGTACTACCACTTGGGAAGGATATATCCAATTTGGGGAAAAAAGGATATACCGAAGATGATATGTGTGGTTTAGGGACGAAATTTTTGTAAGATTAGCTTACGAAACAAAAATATTTCATTTGAATTTGAGTAACAGATAGAATCTGTTTAATATAATATTTCTAATAATTTCAAAAGTTTATTACATTACAAAATTGATAAGTTTTTTTAAGCAATTCCTACACAATTATCCGATTATTTTCCAATAAGTTTCCTTTAAAACGAAACAGAAACGGAATTTAAGAAACCTAAAGGGTATTAAAAGTGAGTGCTGCCCCAAAAGATTCTTTAAAATCATTTTTTCGACGCTTCATTTTTTTTGTGCGTCGCTTGGGGTCACCGAGGGCGACAATTGTCTCAGTGTGTGTATAGCTGGGTGTGCGTGTGTGGCATGTGTAAGTGTAATAGAAAGCAAAGTTGATGGGCTGGCTCTCTGGCGTTTGTCCTTGTCGAAGTTGCTGCAGGACCGCATCAAGCTCAAAAACAGTGGCAACTACAACTAGCAGCAGCAACACCAGTGGCACCAACAGCAACACCAGTAGCAGCGGCAACAACATCTGTAAGCTGCCGTAAGGCAAATGGCTAAAGTAACCACCGACCAAAATGAGTTTGAGGTATGCACCATAAGAAATTATAATTATGAAACTAAAAGGTGGATATATTGATGGGTAAAAGTGAAAAAGATACTGATATATTCTTTAGTAAAGAACATAAAATATATCTGATAAAATCGCATACCTAGCAATATCTCTTTGAAATAATAATTTTCAAAAAAAAACCTAACTAAATTTATATATTTACAAGAGTTCTAGAAATTATTTTCTGTATATTAGTCACACATTTTTAAGTGTTTCCTAAAATTCTTTCAGTGCAGAAAATATCTTTAGTAGAAAGGGTATAATAGTATGAGAAGCGGGTTGGGGTCCAGAGGTCAGAGTGATGCGGCGCCTTTTTGCTTTGATAATGGCAAATGCTTCGGAGGTCTGTCAGTGGCTTCTTTGCACTCTCGTTCTTTCCCATTTCCCCCATTTTCCCCACTTTCCCCACTTTCCTTCTGTGCATATGTGGATGTGTGGCGGAAATATAGTTTATAAGCCAATGGGGAAATGCTAGTGGGTGTTTCTGGGGGACTCAAAGTAAGGATGGTTAATTGCCCAAAGGATGGGTAAAAAGATGTGTTGGAAGTGTGAAAAACGGAACGAGGACTTCAAAGGAAGTCCTGGAGAAGGAGCGCAGGGTTCTCTGTAGGGTCTATGCCTTGTTTAGATGGTAGGAGCTAAGGTTTTTCTAATTTCTAATTGAATATTTCTTATATTGATGCTATTTATTATTTGTGTTTTTCTAATATTCTCTTAAGTCCTTAAAATATTTTCTAAAACAACTTTCCATTCTTTGTTTTATATTGTTATGTCACTTTCTCTCCCCGTTTGTGTACCATCCCCAAAAATTTCCTTTGTCTTTCGTTTTCATCCCCATTTTCCCCATTTTTTAAAGGAACCCCAAACCTTATACAAGGGTTTCTGGACCTTCTTAAATCCTCCTTCCTGGCAGTAACTAATTTTTTACCCTGACTCTCCTCTCCCTAAGCCTCCGAAGTCGGTCGAATAAAGATGAAGATGACGTCGCTGCATATAAACATGAGTGTGTGAGTTCGCTTGAACTTTGCTGCAGTTGATCAAAAATTCATTTTCCCAAAAACTTGCCATAAAAATGGGAATTTTATAGAAGTACGTGTATGTGTGTTAGGGGGGGAAAAGTGGAGGACATGTGCTTGGGGGAGTGGCTTTCACATGTGCGAATAAGTGAGTGAGTGTGCGAGTTTGCATAGCAACTTACTTTAGACTTTATTACTTTGCCTGCGATCGGTGGTTGTTGCTGCTGCTCCGGGAGAGCCGCTGCTCTGTGTGGCTACCACCGCCTGATGCACGTCGACCTCGTCGACATGTCGTTGACAGCGTTGTTAACATTTTTATAACCAAAACTTTATGCGTCTCGCGAGAGGGTTTAATATAGCGGGTTATGCACAAAGAAAAATCCAGAGAATACCCAAAGAAGCACATGAAACTATTGCAATTACTTATTAATCAAAAATGCTCTATCCTAAATGTATGGATTCTACGCTTTTTAAGCAAAAATTTAAGTTCTACTTCGAATACTTTCTATATTTTTATTTAAATAATTATTTATATAAATAAACAAATATTTAAATGGAGTCTCAAACCCTAGTTTCATACTCTGTGTAACTTTCTTACTTGTTTTCTCTTTCGCAACCCCTGACTTTCTCTCAGTGTTGCTGGGCTTGCATTGGGCTTTCCGCACACGTGATGTGTTACATGCACGCATGTTGCACGTTGCGCGTTGGCCGGCAAAAGTCAAAAGTTGCACTTAGCGGTGACGCCACCTTCGACCTCCGCCCACCTTCGACCTCCGCCCACCTTTCTAGCTTTTTTCGGGAGGGAGCTGGCAGGTTTTAGGGCGGGGCGTGTCTTTGGGGGTAGGCAGACAACAATGCATTACAGCCGGCGAAGTTAGTTGGTTGGCGGGTTGTTAGCGAAAGTGTTGCATTTGCCACACATCCACATCCCCAGCTGCTGCTCCTCCTGCTGCTGCTGCTGTTTTTGATGGCCCCATGTTGCCATTATTCTGCGTGCTCTTTTTTTTGTGACTGTGACTGCCTTTTTTTGGCCTATTGGCTTTTTCGGGTTTTGAGCCGCCGCCATGGTCGTCGTCCCCGTCGTCGCTGTCGTCGTGATGATGACCTCATTCTGTCTGGGCTTGTGCACCAGTCCCCCCTTCTGGCTGTCGGCGCAATTTAATTTGCGAAACTATCTGTGTTCTGCCAAAAGTTTGTCTACCACATTGTTGCCGCTTCTGACTGGGCGCGAAAGCCCGGCCATCGCGCCCGTGTGTTATTTGCACACCAAATGGAGAAATGAACAGAAAGAGAGAGGCGGGAAAATGGAGCTCGACTTAAGGTATATCCATTAAGAAGCTGGATGGGGATTTATTTACAAAAAGTAGCTAGCAAAATTAATAAAATGTCTAAAAAGGATCACAAAAGTCTTCGGATTAAATAGACACTGTTATAAGCTTCGGACTAAAATTATATAACCCTAAAAGGGTATAAAAATAGGATTAAAAAATATATAAAAATATATAGACCTCTGCCCAAAAGAATCCAAATTCTATTCAATTTTAACTAGTTTTGTTGTAACTTGATTTTTTCCACTTTTAAATAAAAGAACACATTTTGTAAAAATAATATAAAACCATTTTCTATACAAAGAGAATAATTACCAATCTTTAATTTTCCTATAACTAAAGTATTTATTATTGTTGCCCACAATTAATTAATAGACATTCACTAGAGAGTGTCATACGTAACAATTAATTAATTGATGAACTTGCCTTCCAATGTTCAATTAATTAATTAATTGCTAGCTCCACAACTAACAGCTTTCCCAGGCAACAAATAATGGTACAAAAAAGCGGTAAATGGTAGAGCGGTCCAATTAATTAATTTATAATTGAGAGTTTCAAACAATTAATGAAATATTTGTTAACTAATTTCTCTTTTTTTGTTAATCTGCTTAAAAATATGGGTTCAAATTAAGAAAATAATGTTTTTATGATAGGTTTGCAGTCTTTCCTTTGCTCATGAATATCTCTAAAGCCTAATATACCCTTAATGCCTATCCTATACCCCTTGAAAATTCTGCAAAAAAAGGAAAACTATGCGCGAATATGCCGCCTTCCCCCCTCCGAAATCCCCGCCGCTTGTGGGCCCGACGTATATGGCATGATGTTATCAGTTCGATCTGCGCATTTGCATGCCGAATGAATGACGCTGCTCCGCCAGCTCCCCTCTAGCTTTTCCGCCCCCTCCTCCTTCTCCTCCTCCGGCTGCTGCTGGGGATTGTAATGTTTGGTAATGTTTGAATGTTTGGCCATGATGGGAGCTCTGCGTCGGGCCAAAAGTGGATGCGACAAGTGGGGGGGCGGAGTAGAAAGAGTTAGCTGGGACAGAGGCGTCGGCGGTGGAGGCGGTGGCTAGAGGAGCGGGATGGCGAGGCCAAAAGGGTCAAAGTGAAATGGGGCCGCCGATGAAGATGACTTTGCTTGGGTTGGCCAGTCTCCCAGCAGCACAGCACAGGCCCAAATAGTCGTAGTTTATGGCCAAGGCATCCAGCATTTGCCTGCGGCCAGTTGGATGCTAATCAAGTCCAGAGTTTCCACTGGATTTAAAATCACATTTTTCCGGAGGACCCATTGCTGGTGTCGAGTGGTTGCCGAATTTAACCCGCAATCTGTCCGCAAGATTGTACGAATGATTGGTAAATGCTTGATGCCAATTTACCATTTTGGGCCATGTCTTATTGATGTAAATTTAAAGGCATCAAATGGATAGAGGTTTCTTTTTCCGAAGGGTTTTCAAATAACTCTTTTGGCAGGGTTTGGGAAGAGTTTAAAATTATTCATATATTTATTACCAATTTTTTAAAGAGAAAATATACGGCATTTATTCTATAGTAAATATTACATAAATAACCATTCAATCATAACTTTAAATAGACTGTATTTTCCCATGTTTAAACTAACAAACAGTAAATATATTTTTTAAAATTAAAATACTGTGACAACTTTGTATTTAATTTAAGAAAACATTTACCAATGGGAAAAAAAGTTATCACATATTTTAGCTTTCTAAGGACCACCATATCTCTTTAAGAAAAACTTATTAAAAATAGCTTTGCGCTTTATAACTTTGGAAAGTTTTCCTTGTACGCTTATTCATCCCCTAAAAGATGGAAATTTCTGCTGGCAAGTCTTTGCTATTTCAGCATTTTTCAAACCTAATTTAAATGCAACCCCCAAAAAAGGAAGACTTGCCCCACGAAAACTTGCTCATATTTAATATTAATATTTTCAGTCGGGGACAGTGGAATGGTAAAAGGAAAACAAAAAGCCGAAGCTTGGTTAAAACAATACTCTCACCGAAAATTCGAGGCTCATCAATTTCCTTTACTTTCAAAAATTTGTCTTCATTTTTTGGGCTCAACTTCTTTGGCTTTACTTTTGATTTAAAAGGCGCCAGACGAGGCAATGTGACACAATGGCAATGACACCGGGCCCCCCATGATTTCTTTCCCTCGGTATGAATATGATAAATCCTCGTCTCAAATTACCAGAAAATAAAAAATAACTTTCGCTCCACAAAAAGGCTAAAGAACTTTGGATAACTCCACTTGGACTTGGTATTGGAATTTTTCGGCGAGTCTCGGATTTCGCAAATGCAATTGTTCGTGTTCGGGTTCGAGGTTTTTAAATTTTTATTTGGTGTGTTGGACTAACACAAATTAATGTCACGGCAGGTGGGCGAAAGGTGGAGTCCAATTAAAAAACATATTTTTTAATTGCATTTCGCTGCACGCATGTCGGGGCATGTTATTACCATTGTTGCTCAATACTCCTCTGCCTCTTTCCCCAATTTCCCAATTGCTGTTCTTGTTGTAATTGGTTTATTGACAGAAAACTGAAAAAGCAGGCCAATGTGCATGCATATTTATTATATATACGCTCCACATTGTTCCATGGATTTTTGTTTGGGGATATTTGCTTAAACTTTTTGTGTCCAGCGCCCCGGCTCAATTAAAAATTGTTTATTTAATTTGTGGCAGTCGCACATTTAAATTTTAATTAAATACATTTTTAATGCACGACAGGTAATGGAATTGAATGTTAATGCCGTCGCTGAAGGACTGCATTTGATAAATCTGTTAATTGCAGGCGATGTCCCAACCACCTGACAACTGTGTCTAGACTGGATATTTGATGAGTAACATGGGTTTAGGTTTTAAAATTATGTCCTTAATTCTATTAAATATGTTTAGTATTTGAGGGGAAGGTATAAGAGAACAAAATCATGCAAATTTAATTGTTTTGTCAGCTTTTCGCTTAATTTATAACAATTTCTTAAGGCATTCCGTCAAATTTTCGTTCATAAATAATAAAAAAATACATATATCATTAAGAAACCATCTTTAAAATGATATTATATTATATTAAAATCTCTTTAAAATATATTTCAATGCTTCAAGATCCCCCAGTTTAAACAAATCCAACTATCTATCTCTAATCCTGTTTGAACAGGCCACAAATCCGCTTATACAGACATTAAAAATACAAAACTGCATCTTGGCCAAAAAGAAAACAATCTGTGCATTGTCTTTCCTTTTATGGGCCACGGCTAATTCATGAAAATTATGAGACTGAGGCTTCTTTGCTTCGACAACATTCCAGACTTGCAGAGGGGGAAAAATATATAACCAATCTTGGGAAGACGCCCACGCGACCAGAAGATGCGTTTCTGCGTTTTTGCGTTCCGCTGGCTTTTGGGCGAGGCCGCTCCTTGGGTTCGCAGGCCCAGACCAGGCCAGACCCAGGCCCGGCCTTTTGTATTAATATCAGGGTGAATATCTCAAATTTCAATGGGCCGCATAAAAATCTGGCACACATCTTTCCAAGCCAAGCCTAAGAGTCGCAAAAAGACGACCCAGTCTCGGGGTTCTCTTTTATTTTTTGGTTATTCGGGTTTCTTTTTTTTTGGGTCCCAGAAAGCTGGCCAGTTCCCGTTCCCAGTCAGTCGTGTGCGCCGCCCATCAAACAAAGCAGCTAAAATGGTAGGAAGTCCAAATGTATCTTTGTATCTCATTTTGAGTATCTCTAAATATGTGAGTGAGCGAGTGTGTGTGTGTGTGTGTGTGCGAGAGAGCCGCCGCAAAAAGGCAAGTCCAGGCCAGGCCCGAAATGCAGGCCAGGATGAAGCTGGAAGCTGGATGCTGGATGCTGGCTGCTGGTCCTCACTTAGCCGGGGCGCACTCATCAACACACAGACCGCAACGTGTCCCATTTAGAGAGACGAAGGAGCAAAAAGGAAAAAAAGATACGGCGGACGGAGCAGGGAATAGTGAGAAGATGAGTGCACTTGAATAAATTTAATGCAGGATTCGGAATAAATACTATGTTCCCTTTTTAACAATTAATTTATCTTAATTGTAAATATTTTTTCATTTTAAATATTAATAACCTTTGCAAATATAATTTGTAAGCAAAACTCTCCACATACATTTACTTTAATATTTAAAACTGGCTCCCATAGTCTCATAAATTTTCCCCCAGTGTATGGTATAGCAAAGAATGAGCTCGAGACCGAGATAGTGGCCATAAAGCATGACTCCGGCAGGCGGCGATATCCTTAAGTGCGAGTCCAGTGTGCCAGGCCATTAGCCGCAAACGAGAAATGAAGATTATCTAAAAGATACATGCAGCGGCGGTGGCAGCGGCAACAACGATGACAACAAAACAGCACCGAACAAGTTTCATTACAACGAAATTTTCGGTTTTTGGCCTCGGATTGTTTTTGGCCTATAAGTTATGCGGCTGCAGCGACCGAAAGCTGCCAGCTACAAGGCTCAGACAACTCACAGCCCACTTTCGCCTCTCTCAACCATTAATTCCCGGCCAACAGTAACCGAAAAAGTTCCAACTTCAGTTTCAGATTCAGATTCAGATCCACTAGAGCAGAGTTCACTTTTTTTGCGGACGGTCTTTGGCATTGAGGCGCCATTGTTTTGGCATAGTTTCCATGCCCAACACCCAGCACCCAACACCAACACCATCAGCAGCAGCAGCAGCAGCAGCGCACACCCGCAAGCACATATGCACCCGGTTTTTCGCATAGTTACAGTTACTGTTACAGGCCACCGCCGACGGGCAGACAATGGTCTCGCTCTGCAGCGGAGAAAGCAGCCACCAACAATGATGCACTGCATCAAAGGTTGTGCTGGTCACACTAGAGATGGTCGCGTGACGAGAGGAACCAAGAGATGGGCACACTGCTCAAGAAATTTGATCTATTTATGATCAATGAAAGATCAAATTGAAGAAAATCACATATTACTGGTCAGGTTAAGAAATTAATAAGGCCAAACTATAATAAAGCAGTACATTAAATAATGAATTGGTCGTGAGGAAGGACGAGAGGAAATCAAAATTTTCTACCTATTTAGGTATTTACATCTAGACAACACAGAGATGAAGATAATGAAAAGACCTACCTACAACTAAGTAATGCATCAAAGGCTGTGTTAGTCAAACTGAACAAGCTATAAGAAAATTCTATTGATTTCCCAAAAATAGCTTAAAGAGTTTTATAAACTATACTTCAAGACACTAAGCTTTTAATAATAATTAATTAACATTTTTATATATATATTCAACACTGTTTTCCAAGTTACTATTCACCCAACAATAGTAAACCTTAGTCCTTGTTTTCTATTTCGCAAATTGGAGCTCATCTCTAGCGCAAAGACTTTGCCATTGTCCCCATTTCTGGGCTGTCCTGCACTGTGTAGTGCATAATTGTTTTATTAGCAACATTTGCCTAAGCCAAAATCCATGGCCGGATTCCTTTCCGACACCCTCCCCCGAGGCCATCGCTCCGGCAGTCCCTTGGACGGCTGCTCCTTGTCCCTGCAGCGGCGCTTCAGTTCGTGTATCTTGCAGATACGTGCACTTTGTTTGGCACTATTGCCTAGTGGCTTTGTTTTCGAACTGTAACTGAAACTGGGCTACGAGCAGGAGGAGGAGGAGTAGTGCCAGGAACGTGAGATGGGACCGAAAAAGTGAATAGCAGATCGGGGGCTCCAGGTCGTTTGGGGGAGTCCAAAAAAGGGCGTCCCCAATCCAAACATGTATCTATCCGGGCGGCCCACATGGATGTATGAATTGTTGAGATTGTTCTTGCTGCTCCCAGGGGCCCCCAGGGGAAAGGCGAAGGAAAATCGGATTGATTGGTGAGTGCTGCTGCCCGGAGATCTCTCTTGTGTTGTCCCATCCGTGGTCATTGTTTTGCACTTGCAGGTGGCATTCATAATTGTCCCCCAAGAAATCCATCCATGAGATGGAATTTTCAACAAGGATGCGTCTGGGATTATGACAGGGACACACATACACATCAAGTGTTTGCAAATTGAAACAAAGTCCTCGGATTTCAAAAGCAAAAACAACCTCGTCTGGGACTGCATTCAAATTAGATAAGAAACTAATTTTTGCCAGTACATACACACACATCGGAAATCGAAGGAATTCCCCTTTTAGTTGTATTATTTATTTGTTATCTGGATTTGTTATTCAGTGAATAAAAAATAACTGAAATTTTTTGTATTTGTAAGATGTAAGAAATGGTCTAAGAAAATGCACTTTCAAGTAATGATTTATTTATATTTTAACTAAATAAAATGTAGAAATAGTTAAAGTGCATTGGCGAACAATTTAAAATCATTTCCAAGCTGTATTATTTTGTTGTCTAATTGATTTTCCATTTAGTTAATAAAGGCAATCAATGCTTTCATTTTAATAAGTTGTTATTCCTTCTAAAATCTGTTGTTTTTATATGTTTTTAAATAAGTTAATATGTATCTATTAAAAGAGCAATTACTATATTATTAAAACAAACTGTAAAGGTTCACAAAAACGTGCATTTAGTCAATAGTATCAAATAAAATATTCCCCCTAAAACGCCTTTTAATATCCTCCATAACTTCATGTTTAAATGTTTAAAGTCTCTGTTTGATTGTTAATTTAGTAAGCAATGCCTTTAATGTTCCTTTTCACTTGTTTTATTTCGGGGTGTAAACAGCTCCTCACATCTGACAGTTTAATTTGCAATTTTTCTTATGGCTTTGGCTTCCTTTCGACTTGGCTGTAAAGTTGGCTTAAAACTATTGATAAACCATGATAGTTAATTCTCTAGGGGCTTCCGGCTGCAATTTAAACTTTGCTCAAAGGCGACTTAAAATTTGATTTATTGCACACTCAAGTCGCTCCTCCTGTCCGTCCAGTCCGTCAGTCCGCCGTCAGTTAGTCAGCTGTAATAGCTGCTGGTTGCCAGCTCGAGCAGCATGTGTATCTATATCTGCTGGATGTGTAGTGGCAGCAGATAGACTGCTGCATAATAAAAATAAAAATTTTGAGCGCTGCATAAGAGCAGGAGAAGAAAAAAGAAACCCCATCGATGGCGTCGAACAGAAGCGTGTAAAAGTGTTGTAACTTGGCCGGTTCACCAATAAAAAATAAAATGATAATAAAATATAAAAAAAAACAGCATGCGCAGCTCTGGACGCTCGGAGGACGCTGCTTTGATCAATCAAGCGTCAAAATTATTGCCCTGTGCCAGAGCCAGCGACAGTTCGCGTCCACGAGTTCAACTCGCTACACTTAAAGTAAAATAAGTCCTGTTTAATGGCCAAACGAAATGTACATAATTAATTTCACAGTAAATAAAGAATTTTGGGGAAACATAGTAAACTAGCTTTTAAAATTAAAAGCAAACACAGTGTAGTATCCCCTATCATGTCTCAACCACTAAATATTATTAGAGACATAAAATAATTTACAAATTTTACACATTTGTATATATTGAATAATATATAAAAAATCATTTTTGACCTAATAATTTTAGTTTTAATAACTTTTAGTAATAAATACTTCAAAAGAATAACTATATTATTTGATACTCTTTAAGAACAAGCACTTGATAAATGTAAGCCCGGTTATTAAACAATTTTAGAATACACCCTTGATAAATATAATAATTTCTTAGACTTGTATTTATTTAACAAAAAGAAAACTGTGCAAAATAAATACTACAGTTAATTAAATTAAATTAAAAATGAAACATTTTCTAAGCAAGCAAATTTGTTTTTTGAGACTAAAATATTTGATGAACTAAAAAGAAATAATTGCTTTACTCCTATTTTTCTCTCTCCAAGTTTTGAGCTCTTTCGAATCTACAACATTTTCCTTCAAGTGTACACCAATCGGTTCATGTACAAGGAGCAGGGGGTTGGGGAGGGGCAGTGGCAAAGGGGGCGTAGCGCGGATGCAATTATAACCATTTCCACGTGACGCTTCAATGAACCGCGGCTCGTTGCCTCCCAGCGGCATGGATATCGCCTCGGTTCGGTTTTGGTTCGCTCACCGGCTCGGGTTGAGGTCGAGAGTTTGAGTCGGTTGAGTCGAGATGGCTGGTCGACGGCAGAAGCCGTTAGTTGTTGTTCATGGCTAAATGGAAATTTATTGCCCACCAGCAACGCCCACACAGCTGCCACCAATTCTCGACCCCGGCCACACTCGCACACACACTCGACACACTACATATCGTGGCTATATCGTATGTAGTTGCAGCTCTAATGAAAGCGAATCGCAGGGGGTTGAGTTCGGCGAGGCACAGTGGAGTTGGTAGCTCTAACGTGACCCTAGGTCCACAATAGATCAGGATTTCAATCTACACTCCACCTGCTCTCTCAAGGATAAACAGATTCGTACAGAATAGTCAGGAGAGATCTCAATAAATCACTATGAATTTATTAAATTAAATTCATCCATTAAGTATTTTAGTTTAATTTAAGTTCATTTCTAGATTCCTTAATTTAATAGAAATTTTATATCTAAAATTCCAATTAACTTTCCAAGTATTTCAAAGCTTATTCGCTGAGCCACTTGTTCTCAAATTTCACCCATCACCACCTCCTTGATTTGAATATACTGAGCCCTGGATCTGTTTTCTGAGCCAAGTCTGATGCAGCTCCTTGGAAAAAGCCTGAAGGGGCCACCAAGCGTGCGTGGGTCCATTCTGGAAGCAATCATGTTGTTGCTGCCGCCACTGCTGCTCAAGTGGCAGCACCGATGAGGATGTGCAACATGGCCGTGCAACGTGGCTGGCTAGGAAGAGGATTCAGCTCGTTGGCCATGTTATTATTATGCGCCCGGTGTGGCGCATAATGCAGCTAATCTGGGGAATTAGGTAAAAAGGCTGACAAAAGCCGAACGGGCTGCGATATTGCTGCCATAGCATGCCAGCGACATTGCACATTGCAATATCGTCGTATCCTGTTAGGCAAAGTAACTTGGCCTGAATGCTTACACAATAAAAAAAAGTATATAAGAATGTATGGAAATCTTGCAGAAATCCAGGTAGAAAATGTATTAAACAGATAAAATTATATATATCACGGGGAATTCCTTTAAAGCATTCTTTATGTGAAAATATCTTTCGCAGGTTTTGTAGCTTTTATAAAATTGATTTCTGAAGAAATACAACATCTTTTGATATAAATTTCTCTATAAACTCCATTAATCTATTCCCAATTAAATCTAACCTTCTAGACTGTATAAGTTAATTGATCTTTCTTCTTGTGCAGAGTGGACTTCAAGGCGCTTGTCTTTGGGCAAGTGTCCTGTGCCCCCCTCTATCGTTGGCATTATCCGCCTTTTCACTTTATTTTTTTCCTCTGAAGGATTTACGGCAACAACGCACAGCAGTCAAAGTAGCTAAGCGAATTAAAAAAAGTAAACTCGAAAGTAAATTAAATGACAGCCAAGTTGGAAACTGGAGGAAATGAGAGGCGGCTCGGCGCTCAGCCAGCTGATAAGTTGCTAAGCCCGGGAGAAAACGACAATGCCGGCATGGAGTAGGTTGGATATATCTGCAGGCGAAGGATCAAGGGATGGGCAGCGACCGCAGCGGGGAAAATGTTTTAAAATGAAATCACTTTTAATGAGTCATTCAAGTGGCATGAAGACGGCAACAGACTCGACTCCGCTGCAGCTCCACTCTTAGTCGACTTGACTAGCCAGCCAGCCAGCCAGGCAGCATAAAAATAATAATTTTTACAGCTACCAACAAACAAAAAGAACAACGAAAAAATGATGGCTATTGTGGGCTAGAATTTGACTTAAGCACATAAGGATACCCTAAGTAATTGGTAAGGTTTTTTAAAATATCATTACTGAGCCAAAAATGCATTAATTTCAATTCGAAAAGCTTTCCTATGTTAGTTTTTATAAGGCTAAGAAATCTGCATACTCAATTTAAAATTTAAAAGAAATTAATTTTTTATCAATTTTTTACAATTTTAACGATGTAACCCCTTATATTTTTGTGAAAATTTTGAAAAAAATTAATTTTTGCGGGACATATCTAGATCGATTCGGCTGTTGATGCTGATCAAGAATATATATGATTTATAGGGTCGGAAATGAGTCCTTCACATCGTTACAAGCTTCTGACTGAAATTATAATATTAATTTTTAAGTCGATATTCATATATATTTTGTATGAAAATTTGTAGTAAAATTCAATGTTTAAAAATTGCATAACTAAGCCAAAAATGCATTAATTTCAATTCGGAAAGCTTTCCTATGTTAGTTCTTCCAAGGTTAACAAATCTGCATACTTCATTTAAGATTTTTAAAAAATTATTTTTTCTTGCCAATTTTTGACAATTTTAACGATATAACCCCTTATAAAATTTGAAAAAATTTTGAAATTTTTTTTTATCCCGGAGATGGCTAGATCGACTCGGCTATTGATGCTGATCAAGAATATATATGATTTATGGGGTCGGAAATGACTCTCTCAAGCGTTACAAGCTTCTGACTGAACAAATTATTAGTTAAAGGCAAATAAACATATATATATATAATAAACTTAAAGATTGTTTCTAAAATTGATTATTGTTATTATTGTTATATTTAAAAATACCTAATTTAAATAAGACTAAATTAAGATAATTCTTCATTTAAATTTCTAATCAGCAAGAACACATTCAACTACTCCATTCCAGGGTACTAATGGATTGCCTCGAAAAGGAAGGCAAGAGCAATAATAATTTCGCGTACGGACACTGCCAAGTGGAAGCGCCAAGCTCCAGGAAGCGTCAGTCGCCAGTCGCCGCCCCCGCAAGCTGGTGAAGCTCCCCCGGCATCCTCGTCTTGGTGGAGGGACAGGAAATCACTGGCAAAAGCAAGGCAGTGGCTACCAAAGCGGCAACAAGTGGCCACGACTCGCTCTCTCTCTCAGAGATTCAGTTCCTGCGGCCATTTCACTTTGCTTTTCATTTTATTGCTAATTTTTTTGTTCGCTTTCCCAGCGAGTTTTTGCAAATTATAATGACAGCCCCGAGATACGGGAGGATACTGCATAGTAGTCTCAGTCAAGTGCTATGAGGGGGCGCTTCTTCTGCTGCCTGTGGGGCCTGGTCAATGAAGGCGAATAGACATTTAATGAAACGAAACGACAACAAATTGTTTAAACATTATTTGCGCTTTCCCTTTGCCGTTGCGCCTTTCCGCTCCTTTATTTTTCTCTATCATCCCTTTTTCTGCATTATATATATACACGTTATTGTTAATAAACAGACATTACAAAGCAGATAATGAACGACAAGGACTTGGCAGAATGGAAATTGAAATTGTGCAAGGCTTTGACAGCAAACTGGAAAATCATTCATACAGCAATTTGTAAAAAGGGTTGCCGAGATGGCATAGAAAAGTGACTAAAAAGAACAAAGTTTTTAAATTAAAGAAGTTTGCTAATTAATTTTAAATTTTAAGTATACTACAGGGAAAACTTCAAGGGAACTGTTGCTTAAAGGAAATTTAGCTTCAAATAGTTTCTATAGATTCTATATAATAAATACTACCCTAAACTAATGCAAAACCCATAGAATTTTTAAACCTTAACTGAGTTCAAATGTCCAAAATAATTCCATAACATTTTCCATTTAATTATGATAGGTAACTCTTCAGATTTCACCAATTCCCCTAAGATTAGTTAACTCATCTCCTTGCAAGTCCCTTGTTTTCAACTGTCACTATAATTTTCAACATCTTATTAATGGCTAAAACTATTTCTCACTTATTTCAAAGTTTTACAAACTTCTCAGCAAATTTTTTCTCGCTTTTCTTTGCAATAATGTATATATTTTAATCGTGTCGCCAACAAATTTCCTTCGACAGCTCGTCCGACCGTGAATGATTTCACTTAACGCTCCCGGGGATAAAACAACAATGTTATCGCTTAATACTTATATATACTATATATACATTTTCCTGTCATTTAATTTCTTTTCCACTCGTTTCCTTTCATAGAGGGAGGGTGGGAGTAATGCTGGTCAGGATGCGACCCGGTTTTATGGTCCTTTGTTTTCGCGCCAAATGCTTTGAAACGATTCTGTTCTGCCGGGGATGCCAAATAGAAAATCATCATAATTTTCCTTTATTACCAGAGTTTTTACCCATTTGCCATAGTTGTTTTCCATGCTTTTTTATGGGCAAACTTTGGACCGATTCCCGTAGTCGTAGTCGTAGCTGTAGCTCTGTAGCTATAGCTTTAATTGCCATTGTCATGGGCTGGGCTTTGCTCATTGCCGTTGTCATTGTTTGTCACAGTCTGTTCCACTCAGAGTCATCAAAAAACGAGAAAAAGGAAAAATTAAGGAAAAAGGGGAAAAATACAAGAGTAACTTTGTCGGAAACTCCTTTGATTTGTTTTCAGCAAAACAGTATAAAAGTTTTGTATGAGCCAGACCCAAAAAGTTCCCTCACCCAGACGAGGTGTGTGTGTATGCGAACTTTTGAAGACAAAACATTTTTGAGTTATTAATGAAAAGTTGTTGTCTATCCCAGCTGAGGTTGAGCGGGAGGAGGAACTCCTCTCAGTTTATATAGCAAATACACAAGTGCTAACTAAATGTTATGCTTTCATTATGCTCAGTAGCTCTGGAAAACTTTTGCACCTTTCATGCGGCTGCGAACTTCTTCTACGAGAGAGGGAGGAGCGCTTTCCCACTCCTCCTGGTTATTGGCTTAGCTGATTTTTTTCCTATTCAATTTTTATTTCTTGTTTGTTCTTAGTTGAATTTTCCCTTTTATGGACACGCATTTGTTTGCGTAAAGTGCACTTTTTAACTAACTTGTCTAAGGCAACTAATGAAAAGATTTGTTATTAGTCTTTCTTTTTTTTTTTGGCCAGCGGGAGAAGTGCTAAAAGTGGCAGCAGCTGCCAGTAACTTGGCCCAGGGAATTATACATAAACATTGGACCAAACCAGGCAAACACACACTAAACACACACTGGCACACACTCGGGGTAAAAATAAAAAGAAATATGTTCGCAACTTGAAAAAGTAAATAAATATTTGAACAACTTCTTATGGCCAACTATTTGTTTGGCAGACGAGCGAGCGAGTGAGCGAAGGAGCAGAACAAGTTTCGGCTGGGCCAGGCCCAAAAGCACAAAAAGGTGAGTTCAATTCTGCACCAAAGTGTGCAACTTTCGAAGCCATTATGTGAAAGTTTTATTTCGCATCGCCTCGGCCGGGGCCCGGCGCCTGGCAATCGACAAGTTTTCCTCTTGGGTTGCTCCTAGGTTTCGGGCGGGGAGAATTGGATTGGCAAATTGTTCGGCACATAATTTTAGAGGCAATTTAACAAAATGAAATTTAAGGAAAAATTCTTTCACAAACTATGTGCAAAGATTGTGATTTCCGAAGCTTGTCTAGTAGGGGAATTTTGTAAATATTAGCTTTTCTGAAACCAAGCATCCATTATCAATGAATTTAGAAATTTAAACGAGAAGTTATGTCAGTTGAAATGAGGTGAAGGAATGTGATTATTATTGGTTTGTTAAATTAAAATAATAATTTATATACTACATACTAAATTCCAAAATAATAACTACAAATAAATATATATTAATCAAAGAAATACGTGCAATAAATATTAAACAATACTTATAACCTATTATATATTATATACTAAGTTATTTCTTATATAAACACAATACCATTATCTGTATCACAAAGGAAACTCAGTTAATATCAATAAAAAATCAATTCATATTTTCTTTGAATGAATCGTAGGTTTAAAGAAGACATATTTTATTCTACGTAGGTGGTTCCTTTCAAAGCCGTCCAAAATCGTTTGTTTAATATAACAATAATAATAATAAAAGCCATTCAAAGTCTTGTTCGAGCATCTCTAAAAGCTACCTAAATATGGAGACCATCTATAGACCAAGTATGGGGCATTGTTTGCCACACAATTGGCATATTAAATGACCGCTTTTGTTGGGATATTTAACATAACATCACTACTAACCGTGGCTATTTTTGGCCTTGGCTTTATCTACCAGATAATTAAGTCCGCTTTGAGCCGCGGCTGTCTCCCAGCTGATTGATTGACTTTATCGGCCGTTTGTGCGGGGCCTTATCAACACTCGGCCCGGAGTCAATCTTTTTGGCCCGGCCTGGGCCCGTCGTCTCCGGTCTCCGGTCTCCGCCGTTGCGGCCTATCAAGATGCAGTCAGAAAATGCATAAAGTACGTATCTCACGGCGCACCGCAAGAACCACAAGGGGCACAAGAGGGACAGGAGGTTGAAGAGACTCAGATTAAAACCAGTTCTTAACGGCAATCGTGTAGGCCGAGGAGTGCCATCTTTATGGACAGGTTAAGACAACTTCCTGCGTCCCGATGTCCCCCCTGCCGAGGAGTTTTGCCTGATCGACAGTTCAACATGAAAATGAAACCAAAAAAAAGGATGACACACCATCAAGACATTTCACGGTTTGTATTATATAAATTAGTTTGCTTTTATTCACAGATCTTAAGGTTAGTTAACAAAGTTTCTGGGTTCTTAAAAGAGTATAGGATTTTTTGTGTTGTTTAGTGAGTATTTAAGTCTTAAAATTATAATTACAAATATTCAGCGCATAATTTGAGAGTTTAAATTGTGTCTAGTTATGAATTTTTTGTACAATTTAAATTGTAGAATAACCGAATTCACGAATTGCCAGGATTGGTAATTTCAGAATCGATCATTCGAGTGTACTTTAGAGTATGCAGTATACTTTACAGTTTAAGATACTTATAGAGCTAATTCCTTATTATTTTGGAAAGTAATATTTCCCTTTCTCATAAATTACCCTTTTTTTTCAAAAGGTGTAACTTAGATCCACATGAGAAGGGCTCTCATATTAATTAATAAATTTTATATAAGTTATAATTTAGAAAGAACTGATTTCAAATCTATTTGTAGCCTCCTTTCTCTAACGATTTTAAACTTCAAGCCGTAGACAATGTATCTTTCGAGTGTTGTCACTTAAATTTATTATCCCCGACATCTGGCATTGCGCGTTCCAGGTGTCCCTCGTGGCTGGGAGAATCAATCAAGCGTCAGGTCTTATGGCCACCCGCATTCTGCAGTAGTTTATGACCACTGCTCCCTGCTCTGTCACACCGAATTTCCAGACGGCTGCATAAATGTTATGACAACAACAAAAACAAAATGGAAAATGGAAAATGGAAGAGAAAAACCAGACCGTTAAAAATGCACGTAGTACACGGATAATTTGATTAATAGCGACAGCTAGAACAAAACAAGGCAGATGGAATTATGCACAAATGTTGAATGCCTTCAAATGAATTATTTATGACATTACATGAAAATCAAAGTTAGCAACAGAAGCGACATTTCCAAATTAAAATTATTGTTTTTTTTTTTTTTTTAATATTGTTGTCCTTCTTTGTTTGTTGCGTTCATTACCTGCTCATCAATTTGTAATTGGATCCACTTCAAAAAGGCAACTATTACACAAGTAAATACAAAAAAATATCTACATTGGCTGCAAAAAAGGTTCTGTTTGTTTAAATATTCATTGTTAAATGCTGCGAAAGAATGCAAATTTATGTAGGTAAATTATTTAAGCTGAAAAAAATATTGCAAAATCAATGGATTAATTATAATTGCAGCTTCCATTCCTGCGACGACCCTCCAGATCCAAATCCTGATCCTGATCCTGATCCAAAACCAAACCAAACTACAACAACTGAGCCAACGCCTGCGAAAGAAATTGTGGAAAAGAAGGGCACAAAGGGCTGGCCAAGAGTGGCCGGGCCAGCATTATGCGACAGGATTAGGTGGGGCGGATGGGGGAATTTGGGAATTGGAACTTGGTTTCGACACCGTCACTTGGGCATTTGCTTGGGGCAAAAGGTAAAGGAAAAACTCGCTCTCTCTTGAAAAGGAAAACACGTGCATACATATGTAGAAAGGTACTGCGAACACGCAGCTTGAAAAATACTGTGAAAAAGCCAAAAGCTCCTGCCGACGTAACTGCAGGTGAAAATGGATTCTGAAAATTGGGTTAATTGATGCTTAGTGTTTTGCCTCGCCGTGGCAGGGGCGACTGGATGGCTGTGGCTATGGCCAGTGGGGTTGTGGGCGTGGTTATTTAGCGCCAAGTGGCTAATAGTTTTTTGCCACCCCACTCGCTTGGCAAGCGAGCGAGCCAGCGGAAGCGGAAACCGGAAATGCGCACAAGGAAACACACAAACATGGCGCACAAACACAATCCATGTTTACACTTGCTTGTGAAATTAGCCAAAAGCCAGGGTGACCGAGTTCGTTAAAAACACAATTCTCAAGTCCTTGGTCACACTTAATAAGTTTTAAGTTCCTTTTATATTTTGCAATAATTTGGAACTAAACTTGGAACTTTTTACAGCAAGCAAAATGCTGTTTATTTTGCTGCATCAAAGGAGTATTTGTGAAAATATATTTCATATATTTATGAAATATGTATAAATATATTTCATATATTTATGAAATATGTATTGCGTTACGTGTTTTTGCAATATTTTCTTCGCATAAACCTTTTAACAAATCCCAAAATGGCGGCATCGCTTTCGTTATGGTAGAGGGGGGCTAAAAGTTACAAAGGTCAGCTAAAGAGCCACATAAACGCCATATATATGTATATTATATATACATGTAATTAGCATTATGACCCATTGTCGAATTATACACACCGGGACTGCCCTGTTCCGTGAGATTGGCAATGAGTGTGGGCGGTCCACTGCTCAGGCTGCCTCCACTTGCACCGCCATTTCCGCCGGCTGTAGATGAGGCACCTCCTCCTCCTAATCCTCCTCCACCGACGGTTCCTGAACTCCCGGCTCCAGTGGCCGCCGGATCCAGGGCCTGGGCACCATCAAGGAGCAGCACCAGGAGCAGCAGCAGCAGGAGCGGAAGCGTGCACATCCAGACGAATGCCGCTCTAAGCGCTGGCCGCTGCCTCATCTTGCAATTTGGTATTTTGGCCATGTGCTTGTTGTACTCCCGCACTGGCATCGACATGTTCCATTGGTTGCAACTTGGCTCCTCGGCTCCGATGGCGCTAATTGTGGATGATGCTCTGTAAAGCAGTTTAGGGGGATTTTTGGTTTAAGTAATGAATTGGCTTTTGGTTAAATTGGATTTGCAGCGGGCAAAAAAAGCAGAAGAGAAAAGATATATTTGTCCATTGGTCAAGCACTTTTTATGGTGGTTTTGTTTGTTTTTTTTTATATATCGTAGGTTTATTTTATGGCAACTATTGCCCTTTTTTTCACACTGTTTCTGTTGTAGTTTTTGTTCACTGTATTTCACTGTATTTTACTTTTATATCACTGTATCTCATTTATTTTGTTATTTAGTTGGATTTTATAAAAAGGTTTTATGGCAGCAAGCGGTTTTTTTTTGGATGCAATTCACTTAATGCATTCCCTTGGATTTATTTAAAGAGATTTAATAAATGCATTGCATTTTATTTTTTAGATTTATTTTGTAGTTCAAAGCTACAAAAGCCTTTCGGCTTTGTTTGTTGTTGTTTTTTTATCTTATAAGCCTGCACCTCTCAGATGCATCTCACAGATACACATCACCATCTGGCATCAGTCAGTAGCAGTTGCAATTAATGTTCTTTGCAAGTTTATTGCAAAAACACACACACAACACACAGAAAAGTATCTCATGAGTACGCATTGTATCTCAATGTTGCAACACACACACACACGCACTCAAACACACACAGACTATCCACCAACTGGCTGCAATTAAAGTTCTTTTGGTCCTCGGCACAACCCGACATCTGCTCATCTCGGGCTCGGCTACAAAACGTATCTCAAATTACACATTTGGCATATAAATTGCTCAATTTCATGTATTTTGCCTGTGTCAAATTGTCATTAAGCGAGTATCGCGCGGAACACACACCCCTGGTGTAGCCAGGCTAATGTATCTCTCAGATACAATTGCTGAAATTGCACTTTTAGCACTTAACCGCGACGGCGTTGTTCCTTAAGTGTGATTTTTTTTATGGCAGAGCTCTCTGTGTTTATCGCTCTTTCATAGCTTTAAATTATCGATTTATAAACGCGTACGTTTTTTTTTTGTTTATTTTTGTTTTTTGGTTTTGGCAACACCTTTAGCTTGGCTTTATATTTTCGCCCATCTTCAGTTTTTGTATTTCTTTGTGTGTGTTTATATTTATGCATTGCACTTGTGCCAAGGGCTTTTTCACTTGTTTTTTGTTTCCTTGCTTTTTGTTACATTTATAAATGGTTTAGAGAAGGAGCCGCAGCAGCAGCAGGAGCAGGAGCCACACACGCACAGCTGTGGCTACAATTTGTTACTGCCGTTGGCCGGGAAAGGGAGATCCTTCGCTGTCCTTGCGTTTTCCTTCCTCCTCAGTACTCAGTTTTCAGCCAAACCAGCCAATGTTTACACACGCTCTCAAGGAACTTTTTGTTGGTCGTCAACAAACCATCAAGCATTTGCGTTATATTGCTTATCAGCGTCTGAGATATGGCACTGAGGTTGGGTTGGGTTGAGGCTCTACTCCCTTGGTTCCTTTCGTATTTGATTTACCCTTCGGAAAAGGCGAAACGTGCTCACATGCGGTTCGCTCGAATTTTCCAGTGTGTTGTTTCAGTCAATTGCCGCATTTTAAAAACGCATAAAATTGCTTTATGTTTGCCTTTCCATTTCTCTCGTCGCTGGTCTTCTCCCGCATCTCTTAGGGCTTATCCTCACAGCGGAAATTTATGCAAGGCGCCTTAGTTAGACAGACGTTTATTCAGCCTTTTCTTTTCTTTTTTTCTGTTCTTGTTCCAAAAGGGGATTTTACTCGAGGGAAAATGCACGCCGCATCGCAGCTGCAGTAGGAGTTCTTCAGGTATCGGTTCCTATCGGCGGTATCGCTCCGTCTTGTGGCGTAAGTATCTGTAAGTGGTGCATAAGTGGCAGAGAAATGTTATTGATGATTTATTTGCATTTGGCATTGATATATGCTAATGTTTCCCTCTTTCTTTGTCCGTCTGCGTCTTCCACATCGAAATAAAAACAAAACCGAAATCGTACCAAGAAGAAAAAAAAGGAAAAGAAAAATGCAGGAGGAGGTGTAGGTACCTCACGGTTTCGGGCTATGGGATTATGTTATCTTTGGCCGCGGCCTGTGTTGGCTTTTCAATTTTTCATGCCGCGCGACAGCAACCAGAGAGAAAGAAAGAAATTATTATGGTACATTTTTTCCCTGGCCTTTTTTCCTTAAAGTCATTTTTATTTGCATTTCGTGATTTCGAACAGACAGATAAGACTTGCATCGCTCCGTTCGGCGGAACGTTCGCTGTGTCAACTCAAATATTTGATTTAATTCCCTGACATAATAATTAATCACTCGGCACCTTTTACGAGACGTGTCTAACCCCGGGGCTCTTGCCGTGCTCTCCCTCGTTTATTTGTTTATAATTAAATATTATTTGGCAGTCCAAATGAGACAGCCGCCGACTCGAGTGGCATTTATCAGTCATTCACTTTGGCTAGTTTCGTTTCGTTTCATTTTTCTTGTTTCTTGTTTTTTGTATTTCATTTTGTTTCCCCTTTCTCTGGCCTTTGTTTAATGAGTTACAAATTTGGTTTTTTAGTTGTTTAATGCCTGACAGCATTATAGATTAGTGGCCGAAAGTTTTTCCAGCTCGATGCACTGCGATCTAACTTGGTTAGAAATATCCACATAAGTGTCTGAGAATATTCCATTGAAAAATATATCACTTACACCAATTTCACCATGAAACATTAAAAAAAAAAAACACACTATTCACTTTAAAAAATGATAAAAAATTAAAATAATAATAATTAAAAACAAAAACAATTATATAAAATATAAATAATAAAACTATACTATTTTCTACTTGAAACATAAAAATAAACATAAGCATAAACATAAAAATTGAAAATAATATAAAGATAATCCTTATTAAAATTTCTTCAAAATTAAAAAATAAAATAAATAAATAATAAAATTTAAAAAATCAAATTTATTTAGAGTGCACTCCCTCCTTTCTATGATTTTTTCCCTATGTCATTTACATTGGGATCTGGGAACCGTTTGCCTCGCGGCCGTTTTTGTCGTCCGTCTGTCGCCGCTTGTATCTTGTATCTGGCTACTTGGTGGGTCTCCTAAATGTATCTGTATCTCGGCGTCTGAGGTTGAGGCTATTTCTCGGCTAATGTGTTGTGTTGTGCGTTCATTCCGAAGTGTGTGTGTGTTTTTCTGGGCTAATAGCTGCCGGCCAGCCAGAATGAGGGGGGAATTTGTGTTAATTGTATGCTCGTTATGAATGTTCGTTGGCATTTTAAATTATTGCAGAGATTTTTGTTTGTTTATTATTTTTTTTTTTTTGGAAAGAGAGTCAAACAATATCTGACATAATTTATGGTTGTTAGTCTTAAATTTGAAAGTATTTCCACGACAAATTGATTTCTGCCAAAAAAGAGCAGGCCAGGTCATGGATTTTGATAAATTTGGGGAAGTTCCTAGAGAACCTGTTGCTTTTGCTGAGTCAAAGATATATAGAAAGAGTTGTTATGTATTATAAAAAGTAGAAATTCTATTAATTCCTGAACTCCTTTTAAAATTAATTATTTTAATAATTTCCCCTTGAATAACATATACTTCTCCTGGACTGTAAAATCCCCAGACAAGTTAATTACTTATACATTTTATGATTATCTCATTTGACATATATCCAAGCTCATCAACCTGCTGGTGGAGTAGCTTATCCCACCGCATTTTGGATAATTTACTTAGGCAAATCTTGGCAAAAAGTTTTCCGCTCGATTCGACTCCGGAACACAACTCTCTCGGGCGATTAGCATATATTGGCAAGAAGAACGGAGAACCGAGGACGGTGTGCCCTAAGAGATTGCCTCGTTCGGTATTAAAAATTCATGCACTCAACTGTCAGAGACCTTGAGATACATTTGAAATTCAAGTGCCACGGCACACGCGCATCGCTAAAAGTGTCAAATTGGCAAAAGTGGACGAGGACTTGAAGTAAAAAACAGAAACAGAAACAGAGAAACACATTCTAAAACAAACTTTTGAAGCCTACCGAACAGGGAGTGTGTATGGTGTGTGTGCTGTGTGTGTGTGGTGTCTATAAGAAATTGATATCATTTATCAAACTGACACATACAGAATCTTTTCGTTTGGGGAACTTTTTGCAAATGAGGCAGCAGTCCGGGGCACATAAATAAACATGAGGGAAAGGGGAAGGGATGTGGCACACGCCTAATTGAATTCAGCGAGGCGAGAGTAAGCGAGAAATACATAAATAATCGGACGATGCCGCAAAATTAGTTCATTAAAGAAGCTCCCAGAATTTGCATACGACCGAGAGCGAAATGAAACGAATTGAAAAAATAAAATGTAAATTAAAGTAAACAATGCAAAGAGAGCTATTCAAATTGTTTTTTGTGTTCTTGTATATTTTATGTATATATATATTGTACCCCCACTTGAGGCAAAGGAAAAAGTTCCAATTGCCGAAAAAAACTTCAGAAGTCAGCAACATGCAACATGAATATCAAAATCAGAGAGGGAGCCAAGTCTGGTAAAATATATATATATATATATATACCACGTTATGGGGGAGGTTACTGTTCGGTTTATTCATGTACAAAATAAAAAGAGTGTTTTTCGGTTTGTATTTATATTTGTGTTTCGTGGAAACGAGTGCAGCAAATCAATGCCCCAAACAACTATGAGAGCTGCGTGTCAGGGCCACCAAAAAACAGTATATAAAACCAAATTCCAGGAAGCCCTCTCCAACGATCACAGCCAGTCCCACACACTTGTAATAAAAAATATTTTCAATAATAAAGTGTATTAAGTTGTGAAGTGCACACAGTGAAAATAAATGAAATGTGAACCATGGAAAAGCTTCGAAAAGCAATAAGAGTGAAAAACTCTCTACCAGCCGCTCCCTCATACCATTTTCTTTTTTTTTATACAAAAAAACAAAGATATAAAAAATTGTATATAAGTGCGGCTGCTGCCGATGCCTTGCTATATCTACGAGTTGCGTGTAAATATAAATATTTTTTCCATACAAATACTGAGCGAGAGAGAGGTTACATACATTCCATGGAGACAACTTTGGTTTGTTGATTCTACGAATACGAGTATATATATATATGCATTCATATATGTACAACTGAACGACCGACTGAACGAATGCATGAATGTGTCAATGGCTCAAAACGATTTATACAGCATATTAAATTCTGACATCAATGTTTGATTGTCCATACACGAAATGTAATAAAACGAAATGAAATGAAATGGAGAGGCAAAAGCCGGGCGCGTAATGAAATCAAATAAAGTCCACCGAAGGCTTCTCTAAAACTGGATTTATTTGTACTCCACTCCCTCGAATCCAAATAGAAATCGAAATTGAAACTCATTTAGGTCTGTGCGTTTGTGTAGTTTCACCTTTAAAGAGATTACATTGAAATTGAAGTGCTTGCACTGAAAAGCGGAAAAATCCCCCAGACCATTTCCTACGGTTTCCCTGCATTCTGCCTTGTATTTACTGGCTGACCCGAGGCTTATTCTTCAATCTATTGTTGTTGTTACCAGAAAGCGACTGAGCGAGTGTGAGTGGGCCACCGAAAAGCTGAACCGAATTGGATTTAACCCCTTTCTGCCGAGGTTGATGCATGGCAAAAGGGATTAGAACGGTTCTCGATGGGTGTGGGTGTGGGTGTGGGGGGTGTGTGTGTGTGCCCCAGGGCCCTACGAATGCCAGAGGGGATTTCCCTGTTATGCAGAGAAGCCACACTCAAATTGCTGCATACTTTTGTTACTTGTTGATGCAGTGCCATTTCTTCAGGCAGAACCCAAAGATCTGTCTAAAAATTCCTTTGAAATTCGTGTATGAAAGAGGGAAATTGGTTAAGATTTCCATTTGGTTATCTACCTAGAAAAATGTATCTGGGAGAAGGGGTAAGAAAAATGATATTAAAAAGCTAATTTGGGGCTTGGAAAATATGGGGAAGTTACTGCTTGAGAGTTTTGGAGGTTTAACAGAACTGATATTCATTTATTTGAAGCACTTTAAAGACTATTCTTAGCCTTATGCTGCATTTACGATCAGCAGACACTTATAAGAAGCTATTTATATACCCCACCCTTCGAAAAGCACAACTTAAATTCCAAACAAATCTTAAATATATGAAATAAATAAATTTGTAACAGAAAAATATTGCATTGAACCTTTAAATATCGGTATTATTGCAATAAATATTTAACAAATGTATTTTAAGTTCTAAATCTCTTTTTTTTCGATTTTTTTCCATCGATAAATTTAGCAAAATGTTGATTATTTCGATACATTAAAATACTGATTTATCGATATTTAAATGTTTACTTTTTTCGGTTGTTTCTACACAATTAAAGCTTTATTCCTATCCCCACTTCCACCTAAAAAGTTACACAGATTAAAGCCAAACCCCATTAAGCCCAAATCATATAATGACCAGGTCAATTTGCAATTCTCTCTCACTGCACAGATAGTGTGCCTGCAGATCCCAACTCCTATTATGGCCTCTCGTTGCCCCGAAATATAGCCTTAGTTAAGGGGCATTATTCAAATGGCAAAGCCCATCCACAAATTATCGCGCTTCGCACATTCCGCGCACCTGCTTTGGCATATGCTAATTAAAGGCGACGCCCGGCTCCGCTCCGCTCCGCTCCGATCCGGTGCCACCCTTTTACCTGTTAACTGGGTCACGGGAATGACATCGTCGAATATGCATTTGGCCATATTGCTTGCCATATAGCCGGGGCCTGGCTAACGGCTCACAGAGTGAGAGATGCCTCTGGGAGCCTATGGGAGAACTATCAATCTTGTGCAAGGCAAAACATAATTTATAACCGAAAAGGGGAGGCTGGCACATCTCTGGAAACTCTTCTCCTGCACATGATGGCACACCACCATCATCTCTGGCCCGCCCACTGACAACGCTGCACGGAAATAAAAATACTTTTGGAATTACACAAATTCTTAAGAATTGTTTACTAAAGGATTTTAGAAAAAAAAAGAATTCAAGGGGGTTTTAATACTATTAAAGTATCTATAAAGATACTTTAAAGCTTTAGAATTATATATAACCTAAAGTTTCCTGATAAGAATAATAATATAATATATATTTAATCCCTAGCTACCTTAGTTAAGACCTTTATTTAGAGTTCTTTCAAATCAATTTCCTTTTCCGGGTCTCCCCATTTTTTTTCCATGTGCAAAAAGAGGTGTGACCAATGGTGCTATAGTGCAAGTTTTCGGAACAAAAGGCAATGTCAGTTGCGGTTCTTTTAATGAGCCGCCAAAGCGTGAAAAAGCGCAGCATTGCCCGTCCGCCTCCTGAGCTGGGGGGGATTCCCCTTCAGCGTTCTCTGCCAGCTCACAGCTGGTAAAGGTGAGGCGGCGGCCACCAGCCAGGTTGATAATTATGAATGGAGCCAACTGTAAACTGACACAAAACAAACTCAACCCACACACACGCGGGGCAAGCACACGGGGCCATTGAGCTGTCAGCTGCGGCGACCTCGCGCTGATGCGGCAGCTACACCCAAAATGCAACGCCCCTGCAATAGGTAAGCAGCTTAATCGAGCTGCATCTACTAGCTGCATCTCTGCCGCATAGCCAGCCCCTAAAACCGGGCTCCACCAAGCCCAAGCCCAAGCCCATCTATATCCACATCCCCAACCACCGGGCCATAGTCGGTGTCTGTGCCGCCGTTATCATTAGTTGCATCTTAGAGGCACTCAGCCGCAGCTGAAAAGCTTTCAGGCCGCGGTTACCAGCTCGCAGGTAAAGGTTTTACACTTGCCGAAAAAATATATATGAATAATAATATAATAAAAATAACAAAATTAAATAAATCATATATAATAAACCTAATACCAGACATAAAAGAAGTTAATAAACAAAAAATAATAGCTGTTGCATCGCAATTTTAATTGAATCTGGTTTATGATTCTCAAGTTGTTTTTTAGGGCATGTTTCAGGTTAAAAAAATGACTGTTCTATAAGAGTTTTTTGTGCTATCGTGTCTATATATCCTAAGTTGTCTGTATAGTAGTTTTTCGCTCTATCGTGCTTATAATTCTTAAATTGTTTTATCTATATTCTCCCTTTTTAAACAAATTAAAAATAGCTAAAGTAAATAAGTAAATTTTTCAAAATTCATTTCGCTTATCAATTTAGCAGTTATTTAAAAATGTAGCTAATATTTTTAATAAAGAAGAAATCTAAGTGCAACCTATTTTCAAATTTTCTCAGTGTAAGACCCATGCCCAAGTCAAGTGCAGAATGCATTCGGATAGAAAAAAGATGGAGAAAAAGAGGGCTCAAAAGGAAACGAAAGGAGTGGAAATGAAAGCAAAGTAAAGGTAAGAGGAAAAGGCAGGTTGCTCTGCGACCGGCCTGAGCGTTTTATTAATTTATTGCCTTGACGATAGTGGAACAAATCTATTAAAATGCGCATATTAAGCCGAAAGCAGCTTAAGTAAATTACGCACTTATAGATGGCAATAACGAAAACGAATCGGGCTCAAAGAATCAATGAGGACCAGGCCAGAGAGCAGGCATTCAACGCAGGGAATTAAAATGGGAAAAAGGGGCAGACGATGAAGATGATGCTAGACTAAAACAAAAGTCAAGTCACAAGGCTGTAAAAATGGTTTAATGAAGGCACTAAAACTTATGAAATAAACCTGAAGTAGTAGTCGGAGATGCTATAATGACAGAGCTTCAAGTCAAAGTCTGGCCTTACCCTATGGCACAGAACAAGATCCGAAGTAAAGATAGGCACAGAAGTATCGTAAAACTAAAGTTAATTTAGCAATTTTCCTAATCACATTGAAAAACAATAACTATTTTTATTTGAGAGCCTCCAAATGGGAAAGCTTTAGAGCTAATAATATAATTTCAATCAAAGAAATGAATAATATCTGATGCACTTTTTATGACCAGAAAAACGAGCCATAAATCGATAAATAATTTACTGCCAAACCCATCTTCGATATACGCAGGAGAGTGTAAAAACCCCTTTGATATTTCCTCCCATGGACAGAGAAAAATATTTAAAAAAAACGAAACAAAGGCCGAGCGAACAAAAACTTATCATTAAGACCATAAATAATTAGTAAAATCTTGGCTGGCAGAGAGCGCGAATCGGCCTCTGATTTGGCTTAAAAATTGCTTAATTAGTCACGGTTCCATCGGACGGTAGTAAAATGCGTGAATAATGCATAAAATATGGCAAGTTTTTTCGTGTGTTTGTATGATAAACGTTTAGTTTGGATTTCTTTGTGTTTTGTTTTTTGGAAAATTTGAGAAATTGTTATTTGGGTATTTTGTTTTTTTCTCTTCTCACCTTTGTGTGTGTTTTGGGTTCTTTATTAATTTTTGTGCGGGGTGTTTTTTTTTCTCTGTTGTATTTTGTTACCAGCCAACCTGGGCGGCAGTTTATTTATGGCTTTGCATTTATTAAAATATGGAAATGTATATATGTTTATATATATATGTTATATATGTATATATGTTTATATATATATGCATAAGTGGACGTTTGCGTAACAGGTTGTTTGTGTGCGTTTGAGTTATTTAATATCAATTAGGGGGCCGCAGCTGATTTCAAAATAACGACACGCATTTCACTTAATTCATCGCCGAATTTCGGTTCTTTATTCGGAGGCCTTAAAGTCTAACAAATGGCTGCAATTAGAACAATATGGCGAAATGCGTACAATTTGGAGGTTCTTTTTTTTGTCTCAATTTATGTACACACCACGCTTTTTGGGGGCAACACAACAGAAGTTGAGTGTGAGGTCAAATTGGTCTTTGAATATTGATAAATGATCGGCACTCGATCGTGTACCAAATGAGATGGGTGTTCCATATATAAATTGGTATTTTTGGTGGACTTTTTTATCTGCGTATGTACTGTAATTGTTTGACATTTGACTGAGTTCATTGTTCGCTTTATAAATGCTTATTTTAACCAAGTGTTTGGACAATCAAAGTGGGGCTGACATGACATTGATTGATTGGAAAGGCAATATATATATTATCTGGAACTGATTGAAAGAATCGATGGGGTTCTACGCTATGATTTTTCAATAAAATTAATTAAACAAAGCGTAAATTACTTTTATTTAATTCTTCTTTCTCTCGGAAACCCTTCACTAATTTCTTGTGAAGCCTTCTGGTGATGTAACAATGGTTGGCAAACATTTTACACCGCAAAAATCACACGCTAAGTGATTTTGATTTGGCCATAAAGCAATTTGTTAGAGAAATCCCATAATATATAAGGCCGCAATACCACAATTCAGTTTTGCATTTGTTGCGCGAGTATCCGCAAACCATCTCATTAAAAATTAGATTGAAATACATTTTTAATAATTACAAAGTCTGACTTTAGAAAAAGTGTATATAATTATATATGTAGAATATATTGACCCGGAGTTGCCGTGCTGAAAATGTTCCACTAATTTGCGGCTAAACTAATTAATGATTGGTGCCAGTGCCCCTACTTGGAATTCCCTCTCCTCTCTTATTTTTATAACAATAAAAATACAACGCGAAATAAATTGATTGGTGGCTCCATTCGGATCGATTCGTTGCGGCTGATTGAGTTTGAAAAACATTTACGAAATATGTGTGTGCCCACTAATTGACAATTAAGCAGGAAGTACCTAGTTGAGGCTCCCATGCTCCCTATATAGATATATATTTTCCCTATATATATTTCTAAATTGCATGATTGATAAAAGCGCTTTGAGTTCCAATCGAGGGGGACGAGTGCTATGGTCGCTGCGTGCCAGACATTCTCCAAATGGGGTGGAAAACTAAGCGGCTAACTGATTTCCGAACAAAACTTTCAACATATTAAAACTGCACTTGGCCAGGCCGAACACCGCCACCCCGTCACCTTTCGCCCCCAAAGGAAAGGCGCTCAAGTATGTTGAACACGCGTCAAGTTCCTGCGGCAAACTTTTGCGTCAACTTTTGCAGGACCTTTCTTCCCCTTTTCGCAGGCGCCAAAGGTAAGTTCTTGGCCTGGGCACTTAAAACCAAAAAGGAAACCAAGGAGCTTCGCCATTGACAATGGCATCCAGCCGGAGCAGTACTCGCGCCAACAACAATAACAATAATTCTAATTAAAGTTTTCAATTTGAAGTTTCGACTTCTCCCGCCCCCACCACTCAATGGCCTTCGCCGCCACCCACCGAAAAAGGGCGGGAAGAGACTCTTATCAGAGGCGAACGTAGGCGATGGAAACAAAGCCGGGGCCCAGACAATGCCAGCCAGCAGACAATGGAGCACAGCATCCGAGTACAATGCAGCCCCGAAACGATCCCAAAAAGTACACAGGGAGAAATGAATGTATAAGAAAAGCTTTGAACTTTTAATATTCCTAGAGAGTATAGACCATTTAATAAATGGTTGCTACTTCAAATTGGCCTCCTTTATATAGGAACAGTATCTAATGCTAGCTTAGAAATGCCAAATTATAGTTAATAGAAGTGAGTGAATTTATTAATTCAACCATATATTTTTGTATTGTTCAGTTAGTTGTAAAAACTAAATTTTCAGATCTAAACTAAGAAATTTAATCAGTTTTAATTAAGCTGATATAACCCTAAAGAATTTTGTTTTTCGATAAAGCTGTTTATTCCGAATTCGTACTTGAGAATTTTAAGCTTTCTCCCCAATTAATGTTCGCTTATTTTGGCTTTAAAAAAAAGCAGAGTATCTCTATATTTGTAAATGAAATTTTACCCCCTTGTTACTCCACAAATATAAGTTATTTTCACTAGCTTAAATTCCCTATTAATAACCAACACTCCCTAGTTATTTTCTCTCAATGCACTCCGGCTAGGTGTAATCTAATAACAAATAACTTCGGGAAGTATTAATCATATTCTCCCGGGCTGGGAGTGTGCGTGATTGTTGTGTGTTCGCCGAGCAAGTGTGTTTTGTGCGTGTGCGGCGCTACTAATTATAAATTTCAATTGTTCACTGAATGCATTCCGGCCGGAGCTCTATTACAGTCCCGAAAACTTTGGTCCATGGAGCGTGCATAAGCCGCTCAGCTCCGTTTTGGCTCGGACCAATGAAGCATGCAGATAGACAGACTATGAATCCATGAACTATGAATCATTCAACGATGACGATGAACCAAAGTTCAGACTCGCAGCCTATGTGGCCGATAATAATAATCTGAATAATCAACATCATAATGCAACCAGACAAGCACACACATGGACTGAGACCGGAGAGGACGAGGAGGAGGCGGGTCTGTCTGGCAGAGGCTTTTGGCCAACGTCAAAAAATGAAATCTCAACGAGAGTTGGCAAACGAAACAATTTAATAAACGGGATTACATTTTTGCACCCAAAACAAAAATGATGTTCCGGGAATCGAAAAGTTTTTGGGGAAAGATTAAGCTTGAAATTCCCAAGGTTACGTCTTTGTTCTTAGCTTTTTTGGGAAATTCCGGGAAGTATGCTTATTAAGGCAAGTTAAGTTAGCTGTTTCTCTGTTTAAACGGGAATGGGTATTACAACTAAGGTAAGAATAAATAAACCAACAGGAATAACTAGTACTAACATCATTTAAAGAAGTCATGGTTCCACTACTGTTTCACTTCTGAGCGAAATTATTCTCTAAAATATCAAAATAAAACCTTTTCCAACTGTAAGCATATCTCTCCCTTTTACAATACACAAATTTGTGAGTTTTTTGGAACACATCCAAGGGCAGACATAGATAAGTAGATGCAGCTACGGAATAAAAAACAGGATGAGCTTGAATTTTGCGCCATGGATTGTTTGCATATGCCGGGACTTAGGGGGGGGTTACTGTGTGTGCAACCAAAATCATTAAAACCAAAGTCGCAAAATCGCAAAGGGAAACAGCAGAGAAAACTAGTATACGAGAATAAAGTAAAAATAAAAATGAAGAAAGGCCACAGCAACACAAAAGGAGCGTGGAGGAAAATTCCCTCACCAGTAGAGATACTGTATTTGAGGGATACATTCCCACTCCCACTCCCGCTCCCACGCTCAAAAGCCCGAGCCATGACAAATCAATATTGGTTATTTTTGTATGCATGAAACTGGGGGCGTGTCCTGCCCGTCTGCCACGCCCCCCACCTACCCAGCGCCCCCTTCCTACCCACTGCCAAAATAATCATCACAAACTTTGACGCCGCACGCATATTAAATAAACCCGGCAAGAGCACTACGAGTACCAGGGAGAGCGCTAGTATATCTCATAGATACAGATACAAGTACTCTGCTGCCTGCATAAATTAGTTCCCTCCTCTCGCTCCCCCTCGTCTCTCCGTCTCTGTCTCTGTCTCTGACAATTTTTCGGCGAAAAAGGTTTCCAGCTGGCTGGGATGGATTGACAAGCGCAATTCCGAGTAATTAAGAGGGAGTTCGATTCGATTTAAGCCCGCCACGTTGAGAGGCCTTGAGGCTGATTTTAGATATTTACCCCAATGGTGCATCGATTTTCCTCTCCTTATGCTACATTATGTGACCGGTGGATCGATGGCCGTGTGCTAACCACAGAGCACAAGCCACCGAAGCTAAAAGTGTATTCTGATTGTGGTGTGGAAATCCGGCGACTGTTGGCTAAAATTAGTCATCACAAACAGGTAAGCTTAATTGAAGGTGCACCGCACCAGATGGAGCGGAATCTCTATTGAAATTTATTGAATGATTGATGGTAAATCCATTATTGGGGACAGCCAATTGGAATTGGATTTCTTTCTAATAAAGCCAAAGCTTCAGGGGTATTTAAGAATAATCTGAGTGACTGACTATGAAGTATTAATAAAACTACACATTGTGAGTTGAGAAATAAAGTTGATATACTGAAGTTAAATCGAAAAATTCTTCAATAAAAAACAAAAACACTTAATTATCCCCTGAGCTGTTGCCTTGATAAACATTCGACAATTTATCGAGAATCGACTTCACTTGGAATTAAGTGACTCTCGATAAATTTCCTTGTTTCGCCTGTAATTTATTTTTATGTCTTTAGTTTATCCTTGGCGCCGCCTCCGTTTTTGGCCGTTTTTGCATTTCAACTGCATCTGCAATTGCCCCTGATGAACGTTTTATTAGCTCAATCTTTTTTCGGGGTCTGACTGGCTTGCAAATAGCAATTACCAACTTTTTGGTGCAAACTGCAATTTGTTCGCTCATTGAATGCAATGGCAAAGTGACCGGAGCAACAAGTGAGGAGCAGGAGCGAGCAGAGTTTTCAATGGACGTAGCTCTTAAATTTCAACCTTAAAAGCACATATACATATATACATCTAAATGGGGGAAAAATGTTTTGGGGAATAAAAAGCCGACAAAACTCAAAGCTCAAAATGTGCATTTGTGTATTTGCATTGCCCACAAAATGAAGAATCCCTTGGATGCAGACATCCGACCGAAAAAGCGAACGGAAAACTGGAAAACTGATAATGATTGTGGCCTGCGGGGGCCGCCCCCACTCGCTGCAAAATGCCCGAAAACCCCAAAGGCAGAGCTACAGAGAGAAATTTATCAAAATTATGTTTGGTATATTTTGATAAAAGAGGATTTAAAATGTTATTTAAATTAGTTAAAAACATAATTTATACATGCATACATTTTTTTTTAAATATGTTTTTAATAGGCTTATTGGCCTGCCATTTTCGGTTTGAATTTGTTTTTTAACGACTGTTTTTCGTGAAAATAAGACAAGCGATTTAATTTATATTCTAATGGTGCCTAAAAGCATTTCTGTGTTTCATTTTAATTCGGAAAATTGCTTTGCTGTTTTAAATAGTTTGCTTTTGGGTAAATTTTTAATTGATTTTATGTCACCAGTTGCACGAATGTTAATTAATTTAAATTTCGAATTTAGAATTGTTTAAATTCTCTTTTAGTTATGCATAAAACTATGATGTTAAATGTTTTAATTCGTAAGTGTAGTAAAATCTTTAAAAGCCTACCGAGTTGCATAATTTCGTATGAATTTGTTTCGAATTCCTGCCAATATACACCCAAACCTGATCTTCTCCACAACAAGCTGTACTATTTTTTATAGCATGAAATGAGTGAAACCATTTAGTATACATATCACCGCTCAGTGCACAGATTCATGGATAGATGGACCAAAAGCCATGGCAATAACTAGCGCCTGCCTAACCAAAATTAGTTCGGAACCAGGGGCTTACCATTGATGATGGGCGCACGGGGTTTTCTGGGGCAGAGGATAAATTGGGTGCATATTAAAAGCCAGGCAGGCAGCAGGCGGCAGTCGGCAGGCGCTCTCTGAAAGCGGCAAGCAGGCAGACAGACAAAATCAAATGACGTCCCGCATAGACAAACAAATTTTCCATGTGCATGTGCAATGGTACCGAGGAGGAGCACACAGAGGATGAGGATGCGGATGCGGATGTGGATGCGGATTCGGGGATACAACGGATGCCAAAATATTCAATGGGGTTTGCTGGAGCTGGAACGGGGGGCGTGGCAGCTGTAGGAACAGGCATGGCATCATCATTAAATATCATTAACACAGCAACGAACAAGCGGCAGCAGCACCGACAACTGACAGCAGCAACATCAGCAACAGCAGCAGCAACAGCAGCAACATCAGCAGCAGCAGCAGTAGCAGCAACAAAAGCAGCCATTTGGTGATATCATTAAGAAGAGCAGGATGGAGATTTTAGCCTTTGGGAGGGAGTAGGAAATCCCCCCTTATGGGTGCTTTAAGCACAAGGAAACCGAGGCAATAGCAATTGCAAACGGAATCGCAATAACACAGAGCTCTACAATCTGTGTGGATCTCCGAGGAGGAAGCAAATGTGTATACAAAATGTTTTTAATTAAACGCTCGCTTCCACCTCCTTCAGAGCGAGAGACGAAGTTGACAGGACTCAACGACAAGGACGACGACGAAAAGGAAAATCAACTGAGGCTCCCCTTTTTACCTTTGCCCGGTATATATCAGCATGAAAAGTCATCTGCAATTTGCACGAATATTCCATGAATATTTCAATCAATTTGGATATCTCTTGTATCGTTTTTGGCTTCACATTTTTTTATATTTTTGTTTTTCCTATTTCTTTTATTTTGGGTTTTATGTAAGTCCTGCTACGAGAAGAGTATATTAGTCGAGAGGTATTTTTCCCCATCCGCTGGCATTCAACTTGATTGCTACACGGCAAGGAAAGTAGAATCAAGTTCTTGATTGGAAAGTGCACACAAAAACTAACAAGATTTCCTTAATTAATTCCTTTTTAAATATATTCATAAATAGCTAAGAATTCTCCTAATTTAGAAAGTCATCTTGTGTAGTTGCATAGACTCCATTTCTTTCTGTGTACTGCTTGCAGTTTTATCAACAAGAAAAGGGTTGTATGTTATGGATATTCTGTGTTATGGATGGATGGATGAGTGCTGGCATAGACGAATGGCTGGCTGGATGGCTGACTGACTGACTGCCTGGCTAGATGCAAAAGTATAAAATTACCGAACAGCATTCCCCACATTATGCAATGTGAGATGTTGCTGTTGGCATGGCAGCAGCAGTCCTTTGAAATCACATAATAATGTGCAGCACTCGCTCTGCTCTCTGTTTTTATTGCAGATTATGGAACGGCAAAAGCATAAAGCAGAAGCCGCGCTATGATTCGTATAATTGCAGTGTGAATAATTACATCAAAATCAACAGCGAGAGCAACAAGAACCGCACTGCTCCCAAGTGCAGACAGTCAGATAAACACAATAAAAGATTATGCTCTGTGATTGTCTGCCACATGTTCCCTCCCCTCGTCGATTTCCAGTGCTTGGGCTTGCAACAAATGTTGTTATTTATGCGCTTGATAAAGTTTTTAATTGATTTAATAAGTAATGCGATTAATACCGAACAATATGCGATTCGAGAGAGATACATCTATGTAGATATATCTGCATGCCAGACAGCGGTACTTGATACTCGCTTTTTTTTTGCTAGCAAACTTCAAGTGTTTGCATTATTATTTTCCTTTTTTGCGGCTTTTGATGTCTGTCTGCCGTGTGTGTAGCCTTTGAAAAGCTTTTAATTACGTGTTCGACTCTTGAATTTACGGCGCACTCGTTGAGGCTTATGGGGCTTACGTCTAATGAATACGTTTGATTGTTGTGGATTATGGAAATCTGCTGCCTTGACAACCTTTTGGGTTACCTTTACAAATTGGTCACCACTGCCCTGGCTGACATTTTAAACCCTAACTAAAAGCAAACAACAAGCTTTCAGGTTGCTCCTAAACCCACAGGTAATTGATAAGAGCTGTCAATTTATCATTTTTTCTCAGCTGCTCCTGCTAAGTTTAAGCCCTGGAAAATCGCACCAACTGGGGGTAGACGAAAAACTGCAAACAGGCGTGTGAAAAGCGTTCAACATTTGCTCATCTCGGACTGACAATTGGCCCAAGCTGCGGCTCCTGATTGCTCTTCTCCTCCGCTCGGAATCCCCATGACAAAGTAATGACAGTTTACACCAGATGAAATAAACAAATGACCAGTGGAGAGAGGGGAGCTCAGCGAAACGAAGCTGTGCGGGATGATTTGTGCTGAAGATGGCGAAAGGAACTCGGATTGCAGTCGGAAAAAATCAATTTAAAGTCATTTTAGGAATTTCAATTTGGTATCAAGCTCAGGAAATAAAATATAGTGAGAAGAAAAGGTAGAAACAGGCTTTAAAAATATATACAAGAAATATTTGCCTATTAAATACAATTTAAATTACTTTTAAGAAGATCTTAAAGTATATAATGATCATTTTCAGGCACCACGTTCAGTGTAAGGATAACAATTATCTATTTTCTATTGCCTAGAATTCATAGAATTTTCTCATTTTTAATCACAGAATATATCTATAATTTTTTCAAGTGCCCCGGGGTACATTTAAGTACGTTTCTGCGAGTTGAAGGCTGACGTTGATCTTGAGCTTCCTTTCATTTGTTTGTTCGCAGCCGTTAAATGAAATGGCATGTAAAAAAAAAAAGAAAGAAGAGTGAGTACTGAGTACTCCAGCGGCGGGTGGAGATTTTCTGGGGCGGTGACAGTGACTGACTATCATTACGCATTTATTGTTGCTGGCCGGGGCCATTGTGACGATGGTCAAGATGCTCGCCGGGCAAGAAGAAACCCCTGATGAGGATAATGATGATGGCAACAGACGGTTGCCTGGTGTGTGTGCCTCCGATGGGTGTGAATTTAATAAAGCCCACATATATACCTACATATGGCCGCACAAAGGCCGCCATGGCAACAGCAGCAGTGGGTGTGAAAAGGCAAAGGCGCCCCAGCCAACCCAACCCAACCATCTCGCTCTTAATGTGCAACAACTATTTTCAATTATTGCCAATCAAATGTTGCATTCAATCGATGTTTACATGCAGCCGAGGCGACCTTATTATGAGGTTGCTTTTCAGCCTTCCGGGGGGATATAGTGGGCGGCGGGGGGTCACGAGGCAGGGGCTGTGGGTGGTTGGATCGAATGGAGATACGGGCTTGGGGCGTTGCCTAAGAGCCATGTAATTAGTTTGCAAGTGAGTGTCAGGATTAATCTTTGAGTGTGTGTTTGATTGTCGCCACTTCACATGAGAGGCTCTCTGTAGATAACACAACGATTAGGGATGGCAGGCAGTCGATATTAGAGCGTAGGATTGATAAAATAGGTTGTATACTAAATATATATCGATATTGAGGCAAATCAGTATGATTTATCCAAATACAATTCGATATATTGACGAGTTAGATATCGATATTTATCGCTTTTTAGCTTTAATCACATTTCCATCACTGAATAGTTGATAGAATTGAAATGTTATGAATAATTTATTTTATGAAGGTGATTAATTGAATCTCTACTTATAATACACAAAGTTTCTTGGATACTACATCGATATATTTTGATATTTTCGATATGCTGCCTTTTTTATGATTTATCTTTCGATAACACAAATTTAATATCCACCCCTAACACATACATTTACACCCAAAACTTCAACTCACCTCAGACACACTCACCCACATTAATGTAGTACAAATACTCTGCCATTATCTGTATCTGTGTGTATATGTATCTGTATCTGGTCAAAGAAAGTGCGTAGCGCACATGTTAATTGAAGGCAGTGCAAACACAGCAAAAACCCATAGACACAGAGATGGTATATCTCTCACAAAAGAACGAGATAGCCCTGGGAGACTAAAGAGAAATGGAGACAGGCATATGTATACAGTGAGGGTCCTTCTCAAAGGACATGCAATTACCACCAACAACCGACGACAATTATCAGCAGTCCTTCAAGAGTTCCGATATTTAATACCCTCTTCCAGTTAGGGGGTTGTAAAGTAATTAATAATTAATTAGCTAGTTCAATCAACATGACTGAATATTGCAGCAAATGAGGGGCGAAAATGCATTCCTATTTATCAGTTTGCTGAAATATCATATTCTCTGATTACGTATGCTTACGAAACCAATTAAATTCCATGAAATTCCAGTTTGTGTTTTAATTAATCATTGAAATACGTACTACTTGCATTGGAATTATTTTTGTATAATAATAGAGACAAAATTATTACACATCAAATCCTCTGAAGATTGTGCATTTCTCATAACCACTAAGTAGTTTAATATTAAATGCACATTTTTGTTGCCCATGGGTAATTACATATATTAATTAAATTGATCTTGCTTATGCAAGTCGATGCTAGTCCATAGTTCCAGCAACCTTCCACCTAATTAGGTTATTTCTGATTGTTGTAATATGGCACAGCTCTAGCTGTAGCCTTCACTTCCTTATCTCTGGAGATTCTCCGGTCAATTCCACATCTCCATGACCGGCCCGCAGGAGAGGAAGAACCCGACCCATGCGAAATTGGAACCGCCAATGGAATTTAATCAAGTTTTATTTGCACTAGTCCGAGGTCCGAGGTCCCTGGGCAGCGCAGATGAGCAATGAGAGCACATCAGCAATAAAATCGGGCATATATGAGGGTGTGTGTACAGTACAGTGAAGCTTGCAGATATTTAACTATTAAAGCCAAACGAGTATAAGAAGATTTTAAGGGCTTACTGAGATTTTTTTAAGAGATATATTCAGCTTTTTACATCCTATAGACTCCATAAAAAATACCCCTAATAAAAATAGGATTTACCTAGGCTCTACTGTATTTATTCTAGGATCTTTGCCTGTATGTGTCTGGGTATTGATTGTCATAATTAAACGCTGCTGCTGCTATTGTTGTTGCTGCTGCAATTTCTCTGACCATCACGTATCTTTGCTCCCCCCATTTTCCGTTTTCCCCGCCCCTTTTGGCACCATTTTCCTTCTGTGTGTGTTTTCCCCCTTACTTCTTGGTTCTGTTGGAGTTTTGTAACTGCGCTTTAAAAGTTTGTTGATTGAATGCAGCGCTGCACAATTGTTGCAAAAGGGCAGCCATAAAGTGGCCTTATACAAACACAATCCCACCTCATTCCCGGCTCTTGTATTCTTTATTTTCTTTTTTATCCACCCACACGAGCGGTTTTATAGCCATTCTTTTGTGTATACTCTGTGGATTAGTTCTTCATTGTTTAGTTGGCAGCGTGGCGCTTTGCAGATAGCTGAGACAGCCCAGAGAAATGCCAAGAAATGCATTGCAACTTATCAGGGCGGAATACCGAATACGAGGCAGAGACTGGGGGGGGGCAGTAGAGCAGCAAATGTGTGTGCAAATGTGTAGAGATTGGTGATGTGTGTGTGTGTGCTGCTTGGCAATGATGCACGGAGAGAAATTTTGTAGAATTTTATAAGATTTTTTGTAGATTAATCTTATATTAATCAGACAAAATCAGATACTAGAAGCATTAATATAAAAGTTTTTCAAAGAAGTAAAAAACTAAGTGTGTTACATAAATGTTTTTTTGAATCTTGATTATTTTTTGTATGCAGTGATATTTAAATCCTCAAGATAATTAAATTTCTATGCATTTTCTTAAGAATAACTCATTTATTTCCAAGAGTTTTCCTATAAGGTATTCTTTGCATAAACAAGAATCAGCAACTCTGAAAAGTAGGCAATGGTTTTGTACTAACTAAACCTAGAATAAATTTCTCAGTTCAAACATTCCTATTTAAGATACAAAAAATCTCCAAAAGATATTCTTTCTTTATCTATAAAGTTAAATAACTCTCAGTGTAGCTTAAGCTGGCTGTGCCATTGCTGCAGCTGCTAAGTAGTTCGGTGGGCGTGGCAAAATGCATAGCTAACTAGCTAGTTGGAAGCGAAGGGTAGCGCTGCTGCTCACTTAAGCAGCTCAAGTCGAAATAGATTTCGGGCGCCATGAATAAAATATCCCAGTTAAGAGTTCAAAGCTCGGCACGTGTGCGAATTTGATAGAGCAGCAGCTTGTGCCATTGTGCCAGTAAGAGATATGTGCTGTACCTTTCGTGGAAATTCACCAAGTACTCAGTTTGCATTAAATATGATCATATGAACTTGGGAGTTGAAGCGGAGGCTTGAAATTAATGCCAGAATGTGAATGTCCTGATGTCTAGGAATTAACTTGATGATTATTTATTTATAGGTTCAGGAATGTTTAGGTATTTGTGAGTTAAGTTGGTTGATTATTTATAGCGAGAAATCAATAATTTGTAATTGTACCAAGAAGCAAACACTATCAGCTATAAATATTTCTATAAATTCCATTAAAACTTTTTCAAATAAGGAAAAATCCATGCACTCCTCTTACAAATCCCTCCAAAACCCTTACTGAAAATCTGTACAATTTCCCCCTGTAATTTAGTCGTATCTAAAGCACTTTTGATTGTGAATACAAAGTAACCACTGATCCTTTCACCATTCACTTGACATTTTCATTTAGTTGGCGGCACTCCAGGGGGACATTAAGGCAACGGCCTCGAACACAGCACATTTTGCACATTTTCACTTAGTTATTACATTTTATTTGCTTATTTATGGCCAGCTTTCACGCTGTCCGCTCCACTTTGGGTTTTCCGCTTTCTTCCTACGGGTTTTCTTCCTTCTACCGTTTTATTATATATTTTTCCATGACAATTGTCGGCACATCGGTTGGCTATTGACAAATATTACACAAGTCCACCCACCTCCACCCAGGACATCCAAGGGGATACTACTGCCACTGGACTCTGGTTGTTATGAGTATATTGTGTGGCAGTGAGAAGGAGAGACCGTTTCTATACCCACAACACGTACAGCTCTCCATTCGCCGGTCGTATAATACGATATTTGCATGAAATTACATGGACAGCCCTGATGAGGGGAGAGGTTGGAGGTGGCCCTTTGGGTTATTAACATGCTCCAGAGATTAGACCGACGCCGGCAATGATGACAACATTTGATTTCTTTTCCGTTTACACAGGACCCAGTGTCCCTGCTGCTACCGTCGTCTCCACCACCCCCCTGGCTTATTCTCCAATTTCCCTCCGCCTTTGTGCTAATCAGCGCAAATACCCAAAATACAAAAGCCAAATCGAAAGTAAAAGCAGAAATCAGCGGGAGAATGAAAGAAAGGAAACTCCTCAAAAGAACTTCCCAGCTCAGACACAACCTTCTCCTACCTCCCCAAAAAAAAAAGAAAATGCTACACCCACTTTACCACCCCCTCGCACCGCTATTTCCAAAAAGACGTCAATCAATGGAGAGAAAAAAAGAGAAAAATTTGATATGCCTTCGGGGTCTTGTGTTGATTTTTTTCGTGCCTTTTTATACCCAGTAATCGAAGGGATCAATGGGTATATTTGGTATTATATTTATATATTTAATAATAGAGAAATACTTTTTAGAATGTTGAAGAGAATAAAATATAAAAGAAAGTTCAAGAGAGAATAGAAATGGTAACATATTATATATTAAAATGCATTATTTTGTAAGTGTAGTGTTCTTCTATTTTAAAGAAAAGTCAAAGTTTCCCCAATAGCTAAGCATTTTTTGGTTCAAAATATTAAATCCCTTAAAAGTATGCTATGATTTCTTCACGCACTAAACCACTAAGGAATTCCCTGGTCTGTACACTTTTCACAACTTCCCCATTTATTCTCCTTTCTGTTTTCGTTTCCTTGAGGTTTTTTTTGATTATTGATTTGTTCCCTCTACTGCCTGTAAACTGATATTTGGCATTTGAAATGCGAGCAATTCTATTTCTCCCTCCTGAACCTGAACTGAGCCTGCGACTTTCCTGTGATGTATGATAAACTCCAGTCTGCGGCTGGATTAGCCGCTCAACGATTTAAGTGATTGTATATCTTACAGATATACGATTTCAGTGTCGCCGGGCGAAAACAAGTGCCGAGATTTAATAGCCAGCAAACCGAGTGAGTGCCACACAGGTGAGAGAGAGAGAGATCTGGGTGGTTTGGTATCGGGGAAATCCCCCATCCCAAACCATCTATTCCGGACCCGGGACGGCACCAAGTTTGTCCTTACAGTTTAAAGTGATTTGTGGCGCTTTGAGTGGCTAAGAAAGTTTCCTTTTCTCTCTATGTCAGAGTGTGTCTTACTTTATTTCGCTTGGCTGGAGGTTTTTATGGCTGCTCCGTTGGCAGTTTGAGACGTTTTTAGCTCAAAGTTCCTCAGAAGAGGCCATCGAATCGGGAAGCAATTGCGGAATTACACTTTGATTAACAAATGCTAATGTTGTTCCTATGTGGCTCAGATGGTGGGGTTTGATTTGTGTGTGCCTAACTTGACTTTATTGAATGCAATTGTTTAGAAAACTTCTCCCAAGTGCAATCGAAGACAATTTGATTTATCGGTTGAGTGGATTTCATTGCGGCAATCTAGGTGAGTATTGTTTTATTTCTTCTAAAGTTGCTTAATAGTTTTTGAACACACTTCAAACCAGATATATTTCCCACACTTGGTCTAACATAAATCTTTAATGAGAAAATTAATCACCACCCTGCGAGTTATACAAAGTAATTAATGCCACATTATATCTTCTTTGAAACTTTTCGTTTCACTTTTAAATAAATATATACTGTCTCGTGTCTCATTTTCATTATTATCCAATGGAAACAGGACCCTTTTTCCATTATCAAAATACTTATTTACCCTTTCGCCGTCGGTTGCCCATATATTTAGCTTAATTTCAATTTGAATATTCTGCTGTTTGGATAACATTCCCAATGACCTTTTGCACACAAATGGTGCCCGCCCGCCGACGCTCCTGCTGCTGTCAGTAATTAAAATCTGTCCAAAGCTTGCAATTAAACCCCAAAAATAAAACCAATTGCTAACCCAACGACAGGGCGAGCAGGAAAAAAAAGGAATACGATATACAATGTATATAAAGCGGAGTATAATACGAACCTTGAGCCTTGAGTGTACAAGGATCTGGCCTGCTTAGCGAGGAGGAGAAAGTAGCTCGGCACACAAAGCAATTAGCAGAAAGGGACGCACGAAAGGACCAAGGATTCAGGCAGCAGGAGAAGAGCGGACTTGTCTGTAAAAAGAGAGCAAGGTAAAATATTTGCATTAACTGACTGGAGGGGGGAATAAATAAATAAATTCTGCAGATGTGCTCAGAATAATATGTAGCTGGAACAAAAAAAAAAGGGGGCCACAGATCAGGGTTTGCAAAAAATAGCACAATGCTAAAGATATATTTCTAAATTAGTAATTAAAGCAGTTAGTTGTGTGAGTGTTCAGGCTAGAAGCCTATAAATAAGCATCACTCTCAAATCGAACTTGAGAGTTTTAGGCATTGAAACTGTTCTTGTTTTTCTATACATTTAAAATATATATATTAGAAAATATGACCATGATTTTGCCAGCATAAATTAAAATCTATACAAATTACACATTCGTTTATTTTCCCTAAAATTCCTCTTCTAAATCTACCTAATATTCCACCCTAAACTGTTTATATTCACAACAAAACCAACGAGGCTGCTGCGGGTCATGAAAATCCCTTTTTAATTTCCTTACACGCCGCAATTGTAATTTGTATCTGAACTGTGTTTGGCCCGGCTAAATAAAGTTATAAAAGCATAGAGTCGCGGCCAAACACGCCACCAAGCACACACACAAAATGGAAATATTGTGGAAAATCTGGAGTGCGTTTCTGTTGCACATAAAATTTCATTGATTACATTTGTTTGCCGTTTGCCAGTTGCGCGTTAAATGCTCTAAAGGAGTGGGTACTCCTTATTTTCGGTTTTTCTTTTTTATGTTTCAGGCAAGGAGTGTGCCTATGTGTGTGTATGCCTAGGATCGTTTCCTGTTTACACAGGCCCAAGACCTAGGGTCCTGCCGCACGCGAACGCAAACGCAAACTCAAACACCCCGAGAATTCAGGGCCAGGGCAGGGCAAGAGAAATACTTAACAAATAAAACGCTGTAATATATCTTTGCGGTGGTGGCGGGGAAAATACCTAGAATTATGTGCGCCTAAAAATATTTAAAACGCTATTTATATGCTAATACCAGGCAGCAGGCAGCAGCCAGCGAGTGAGCGCACACAGAAAGAAAAATGTATTCCGGGGAAATGGAAACACGCCCCACAAAACTGCATTATGCGAGGGCGGTTGCAATGGCATTTCTTTATGTTTTTCTCATTTCATTCCAACGAATAAAAAACGAACCAACAGTTTTCACTAAATCCTCATTAATTAGTAGCATTTAGGGCGGCATTTTCCCCGGCTATTTTGTGTGCAGCCACGCCCACCACCGCCCCATAGCGCCCACCTCCCCCGCTTAACGAGCCGGCGATGCGGCAGCATTAAAGCTACTTAGCATTAGAGGCACTGCCACATAGCCAAAGCTCCCCGCCCACAGAAGCCCAAGGCCCATGGTGCACAGTGGGGCCATGATGGCCAGTTGGTAACAGGTGCTGAAAACCGGCCAATGACACATTACTCAGCACTTTTAGGTGAGTGTGTGAAGCCGAAAAAGCCAAATGATGCATGAAAAGAACAGGTGGCTGGCTCATTCAATGGGATTACCCAACTCGATCGAAGGGGAGAGTGGCCAGGCCAGGCCAACTAAAGTCTTTAAAGAACATAAATCAGTTAAGGCTAATTGTGGAAACACACACAGAAAAAAATAAAAGTTGGCTGCAAACACACGCTCTCCTTCTCTCTGTGTGTAAAAGTTTGTGTGTAGAAAATACTAAAAAGTTTGGTTACCATGTTATTGAAGCTAAGTGAGTGGAGTGAACGAATTTTATATGAATTGAGCCAATTAATTGGAGCTTGGTAAGCTGCTGGTAAGTGGCAACTGGGAAGAGTGCAAAAGAGTCTCTAAAGACGGAGTTTATAGTGCCAATTATTTGGATTTGTTTGGCACAGAAAGTTGCAAGTGTTTCCATTGTTTTCATTGTTTTATGTTCTGACTTTTCTTCTGCAATTCAATGCTGGAGTTTCAATGGTATTAACAGAGTTTCAAGTGTTTTAAAACAAGGAGAAAATATTTAGCAAAACAGCTTGAAATTTCAGCTTATTTTTCAGCCAATTAATTTATAGATATTTTATCTATATTTATCCCACTGTTTCATCGTTTATTTTAGCAACTATTAGCGCGCCTGCTGGCCACCCAAAAATGTAGGCAACACAAAAAAATAAACACTCAAAGCTTTGCCGCAAAAAATAAGGAGAAAACATTTCATATATACATATATATATATATATATATGTAGATATACTATATAGTCGGGGAAACTCTGACCTGCACACACAACACCCAAAAAAAAAAAAGAAGGAAAAACAAAAATAATACAAGTAAGAATAAAAACAACGACAGCGACTAAGACAACACTACAAATGCCATTGGACCGTCGACCGGCGGGGCATTTGCCTGCATTTAATAACGTTTAGTCTGTGTGAAAATAGAAAAAATATTTGGTGGAAAAAAGAAGTGAGGGAAAAACGGGCTGAGAGGAAAAGCATAGAGGGAACAAACAAAAACAAAACATTTCAAATGGTGTGTGGGAAAAAGGGGAAAATTCCTACCCTACGGGACCGTGCAACGCATTAATTTCATTCACACTTTGGAAAAAATATACATATATCTACGTACATACACATTTAAGGCAAATATGCAATAACGGCGTGTTGGAAACAATAATATTTGTCTAGGAACCCGAGACGGAGACACCCGGGCCCAAAGTGTGGAATGAAAAGTGGCCAAAGTCCCGAAGACCTCTGCCAGCAAACACATGACGATGCCACTTGAATGGATGCGACAGGGGCCACTCTGGGGTTAAGGGCAAAATATGGACAAAAAGCACGCGCAGCCTGGAAAAATTACAAGCCATGAACACAACACAAAAAAAAATATATATATATATGAGAGGAAAAAATCCCTGGTCCGTGTCTGAGCTTCAAGTTGGTCGTTTGTTTAACATTTGTTGTGGAACAATAACAAAAACATCTTCAGTTAAAAGTAAAAAACGGTACAAAAATAATAATTGCATAGGCTAGGGGCAGTAATAACTCTGAAAATTTTAAAAAGCTTTTCCACCTTTACAAGTTTCGATAATAAATTATATTTTCATAATAGAACAATTTCAAAAAAGTTATAATAAAATATAATTTAACCAGCTTTAGCCTTTCTTGTTCAAGACTTTTTCAATCGGAAAATGTAAAAGAAAAATTCCCGATAAAAATTGCAGTTTAAAATGCCCCAAACTTTTTACCAATTTCCATCAAACTTTGACAGAAACAACGTAAGCCCTTCAGAGGCCATTTGGGGACTCCCCTTTTTTTTGGCCCCCCCTGAAACAAATCGCAGCCAAATGCCCAGAAATCCCCTTAGCACACACCTCTTTTTTTTACGACTGCAGATATTGAAAAGATCCCCCAATGCCAATGCTGCAGCTGTAGTATATTTCCTTGATCTCCGGACCCATTACATTAGGGAGCTATCCACACACGCAGACAGTAGCCGCTGAACAGGAGCAGTTTCTGAAGTACACAGGGAGAAAATTTTATACTACAAAGTTTAGAAATTTTACTTAAATTGCAGGTAAGGTAGTCTACATATTACTTAGACCAAATAGAGTCTATGCTTATTGTTTAAAAACTAATTGAAACTATAGTCATTCTGACATTTTAATAAATTCGAGACTCTAAATAATTTAAACGTTTTTCATTTCCTATTTTAATAATTTTTCTAGCTAATGTTTGAATATTTATAGTATTTAATAAAAACAATTAATCTTTAATTATTAGAGATGCATTTCCTATACGTAATTATGTGTATTTAGTTACTTGGCAATTTAAATCATATTTAGTGCTGATTTAATAACTATCCTAAATAAATAGTTCAACATTTATATTCTTAAAAAGTTGATACATAATATCTTTCATTCTTTTATAATGCGTGATATTTTTATATATATTTTTGATGCTTTAAGAAATTCTTGTGTTATTTTGTGCTTTATTTAATAACTAACCCAGAATATAATGGATTCTCTTATAATTCCCTTAAGGTATCTATCCATCTATAGCCTATATTTTATGTATATCAAACAATTTCAGAAGAGAAACCATATTTTCTTTCCGTGTGTAACCCCAACCCCAAACAAGGAACCGTGTCACGGTGTTTGGGATTTTTCAATGTGTAAAACTACCTGTCGCTGGGGCTGTGCGGTTGGGCTTGGGTTTGGGTATGAGTAGTTTCCCATTCTATTCCAACTGCTGCTGCTATTGCTCCTGCTGCTGGCTGCTACTGAAACTTGCTGGATTTTGGCCTCGCGTTGAGCCGGGCAAAACTATCTTTTAACACGCACAACGCATTATACGAGCACCTTGCATGCACACGTCGCCGCCAACAGGCACACCGACATCCATCCATGGCACTGGCCCAGGACCTGGCCAAAAAGGAATGAGGGACGAGGGCGAGGGAGAACCCAGTCAACGTATTTTCCCGAGTGTTTTTCAGTCGCCGCCACCGCCACCGCCACCTAAATTTCATTCCTGCAATCCCCCCGTAACCAGTGGTATATATATGTATATCCCTTTGCCTCGAAATTTTCCCTGGGTTCCGACTAACGTTTTCCACTTCTTGCTCTTGGCTGACGACATTTGTTGGCTGCTCTGCTCCAGTGCCTCTGCATGGGATTTCCTCACTTCGTTTTGAATATACACTTGATAAAAGGGTATTACGAGTTCAATGGCACAAGGGAAAATATACGAATTTAAGCAATAAATTAAGATCTAGGAATTAGTGACATTTGTTAGAAATTAAGATTAGAGGGATACGATTGATAATAGTTATTATTAAGGAAGTGCTAAGTACAACCTATAAACTCCAAGGACATAAAGAGTTCGTTGTTGCTTGAAGGAATTTTCTTCTTGTCCCCTGTATTCAGTTCAGTTTGGTTTGGTTTGGGCTTTGCTCGCATTTGCGTTGGCTTTTCTTTTTCAGTTTTTATTTCTGTTAAGTGAAATGTGCAGGAGCTCCGCTCCACACACCGTACTGAACCCAGAGCCAAGTGCAGAGTGGAAAAAATATTCTGGCTGGCTGCTGCACTCGTCGTTGCTGGCTGTTCCTTAAATAAATTTAGCTTAGTTTTTTGAATGGTTTTTGCACTTGAGAGGTTTATATTTTGCACTGCACTCGAGCAGACACACACATACACCCGGAAAACTTCTGGCTGTCTCCTTCTGTTGAGAATCCGAGAATTAGATTTGCATCAGTTGAGTTGGCGTAAATGCGTTTTCGGGGGCTATGGGGTAATCTCAGTGTGGCAGAAGCATATTTATGCCTCACTCCGTCTCAATTGCTGGGGCGTGAAGGAAATACTTTTTCAGTTTTCTTCCTCTTATTTGTGTGTGTTTGAGGTATTCCTAACTCAGTCTACACAGGAAATAACTTTCGGTATTAATTAGAAACCAATTTCCTATTTTGATATTGGAAATAGATTAATAGCGTCGTATGAAAATATTGAAATTTTTATATGACTTTTTCTCGGGAAATCCAAATTTAAAAAACTCATAACTCGGCCAAAACATTATTAAATTTAATTCGGAAAGCTTTCCCATGCTTGTTTTTGCTAGGTAATTAAATCTGCATACTCAATTTGAATATTAAAAGAATTACAATTTTTGTCAAATTTTTACGATCTAACTCCGAAAAAAAAATACAAATTAAAATAAGTAAAAAAAAATTTTCCCCAGACATGCCTAAATCGATTCGGCTATTGATGCTGATCAAGAATATATATGATTTATAGGGTCGCAAATGAGTCCTTCACTGTGTTACAAGCTTTTAACTGAAATAAAAATACTCTGGAAGGGTATAAAAATCTATATAAAAATATGTGAAAAATTCTACTTCATCACTTAATTTTAAGATGTACTTCTCTTAAAATATATTTTAAATAAAGTCTGGAGAAGACTGATATTTATTATTACATAGTTTTTAAATATATACATTTTTCCCTGTGCACTCTTCTCGAATTTCAACATTATTCTTGACTTTGAATTGGCCAAAAAGTTTGCGCATACATTTCAGACATTACAATGTCTAAGCGCCAAACTTTTCAAAGGGATTTTTCCGCAATCAAAGTTGAAGTCGGTCGTGGGGCATTTGACCTGTTCATTACTTTATCGAAGCGGACCTGCTGCCAAGGGCTGGGCTTTATTCCTGGGATGGATATCTTCATATGGAGCAGGAAAAACAGTCAGTTGCGATGACAAATTGCCTAAGCAGCCATTCAGAACCAGCAACAGAAGCAGCAACAGCAGCAGCTGCAGGAGGAGCCAGTGCCACAAAATGTTGCAATTTATGCAAAGAAATGCAGCAATGCCGCCCCTTTGCCCCTCAGTGTTTGGCTACTTTTTATGCGGCCGCAAACAATTCAGCTTGTATTTGTATTTTCTCGTTTTTCCATTTTCTTTTTTTTTTTTTTTTCGCTTTCGTTGCTGCTGAATGTTGGCCATAAATTGTTGCGCACAGTGCGTTTCGTTTGGTTTTGGTTTCGTTTCGTTTTGCAGTTTGCAATTCGCAATTTTCCAGCATATTTCAGCGAGATGCCCTTTGTTGCAGCAGCTACGGGGCTTTCATTCGCCGCCGTCGTTGTTTATGCTTTCCATTTTATACTCATACATAAATACATGTTGTATGTACAAGCAATAAGTACGATATGTACGCGTTCAGCACGGCTGGTGTAATTCATAAACAGGCAACTTGGGTGGCACAGGCGCCTTCCCAAGGGCAGAAAAAAAAAACGAAGAAATATATGTGTGTGTTATTACGAAAAAGTTCTGTATAATATTTAATTGATTCGGAATTTCACAAAATATGGTGAGAAGTTATTGGTAAACTTTGAAGGTTGTTTAACAATTGAAATTGGCATGAATAAGGTTAACAGTTTGGGCCTTGTAAGGGCTAGTAATTGAAGGGATATATTATATAGAAATATCTATAAGAAATAATATGCCGCTCCATATCATATTGCAAATGTCATAAAGTCATCGAAATATCGAAATCGCTTTTAAAGTGAAATATTTCAAAGATATTCGATCAATTTGATTTAATTCTCTTTAATTTTTCTTATATATCGTATATGTTCGATATATATGAAGCAGAATATCGATTAATAGAACATACATCACACCAGTATATCGATTTATTAAACATATATCGCAATGTTAAAATAACGATATGTATAAGTGATTTTTTTACAATATCGATATGTCTTCCAAGAATATGCTTATTCTAACTTGACAAACATTTTCCAATATTTCCTAATAATTTTCTCTAGTGTAATTTTTTTTTCCCCTGTTTTTTTGTACCGCCAAAGGATCCGCCCTGGGAGAAATGGTTATTTGGTATGTGGAGAAAACTATATTGCCCGCTCCAGTGGCACAGCCTTAGGATGACGAGGACCTGGACTCTGGCTTGGAGGCTTCGCATATTTCGCTCAATCCACACGAGAAAACCCCACGAAACTAACAACTCCCCGGAGAGTATTTATGCGGCTGGATGGACGGGTAGACACATTTTTTTTATTCTTCGTTCTTTCTGTTGTTTGGTTTGCACATTCTGCGTGCGTTAACTTTTCTGCAGCACTGTGCGGGTCTCTGGCAGCAGTTGCCAACATTCCCATAGTCATCGTCATCGCCACATCGCCAGTCCGGGGGCAAATATTTCGCATCTTTTGTCTATCTATTGTAATAAATTTTTGTGTTTTTTCCTCATCTCTTCATGGTCATGTAATTTGAGATGCCGTGTGTGTGTACAGGTAGCTAAAAGAAAAACTTCTTGTCTAATGTTCGTCATTCTCATCATAAGCTGAAATATGCCTGATAACCTTTTAATGTACTCTCTCAGTGGTTTGGGTATTTAGAAATAATTGGAGAATACGTACAAAATATTACTTACTTACTTTTTTGGATTTATTTACTAACTAATAAATAATAAGTAAATTAAGAAGCAGTTTAAACCAAAGTCATAGATCTCCTAATTCAAGCTTAAACATTGGCCAGATCCTGTTTTAAATTACTACCAAAAATGTATCTATGGTTAAATCTTATTTTCTCACATATAAAATATTTTTAAAAATACTTCAACATAATGTGAATTCATATTAAAAAAGTTCCTTTCATTACAACACATTTTCTGTATAAAAAATTACCCTGCCAGTCGGCTTTTTACAATAAACCCATCCTCTAAACCCCACTGATTTCCTTCTGAAACGCTTTAGGGTATTGGCATTTTCATCAGAACCATGGCTAGCTTTTCCCCCGCTATGATTTTCCGTGAGTCTTTTATTATTATTTGCTGGCGGAACGTTGGCGGCGGCCTGTCAAACTCCATTTGCATTTGCCAAAACGTTGTCGAAAATTGTTTCTCTTCGGAAAAAAGAAAAACCAAAACGTAAAAAAAATCTAGTCGGAGATGGAGATGGCGGACTGTAGTCATCCATCCATCTATTTGCCTAATATATCTTCATAGTCGCCAGTTTATGGCCTGCTTGGGCCTCGTCCTGCCTATATAGCAATCTGCCGGCGGAATCTGGTGGCCTCCTCCCGTCGCAGCTCCACCCCGTTTCCCACCGCCACCACACACGGCATCGCTCGCTTCTTCTGTCATCGTCTGTCTGCCAAATGGTTGAGATTGTAATTTTTTTCGCTTTCCAGCTTCCGTATACTAATGCGACGGCGTCCTCCGTCCATCGTCCATGACCGTCCAGCCGCCTGCCTTCCCAGCTCCAGCCTGGTTCCTGTATCTGGACGGAGGCGGAGACGCCGCCGCTGTTGCTTTGTTTGTGCCTCATATTTACGACTGGTTCAGGACCAGGCGAAGGATAGAAGCTGCTACTGGGGAGGCTCTTATTCACTGAGATTAAAATTTGTATATTATATTTTGTTTATATTTGAGTTTCCCTCTTGAAAATTAATCTTTATTTCAAGCAACTGTACGAATTCTTGTTTTATTTAAACCCTATAATTCCAAAGTACTTTTTGTGAGATACATTCAGACTATAATGGTTTGGTTGTAACTTCCAGATACTAGTGCTTTTACTTTTGTAATATTTATATTATTTTTTATATAATCCTATACACCCTAACTGTAAGATTCCTCTTTAAAATAAATATTTAGGGCGAGTATAAACCTGCTTTAAATTCCTATGTTTAAGTTGCTTGTAATTCCCAACTGTTTTTTCGGCTACATAAATTGTGACTGTTTAATTTCAACTTTTCAGAATTAAATTTCAAGCTTGTGTGTTAGTTCTATACCAAAAATTGATTTTGAAAGCAAGTATAATATAAGTTTTAAATTTAGTTTAATGTTTATCCCTATGCCTAAATTCCCAACTATTTTTTTCGCAGCAGAACTTGTGACCTGGTATAATTTAATATTTCTACTAATCTGAGATACATTCCCAAATTCAGCTTAAATAAAGTTTAATAAATTCTTTGTAAATTCTACAGAGTTAGAGCGAATTGAAGAGAATTTTTTCCTCCTAATGTAACTATATTTTTCCCTCAGTGTCTGCAGCAGAACACACATTCGCACTCGTCGAGTATCTCATGCCATCATCTTTTAAACGACAGCGGCGGCAATTCCTCAAGTGTTTTGGCTGCCACTGCCGCTGCTGGTCGTCGCTCCACTTGAAAATTTGGCATCAAATGTCAGCGTCAGGAGGCCAGACCAGGCCAGGCCATCGTCGTCGTTTTGCATTTGATTTTCACCAGTTCTCAGCCGGTCCCCGGTCCTCGGCTCTTCCCACCCTCGAAAGGTCGTCTGTCCATCGGATTTAAATGAGTTTTTCAAATACTTGTGCACGTACGGGCTGATTTTGAACGGTAGTCAGCCGTTGGTCGTTGGTCGTTGGTCGCTCGTCGGCAACATCAACAACTTTCTTTTATTCCTTTATCTCACAGCGAATGGAGCGATATATACGCCTTCTGGCACGCACTGACATTTCCTCTATTTGGGTTTCTATTCAAACTTCAAGATCCCAAGCAGAGCCAGAAACAGAAACCAGAATCAGAACCAGAACAGAAAACTCCACTCTAACTCGGAGTCTGTCTCTGGCTCTCAATTGAATTCATGCTCTGTCATTTTTAATGAATCACTTAATTGTCGTCCAAGTTGGGTGGACGTCGAGTGCTCAAGGGTTTCTCTGGATTGGATTTGGATTTTGGTTGTGGAGGAATCAGTGGGAAATATATATAGAGGGAGGAAGCGACTTCACAGGCTGCCAAAACATTCAAGAAATCTGAGAAGCCAAGATGTTTCGCTCGAAATGAAGTTGCAATGATCCGAAAAGTGGAGTTTTGATGAGGGATATTCTCAGTGATCTGTGATCTATATGCCAGGGAAAACGATCTTTTGAATGCTTCAGTTTTTCAAAGTTGATTGTAAGGCGAGAGAAAGAAAGATGTTTGAAGTAGAGTATTTTGTTTTAAATTATTTTAATTAAAATTTGCTCCTTATATTACTTAATAACCAAATCACAAAAAAGGAGTTTGAAAGTTATTTGTAAGGCATAAACGAAATCGTTAAATGCTACCTGCTTTTATTTCCCTCCGAAACTCATTTACAATCAACACCTTTTTGCCACTAAACGTACGTTCGAGACCAACTCTGCTGGTCCATAAAAATTCCAGAAAAAGAAAATAAAGAAAACCCCCCAACAGACCAGGGAAACTAAATTCCCGAAAACCCCATTCCCGTTCCCATTTCCATTGCCATTCCCATTCCCCAAGGAGAGGACATTGCAACTCCATCAAAACGGCTCTCGCACCACATGAAATTACTCATAAAAGTGCGACCCGAAAAAAAAAGAAAATAAAGAAAAGCAAAAGAAAAGTACGTAGCCAGCAGAAGTGAAGTGTCTCTCGGCTGTCGTTTGACGTCAACATACATATCTCTCTCTATGGACCGCATCCTCCATTTGATGCCCACTTGCTGGGGAGTTGAAAGTGTTTTTATCCATTTTTGGCAGGGACACCGGACTCCGTACTCTACCCGTTCGAGGCCTTGCCTCGCCTCGTCGTTGCCGGCGGCTTCTAACAAATTTAAATTGTTTTCAACTTAATTTTCGGGGACCCAGTTATCATGGCCAAGTGTGTGCATCTTCATCAGCAGAGTGCTGGGCTTCTCTAACGAGGCCGCCACACACATTCCGAGTGAACTACACTTGAAATTGAAGAGTTCTTTTTTAAATTTAAGGAGATCCGGCTCGAAGGACCTGTGAACAACTATGTAACTGGGTGACGACTTAAGGTCCTGGGATCGACTTTTAACTAAAGAATGAAATGTATTTAACCTAAATCGAATTATTTAAAGCTTTAGAATATGTGAGAAAACTATAAAATGAAAAGACTAACTAATTCTGATTTTATTTCAGAAAGCTATCTCTAAAATTTCTCATAATTATCAAAAGATCTCTTCATTTTCCACCCAAAGTTTTATTGGCTTAATTATCTTCTAATTTATGTTACCAATTTCCACATTTTTATGACCATTTCTTTTTGCTGACTGCATCTGAGGAGAGTCTTTAGAAAGGCATAAACAAATGAAATGAGCCAAGCGAATATATATTTCAAACTGAGCATGGCCGCCGAGAAGCCTGCCGCCGAGGCATCTTCATCATTTTCCACGCATGATTCGGCATAAAATTTCGTTCACACCATTTAATTTTTTTCCTTGCTCCGAATATAGAAATATATATATATATAGGGGCACAGGCTGAGAGATGGTCGAGTGCTATATTGTTGACATTTTGGGCTCAACACTCGATACTTGTGGCACACGCATCAGCAAATTGTGTGAATTATGTTCCTCCTGTTTGGGCTCCTCATGGTATTTATGTTTGGGATCGGATCGGTATAGTTCTAGGAGAATGAAGAGGACATATGGGCATGACACTCATTTCGTAGAGGTCGGAGGAGTCGCTGTCGTCTTTGGCCGCTAATTAAGTGCAGCCAAACATGACTTTTTATAACTTGAATTTATGGTGATTTTATGGCCGCCCAACTCCGAGGGGAACTTCTTCTAGACTTCTTCTGCTGCTGCGGCTTGGCTTGACTTGGCTTGAGATCAATCAGTGAGGCGATATATTTGATATGTAATTAAGACAAACGTAACTGTTTATATAGGAGTATACGACGAGTATATCACCCCGGCAGTGCGGCTCACATCTGAGGTTCGCTTGGGGATTCGTTGTAAGGCCATGAAGTTTTTTGATTGAGTTTTACTGCCTCTAACACTGAGAGGCACTTGCATATGATTAGAGAATGCTGCAGAGTGGCAGCAACCGGTGGGAATGGTGCAACCAACCAGTGGGGAGTTTAGAGAAGTTTCAGAATCCATAACCACAGCCACAGAGCATTTTCGTGCAGTTTTGATTAGACTTATTCCTGCATAAATTTATGGTGCTTTAACTTTCTTTGCTCATTCCTCTTTTTGATTTTTTTCGTATAGTTTGTTCTTTTAATTAGCATCTCTAGGCTTGACTGCACTTCTTTTAGACTCTCTCTTTGAATATTTCTTTTTTGTGGAAATCCCCGCTGTTTAAAAGTGACAGCTGAAAGTCCACACATTCCATTAGTCTGTCAAAAATCGTGGGCAAAGTTCTTGGCGGCTCTTTCATTAGCATAAATACAGAAATAAATGAGCTAGCCGGCTGGCATTTTCCTATGCGACATTTTAGAGGTAATTTTAAATGAGAAAAATAAACGAAAATTTAATTTAATTAGTCAGGGATTTTGAAAGTTAAAAAAAAAAAACTCTGCTGGACATTTTATGTACATTAGCTACACAATGATTAATAATTTTTACACCTGATGAAATTTAATTTTACCAAGCTAAACAATGAAAATAAGGCGAAAATTAAATTTAATTAAAAAATATCAAAATCTAATATTTGCCAGGCAAACTTATGGCTCATATTTAATGCAGCTTTTTTAGGCTAACAAAGAATATTTTGCATAAATTAAGAACTGATTTGATTTTCAAAGTACAACAAACAAAAAATATATAATTGATTATGCAAATATTGCTTTAATTATTTATATATAGCTGCCTTATTGCTCTTTCTACATTTTACCCCTAACTAGGTCTTATTTATGTTTTTGATTTCAAATTTCCCAGCCGCATTTATTATGATGAAATCTATTAATTTATTCATTCCGTTCATTTCATAAAAAGAATAAATCCAAGCAAACGTTTGGAAAATTTCACTCTCTGCTAAGCAATTTTGTTTGGATCCCGACCATTCAATTTGTGATGTGGCGAATGCAATGGCAATTTCAATTGCCAGCCGGCTGCTTAATTCGTTTCAGTTCACTCTGTCGCGCTTTAAGCGGCAAATTTAATTCCAATTTAATTCGAGCCTAATCCATGGCGCCGCCAGAGCCAAGAAAGAAGCATTTCCCAAGCATAATCCCCTGGCTCTGCCCTACTTAGAATAATTTGAAAACTTTAAGCAGCAACTTTTTACCAGCGAATGCAGCTGTGACGCGATTGCTTCGGGGCAGGGAATCGCCGGCTGGGTGGCGGCAATCAGTGTTGCCATGGATTACAAAATATAATAGCCAACTCTGAGGTCTTGCCAAAATAAACGGAAAATGAAAGGACTTTCCCGACCTGACATACTTTTTCCCAGGAAAATTTCTACTTATTTTGGTAAACAAAGTAATTAAGTAATGAGTGAAGAGTTCAACTCTTTGCCATAATGTTTAAGACAGGAATAATTACAACTCCTTTCTGCCATTTATATATCTATCTAAAACTACCTATGTAAAATTATTCCCAATATGAACAATAAATTTTACTATAGAAACATATTTTATCATATAAAAAAGAGAAAACTAATTGATATTTTTAATCGACAAATCGAAGTTTAAAAAATTCATAACTAAGCAAAAAATGCATTAATTTTAATTCGGAATGTTTTCCTATGCTAGTTTTTATTCAATTAATAAATCTGCGTACTCAATTTTAAATTTAAATATATTTAATTTTTTGCCAATTTTTTTCCGACAATTTTAACCTTGTAACCCCTTAAAAATGTTGAAAAAATTATCAACTTTTTTTTTCTTTCCTACATACCTAGAAAGACTCGCCTGATGATGCTGATCAAGAATATATATGATTTGTAGGGTCGGAAATAACTCCTTCACAGAGTTTTAAGCTTCTGACTAAAATTATAATACCATTTTTTGATATTATATTACTATATTTCTATATGACCATTTTTTCAACAAATCAGAGTTTAAAAAACTCATAACTAAGCCAAAAAAGCATTAATTTTAATTCGGAAAGTTTTCCTATGCTAGTTTTTATTCCATTAAAAAATCTGCGTACTCAATTTCAAATTTAAAAACATTTAATTTTTTGCCCATTTTTTTGTGACAATTTTAATTTTAAAAATGTTGAAAAAATTATCAAATTTTTTTTTCTTTCCTGAATACCTAGAAAGATTCGCCTGATGATGCTGATCAAGAATATATATGATTTGTAGGGTCGGAAATAACTCCTTCACAGAGTTTTAAGCTTCTGACTAAAATTATAATACCATTTTTTGATATTATATTACTATATTTCTATATGACCATTTTTTCAACAAATCAGAGTTTAAAAAACTCATAACTAACCAAAAAAAGCATTAATTTTAATTCGGAAAGTTTTCCTATGCTAGTTTTTATTCCATTAAAAAATCTGCGTACTCAATTTCAAATTTAAAAACATTTAATTTTTTGCCCATTTTTTTGTGACAATTTTAATTTAAAAAATGTTGAAAAAATTATCAAATTTTTTTTTCTTTCCTGAATACCTAGAAAGATTCGCCTGATGATACTGATCAAGAATATATATGATTTATGAGGTCGGAAATGACTCCTTCACTATGTTATAAGCTTCTGAATAAAAGTAAAATACCATTTTTTAGTACATTTTTCGATATTTTTTTATGGGAATTTTTTCGACAAATCAAGATTTAAAAAACTCATAACTAAGCCAAAAAAGCATTAATTTTAATTCGGAAAGTTTTCCTATGCCAGTTTTTATTCCATTAATAAATCTGCGTACTCAATTTCAAATTTAAATAATTTTTATTTTTTGGCAATTTTTTTGTGACAATTTTAATGTTTTAACCACTTAAAAAATGTTGAAAAAATTATCACAAATTTTTTTCTTTCCTATATACCTAGAAAGATTCCCCTGATGATGCTGATCAATAATATATATGATTTATGGGGTCGGAAATGACTCCTTCGCATTTTTCTAAGCTTTTGACTAAAAAAATAATAAGTAAATAAATATATCAAAATTATTGTAAAATGCTTCCTCTGTATATATTTCACCACAACTTAATGAATTTCCTTACAAATAAAAGAGCATTAGCTTTTTCTTTTTTTATTAACTTTCCTCAAATAATTATTAAATTAACAAGAAATCTCGAAATAATCTGAACTGCTATAAAACCCCCAAATCGGCAACACATTTTGGTGCAGAGAGGCGGCTCATAGAGTAATTGTGTCTGGCCAAAGTTGTGGACACTGGCGTGGATCATCTTGGGTCTGTGGGCCAGTTTATGCCTACGGTTATCACATCATTATTCAAGCATCAACTGCTGGTTTTTTTTTTTTGCTATTCTCTCTGCCTTTTTTCTCATTTTCTTGAAGCATTTTACCATCGCTTTTCCGTGGGCCTTTGTCAAAGCCAAAAACTTAAATTAAGCCACTTGAGCGACATTGTTGAAATCGGTAATTTGCCTGCCTTCCCTCTCATCGTCGTCGTCGTCGTCGTGGATTCGGTTCGCGGGAGCTCCCCTCCTCAGAGCCCTGTTTCTCTCTGTGTATCTACCAACTTGGCCATAAAAAAACGCGATGAAAACGGGCGAACGAAGACGGCTAACGACTTGAAAATCCTTATTAATCACAGAGAGTCCCAGAGTCCAAGACTCCGAGAGTCCCCCAAGTCCGGTCTTGGCCATAAAAAGTCAATGCTGCCACTGATAAGCAAACCGGCGACATGGCCAACACAGCATCGAAGCAACAGAGCCACAGAGTCACCAAATAAAGGCAGGCCTCCTTCCTTTCCCTCCACAACTCACTTTTCAATTAATTAATCCAACAACATTCCAGCACTATTATCTTGGCATATCTCAAATATTTCCTTTAATTACGCCAAGCGGAGAGGAAAAAAAAAATAAGAATAAGGAACCCCAAGACTGGCCACGAGTGTTTGCAGGCAACAAAAAAAATCTGACACCTCGAACAATCAATACATCATCATAAGTGCGGCATGCAAAAAAAAAAAATACAATAAAAAATAATGCAAAAAAGCAGAAAATCAGGCAGTAAAAAAGGAGTATGGTAAAAATAAGTAACAGACACGCACACACAATTACAGGCACGATCCGAAGGAAGGACTGGGCCAACTCCGCCGTCGCCGTCGCCATCGCCTTCTAATGTACAAAAAAAATTTATGCCATTCAAAATTAGCAAAGTGTTATCTAAACGCATAAATTACATGCACGTACAGAGTGGGCAAAATGGGTGGCTGCAACGGGGGGCGGCAGGGTTTTCTTCTCCGGGTTGCATGCAAATTGCCAGCGAGGAGCCACCTCCTGCTCCTGCTCCTCTCCACATGCCTCCACAGGATATGTGAGGGGAGAGAGTGTGTGTGTGTGTGTGCGATAAGTTGAAAGACATTTTGCTGAAGAAGCTGCCACAGCAGCCAACTAGTTACTATGCATAAACAGTAGAGGTTGAGCAAATAGGACTGCTTGCAAAAATAAATGCAATTGTTACAAATAAATAAATCAATCATAAAAATAAGTCTAGGAGGATCAAAATTGTAATAAAAAGTGTGCCTAAAATATAAAAGACTCTCAGCCTTTTATATGGAAATGTTTTCGATTAGTCATGAATTATACCATTCTTTTGTCATAAAAATGGAACTAGCGGATATTATAAGTGAATTTTCATAGGAAAATTCAAGTGGCTTTTATATTTTGTCACTACTTCATATTCAACTTAAAATACTAGTGGCTTTTTTTTTAATAAGACAAATCATTTGAAATAAATGCTGACTTCTTAAGTGAAATAATTCTTTAAAATGCACACACTTAAAAAATATTAAACCAATACAAATTTCCTATAAATATATATATAATTTTAAATACGATTTCTTTAATTTTTAATATAATATTTTTTAGAATATTACATTATTTTTGTAGCTCTATTATATTAACCACAATTGTTAGGCCTGACTGTGTATTTGTGCGGCAATGCGGCATAAACGATGCCAACAACTGATTGTGACGTGAACTAAGCTCGTAATGAAAGCATATATACAAGTCGGCCAGGCCAGACCAGGCCAAAACTGAACGGAATAAGAACAAACCGAACCGAACTGAACAGAACAGCAGAGATACTTGGCCAATAGACTCGACCATCTTTCTCCTACTGCTCTGCAGCTTCTTGACCAAGATGACAACGTGGCCATGGCGCTGCTTTGGGCCAATTGCCTGTCGCCGTCATGTGAAGATGTGCTGACCCAACAGTGGGAAATTAAAGGAGGAAAGTGTGAAAAATTCAGAGAATTTTAAAATAGAAATAAAATAGTTTATTAAAATAAAGCATAAGCAAAGTCTTTAAATCAAATCTTTAAACATTAAGAAATAATACTCTTTTTCTGTTTAAATAAGCTTAATACATGTGAAGAACGCTTTGCTTTACAAATCTCATTCAATGAATATCAATCCCTTTCTAATTAAATCATTTAGCCAATTAACCCACTGTGGCCCACGCAATAACTTGGCTGTTCATTCGCTGCCACCAAAAGCAATCTTGCAACGCAGCAGCAGTTCCCCCAGTTCTCCGCCAGAGTCAGAACGAAACCGAGACATACTGGGACTCTTTGGGATTCAGCTCTGGGACAAGACTCCAACAGCTCTTGACTTGCTAACGCGATTCCGAGTTGGACCTGGTCTTCGACTCGCGACTTTTGCGATGGCACGACTTTGGCGAAATAAGATATAAGCACGACATAAATGGTACTTTATATCTGCAAGATATTATTTTTCCAAACATACACACAAGGTTTATGATTTTCTCTAGATATTTTGTCATCTTTATTATCAGGCAGAAGGAGCCGAGCAGGCAATGGCAATGCCAAGGCATAAAGTAACCAAATAAGCACAAGCGGCAGCTGAAGATGCGGCTAACCGGTGTCATGGGAAGAGGCCAGGCTCGGCCGGGCCAAAGTCAGGGAAAATAATATAGGAAATACTGGCACAAAAGTACAAAGCCAAGAACAAGGATGGCTGCGTGGAGAATTGGCCAGAATCGAATGCCAGAAGCAGAGCAACGACGGAGACAGTGCCAGCCAGGTGAGTGTCAGGCCGAAAGGCAGGAAGCAAAGCCAACTGTAGCACTTGACCAGAGAGTCTTGCGATTCCTGGAGACACCACAATGGGACACTGCCAGGGAAAGGGGAATGGAGCTGGAGTTTGCCTCCATGGGAATAGGAGCAGTTGCGTTGCGTACTTTGCACTTGACCACACCACTTGCAGTTGGGTTTACCTTAACCCCTTTGCCTACCTTCCTGCCCTATCTTTCCTCCATCCACGGTGCGTCATATTTACGGTTTGGTCCAACACATAAACAACATTATTTGCCACCCTATGCCAAAGGCGGCCCCCTGTCATAAACTAGTTTCACACACATCTATATCTATACATGCAGAGAGAGGAAAATTGAAGGGAAATACCTCTCGAACTGTAAGTTATTGTTGGGAAAACAGTAATCCTTTAAAGAATATCTAGGAAAATCACTTAAATGTTAAGTATAAATAGACTAACTTTGCTGAAACTTTGGTAGAATATTATAAGTTAATAACTTAGATACAAAACCCCTTGAGACTTATTTAAAATATTAAAAATAACTCCCTAATTTGCCACATATTTTCTTTACATTTTTCTTTCCAGTGCAGATCTTTCCTCTGTGTACTTTGGCTTGGAACTATATTAATGCGTGAGCACACACAGCTTGGCTACCAAGCAAAATTCTCCACCTCTGCCCATCTTCTTCGAGGGTTTTTCTACACTCACATACTCCAAATATATATATATTACTTCGTATATATGTTTAACAAAAGGCGCCGTCCAGGGCATTGAGGCTTCGCTTCTTTGTTGTTGACTTAGGCCCACGCCAAAGAGCCCGAGCCCGAGCCCGGAGCCGGAGCTAGAAAGGCTTCCTCCTCCATAGAGTCCGAGCATAAAAAACCACAAAAACCAGAGCTGGCATATTGCCGCTATTGTCTTTTATAGTTTCCTGGAACATTTGCCGCTTTGGCTTCCATCTCTCGAACCACAGAGGCACCACCGCCACTGCCACCATTAGTGCGGTGGTGCAATTCTTGGGCCCCCGAGAGCTTTCCTCCTCGTATATATATAGGATATATACCTATATGTCTTCGCGGTCGCCATCGAAGCAGTTGGGGGCATCTCTATTGCCGTATTCTTTAAATATGATTTAAAACTTTACCGCAGACATTTGCCAACTGTAATGTGACCTAGTTAGGGGTGCAGGCAAGTGTGGGTCGAATTACGACAGGGGGGAGGGAGGCAGAAGGGAGGTCTATTGTATAACAAAACAATAAAAGAAAAAGTTTTTTATATAGACAAAATCTTGGCAATGGCCAAAGGCAACTTTTTTATTGGAAACAAAAAAACTAGACCTCATTTGAAATGCCATAAATTTTAACTTGACTAAATTACCTGCAATATAATAAATGAATTCATTCGAATTCATTTACCAACTAAATTAAGGCATATAAATTATTGCTTTAATTGTAAAACAGATTAAAATAAACATTAAATATGGCAGAAGGTATATAAATCTAGTAATTGAATTTAAATATATATTAAAAGCCCATTGTTTAAGTGAATTAATGTTTATTTTAATAAAAAGGAAGTTTAATAGTGCTTTTGTTTAAAGGATGTTTCTTGAATTTATGCCTAAACTATAAAATTGATTTAATCACATAAAAAATTAATTTTGGTTCATGATCCCCTGCTGAGCTTTATCATTTTTATATTCAAAATAAATTCCTATAATAATGTGAATCGTACATCAGCTTGACAGTTTTACCTCCTCCACATGTGACTGATTTAATTTCCTCAAACTTTAACTCCCCAATGGCGATGACATTCACTTTTATTCAATATAAAAAGATATAATATGTTTTTTATTGAGAGCTATGTGAAAGTGTCTTGGCAAAACCCGAAAAAAAATCAATAAAATCACCAAAGTCTGGGAATACATTGGTTTTTATGCCAATAGGCCAAATCTGATTTCCCATTAGAGCACAGTGGGCTTCCGCACATTTAGTAGCTTCATTCATCTGCAATCATAAACTGCACAATGGGGTTGCCCCGTTCCTAGGCCCAAGCTGCTCCGGGGGAGTCGACTTAAATGTGGCACATCAAAACTTAACGACAACACCTACTCCAGTTTGTTTTATGGTGTCTACAAAAACAAAACGAAAAATGAAACAAAAGACCGACGGATCCGGGGAACAGCAATTTTCTGGGTGGGTAGCTAGCTGGCTGGATTTTCTGCATTTCTGATGCCCTGGAACCGTGCCAAATGGCAAATATGGACAGCTCATAATTTTACACAATTGTTGCCCCCCAAAAAAAAGAACTTATGAAACATGCATGTTCGTCTCGTCTCCACCCAAAAGACATACAAGCCAACAAATTACGACGGCACCAAAAGGCACTTGAACAGAAAGCCGAAGAGGAAAACAAAATAAACGAGGGAAAATACTTGAGCGGGTATCATTAAAAAAGCGCAAAACCCCTAAAAAAAAACTCCAAAAAAACCCCAAAAACCAAAACCCACGAATCCCTCCTTTTCTTTTTTCCCCACACTTTTGAGTAAATGCTGCAGCGGCGTAACGAATTTTTATTTGGCTTTTTTTTTGTGTGTTGTTTCTGGCCCAAACACAGGGAGAAGAAAAGGCAGATAATACAGTTGATAATAATCCTCAGCAATGTAACTCAATCTTGGCTTCTAAGTCTCGGTCAATGCGATACGCAAGCGGCGGGACAGGACACGATGCAGGCAGAGCGGTGAGGAGGTTGCACACAAAACGCTTAAGTGCACCAGGAAAAAAGAAGAGGAAAAATGCTAATTCTTAAGAAAAAATTAACGACTTTTAGTTACTCTTTTTGGTATAAAAATGAGCTGCCATTAAAGGGTATAAGTCAGGTAATTGGTGCATGCAACAGTATTTTATAGAAGCTGCTTTCATGGAAAATGTTTCCCCATGAAACCCCATAACTCTCTTTCAAGGAACCTTGGAATTCTATAACTTCTATATATTTCTCATTTCAAAAGAGCATCCATCGTCATCATGAAAATCCCTCCAAAATATAAACCAAAAGCATTGGCATTGGTTAAAATAATGTGCATGAATGATGAAATGCAGCGAAGGCTGCCAAAGAAGCGGCGCTCAGCCAAGATGCAAGCGGCTCACACAGGTAACATGGCAAGGCAAGGGGGGGTTGGGCGACAGGTAACAGAAGAGTCTGGGGGGAAGGGGAGTGAGTTGGTGGTTATACTCTTTTCTGGCTTTTGGACAATGGTACCGGCCTGCTATTAACGTCCAGCGCACACATGAAACAAGATATTTGTACCCAGCACCCGATGAAGTATACTTCTTCGTGGCTCTTAAGTCGATGCTATTATTGCCCGGCAATACCTGGGACGGTGACTTCTACCGGGGATCTGCTCCGCAACTCTGTCGTTGCTTGGAACTCTGGACGAGACTCTGGGGCAGAAGGCAGGGGCAGAAGGCAGGGGCAGGGGCAGAGGCAGAGGCAGAAGGCTGTTGCAAGACACCGGAACGGGTTTGTCAGTTTGACTTTGACTCCTCGCTGGCCGGCAAGTTTTCGTGATGCACAGAGAGAAAAAAAAACTAGACACAATAATAGAGGAAAATATACTAATTTTAAGTATATTTTAACCCTTAAATATATTAACATATATCTCAATCATTTAAGCTTATAAGTGTAATTTGAACACAATATGTTGTTCTATATCCAAGTTATTGAGTTTATCTCTAGTTTAGCTCAATTGAAATTGAAATTGAAATTCGTAACTTGTTCTGGCAAAGCCTCTAAAATTAAAAAATAAAATAAAATTATACAATTCATATAACTTGTTATTTTCTTGGCTTCATCGAGACATTGTCTTTGTTTTATCATAAGAAATTTATTTATTTAAAATTATTGATATATTTACCCATTATCAATTTTTAATGGAAAGTTATTTAATGGAACTGTTATTTAAATCTATATTTACCTGAGCGGTAAATTGATATTCTGATCTGATATTTCAATCGAAAAGAATATAAAATAAATTAAATTACATTTTTTGTGTAATTTTCGATATTTTCGATTTTAGCCATAATATATGTATCGATACTTAAATTTTCGATTAACGACTTTTGGAATGTGACATAGATCATAATTTTGTATTGAATTTATATACCAAATTTTTCCTTTCCATATATACTATCCCTATTCCAAAACATAAAGTCATATATTTTCCCTATTCCTGACACGTGCACACACTTTTCCTGAGTGTAAGGATGGCACTTTGGGTGCTGCCTTCCCGCAGTTTCATTTCGGGCCTTCTTTTTTCCCTTTTCCCCAAGCTGTGTTCATCTTTGCCTTCGTTTTTTATATATATATATTTTCTTTCTGGTTCCTACAAAACGACACACGCTGCATGCGGTGGGGTCCCCCCGTGTGGCAAGATACTGGGACCAAAAAGGTAAAGACCAACCGAGGTCCGAATACCGGACCCGGGGAGCGACTGACAGACAGACAGACAGACCAACCGTCCAACCGACCGGTGTGAGTAATAGGCGGCGTTGCCGTTGTAGTAAATGAGCTTACCAGGTGATACCAAAACACAAAAGAAATTATAGTAATCAAATCATTTTTATGTTAAATTATGATCGACAGCAGGCAGGCGATGCGGCGCGGATGCGAGGCGAACTGGAGTGGAGACCCTCGTCGCGGAGATACGTATGTATCTTTGTAGCTTTGTATCTCTGAGGCAGGTCGTAGTGGGTTTTTAATGAAACTTTATACTAAATAGCAAATTGTTGTAGCTTTAGGTGAGTGTGTATCTGTGAGTATCTGTGTGTGGCTGCAGCTCTCTGGCCACGGCTAATTATCTTTTGGATTGCAACAAGTTTATTAATGTTTATGTGCCGGTATAGAGAGGTGCACATAGGAGGGACTGGGACTGGGACTGGGACTGGGACTGGGAAGCGGACTCTCCAGCTCTCAGGTTGGTTCGTGGCTAAAATTTATTGTTGCAGTGCTTCATTGAGGCGCGGCGGCTGTGGCAGCGCGATTTTTAAAAGGTTTCAATGAACATTTATTATGATTGCAGGCCGCCCGGCCACACTCCGAGGCGAGGCGAGGAGCGAGTCTTTTGCTAATAATAAACATGTACACATAGTTGTTGCTGGCTAATATATCAATGTTTTTTTCCTATTTTTTCTTATTTTTTGTGGAGCTCCAACAATATAAATGCTCCCATGCTCGTGCTCGTCGTGTATGTTAGCGCCCGATCTCTTTGGCCTGTTAATAGTTTGCACAAAGTCTGCACTTTGCCAGTGTTTATTCATTGTGCCAAATCCATAAATCATGGGAATTATGTTTATTCGACTGGGAACACCCAGCAGCAGCAGCAACAGCAGCAGCAGCAGCTGAAGCAGCTCAGTGCAGCAAGTGCTGTTTCAGTTGCAGTTTTTCATCTTAATGAAAATGTTCAAATAAAAACTCAACTGTGGCAATATAAATCAATGGTTATAATAGAGAAGCGGAGGCAACACGACACATTCACATAATCCGGATGCCATTCTGAGTAGATTTTAATTAAATTTTTCGGTTTATGTGTTTGTGATTTAGAGCGCGGCAAATATGAAAAGGTTTTTTTTATTCCTTCCTTTTTTTAGTAGTTAATTCCTTTAGTTTTTTATTTATTTGAGGCGATGACACCTGCATTCAATTTGAACAGCCATCAGTCAATTAAATGCGAGCTTCAGCTATTGCCATTCATGGTAAATGGGTTAAACTATCTTTGAGTTATTAAACTCTAGAATGGAGGCAGAGAGAGTAAGTGTTGAATGCTGATTGGTAAGCCAAGAAAATATAATTGCTAACGAGAATCTTAAGACAGTGCCTCTTGAGTGAAATGCGATTAATAGAAAGCCTTGAAAAGCTTTAAATTCCAATTAAAAACAGAAGAACCAGGCTACATTGCTGCACAAAGCTTAAATAATTAATTAGAAAATATGTATCTTTCTCTTAATTAATTATAAAAGAAATAGGAATGTATGTTATTGAGAGAGAAGAATAACTACACATATAATATCATTTTAAAAATAACGTTAAAAAACGATAAAACGAATAATTAAGTATCAAAAAAAGATCGGTTTGTATAAGCATTAAAAATATCTTTTAAGCTTCCCATATTACTTGTCTACAATGCTAGTTTAAGCATTGACCTAAAGCTACTAATTTCTCGAAGCAAAATATTGAATTTAATCAATACAAATAGAGAAATCTAATTAAATTAATAAAAAAATAATACTTCCATAGAAAATCTTGAATTCATAACTAATCGAAAATAAACAATAATCCTAATCAGTTCTTGCAGATAAATATTGAAATAATTCAAAAAAATGTAATTAATTTCCTTAAACCCCAATATATGCATGAAAATATTTTCACAAGTTAACACATAAATCATAAAACAACATTTAAAATTAACTGTGCAGGGTTGAAAAGTCAAGCCCCTGGAAACCTGATAATTAAATATTGTTGAACAATTTTATGAGCAATTTCTCTCCTCCATTGTTGTCCTCCAGCATCATAGCAAATTAATTTGCGAAAATGGCTGATGAATTTCACATAAAATTGTACAAACAATACCTTGACATCCAAAATAGAGGCTCGGCTCCATGTCACTTGTACACATAAATTTGAAATTGATTTTGCCGTTAGCCGTTAGCCGTTTGCCGTCAGCCTTCAGCTTTTCAGCCGGCGGCGGCTGTTGGCAGTTGGTTAGGAAAAATCCGTTCAAGCACTTACATCTGCAAATAAAGAAGAGAGAAAATTGGAAACTTAATTAGTTAAATTCACAAACAAAGGCAAACACACAAATGCAAACACACAGATGAATGAAAAAGAGACTCGACCGAGAGCCAGTTAGCAGATGAAGACAAATAAAAGTGAAGTGAATTGAATTGAATTGAAGTCAAGTCGAGTTGAGTCGAGTCGAGTTGAGTCGAGTCCAGTGTCCATAGTCCCGCGTCCAGTGTCAGGTGGAAAAGCGAGGAGATGGAGTGAAAATATATATCTACTGCTGCTGCGGATAAGGACCAATGGAGATGCTTGAGATACTTGTGCTGTTGTTGTTGCTGTGAATCCCCTTGAGAGAGTGCAAAAGGATGCAAGCCATCACGTAGTTGTTTGGCATGTGACGTCCTCGCACTCGCACTTGCACTCGCACACAATTGCTAGACATTTTAATGGCTAATTAAATTGAAACAGAGCATTACTTTTTACCCCAACAGCCACCCAGGCGCTTCACTTCCTACCCGTTTTCCATTATATTTTCTCAGTTTTTTTCTTTTTGCTTTTCTTTTGCAATGACACAATTACAAATTGCCATTCACAGGTGCAATAGTTGTTTAGCTTTGAAAATGGTAAATGGCGAATAGCCAGGGATCTTGGAATAGAAAGCGGGCGCTAAAGATAATGAATCGAATGACAGGAATCCTGGCTAATTAGGTAAGAGAACGAGCCCAGGTGCAGTTGGAATTTTATCATTCCTTAAATACACACAAAGAGGAGGAAAATGTTATCACTGAAGAGTAAATGGAAAGGAAAATCAAGGAAAAAGAAATACTAAATAAAGCATATATTTATGGTACGATATAAAATGGATTTAGTTAAAGTTTAAAGAATTCAAACTTGGTTAAATGTATAATTTCTTTTCCATTAACAATTTTTTGTTATATTTATTACCATTATTATCTTTATTTACATATTAGAAATACTCTTTAGATAAACCCATTTTCTTGCACATTAAAAATCCATAAGCGTTATCTTGAAACCCCTTTGACAGTTCACTCTTCTTGATTTGATTTTATGTTTAAATAAACATAAACCATAAAATGGCTTTCTTTTTATTATAAAACATAAATGCTATCAGCAATCTTTACTCCAACCAAGCTGTAAATGTTTTTCAATTTGCTGCAAAAATATTTCCAGCAGACGTTTTAGCGCTTTTTATTAGCCAACAAAGGAAATGCCAAAGATATCAAGAGCTGGCCTAGAGCCAAGATATAACCAAACCGAATGGTTAATAATTTTAACGAGTCATTCATTCATAAATTCAACGCTTGATAGTGTTCCCAGTTTATTAAGTTAAATCATTTCAGGAATCATAAGTGTTCTGTTCTTAATGCCACACACAAGCACACACAACACACAGAGACAGAAAAACCACCGAAATAATCAATAAATTGTTGACTTTATTATGAGGCTTAATATTCAGAGTCTATAACGAATTAAATTGACCGAAAACCCGGGGTTAACCATTCCATCGGGTCGGTTCATCTTCAAAGTGAATAAATCCGGCCGGTTTCTCGCCTCTGAAAATTGCTAAATTGTTTCCCAAGAAGCCGTCTGCCTCTGCCTATCTTGTAGCTTCTTTTCTGGTTTCTTTTTTTTTTTTGGACAACAGGAAATCGCTGGCAACCTCTGAATTTTCGGTAGATTCTAATACAGAATGCGCCAACACCTTAGTATTGCCCCTCAGTCCTTTCTCCGCGACCAGAGAAGAAGCCTCGGACTTTTTTCTAATCTCCTCTCGCTGGTCTCTGGCCTGTATCTGCTGGACATGTGAGAAATGTTGCGCATGTTCGGACAACTTTTTGCACGATAATTAAATATTTTTAATTGCTGCCATGCACAGAATGCTGGAGCCACCGCTGCCGTTGCACACAGAATGCACTGAAGCAAGCTAACCTCCTACCCTCCTTCGGCTGCCTCTCGTGGAGGAGCAAAAATTATTTCCATAAAAGTGCAAATCATTAAATCTTTAGCCGCAGGAACATAGCTCTAATATTTGCCAGAAGAAACCATTCGAGCGCATGTATCTACCAGATGCAGAATGTTTCTTTCCTCGTATTTTATTCCCCTCTCTCTCTCTCTCTCTCTCTCTCTCTTTCAGTGTCTCTGCAGCCTTGCCACAAAATCTGGCTTGCATTTTCGGATATATCAGAGATTTAGTGGCTCGGAGGAGTGGACAGAATTAAGGCGCAGTCGCAGTGCCACTGGCAATCAGTGGTGTTAATTTGGCTGCCTTTTTATTACAGGTTTATTATATTATAAATCTTAAACGTGAATTAAAGGAAAAAATAATAATAAATTATTTAATTATAGTAACTTGAACTATCTAGAAAGGCTTGAAATAAATCTAAACCATTTGAAACCAAGTTTTAAACCTTGATTTATGTATTTTTAAACTATGTTTTGGTTAAAATTTTAGTAATTTATATGCAATACTTCTTTAAAAATATTTTAAAAATATTTTTCATTATTTTGTTATAATAATTTAGCTACTTTTTGTGTAAAATTTAATGGGCAACACTGCTGTTAGCTTAAAAAAAAAGAACACGAAGCTGCTGCCGCTGCAGCAGAAGTAGAACTTTGTGTGTGGAGTTGGTTTGTTTGTTTTTGGCTCTGCCATAAAGCTGAAGCCAGTTTTGTTTTTAAGCATACATGGCACACACAAACACACACACACTCGCACACACACAGAATAAGATCCCCTCTTAACCCCTGCTTAACCAGACTCGTTCGCTGCTTCTCTCTATGGCTTCCTTGCAGCGCAGTTGCTGTTTCAGTTGCACTCCGAAGTTGCACTTAATGCATTTTTCAGTAGATGCTTTTTTTTCATGAAAATATTTCGTGAAATTATAACGTTCCCGACTCTTAGTGGCCAGCTAGGTAGCTACTTTCCTGGCCACAGCGTAATCGTATTTATAAGATACAGTTTTGCTTTTGTCAAAGCCACTTTTTCCAAGCTTGCCACATTTAGAGTGCGTGTGTGGTGGATGGGTTTTCCTTTGTGTGTGCCCCAAGCTCATGGCGAGCTCTGACTGTCACCGGTAGCCAGGTGATCTTGGAAAGTGATTCATAAATGAGTTTGCGTAGGTGTGAAAACTTCAGGTATGCTAATGAAGCTGCTAAGCCATGGGAAAGAATTTTATTTGAAACTCAGAGTGAGAAAATCTAGATAGGTAGTCATTGATTTGAGGTATCTCTACAGTGGTTTTTGTGTTGTAAAAATTATTTTGTGAGGTTTAAGAGGATAGAAGTAGAGAAATGTGTATGGTAGTAACAAAATTTGGAAGAAAAAATGTACAATTAATTTAGTTTCCAGTGTTTAAGCATCATAATTAACTGTTAATTATTTTTAGAGAATTTTAAAACGATATATTTATATTCAAAGCTTGCGGTTTTCTTGTATACAATCGAGTAATATAATAAATAATTAATTTATCTATGTATACTAAGTATAAACTAATGATGGTTTTATCAGTAAATTGTACTTAAAAGTACTTTAGCTTCTTTTACTTGTTTATCAACTAATCTTAAAAAGTCTGTGTGTCACTTTACACATTCTCAAACAAAAAAATGTTAATCCCGCATTAAAAAAAAAACCCCAACCGAAAAATACTTAAATAAATCCCCCTCGTTATCTCATCACACACTTTATTAATTAATTTCCAACCCCTAAACGAGGTTTGAGCAGCTTAAAGTTTTTGTTTGTTGTTATTGCTAACTGTCTGGCGAATTACTTCACCCTGGATGGCCCAATCTATATAGTATTTGGCATGCAGAAAAAAATGTATCTAAAGAGAGATCTGCTTTGGGATTAATGCAAATTTCACTTACACAAATTGACGAAATAAAACCGCGAGTTTTTGGCTCAACCCCCGCGTCACAATGGCAATATCCCATCAGGAGAATTGGAATAACAAGCGAGACAATAACGGCGACCCATCTAATTGTAAATCCCCCAGACCCTGGGAAAACCCTCTTCCATCGGCTGGATAGAGTTTTTCCAACCACTCTACACCCTAGGTAATGGCAAGAGAGCGTAAAATCAGCTTTGGACTGAGGCTGAATACACAAAAACATTCCAATCAGCGGCTTAAGGAAGGAACCTGGCAAAACCCACACACAATTCATCGAGGGGTTGCTCCTGTCCTATTCCGATTTATATTCCTATTCCTGGAAGGGTTACTACTACTAACTCCGAGAGGAAGTTTGATTTTGTAGAGAAAATTAATTAAATTTGATTGTCTAGAAATTTATGGCCATTGCTTTGTGATTCTATGCAAAATCGCGGGAATTTATTGCTAGGAAAAAAAAATAGAAAGGGTATACAAAACAAGGGTCCAGCAGGAAAATCCCATCTCAAAATAATTCGTAACTCAAAGATACATTTTTCCCTCTGTGCATGTCTGGCCATCCCTTAGCCGCATTGCTCCCTTGAAATGTATCTTTTGTATCTTTGTGCACTTAACACGCATTCTAATTGCAAAAGCCAAGGCACCAAGGAGTGAAAAGAAATTATTAACAACAAAAGCAGAAGCTGGAATTCCACTTGGCTGGGATCTGGGACTTGTACTTGGACTGGCAAATCGGACTCCATCTCCGCCGGGGTTGGCGTGTGAGTAAGTGCGCCCCGAAAACGGAAGGCGACTGGGTACAGGGGACAAGGTAGGGGTTAAGGGAGCAGCGGGGAGTTCGAGGGAGACGAGGGGTATATAAAGCGTAGCAAAACGTTTGCACGTTGAAGGCATAATAATAAAAGGTTAAAAAAGGCGCAAAGAAGATTAAATGCTTGAGAATATGCAATATTTTTTGCTTCGCCTGCTGCTGCTGCTGTTGCAGTTGTTCCTGCTTGTTGTTGCTGCTGCTGATTGTGCACTCAAAGAAAAATATTATATATATTTAATTTGGAACATTATTTTAAACATTAATCATTTTTCCCAAACACAGGGGATATCTTTTGTTAAAACTAAGTAGCAGTATTTTTTACGTATCTATTATTTCTTCAATATTTTCTTTCATGAAAATTTTATTCACACTTTCTTTCAATTTTTTAATATATATTTTCCTTATATTTTTCCTAACAAAATTCTTTAAATTAGCCTTAAGTTTATGCTTTCTTTATATTTTTAAATCCTTGGAAATCTTTCTTTTTCCAAACAAATAATCAAAAGCATATACAATTTTTTTTCAAGTGCATTTGCTGCTGCTTTTCTTCCTCTTTTCCTGGCTACAAAAGGGGGCGGGGCATGGGCAGGGCAGACACTGCACTTATGCTGCTTTGTTGCTGTTGCCGCTGCTGCAATGTTGCCGTTGCCATTGCCTTCGAGTTGCAGTGTTGCTGCTGCTGCTGCTGCTGCTGCTGCTGCTGCTGCTAGCCCGCCTTGTAATTGCACATCATGTAGCTGTTGCCGTTGCCAGCTCTCGACCTGGACTCGAGCGTCGCCCCTGCCCCTGCCCCCATCCCCGGCCCCGGCCCCTGGCTTACTCCTTTAGCCTTTTAGTTAACTATTTTGTGTTCAAGTTGAAGGCACATGGTAATGGCAATGGTTGCATCTTGCTCACATATTAATTGCCGCACGGCTGCGCGCCGTTCCTGTGGCTCCCCGGATCACTTGGCTTCCAGTTTAGACTTAGGAGGTTTTCCTCTACCTATCCCCCCTTATGAAATCCCCCCTTCCCCGCCATAAAGCACTTCCCGCTTGGTCTTCTTCTATATATCGACTGCATCACGCAATTCGCCTTTCGTTTTATTATACCCTCGCCAAGTGCGGGTTTATTGGTTTAGTGTATGAACAGGATGGTACTACATGGGCTTTTATTAGCCCCGCTTGTTTTCATAACCTCTTTTTATTTATGTATGTTTAATAAACTGGGATTATTGATTTTCCTTGGGGTTAGGTTATAACTGGCGGAAGCTGGACTTGCAAGAGATATGTAGTTTATGAATTGACTTTGGACTGCTTTTCAGATTGTTTTAAAGCTGAGTTAGGCATAAGATACAAGGGAAGGAGCCACTGTGTTGGCAATTAAGGAAAAATACAACTAACAAGACCAGAAGAAATGTAAGAACAAATAAGCAACTTATGGCCAACACACATGATTTGTCTTTGCAACCTCAAGAAAGCCTCTTTTTGCCTTAAAATAGGCCCTGATTTATTGAATAAAATATTATATTTATTCCATTATAAGCCTTAAATTCGTCAAAACAATATTCAATACCCTTAATCAGCAATGTTTTTAACTATATATTTACCCAGCTCTCAATTAAGTTAACTCTTTAGAAAGCAAGTATCAATGAAACCTTTACTACCTACTCTATTTAATATATATTCTATATTCCCAGGGTATCTTAAGTGCCTATCTTAATACAAACATTTTAACCTTATCCTTTGCTGGTCCTCTTTCTCTCTCTCTCTCTCTCTTGTTTTTTATGCGATATTTAAACAAATTGCTTGTAGAATATTTGTGACATTTTGTCATGCCCGGCAAGTTATGTGAGTTGGCTGGCTGGCTGGCCGTTCTCGCTCTGTGTGTGCCGTGCTGTGTGTGTGTAAGCCCCACGTTCCTGGCTCAGCGGGCAGTGAAAATTGAGTACAAGTTGCTTTGAGTTGCATCATCAATCATTGCACACGTTGAATGATGTTTTGTCACAGATATGCCGCCGGCAGCCAGCAGCATCAGCAGAAGCAGCTGAACCAGCAGCAGCATCAAAAACAGAATCTGAGAGATGGAGGTATCTGTCAGCTACAAAAAACAAGTCAAAATATTTATAAAAGTCAAAATTGTCGCACACAGTTGGTGGGAGGACGGTGAGGAGATTCAGTTGGGATTCGTCTCTCGTATTCGATTTCGATTCGGATACAGAAACAACAAACAAACAAACACACCTATATAAATCTCAAAGCAACTACTCCCTCCCGTTTCTGGGCATTGTAATTAATAATCCAAGTTGCGCGTTTCGTCATTTTGAGCTTGAGAAATGGATGCCGTGAGGAAAGTTCCCTACATCGATTGGAATTCTAAAGTGAGAGCGAGAGAGAGACCTTCTTGTAATGACAAAAGTATTTGTAATTTTCCCTGGCATAGTTTTTTTTTCTCCCCATTTTTCTGTGGTGTCCCCAAAGCGTTTTGAGTTACAGCCAAACGGAGCAACTTGAGGAATTGTTCTAATCAAAAAGTTTAAACAAAAAGTAAGAAAATAAAACTGAGAACGGAGAGCTGAAAACTTTCCTTTCAACTTGAAGATAAATGATTTGAGTGAGAAATGCTATAAGTTGGCTATAGTTTAGATTACAGTTTCATAAGTAGCCAGGCACATAATAGGGATTAATTGCTAGGGGAATATGTCTTTGGAATTTATATATATAAATATTTCAAGTTGAAAGTTTAAGCTGCAAGTCGTGAAGGAGGGAGAATTTTGTATTATGTAGGGATTAAAAATGTCAGTTAAAAAATCCCTAATAAAGCAATTGGCATTAATATTTAATTAAGCTGATTCCCAAGGTCTTGTGAGTTAAGCTTTTTGTAGGAAATCTTAAGATTAAACCTGAGGCACCACAAGACTGATCTTTAGAGGCGCTTGAAAACCACAGAAACCGCCAAGTAAAAATTTACCAATTTAAGGCCAAATTAGTGACTCTGTCTGGGTATTCTCCACCGAGAGTTGTCAACTTTAATTATTGGCCACAAAAACTCAAACAACTGAGACACGGCTCGGAGAGAACTTTAAGCCTAACCATGTCAATTGTTTGACATTAAAATGCGCAGCCAGAGACACCGAGAACACACTCGGTCTAAACAAAAAGCCAAAATTGAATTCCGCCAGCAAGACGGAGAGATGCTGGGATGGAGAGACCGAGAGACAAAGATGGAGACGAGACAAGACGAGAGTAAATACCGCAAATAAAATAAATTAAATAAGAAAACTACCGCTGTCAAAAGGTTTAACATTTCACTTAAAAACAAAAAATAAACCAAAGAGATAGCTGAGAGGAGAAAAAGACAGGCAAGAAGATGCCAGTCCGAGTCCGTAAAGTGTTTTGCTCGATTCTCGGTTTCGGTTTTGGTTTTCTTCGGCTCAACTTGAACAACAATTTCCAAGAAAATTAAAACATGTAAAGACATATCTTTTCATCTGACAAACATGGACCATGGGCCGGGGTCTCTCACCCAATGCATATGTAAATATATATCTTTCCCTTGTTCCTTAGCTTCTTTAGCATTTAACATTTAACTCTTTTGTTTTTCGGGTGCCCCAAAATGTTTGTACATTTGATGATGGGGACACAACGGATACCGCATCCTCCCCTCCCGCCAAAAGAAAGAGCGTAACTTAAAGCTCAAAAGAAAATTACAGAAATGCCTGAAATCTCATAAATACTTCAATCAAGTATGTCCAAAAATAAGTAAAGATATTTAAGCCCATACACAGGGGCAGCAGCGCGGAGAGCTGCCCCCGAAATTCTAAAGGTGGAAGCATGCCCCATCCCCAGCCATACACCCAAATGGCGACAACATCTTCCGATCCCTTTGGATCCCAAGACAACGTCTGGCATTTTTGCTTATTTTCTTCTCCTGTATTTTTTCCTGTATATTTTCATTTGTATTTTTCATTTCGACTTGAGCCCTGGAATCGCTTCGTTGTTGTCCGTATTGTGTATTGAAGTATGTGTCTTGTCATGACATAAGAAATTGACTCCACTTGAATGCGAAAAAGGAGTGCAGCAGCAGCAGCAGCAGCAGCAGCAGCAAATGAAATTAAAAAGTAAATGCAACCATAAATGCAGCCAGAAGACAAGCGAACGACGCCAAAGTATCTGTAGCTATAGCTGTAGCTGTATCTGTATCTGCAACGACTTGAGCGGAGCAAATGAAGTGCCTGTTCCCGAATTGTAAAGACTTGGCAATAACAACAATAAAAGCAGCAGCTACAACTAAGAGTTGCTTTTGATTTGCTGAAACAGTTTCAACGAGGGAGAGTTGCCATGGAAGTTTCGGTCGGATTTTAAAGAAAAACCAAAGCAAAAAATTCTTAAGTAATTATTTAATATGGCAGAAATATAATATGAAATTATTTACACTTCTGAAGAAGTGATTTACTTAATTTTGTACTCTTTTAATATGGATTTATAATACAAAACAAGTATAAACAAAGCAATTAAGCTTTAAAAATTATCGTTATTATGTTTATTAACAAGCAGGTGAAACATGCTACCAGAAATTTGTTTGTTACAAACTTTATTACATATATTTTTAGCTTTTGAGCCCCAATAAGAAGCCATAACTCTTAATCGTTTAAACCCTTTAATAACAAATATAAAAGAAAAAAATTTTAACCCAGCCATAACTTTATAATTAAAGCCTTTATTTTGTACAACCGGCATTATTTTTTATTAATGCATCATAATTTGGCAAAAACAAAAATTGGTAAGCCGCTTGTTCCTTACGGACACACGCAACAGCATTTTACCTTTAGCCAGAACACCAACTTTCCATCCATCAATAATCATTAAAATTTTAAAACTTCCCTCGTTCCCATGTTTTTAAGCTTTATTGGAGATTGCAACAGAAATGAAAGCATCTTCTTTTATTATTTTTTGTTGTATATACATACTGTGTGTACACACGTATGTATATCTCTATATATATATCCATTTATATGTTTGTTCATATATGTTTTGGCACTCGCCCTAGACTTGAGCATTGTTGTTGTCTGCACTCGCTGTCTTTTTATTTTTATTTTTTGTCTTATTTGGCCATAGCAATCCTTTTTGCCTCCTGTTCTACCTTGCCTTACTCTCATCCATTTTATACGAATCTGTTGTGTTCGACATTACAGTGGAGCTTTAATAAAAGTTACTAAAAAAAAAGGTGGGTTTTTCTTTTTATTGTAATTGAAAGTAAGGAATGTGGTGATGGGTATTGAATTTGATTGGGCTTAATCGGGATTACATTTGTAATATTATTTTTAAGGAATTTTAAATATTCTTAAAGAAGTTAAGCTACTTTACTGGTAATATATCTTTTAACTTCGTATATATGTATGTTCCACAAAATATTTCCTAATTGTTTAATTAAGTCTTAAATCTTTAATTTAATATCTGTACAAGTTGTGATCTTCAAAACAAAAGCAAAAAGGTATAAATTAAACAAGTTTTAGTATTTTATGAAAAACTTACAAGGCTTGATTATAAAAAGTCTTTCGCCTGAAGCTCAAAAGCATACCTTTTAAACTAAAAATTATTAATATATATATTTTTTTTAATATATCCCTTTATTTTCCCTATTCAATTTATGGAAGACAACCTATTCTTATGCCTTTTTTTCTCTTATTTTGTGTTGACTTGGGGCTTTTTAAGCACAGCGCCAGGGCAACAGCGCAAAGGCAGACAAGAATACAAAACCCACATGTGAGCATTTAATTTCAACAACTGTCGCCGAGGCTACCGAGGCGAAATACCAGAGACCAGAGACCCAGGGAGACACTGGAGCGGCAGGAACATCTACAGCAGCAGCAGGAGAACAGCATCGGATCGGGAGTTGGCATCAGGAGAGCTCCACATTCTGCTCCACACTCCAACTCCACACTCCTTACCACTCCCTCTAGGCCACCTCTAACCATTTCACTTCTCTTTCTCTCTGTCTTTCCCTCTCTCTCTCTATCTCTTTCTCTCTCTGTCTCTCCCTCTCTTTCTCTATATATATATCTCTTTCTTGCATTCTCCAATTGCAGGAGGAGCAGGAGCAGCGTTGCTGACACCAACGGCCCTCATGTTGGACACTAAACAGCGGGCGCTGCCAAATGACAACCAAACTACATGTGAAGTACAACAGCAACACCACAAACACCAACAACAACAACAGCATCAACAACACCAACAACAATGCACACAAGTAACAGTGGGAGCCGCATTAATATGGCCAAGGTAAAGGGTATTTAAAAGCAGCCACCAAGCCAGGCCCGAAACCCGAACTCAAACTCAAAACTCCAGTCAGGAAGGAGGAGAGACCCCGGTGAGGCCTGAACACAACAACAAAAAAATACGACAGGGAATGGGAGTCAGAAAGACAAATGTTGCTGCACAGTGGGTAAAAAATGTATATAACATGTATTAATTAAATAAAAATATAATTTTAAAGCAATTTCTAAGGTATTTTTATGATGCTCAAAGCTTGATACCTAAGTTATTTGTCATATTTCTATCATATTTTATTGGCATTCATAATTTATAAAGTATATGGTGCGTTGTTTTTAATATATTTATGTCAAAAGCTAACAAAAATTCATTTCCCATAAATAACTTTCTAAAAAGCAACCTTTTAATTTATTTAAAATAATATTTTACAACTATTTACTGTGATTATTCAGCATTACCTTGCTTTATTTATTGACTATTTAATTTTCAATCATTTTTTTCCTGTGCAAATTCATCACATTTATTTGCCAGACCCATTAAAAACTATTTAACATTTTTTCAGCACATCATCACTGTAATTTAAACTAATTTACTTGGCCAATTTTGGTTGTAATTAACCCGTAAATTAAGGATCTTAATCCCGAACCACTGTGCATATTGGGCTCGCCCCGGACAGGTCGCTTGACGTTCGTTGTTCGTTCTGGGGATACTATCCTATAGTACATGTAGCTGCTACCTCTGCGGTGTGTGTGGGTTTTGTGAACAGGTAGCTCGTTCTTCTCGTCTTATTTGGTTTTTGGCCAACATTTTTAAAGGCCGTGGAAAGGAAAGTAAAAGCCAAAAGCCGGAGAGCTCTCTGTGTTCTCTGGTCGGTCTGTCTGCCTGCCTGCCTTTAGCCTTCGTCTTCCCTCGAAAGGATGAAAATTAAAACAGTCTTAAAAAACATGACAGGCACACACAGGGAACCCTGAAATTAGTTGACAAGGATGAAAGGAGCAGAAAAGTGGAGGATATGCCCAAATGAAACTGACTCCTTGCTGAGCTGTGTTGTTGATGGAAGATTTACATAATGCAGATGATGGTGGTGGTCGCCGTTGCCGTCGTGTGGGAATTTCATTAATGAAAGAATTATGAGAGGTTACATAATGAGGACCCTGGCTAGATGGCATCGATAAGGTCCGGTTCTAATAGCCAACGAACCAATGTCCAAAAGGTATACAAGAATAGTGTGTGTTTTCCGAAGCCTCCCCCCCACTCACGGCCACATCAATCCATTAGCCCCGGCCCATTGTTAGTCAGTCGACAACAAATTAACAAAGTTTTCCAAAGAAATGCGTAATTGAGGGTCAGCCTGGAAAAACCTTTTCTCTCCTTCAACTAATTTGACAACTCTTGGGGTGAAATTAACGCTAACATTGGGGATTGCCCAGAGAAGAGCCAGCTAGCCATTCGATACTTTGCATGAGACATGTAAACCCAAAAATGTAGCTCACACAAGCTGCTGGTTGCTTTGCTTTTGGGCCAATTTGCGGATACGAAATGGAAACTGTTGCCAATTTCAAATCGCAATACGCACCTGTCACATAAATCACCGTCCAAATGTGATTTATTAGTTATTCATATTAGTTACTTTGGCTCCTGAGGGGCTGGCACACGCTAATACATAATAAGCAATATATATATACATGGGGAAAACATATGTATCTATGAGATATATTGTGTTTGCTGTCTTGCCAGCTGCACACAGAGTATCTCTCGTTCTCCCGCCTCACTTTATTTTTTTGTTTTGTGTGTGTAAAATATTGAAATTGAGTGCAAACTACTTTGAACTTTGCTGGAGCTACCTACCACCTAGCCGGAGATACATTATTAAAATGATATAAACTGCGCTGAGACATGGGTGAGTGTGTGTGTGTGTGCGAAAAAGTATCTGAAGTATCTGCAAGTTGCATGCGAATTGGCAATGAACTAGCGGCGAAAGTATCTCCATTTTCGGGCGTATCTAACGGATGCCCGACGCTTAACGTTGTCTGAGCATGTGAAAATGTTTCGCTTCTGGTGGTGAAATATTTACGCAATCTACGATGCTGTGTGTATCTCGAAGATGGTATTAGCTAATGTGGCAAGTATCTGCAAGTTGCGTGAGAAAGTTATGATATATGGAAAGCGCTTGAGCTCTGAGCTAATCTCTAGTTTCTTTGGTTTATTTATGAAATATGTCTATTAAAGAAAAGTTATAGAGGGTAGATTTTAATCGGGTTATATATATCCTTTGAGATATATGAGTTCAATTATGATTTCTGGTTTTATATATATATTATTTTATATTTATTTCTTTTAGTGACATCGTAATAAAAGCACTTTAGATCAAATTCCAAGCTAAATTGCCGCCGTACCATATTTTACGATATCTGCAAGTATCCTTTAGCCATAAAATATATATACACACTGCGGAGTTTGACTCTCTCAATGCAGATACAGGTACTATAACTATCTAGAGACATGTAAAGATCATAAAAATGAAAAGCCATCTAGCTTCTTGTAAAGCAAACAAATTTTAATTACGATTCGCGTGCATTCCACTCAATCATTCCCCATACCCTTGACAACGGTCCAACAACGGCTTAGACCATAAAAACCAGTCTCGAATGCCTTCTTTTTGGCTAGATTATGCAAAAGATACACACACGCCTGTAGTAAAGCTAAAGGGGATAGATAGATACTTTGGTACTTTTGCCGCGACGCATGGACGAGGCGACGGTGCTGTTAACTTTTATTGGCGAGCTTTAAAGCAAATTTGTCTTGGCCATTTCAGTTGCTGCCTCATCTTTTTGGTTCCCTCCGCCCCTGTGTTCCAACCCTGCAGTATATATGGCTAAAAAAGATTTATGACACTGCCCGGCGTATACACGGACGCATTCAAAAATTGTTGAAAACAATTAGAATATTTTACCAGCGACCAGGAGAGACTATAAAAGTTATATGAAGAACGCGACGAGTTTCGAGTTAACAGTGGCAGTAGGGCAGAGCGGGGAAAATGGCTGTAAAAATTATGCGCCAAAATGACTTTGACAGCAGTCGCAGCAGCTACGTTGCCGGGTTGGCCCCGTTTTTATGGTCATAACTAAGTAGCAGTCATTGTTTCATATGACTTATAATTTGGCACACATTTACGATCTTTTCGGCCATAGGAAAACGGCCGGGAAAAGAGGGAAAAACTCCCCTCGGCAAAGAGACAGCAACAGGCCTGTTTGCTGCCTTTGAATGATAAAACATAAACGACGCGAACGTGGGTTGTCAGCAAAGTAGACGGAAAACATAACGTTTCAAATTTAATTTTAGTAGCATTTTTAAAGCCTTTTAAACTAGAAAGGCATAAGAATTAGAAATTGTAAAAGAAACCCTTAAGACAGTCTCAAATAACTCACAATTTCTACATCAATAACCTAATATTGGAAACTTATTGAAAGATGTTTCGGTACTCCCAAAAAACCTTATTTAAATATTTGTTAATTTAATAAGCGTTTCAAATTACTTGAATAAATCTTGTAATAAACTCAAAATTATACAACTCATCAGCATTTAATTATAAGAAACAAAAACACAGAGTGGGGAAAACCCCATCTTCTAATGGAGTTTTCCCCGAATTAACACAACACACACACATATATATAGCACACCTGAAGCACACCTTGCACACGCCTGCCTCATTTAATACTCTCTCCCATAGCTTTATGCTCTCGCCGCAACATCCTCCATATATTGAAGCCAAACCCACTCCTTTGTTTACGGCTTTTCCCCATATCTATTCTGCGTGTCGATTTAGCAAACGCTTCGACATGAACTTCAAAATGAGCCGCAGGCCTCAATCACATCCCAAACACTGGCAAACCGATTCAACAAACTAACCAACCAGCCAAGTCAAGCCAACGAGCCGGGCAGCCATCCATTCCATCCGATTGCTATTCGCCAGAGTCTTTCCTTCGGAATAATTTTATTTTGTTCGCCGCCTGGCTTTTCTTTCATTTGCTGCACATTTTCCATTTCATAAAGCAGCCAGCTCGGGCCTGTTTATGATTTAAGTTAGCCGAGAGAGAGAAAGAGGCTGCTTATTAGAGGCCGCACTGACTTCCTTCAATGTTGGCAGAGCCAGAAAAATCAACGAGAAAAGATGGTTGAAGAGAAAATACCACGAATATATGATACCTGGTACTTGATTCTCCAGGAAATAATAGTTTTTCTTTGACAATATTATATTTTCTTATAGCCATAGTTAAAATTAAAAGCGGGGCTGGGAACTGAAACTCAAAATTTGAGTCTGAGAAACCTTAAAAAAAGAGTTATCGATTTACATATCAAGTTAATCGTTAAATATCGAAATAGTATTGATATACCCACAATTTCTTACAACCCTAACCTTTTAAATATTTTTTTTTACCACTGAGAAGGTACGTTTTTCACAACATTCGTTTTTGTGCAGACTATCACGATTCTCCTACAAAACATTCTAAAAAAGAAGCCGAAAAAACCCCCTTAATGTCCTTTCAACCTATATACCCTTGTCTCCTACAAGTACTGGGTATACAGAAGAAAAAAAGAGGCTGGGGATAGGCGGCTATGTCGGCGACGCATTAATGATTGTTAGTGAGTTGTGAAATTGCTCTAACTGCACTTCAAGCAGCAAAAGCAGCAGCTTCCACACCATTTGGCCTGACCAGCAGGCAGCAGGCGGCAGGCAGCATCGTGTATCCAGCATCCGTATCTGAGTCTTTCCGGCAGGTTCTACTGCTCCAGCTCCAGCTCCCGCTCCATTCTCGGGCTCAGAAGCCAAGCCAAGCCGACCGACCGACCAACCCGTTCGCATATTAAAGAGTAAATTTTTCAATTTCACAGACATTAAACGCGACTGCTGCCGCTGCTGCTGCTGCTGTCTCCGCTTAACTTAGTCTAAACGCTCCGCCTTAGGCCATTGCTAGTCTCTCCCACCCCCCCTTGACTCCCTTCGCTTTGCCTATGAATTTGACCCGGCTCTGGATTCAGTTTAGCCATTAAATAGTTTGTTAAAATTTGCCTTATTAGATTATTAAATTTTCGCAATTTAAGCAGAAATTCGTTTTGGCATTTTCGGGCGAGCGGAGCCAACATTTTAGACCGCCCCGAAATGTACACGGCAAGAAATTGGTTTAAGAGCCAATTTTGATTAATGGCCCGCGGGGCAGAAATGTGTTTGCTTCTATTAGTTTGAAATGATAAATGTGCTGGAAATATGAGAAAGAAAACTCATTAAATTGCTGAGAATTTTTGGCATTAGAAGGTTGTTGCCAAAAGAAAGTACAAAGGAAAGTTTTGAGAAATTGAGCCAATGGGGAAAATGTTTTGTTTAATTTTTAATAGTTAAGTTGATTCAGGGAAATGATTTCTTGTTGTGTTAATTAACAACATATTTAGGCTTATTGAGATATCAAAGATACTTGAAAGGTAGCTGAAGAATACATTTCCGTTAAATAACTTTTTTTCATGATCATATTCTTAAAATTATCACACTTTTATAAATTAATTTCCCAGAAAAGTCTTAAAAATTAAGCTTATAAAAGTGTTTTAAATGAAGTTACCAAAAATTGAATAAGACATTCCAAGGTTGGGAGAACTGTAACTGCCATTTGAGAGTAACTGCCCAGTAAATCATTTCTAATCCATCGCTTCTCGGCTTTGTTTGGTCCGAAAACTTGCATCCTTTCCAGGCTCTGTATCTACACACACACGTACACACACGCATGTGTATCTGGGAGCTTGCATAACTCTTCTTTCGCTACGTGTAGGGCTAGGATCAGAGCAGGACCCAGTGCGACGAGGGGAATTGGGCTTTTCAAGGGAACAACCGAATTCGCATTACCCCCCAGAGTGCATGCCTGGCATGTCCTCTACATCTTCGTTCCCTCCATCATCGACCGGCTATCCCTATCGCTATCGATGTGTGTAAGTTGGTTTATCGACATGTGCTCCAGTCCTGAAGGGGGGAGAGTTAGGAAGGAGATACAGTGGAAATTCCTTAGTAAAGAATTTTCCGTTCAGGAATTCATTTGTGGTTCGTTCTTCTTAACTATTATTTAATATTATCTGCAACTGTATCTGACTGATCAAAAACAACGCAAAGTATAAAGATACATAGCGCTGTGATAATTCGTTTTAAAAAATTCCCACTGTAACCTCTATATATGTAGTGATGGGCAAGGTGGTTGGAGGTGGTTGAAGGTGGTTTAAGGTGCTTGTGTGCTGGGTAAGTGGGGTGTTTTTGGGGCCAAATGCAGCACTCAGTACGGGGCTTTTGTTGCTACTGGCCATATGCCAATTTTCGGTAAACTAACTTGCCTAAACTCGACAAGCAAATTGCCTTCATTAAGATACATGCTTGCTACCTACAATTTAGGCACACACACACTTGCCATGCATATATAGATAGAGGGTTTGTAGGTATGTATCTATGGACATGTGGTGAAGGAAAAACCTACTACCTACTACCATCTTCATCCAATGTGCATTTTAGTACACAGACCTGCACTTTTCCTACTCGGTTTTTCTTTCCTTTACTTTTTTTTTCTTTTTTTCAATTTTATTTTAAGAGCTTCTCTAACAAGCGAAGCGATGACGACGACGACGACGTTGAACTACGTCAATTGGGTCAGAGCAGCAACAACAAAAACAATCTCAACGAACGAGCAATTTCAATGGATGGATACATGATGGGGGCTCGATCCACAGAAGCCACTTCAAGACGCCCACACATCGAACTTCATATATCCCAACCCAAAAACAACCTAAAACCCAAAACCCAAGCCCAACCCATAATGAAGGGAGCTGCTGCTGCTCTGGAATAGCAAAAGTGTTAGAGAAATGCTTTGAGTTTTTCTGTTATTTTTCCTTTCCGTTTCGTGTTGGTTTGCATACACATTAAAGTTAATTTCGAATCGCTTTTAAATTAGCTTAATTCGCATTAAGTGAGCTGAAATAAAACTCACGCCTACAAAAAAGCAAAGCCAAGTAGAAGGAAGAGCCCCTCAGCGAACAAGAAAGCGTGAGTGGAAATGGGTCTCTAGGGAATGAGATTCGATTGGTGGGTTACTCATTAAGGAGAGAACTTTGGAATTAATAAACATAAATGAATTCGAATTAATAAATTGGGGAATTGATTAAGCAGAGAATTCTTTAGTTTGAGTTGGACTTAGTTGAGATGGGGGAATACCTATTGGAAAATTAGATTCTAAAGGAAATAACAAATACATTTTAAAGTTTGCATTATTTTTTTCTAAGTAAATGTAAAATTATGGGAAACCCAGAAAGCTTGTCTTATATTAAAAGTAAAAGATATTGATCTTTTCATTTAAATAAGTATTTTTACTCAATGAAACGATGAAAAAAAGTATATTTTACATAAACCAATCATTCTACATTAAATATCCCTATAAGTCCAAATAAATTTTGGATTTATCCCTCAGTTTTCCAACCAAAAATGTTAATTAATATTACCCAAAACCCAGACTACCCCTCATACCCTTTATATCCCACTCGAATGCGAAGCTCAAACGGCAGCTAAACATTTAAATGTTGTACAAAAGCAATAACAAACGAACTGAAGCTGCGGAGGCCTCTCGAAAAAAAAAAACTAAAAGAAACTGCTGAGCCCCGAAACTGAACCCGAAAGATACACAAGCCCAGCTGCACATACAGATACATTTTGGTCCAAGACCGAGAACGACAGCGACAACGACTCGAGTTCGACGGAAAGAAAACAAAAACTGCCCGCAGCCAAAGTCAAGTCGAAGCCATCAACATCAACACCGAAGCAAGTGGCAAACTTTAAGATACATTTCGGCTGCTGTCGATTGGCGACGGCCACAAAATTTTTTTAAACGCTAGAACGCCTCTTCCCAACACTTTCGCAGTAAACAGTGAAAACCCCGAAATAAAAAATAAAATTTTAAAAAAAAAATTGTTTCTCGCCGGTTGAATTTTTTTGCAGTTGCTGCGGTTCTTTCGGTTTTATTGCTGGTTTTCTGTTTGTATCTGTATCTTTTCTTTGTATTTCTGCCCGGCTTGCAGATTCTTTTGAACAATTATTTCGGCTGCCGACTACTGCGGCTGCAACGAAAGTTTTGCGGCCTTTTTGGGTTAAAGTCAGGCAGGCAATGAAACATACAAATGAAACGTAATTATGTTGAAAAATTTAAATACATTGCAGGGCAGAAATTCCAATTATCAATTAAGTCAACTCCGCGACTGCTGCAAAGTAATAAATATATAAAAATAAAAAGGAAATACAGTGCCGAACTGGATTCTGCGATTCTGGGGATTCTGAGGTTTCTCAATTCCGAATTCCGAATTCTGAATTCCTTATTCCTTATTTCGAATTCTGTATTCTCTGAACTCTGGTCAGTTTCCTGTTTGGCGCTCTGCGAGAGAAATATTATTCAGCGACAGAGACAGGCAACGGAGAGGAGATGGCCTGAACAAAAAGATAAAAACATTAATTATTATTAATTGCTTTTTTCTTTTCTCTGCTCCTCCGCTCGCTGTTGCTGCCATTCTGAATGCTTAATAATAATATTTTTTTTTTGTTTTTGCTCTGTGTTTTTTATTGTATTTAATGCCATTTTGGCTTTTGTTTCATCTTGTTTTATGTACGCGCATTTTCTCTCATTTGTTGAAGAGAAATAATATCTGGCGGAGACCCTTTTTCCCCGGTTATCCTTTTCTGGCCACAATGTCGCCGCCGTTTTCCTTGCCTTCCTTTGTGTCCGACTTAAACCCTTAAAGGCAATCTCTGGGTCTCCGCCCTTTTCTTCTTTTGGTCAAGATTAAACCTGTTCTCGAGTTAAGTTTCTGGCTGGGAATATATAAAAACATACAAATTTTTTTGCATTTGAAGCTAATCGGAATGACAAGTTTCTAATTTGGGAGATTTCTTCTGCTTTGTTTTGTTGGTTTTTGTTTTTTTGGGGAGAATGGAATTGTGTTTGTATTTTTTTGTGTTATTTGCGTGGGTAGCCCGGCTTGTTTGACAAATTGCTGGATTTTATTTTGGACCGAAATGCTGCAGGGCACGAGGGAGACCGACTCGCATTAAAATTGTAAATTTATGAAAGATTAAAGTAAGCAAATTGAAATCGGTGTGATGGAATATCAAAACTGGCAGCTTAAAATAAAGTTGCCAAGAGAAGACTTCAAGCTAAGAAAAGAGGATTTTTAGTGGCATTTAGAAGGTAACTTAAATCCAGATAAAATATACATTTCATTCACTTTATTTACTTATCATAAAAATCCCTCTAATACCTTTACATCTCTCCAATATCCCTAATCTTTGATTAATTAATTCCTGTTCCTTAAACTCCCATATAAAAGTATCTTCTAGGTTTAAGATAATTCGATTAATACCCAAACTCAAGCTCAAGTCCTTTAGCTAAACTTTTGCATCCTCTTTCCGCCCGTTATGTGCAGTTTTCCTCTAGAAAAGTTTTCTAGTTATCCGACGAGTTTATCGATCAGTTGTAAGGGAAAACTAAATAAAATAAACTGCAACAATTTGCAAAAAGCCAAAAGTGGCAGCTCGTTTGGCTCGCAGGACAACGCTGGGTCTTGGCCATATTCCCAGCATGCCTGTCGACACTTTCGCCTTAATTAAAAACTTGCAAAAAAGCTGCACACACATGCCGACCGATGGTGTACTGTCCATAAAATATGCCAAGCAGAAAACTGAAGATGCTGCTCCACAAAGAAAAATAAAAAGGAGCTAAAACCGAGGCTGCAGCCAAGATAACAAAAAAAAAGAATGCCCATAAAATGCAGCTAAAGCTCAAATCTATTTAAAAAGAGGGGGAAAAACTCTCCTTGGTTGGTTAAAAAATATATTGAACCAAAAATACGAACAAGAAAAATAGTTCCAATATGGAAATGCCAAGAAATGGAAATTTAAGGCAAGTCAAGAAAGCCATTAGGGCATTGTTTTTAGTAAATAGTACTTGCCGTTAAGAAATATATATTTAAATACAATTACGAAGCGGTTTTAATTGTTTTTTTAAATTACCTGGAAAAGAAGAGAGAAATTTATGTTATTAATACAAGTAATATAACAAAATAGAGGCTGATTAGTATAAATATGTATTTAGTTCTAATAAATATACCTATTTATATTAAATATATGTTTATTAAAGGCATATTTACCAGATTACTTAATATTCATAATATTCTATATACTATAATATTTAAAGAATATTTTAACCCTCTCTAACTCCTTAATTACTTAAGTAACCCTTTTTAATTATTCCTCGACAGCCACTTTTCTAATTGAAATACATATTTAACCACAAATATATTAAAAAGTTCTTTAAATTAAATATGCATTTACTTCTCAAAGCCTGGCTGAACACTTTGATCATATCACACATCTATGGCCAAAAAGGGTATCACAATGAAAGGCAAAAAATTTAACCGCATGCATTTTTCCTACAGTAAAGTTTATTATTATTCCTATACTTCTATTTTCCCCATTTCCTTTTTTTTTTCCTTTTTTTGAAAACCAGACAGAATCCAGAAACCAGAACGAGAACGAGTCCAAGAGAACTCGAAGCCACAAAAACGACAGTGCATAAAATATATATTTTTGCTTTTTACTGAGAAATTTCCATACATGTTTCATGTATTTTCCGGCACCATACACCGTCGTCCTCATCGTCGTTCCCTTAATCCTAAACTTATATCTGGTGTATAAATTTGCGTATGCATTTTTTGGTTGATGTGGGCGGTTTTTGGGTGGCTTTTGGTTAGAGTTTTAGGGCTAGAAAGCGATTGTATGCTTGTTTATGCTAAAGCCAAGAGAGAAGCATGGGAACTCTGCGAAAAATGCAAACAAAGCCGTTTTTGTCTGGGCCATATGCTGTTGAATCCTTGCATCTTTTTCTCCCCCTTTTTTTTTGCATCTAAAAAACTGTTTAGACAAATTAAAAATAGTAAGAGTAGTAACAATCTCTCTGTGTGCGAGGATTGAGGAGGAGAATTTATTTTCTGCGTTGGTAACGCACATTTGGGTCAAGGTGTTTTTGTTTTTATTATTCTTATTATTATTTTTTTTTTTTTGCTTTATTATGAAAATTGCAGGCAACGACAACAATGTGCTGTGTGTGTGTTTTTGTTATTATTGTTCCTCTGTACTTATCCTTATTGTTGTTGCTGTTGTCGCTGTCATTATGAAAGCGAATGCAGGACACCAACAACAAGAAGAAGAAACGCCCACGCAGACCAGCACACACACACATACACACATGTGTATAAAATATGTACTTGATTAAAGTGTTCGTGGCATGTTAGCCATACCAAAACAATAAAAAAATATATATCCAGAAAAAATAAGGTAAAAACAAGCGAAAAAAGTTTCAGCTACAATAAACAATTTCCAAATGAAGCTACACAATTTATATTAGTTCACTGACAAAAAACAATTGATTTAAAGGGGGTTTATTAAGCTAGAAAAATTTCAACAAATTGCATTTTAGTTTAGAAAATAAATTTTATATTTATTTTGAAAACTCCTATAAAATGTATATTGATATTTATCTATAAGTAACACAATTTTGGATAAATAAATTTATATTTTAGCGTTGCGAAATTTATATCTTTGAACATATGTTCAATAAATCCATATTCCTTTTTATATAGTAAAAGAAAAAATAAACATGTTTCAAACCAATATTTTATCAAAAAATGCTATATTTTCATTACTTTAAATTTTCATATCAAATATATATCAAATAAATATATAAAATTTAAATTTCCCCCAATATAAACAGACAGACAGGGCTAAATCGATTCGTCTGGTGATGCTGATCAAAAATAGTTATTTTATATTTTTATATAGCCTTTTAACTGATAGATTTTTATAGTTTACTGCAAATATAACCCATCAATTAAAAAAAAAAAAAAAGTACAAGACACAAATCTAAATATAATTATTTTAGTACAATAAGTATTTAAAATCCCAGAAAATGTAAGGTACCTAAAAATACATCCCATATCCCTAGAGTACCTATTTCCTTACGATTTTCTTTCCGTGTTCACCTCTTCCGAGGCGTTAGAACGTGCAAGGTAAGGTAAGGTGAGGGTAAGGTACTTTCAGGTGGATGGAGAAGGTGGAAGGTGGTGTTCCGGCGCGAATCGGGAGTCAAGGAATAATCAATAAAAATAAAATATATCACACGACGACGCGTTCCCATTCCTGTGCATTACCTTTAGCTTTACCGTTACCGCTACCATACCCGGTTTCCTTTTCTCAGGTACACCGTACCTGCTGCTGCTGCTGCTCATTTCGTGTTCATGTGCCATTATACCGAAAAATAATATTCTTCGTCGTATATATTGTATTTTTCTACCTTTCGCCAGTTTTTGCTATAATTTTTTTCTCTCTTACATTTTTTGTTTGCTTTTTTTTCTTGTTTTTTTTGTTTTTGCAAGAGCGTAAAGTAAGTGAAAGAAGAAGAGGCAGCAGGCAACACGCACGCGCAGGGGTGGCTAGACAAAGGGGGAGATTTCTGAAGGGGGCGGCAGGCACCCCTAGTTGGCTTGGCTGATTTTCATGCCTGTGTGTCATGTTATTGGGCAAATTGTACAATGTTAAAACCAGCTCTGCGCCATAGAATTTCCATCGCCATACAGCAACAGCGAAAGCAAACGCGATTCAGAAGGGTTTGGGGGGGAAAAGTTATGGGTTGCAGGGTGAAAAATTCCTTTAAAATATAATCCCAGACACTGGCAGTTGTTGCTCGCGAAAAACGGCGATGACAACGGGCCATCAAAAAAAAAAAAGGAAGGGAAAAATCCAAGGGAAAACTCCAAGGGAAAACTGGTGGAGCAAGGGAAGGTTAAATATTCGCGGAGAGAAAATGGAAAAACCATTGCCTCAAACATATTTAAAATTCAATCGATTTATGGGCCAGAGAAAACTTCAAACTGAAAACTGGGGGATTGTTAAAACGAACTTTTAAACTATCAAATAAAAAGAAAATGGGAACAATTGATGATTGCGGTTCGATTTTAGGTTTGATTGAAGGGTTCAAACTCCATTGATGGAGAAATCAAAGAGCTATTAAACTGAATTATTCAGGGGAATGAATTTCAGGCAAGTCAGCCTTTAGATATTATATTTTTGGGTAGTTTTGTAAGAGCTTTGAATTATAGGGTTTTCTAGTAATAAGATAATTGATAGTTTAGAGCTTACAGAAGGAAAGAAAATATATGTTAATACGTCGGGAATATATATTTTTAAAAGCTTTAAAAACAAGTTAAATATTTACATAATTAAATTAGAAAAAGAATGGCAATATAAACCCTTTTTTGTGAGCTCTAAATATTATATGAATCTAAGAATTAAGTAATAAATTTAATAAATAAAAATAAGCTCTCAGAAATATTTAAAGAAATTCAAAAATTCATTTTTCTTTATAAGCTATAAGGTAATTTATTGAGCATTTATTTTCATTTTCCCTTCCTGTACATTTTATTTATTGTTTCTTTATTTTTCAAAAAAAGGATCATATTTTTTGTGTCCTTTTGTTATTACATATTCACCCCTATGGTTTCCCGCTGGCTAATTTCTCCGGCAATTGATATGTTTTTAATACCCTTCTCGTGCTGTAAATTTCCCACACATGTTGAAGCCATCTTCCTTCTTTTTTTTTTCTGTTGCCACTTCACTTCATTCAGGCGAATCCTCACTGTACTTTGGCAAATGCAACGAACAAAGGGAACACAGAACGGCGCAATTTTTGTCGGATTTTTTCCATACTCATTTTCATTGCAGCAAATGTCCTTTGTATTGTCGGGACATGGCGTTGATTTTGTTGCTCAGTTTCAGTTTAACATGCTGCCCCCTGCCTGCCTGCCTGCCTCCAGGTCCTTCGTCGCCTTTTTTCGCTCCCTTTCTCGCTTCCTTCATCGATTATGCCCGGCCAGAAAAAGGTAGAGAATATACATATATACACATTTCTGGAGGAGGATTCGTGTGAAATTTTGTATGCGGCCTTTGTGTTTGAGTGTTGCGCACACTTGAGTGCACAATGGGGAAACCTTTTCGCACGCCACACACACGCACACACTCCCTGCAGATACTGGGACATCCTGCAGGAGCAGGATGAGGGTAGCCGGCGGCCCACAGAGGAAGTTGTCTTCAGCACTAAGTAACTGTTTTAGTTTCAACCGAGGACTGTGTTAATTGCAATTATGCAATGACTGCCTCTGTGCCCCAGCTTCCCTTCACTTCCCTTCCTTCCCTCCGGCAGCAGCAAGCCCAGCATCCTTGCGAATTGCACATCCTGGCAATTGCATTGATGGCAGAAAGCTGTTACTCCTCGTGGTCCTGGTCCTGCAACTCCTGCACCTCCTCCTCCTCCTCCTCCCAGGCGTGGCAAAATTATTGTGACACAATTTTATGCGTTGCGCTTGGCAGGATGTGTGCTCCGAGGGGCAGGATCAGATGGATATGGGTGTGTGTGGGTGTTGTTACAGTGGTACCACGCGTTACATAAATCTTTGATTCGATGTCCATGCATATAGAGCATAGCTGGGCGGACTCCGGCTGAGCAGATCTGTGCCTAATTAAAGCCGGCAGCCACTCGATTCCTACGTTATCCCGGCCAAAGGCAGCTTAGGATCGCCTTACATCGACAACACTGGGAATTCTAGGAAAAAAAACTCGGTTCTTGGGTCAGAGTACAGAAAACAAATATGTTTTTTGTAAGCTATTGAAAGTATCTTTAAGATTGATTTGTTATATTTTCACATTCTATTTAAATATTAAAAAAAAATTGCTTAAAATCAATGCCACAAAACCAAATCATATTAAACTTTATCTATATCTTTCGTTGAAGATATTAAATTGAATCTTGACAGTGAAGTGGCACAAAGTTCAACCTAAACTCGTTGTTATTTAAAAGGTAGAAAGCTATCCCCTATGAAATTAGAATAGAAATCCAATTTAATTTCAAGATTGTGCCATTCGCAGTGTAGTAGAGGAGCCTGGCATCCTGTGTGTGTGTCATCATTGCACAAACCCATACGAATATGAGTCTCTGTGTGTGTGTGTGTGTGTTTGGGGATGGAGGAGTTATGGCACATGCCGCACACCGCACTCACACTCGCTATACATATACACACATCCCGTAGAGCCACACCACCGCATGCCACATGCCTTGGCAGCGCCACGTTCCGTTCCATTCTGCCACTCTCGACGGCAACTAGTTATGCGGCGGATGTGTTCTGTGGGCGTGGCAGGCGCATAGTAAAGCAGCAGGCAGGAGGCGCACCACCCACCAATCAGCCTCCTTTTTGAGAAAATAACTATGAGCCAAGTATGGAGTTAGTAGACTATGAGATACTTAGTAAATAGTTTAAGGTTTTGCTTTTAATTTCTGCTGTTTTCTTTTTCAGAGGTTTATTATTAAATTATATCGATAATAATACATTATCCTTCCTGTTTACTAAATTGAAACTTCTAACATACCCTTGGACCCTCTCCATTTCTAGGGTAAACACAGGGCAAGCGAAGAAGGACCTGGCGAAGCAGTCGCGTGTCCTGGCTCCACTCTGCTTCCCTTCACTGATTTTCCTTCGCTGTGAGTCTGCATTTAAGTGCTACCAAAATTGCCTTTTTAAAGGATTTCCACACGCACACATGTCCTTTCTTGCCTGGGTGTCTTTTACGCTTGTCAACGTCCTCGACATCGACGTCGTCGTCGTCGTTGTCGTTGTCGATTTTTGTGCCATTTCTTCTGCCTTTCCAATTGATGCATCTATCTTAGGGCATTTCCCTTTTCCTTTTCCACTCCCCTGCAATTTCCACCGCTGGCTCTTTTCTCAATTTTATTTTTCTTCTATGGCACTTTGCTCGGCTACGCATTTTCAAACTCAATTCGTGTGATAAACTAGAATAAAACTGTTCGTAATTCCATTTTTTTATTCTTCTCTACTCTCTCTATTTTTTTCGAAGGACTTTTTTTTTGTTTTGGCCTTTCTCCCACATGCATTTCACTTTTGTTTGAGCCCTCTCGCCATGCAGATAAATTTTCCCTTTTTTTTTTGTGCAAATTGCATTTTCTATGTCAAAGGCGCTTAATTTATTTTTTTTGTTGCTCCTTGCATTTTTTTTTTTTTATTTTTTGTAGCAGCAACTTTTAGTTTTAGTTTTCAGTTGTCTTGTATGTTTTTGGCATGTAATTTGCATTGCGTTCCCGTTCGGAAATTGCTTTTCTTCTCAGAGGATGATTTATTTTTCATCATTTCACTTTGGGCACATGAAATGTTAAATTGCAATTCGGTTTCGTGTCTGGTCAATAATTAAAGCTCGCAGCAATTAAATAATAATAACCGAAAATGGGGAGGCATGGCCATAATGCAAATGATAAGTTCTTTTTAACACGATTTACTTTTTCACATTTTCCTGTTAATGCGCTCCGTTTTCCAGGCGAAAACTCGCATCCTGACGAATGGTGGAAAACTTCCCCCCACCCCTTGAACCCTTCTCTTCCCTTCCCTCATGTGACGCCGCAGTAATTAAAGCGCATTATACAGGACGGCCCACAGAAATATAAAAACAACAGCAACAACAAAAAATATAAGGAAAATTACTGCTGCAGCACATTAACACTAACAGCAGCGATAAATGCGGATTATAATTTGGTAAAACACAGGCTCTCGGACCCCGAAATACAACCATTAACAACACGGCTCTCCAGCCTTAAAGAAAGCCCCAAAGAAGTTTGAATTGTTCTGGAGAAAATGGAGAGAAAATGGGAAACGCTGCTGCTGCTGCTGGTGCTTCTGCTGCTGAAGTTCAGTTCGAGTAAACAAAGGCACCGAATGTGGCACGTAAACACACAAATGAATCCAGGCTAAGGCCAGTTGAGAGAAATACGAGTAAACAATGGAGTGTTTTTTTTTCTATTTTTTTGTTTTCTACGAAAACTCTAAGAAAATTAACCTCCACAAAGGTTTCAATTGCATTCAAGAGTAAACAAATTTGTGTGGAATCGAAAACAATTCGAATGCGTCTTAGCAGGAGAGCGAAAATAGGAAAGAAAATAGTTTATCTTGGAAAAGATAAAGGTGAAAAATAGTTGTTTCCGGTCGGAGGATTCGAACAACATTTTCCTTTAATATTTACTCTGCTTATACATTAAATTAAGAGTAATTTGTATAATTTTAACAACCTCTGAAGATACAAATTTATGCGGAATTCATGTAGCTTCTCGTAATGAAAGTATCTCAAGTTTTCAAGAACTTCAATAATCATTAAACAAATTCCCATGAATCTATAAGAAAACGCTTCAACAATGGTTTTAAATTGCACAAAGAAAGTAAACCATTTTTGCCACGAAATAATGATTCAAAGGAAATCCAATCAAAACAATTCTCTCTCTAAGACTTTAATATTCAAGAAAAGTCAACAATTGAATGTGCATAAATATTTTCTCTTGCTGCAGGCCTTGATTAATATTATCTTAACATTTCTTTGAGCAATTAAATAACCTGCCAAGTGCCCCACATAATTTATAAATTGGTTTTGCATAGAAATTTCTGAAATTTAATTTAAGCAAATATTTTGGAGTGACCCAAATGCCTTGATTAATATTTTCTTTGAGCAATTAAATGAGCCCTACATCATGTATTAAAATTAAGCCAACTCCTTAAGGCATTTGTAAACACATCCAAGGCTTAAAAGTTTTTTGCCACCAGCAATGGTTGGCGGTTAACGGCGGCGCTTGTTTGGTTTATGTTTGCCATGTAAACAAATAAACAAATGAACAATAAACAATGGCACTAGCAGAGGGAAAACATAAATAGAAAGACGAAGCAGCGGACGTGTGCATTGTGCATTTTGCACTTTGCATTTGCAGCTGTAACGGAATTAAAATTAAACTTGAGGTTGGGGGGGAGGGAGGAACCGTTTAAGTTGCAATTAAATCCCTTGACCCCCACTCAGCTCATTAGGCATGGCTCGAAATACCAAACTAATTGCACGACGACGTCGCAAGTACAGAACGTGGGAAATGGAGACGCCTCGGATTGCTCAAGATATTTGCAATCATGAAGAAGGCAAAGCGAAATCCAACCCATTGGCATCGAAATGGAAATGGAAATGGAATGGAAACGTTGCCAAGGTGTGGTCTCCGAAGTTCAGCTTGCAATCCGAATCCGTAAGATTGCAAAAGCCAGGCCAAAAGCACGGCCAATTGAATCATCATCGCGGGCAAAACTTTTGGTTTTGTTTTTTGGCTTATTTACTGTTTTTTTTTTTTTTCCTTCTTTCAGCTCATTTAAATGCTAAGCATGCGATGCTCGGTTTGGAAAACTCAAAGCGACAAAACCACAGCCAGCCGACCGAACTTTATCTAGACCATTAAGTTTTACAAAGGAAAATATGTCAGCTAAGTGCTGTTTTTTTTCCTCCCCTCTCTTCAGTTGAGGGGAAGCCGGAATGAAGGAACTTCTAACATCAAACCGAACCGACGAACCGCGAGATGATGATGACTCAGCCAAAGTCAACAAGCGAACTTAGCAGCAATAAAACACGGCCTCAAAAGACACTTACAGCTCAAACAGACCCGGAGAGCCGGCACACAGACAGTTGAAAAATATGTATCTATAACGCTCATATGCGCTTCAAAAAAGATTACACTAGGCTACGGGGATTTGCTTTAAAACAAAGTGGATTTATCCTTTGGAAATAAATTGCAAAAAAAATATTTTAAATTTATTTTAAGGTTTAAACTGTAGGATATTTATTCCCTATGGGAGTATTATAATTTCAATCAGAGGAAATGCAGTGAAGTATTCGTTTCCGACCCTATAAATCATATATATTCTTGATCAGCATGAGCAGCCGAATCAATCTAGTCATGTTTGGCGAAAAAAAAAAATTTAATTTTTTTTCGATTTTTTTTTTATCTTTTAAATGTCAAAATTTAACAAAAAATTTAAATTTTTAAAACTTTTAAACGCTGTATGCAGATTTATTTGCCAAATAAAAACTAGCATAGAAAAGCTTTCCGAATTGAAATTAAAGCATTTTTGGCTTAGTTATGGCATTTGAAAAACTCGGATTTAACAAATAATTTTACATACAAAAATATCCATTTTTATACCAAGAATAAACAAATTTTAGGTACACATGAAGGCCAAGAAGCCAATGCTTGCCTAATGTCATATATATTTCGATTTTCTATTAGTATCTGAATTAATAAAGAATAAAACATGAGAAAGAAATGGTATAGCATTTTAATTAAATTGTATTATTCATGTGATTAAAACTGCCATGAATTCATAGTATTTTTTAATATAAAATTTTTCCCTGCATTAATTTATATTTAATAAAAATAAAACAAATTATTAGAAAATAAAATACTCTTAAAGACAAGATGATAAATGATAGAAAATCAACTGATTTACCAATGTAACAATTATTAATAAAACATAAACCACTCAATATTAAACCTTAAATTCACCATACTCAAAACATCTACCCAATTCTCTTAAATTATTTCCTTAAAAGACAACCACAAGGTATTTATATATCTTTATCTACATTACCTAAGACCCAAATTGCCTCTCTTGCCCCGCCGTCAAGTGTAAAGAAATGGTGTGTTCTTTGTGACTGTGGAATGAGTTTTCTTGTAGTTCTAATTTGCTTGGGTCATGCGTCGAGGTTAATGAGTCATATCATCATCATTATCTCGACACCGAGGAACGCAGATGAAGGTAGGGAGGGGAGTTCATCAAAACGAAGGCAGGGGACACACATTAAAATATAATTCCAGAGACAATGGTGAAGAAAACCGCTTTTTGTTTTGTAATTTAGATGCAATTAAATGTAAATAAATTCACAATTTAGTCGTATGTTCTTTTCTTCCAAGGGAGGGGGTTTTTTTCGGGGCTTTTCTCAGCTTCATTTTCGTCTTCGTGGCCCTTTTTCCCTCTTTTCAGTTTGCTGCTGGTTTGGTCGGTTTGGTGACCCGATTTCCGCAATTTAATGACTTTTGTTTGACCAGCGCATAATTGCTGGGAACACAAAAAAAAAAGTGCCCAAGAGAGAGACAGAGCATAGCAGTCGAATGCTGAATGAAATTGCGGAACTTTCTTTTTCCTCATTTACTTTTTTTGTCGCTTTTTCTTTTTTTTTGCCAGGCCTCACTTAATTCTCTTTTGTCCGTCTTTTGTTTGGTTTTAGTTTTTCCTTTCCTTGAATTGTCTTTCCGCAGACACTGTCTGTTTCTGTTCTAAGCACCGAAAGAAATTAACAGCTTGGGAAAAATAATACAGTTTACTTGGAATTAGAGTGCAGAAAAAGCTGTAGTTACTTTCCGGAAACAATATTAGTTTATTGATATCCGAGAAAAGATAACAATTTTGGTGGCAAGACAGAAAAATTAAATATTTCAGGTCAACAATCGAAAAACTTTCTTTCTCTGTAATTTTTTTGTTGTTCTAAAATCATTTCTATAACCATCTTTGGTCATTTTCTTTCCGATTACTAACGAGCTGGTGATAATTTTCTTTTTTTTTAGCAGAGGCGCACATTTATTGACATTTTGTGTGGCACTTTTTGTGGATTTTAGATTTGTGGTCTTATTGCTGGGCATTATTATCTACCGACGACTGTATTTGTCTTTGTTTGACCCGCAAGACGGAAATGAGTCGTGCCTGTTTTTCCTCTATTTTCTTGGGTTCAGAGTTCAAGGTTGCTTTCCCCCTCCTTCCCAGTCCTTAATTTCTCTTTTTTTTTATTTCTTTCTCCCTGTTTATGTTGCTATTGATATCTTTGTTACACACACACACACACATTGTGGGATAAGAGCTGCCTTAGAAGAAGGCAATTTGCTGGGAGTAATGGAAAAAACTGGATTGAGGGGCGAAAACTAAGAGTTTAGCTCTGCATTTCGGTTTGGGAGACATTAAGTAGCGGAAGTTGATAAGAAAGGCAAGCAAAATGTTATTTATAGATAACGAAAAGCGATTTCGAAGGGGAGAAAAGTATACAAAACAACACACAAACACAAGAAATCAGGGATAGGTAATCGGAAATGAAAGCATCGAAAGGAAAGCCAATCAAAGTGGCTTTTAAAAAAAAAACTACAAAAATAAAGTAAAGCACTTGACTTCAATGAAGGGGGAATTTTAAATTGTAAATATATATGGCAACAGAACCGCATAAAATATGTATTAAATATTAACACACAGTCATAGTTATCTTACTAAGCTTTAGCAATTAAAAACCCTATGAACAAACAACTGTTTAATTACTATAATAAATTATACATTTAATTTCATTTTAATCCGTAGTCTTCAAGATTCATACTTTTATGCCTTGTTTCCACTCAAGCAAATAGCTTTTTCTTTCATAAGAAAATAAGAAAATCAACTCAACCCCAAGACCTTAATCCGTAGAACATTAGACATAAGCTCTCAGACAGAAAGAATTTCGTATGCCTGAATTATAATTCAATTTATGACCCCGTCCAAATGGCTTAAACTACTTCCAAAAAAAAATATATAAAAAAAAGGGGAATCCTTTATCAGCGACCACTTCGATATGCAAGACCTGAGCTGCATGCATTATCCTCCGCCAGGCGATTCCCCGGCGGAGTGACCCTCGTCAAAAGCCTGATAGATTCCAGTCAGAGAAAAAATACAACAAAGTATAAAGAGACTCCCGCCGGAAGCACCTAACCCAAACTCCACATACTCAAGCTCTCTCATTAGCATACAAATGTGTCAGAACAAACAACAACCAAATAACCGAAAGGAACTGAAATGTCTTCGAAAAGAAAAGAAAGACCTACCGACCAAACGTCCGAAAGAAATATACAAATTGTGGCATGGGCAGCGTGATTTCTTGACTAATTTTTATGACACTTTTCACTTTATGAGGTGGCCTCGGCTAATTCCACAGTTCTTGTTTTTCTTATCCGTTTGCTTTTTTCGATTTTTCCGCTCCTACTTTATTTACCTTTTGGCTCTTATTGAACAGGGAAACAAATAAACCATATGCATGTAGTACCCCGGGGCCGTAAAGATTTTTATCGCTCGAGGATATGTGTCATAAAATTTCCTAGCTCTCGAGACTATTAAAAACAATAAATGTCAAAACGAAACGGATTTTCCAGTATATGCGTGTACCTAGAGTGCCGCCAGTACCATATTCTCAAAGGGGGAAATACTGGACAGGGGCCAAAAGGGAAAATAATGGGTCTACTGTAGGTTGTGTAGGGTTGATAAAGCCACTACTCCCATGGCGTTGTCTTTGGGTGGGATTTCATAAACAGGAGTGCATAAATATTAAAAAAAAAAAAAGGAAGGAATGTACTGTATAACCTGAAATGGAATGTTTTTACGGGTACATTTCAAGGGATTTATTTTGATCGTTATGACTTGCTTTCTAAGCCCCTAAAAGAACAGGTAAGAATAACTAGCTAATTCTTTAGCGAAGTTAGAAGAGAGTACTGCAGATTACTTCGCTTCGGTTTTATGAAAATATAAAAAAAATATATATAAATATAAATAATACAGTAACTGTCAGAATGGAACGAATTCTTGGGTATATGGGTGTTTTTTAAAGTGTGTATGTGGCTTTCCCCAGGGAAAAACAGTCAAGGATAGAGGAAAAATAATGGGTCTATTGAGGTTTATTGTTAAATACCCCAAAAGGTAGTTCATAAATATTTAAAAATTTACTTTTAAGCCTTATGAAACCGGGAAAAAGGTAACTTATTCAAGCCAAAAGTAAACTAAAGTTTTTATGAAAGATTTACCTATAAATTTTCTTTCTTTTATTATTTTTTCTCCCGAATTAAACATGTCTAATCCATTTTGCTGCAGCAACTAATCTTTTTCTTGTGCCTGTTACCCAAACTTCAAGGTCCTAATTCTTTCTCATTTAGAAGAGCCTCGAAATGTGGATTCCTGCTCTATTTCTATGACTTCCACTTTGTCCTTGTGCCGTACGGCAGGACATTAGGCAGGCAAATCACGTAAATTATGACCGGAGCCACTATAATTCCTTATCGCCGGGACATGATTTCAAATGATAGACTGCGGAGAGGACTGGAATGAAGGCATCTATCCCAGTGGCCTGAGGGGAAGACTTTTAGTAGGCGCGACAAGTTTTTATTTTTTTTTTCACAGTCGAGGAGTGAGGAGCAGTAGGAGGAGCTGGTGGATTGCAATTGGTAACTGGCGCAACGCATAAATTGAGAATTTTTATCTAATCCGCGGCATCTGGGAGACGCGTACATTAGCTGGCACCAGTCTGTCCTGTCCCTGTCCTGTCCCGTCTGGCTTTATGCTGGACATCGGGCAGGGGACAGGACTAGGGGTCTGTCTGGTCCGCTTTTCGGATCCAAGCCGAGTCTCAGCGAGTCTCTGAGTTTGGCCAAAAAGCAACGAGACTGCGACGACGACAATCGACAGGCAATAAATCACCCAAAGTTGCCACAGAAATTTATGTGCAGCAGATTAGGATCGCGAAAAGCGTCATTAGAATAAATTTTCATTGGAAAATGAGCGCCGGGTCCAAAAGCCAAGTGAAGCAAACGAATTGATGAGAAACGCAGTTCAAGTTGTAATAATTATGAGCTTGAGAATTGGGGAATTCCTTCCTTACGATTGCGAATTGAGAAATGCCGAACAGAACATCGTAATATATGGTTTTCAAGATTATTCACTTGGAATTTACGAATTTTTGAACTAATTTAATGCGTTTTATAAGGGATTCCTTATACTTTATTTGAAGTATATATTTTAGAACTGAAAAGCACTTCAAACTGTATGCAAATTAGAGCAGGAATATTATTTTAAATAGTAAATAGTAGAAAATATATTTTTTATATTAAGAAAAAATCCCAATCTAAGCAGCCAGACGATTTTTAAACAGATATTAAGTTGGTTATTACAAAACGGGATTAAAATAATATTTTTGGTGAGTATGTTTAAAGAATACACAGAACATTTTCTCGTAAAATGTATAAATATTTACCCGCAAAAACTCGAACATTACATTTATTTTTTTTATAATAATGCTATATTTCCAAATTTTTCAAAATTATGCTTTACATGATTCATTTGGAATCATTACATTTCTTTTAATTAATATGATTTATTTCGATTTATACAAGAAAATATATTGAACTCATAAGCCCGAACAATTATCAGGGTTTTCATTTACAATTTTCTTTATCAACAAACAAACTTAACTTGGAAAACAGTATCGAACTCATTTCCCGTTTCAAATTTATCTCTGGTTACAAAATATCGCCCCAAGTTTAAGTAATAATTTCGAATTCGAAAAATTGCGACTTACCTTTTGCCGTCTTCTTCTTGTTGCCGTCTGCTGCTGTTGCTGCCTCCTTTTTCTAGACTCCACGTTCCTCTTTATCTCTCTCAGGACATTAATGATTAATCCCACCGTCGTCTGTGCTCTCCTCTTTTTTTATAGCTTTTTCTTGTTGTTGGAATTTTTGCCGTGCTTTTGTTGTTGTTGTTGTTGTTGTTGTTGTGCGTGTGCCGTTATTGGCGGTATAATCCAATAATCCAACACGAAAGAGCGTGTGCAGTGGGAATTGCAAAAACTAGGGAGACAGACACATACACATACACAAACACCCACACGCACACACAGTTTGCCGCTTTGTTTAGTAAATTAAACTTTTCACTTTTCACGCAGCAAAAGGGAAACTGGAAAATAGGTAATTTTCCTACTTTGTTTCTCCTAGCGCCAGCCTTAAGTTTCGCTGTTTTCCGGCATTTCTTTTACTTGTTTTTTTCCCAATCACAATTCCACCAACACCACACAGACGCAAACTAACACACATACACTAGCGGGGTACAAAACAAAAGCAAATGCACGACGCCAACGCCAACAGCAACAACAACAAATCGCCGCCGTAGTACAGCGAAAAATTCCTTTTTTTTCGCTGCGCGTCGCCTTTTCACATATTCTCTGTATTAATTTATTTTATTTCGTTATATTCCACTCAGCTATTCCATTTCTTGCTTCCTTTATCATTTTTTTCACCTCTACGATTTAATTTCTCTTCTCTTCTTTCTACTTTTTGCCGCACTTGATTTCGGGACCGCGTTTTACCTCTCGTCGCACTCACCGTTCGATTTGAGGGGATAACAACAACAACACACACGATCTCGTCAATTGCACGCGTAATTGCCGACGCTCATTTGCAAAACATTTGGGGTTTTTCATCCGACGCACCGATACAAAAACACTGTGACTTCGCCCGCACAAGCCGTTCGGACGCGAAAAGCGGAAAACACGGAAAAACAGGGGAAAACGGAGCACGACGCTGCTTTTTCTTCGAGAAATTAGTGTGATCTGAAAATATTTTTCGCGAAAATGCCGGGGCTGCTGTTTCCCGATTAGGGCATTTCGACGCTTCTGCTTCGGTCACTCTAATTCCGGGGCTGTTGTTTAACAGCTTGAATTTGACACGGCTGTTAGGCCGTTCTACACGCTTACAGATGTTTGGGGTCGAATTCTCATGTTTGGGGTCGAATTCTCATGTTTGGCGTCGAATTCTCATGTAGAATGTAAGATTCGTTAACAGAGCTGCTCTCTTCCAGGGGGAAGAGCGTAACTTAACAGAATGATATTGTTTGGTCACTCTGAAGCCGTTTCTTAACATTTTACATCTGACACGTCTGGATAACCGTCTTACACGTTTACAGACACACGGGGTAGAATTCTCTGTATGAAAATGGATTCATTAACAGAGAGAAAGAGCGTAAGACAACAGAATTCTCTCTCGTTGTCATTTTTTTTTTATATTTTGGTTTTAGTCAGAAGTCCGAAACGATTTTATGTTACATAAAACCATTTTACATTTTTACAGATACAAGGGGTAGAATTTCACATGTCAATTAACAGAAATCTCTCTCGTTGCTGTCGGTTGTAAGGCTGGGACTTCAGCTTTTTTCCCACCAAATGTGGCTAATTTGGAAGATCAGACGCGGGAAAATTGAGAATCGCGGGAATTCAAAATTCAAAAAACTAAACTATTTGCATTTCTTTAAGTAGGAACACAAATATTGGTTGCATTAACTAAATGCAATTTATATTATATATTTTATTATTATTATTATTATTATTATTATTATTATCATTGTTATTAATATCATTATTATTATTATTATATTATATAAATATTAAATAAAAATATTAAATTTATTTTGTTCATAATCTATAACATTGATAATAAATAAAGTCGGAAAAAAATTGTACTTTGCGAATGACAACAAGGGAAGCTTTGTTATGATTTCTTATCACTCTCTTACCTGCTCTCTTTTGTTGTGCCATTTTTTCATTGTGTTTTTTTCTAATCAAAATATTTCCCTAATAACTTCTCACAAATATTTTTCTACCCCACTCACTCGATAAGATAACACATATAGGAAAAAAGACTCAACCAGCTTAGCAAATCAACGCTTTTCACAGAGAACAATTATTAGTTGCGCTGGGCTTTCAAAGCCGCACGGTTGTTTTGCTTGCTAAATAATAAAATAAATAATAATTCGAAAAAAAAAACAGCCAATTTTCAGTGAAATGAACGTGAAAATGACGTCACCTGGCGGGCAGGTGTTTTTCTCGGTCTTCCTGCTCGCTCTAATTTCGGGCGTCTTTCATTCAGAAGCTGCTTCTGTCGGTTCGTTGACATTACGGTGAACTTACCGTTACGTAAGGGTAACTATCTCGCTCTCTTTCGTTCGCAGATGAACAGTGCCGGCACGCGGACACCTGTGAGAGATGCCTTGCCGCCCACCTGGAATGCGCCTGGTGCACAGATAAGGTGAGTGAGAGATCCTTGACCTTGATCATTTTTAATTAATAAAAGAATTTAAATCGAGGAATTAAAAATATATATATGTTTTTTAATTTACTCAAAATATTACTCACTTTTCTTATCAGAAATATGATCCATGTTTATCCAGTAATCTTTTTAAGAAAGAATTTCCATTTAGAAATCTTTCATGTTGATTATAAATTAAATTATTTATTAAATAGTCACATTACCTTGATCCTTCTTCTCCACTTGCTCTATCTCTTTCCCTTTTCCAGGTGTATGAGTCGAACCTCTATCGCTGCCTCACTCGCTCGCAGCTCCTGGCGAACAACTGCAGCGAGAGCGAGATATACAGGAACCAGCCAGCCTTGGATATCCTGCAGGAAAAACCCCTGAAGGACTACGAGACCAACGACGATCAAGCGGTACAGGTGACACCGCAGCGGGCATACCTCAAGCTGGTCAAAGGTGTGCGAGTGTTTGTGTGTTGCTCCCTCTTTTATTTTTCATACAAATGTTGTTATCTTATCAAATGTGTGTCAGAGCAGAGCCCTTCTGCCAACCACTCTCTCCTCTCCCTCCTCTCACCACAATAGTTTTGTTATTTTCTCTATCGAGTGTGTCACTCTTCGGCTTCTGCCTTTCCCCCCTATTCGTGTGTTTGCTTTGCTGATTTGTTCCACATCATTTTCTAACATTTTGTTTTGTGTCCGCTTATCAGCATTTTGTGGTTGTCACATCTCTGGGTGCTATTTGTTATTGTTTTTTAGCGTGGGAATACATACCTCCTTACCCTAGGCGATCTTGCTCTCTTTCTCTCGCTTCTCTCTGGGGGAGTGCATTGAACCCCATTGATAAGAAAGTGTGATCACAGGATTAATTACATTTTATAATTATTAAGAAGCAAATCTGAATCATGATCAGTTTTTTTAAATAGTTGTTTTCATTTTTTATTTCTTTAAAATAATTTCGTACCAAAGAACTTCTTTTTAAATTATAGGATCAAGTCGAAAATCGATCACAACTAAGCTTAAAATATTCTCATTTCGATATCATAATCGATATTTATATGACAATATTTTCGAAAAATCTAAAATTAAAAATCTCGTAACTTCGCCAAAAAAGCATTAATTTCAATTCGGAAAGTTTTCCTATGCTAGTTTTTATTACATTAATAAATCTGCGTACTCAATTTCAAATTTAAAAAAATTAATTTTTTTGACAATTTTTTTTTTTAAATTTTAACGATGAAACGCCTTAAAAAATTTTGGAAAAAAATTTCAAATTTTTTTTTCAACCAAACATGGCTAGATCGACTCGGCTGTTGATGCTGATCAAGAATATATATGATTTATAGGGTCGGAAATGACTCCTTCACTTTTTAAGCTTCTGACTAAAATGATAAGGGTATAAAAGTAAACAAATATATTGGAAATATTGTATCCTTTAATCTGATTAAAAAACAATTCCAAGAGATACAGTTTTTTTACACAATAAAGAACTTGTTGTCTAAAAAAACAGGACATCTCAATTAGTGTGTAGTGTTGAGTTAAACCATTATAGATACTCATTATGAATGGCTTGCCCATGATTAGCTAGTTCCAACAGCTTGTTAACCACTTTGATATCCATCCACATACCGTTTAAGAGAGGATCCCATAACCAGCTTAAGAACCACTCAAAAAAAAACCCAGTAATTAAGGTCAAAAAAAGTGGTGTAAAAGGAACCAGACAAATTGCACACTTACGAGGATTACAAAGAAACCAAACATTTAGCTTTGGGTGTGAACACAGCTCAAGGGATAATGAATGGTTTGGCAAACAGAGGCAGGTTGCACTTAAAAAAAGAGGGGAAAACTAAAGAAAATATTATTAAAATTTAAGATAAAAAATAAGAGATAATAAGATTATAATACCTATTATTTATATGCATTCCAGTTTTAGTAGTAACTAGTTCCAAACTTTATATATTTTTTAAGGCGTTTCTTCAAGTGCCTTAAAAGGGAGTCAAATTATAATGCAGACTGGTTTCTTTTGATGCAGATATGACAGCCCATAAAACAGCTCATAAACAAAGTCGTTGGATAGTAAAACCGATCTATAACTTTGAACTCTCCTTCCCATTTTTATTTTTTCTGCAGGAAACACGCAACGCATCAAGTTGAGCTACCGAACGGCACGCAATAATCCCCTCGACTTGTACGTCTTGATGGACCTCACCTGGACAATGCGGGACGACAAGGAGACACTGAGGAAGTTGGGAGCTGAACTTACCAAGACCTTGAGGAACTTAACGGATAACTATCGCCTGGGCTTCGGTTCGTTTGCGGATAAGCCAGCGCTGCCCATGATTAATCCTGGCATCATGGACAATCCCTGTGCCCAGGAGCGGGAGCAAGCCGTATGTGAGCCCACCTATGGGTATCGTCACCAATTGTCCCTCACCGAGGATATACACTCCTTTACCGCGGCTGTGGCGAATAGTAAAATTACTGCCAATTTGGACAACCTCGAGGGTGGCTTGGATGCCCTCATGCAGGTGATAGTGTGTCCCGAGGAGATCGGCTGGAAGGAGCAGGCCCGTAAGGTAGTTGTCCTTGTCACCGATGGCTTTATGCACTTGGCGGGGGATGGTCTCCTCGCTGGCATTGCTCAGCGGAATGATAAGAAATGTCATCTGAACCAGGCCGGTGAGTATACGGGCTCCTTGGAGTATGATTATCCCTCGCTGGAGGAGATCTATCGAGAGTTGCTGCGCCGCAAGATCAATGTGATCTTTGCGGTTACCCAGGATAGGGTGAGCAATTACAGGGAACTGAGTGCCTTGATGAAGGAAATCAGTTATGTGGATGTCTTGAGTGAGGATTCCTCTAATATCTTAGAATTGATTAAGAAGAGGTGGGTTTTTCTAACAGAGTTTTTATTGTATATTTATTTATATTAAATATTTTTAAATTTCCAGTTATGAGAGCCTGATTAAGCGCACTCAGTTTGCAGATAATAGTCCGGATTATATTCAACTGGAGTATTACACGGACTGTGCAGGACAGTTTCCCAGTTTACGTAAAAGAAACTATTGCAATAATGTTTCTCTGGGCAAGGAAATCGAGTTCTTTGTGGATGTTACCCTGAAGGAGTATCCTATTGATAAGAATTATGTGAGTAAGAAAATATTATAAATATTTTAGAGATGATTTGTGATAGAATTTATCTTCTAATTTATTTTGTTTATTTTGTTCTAGACCCACAACATTCGCGTGGGTGAAACCTCCCTCAGCGAATATATGGATCTGGAGGTGGAGCTACAGCGTCCGTGTCCTTGCCAGGAGAAGCCGGATCCTGAGAACGAATATGGGCGCTTTCAGTGCTCCGAACAGGGCTACATGTACTGCGGCATGTGCACCTGTGATGAGGGCTGGACAGGCACCCTTTGCACCTGTCCCACGGACAACACCAATGTGACCAACAACGAGGCCCTGCTCCTGAAGTGCCGGCAACCTTTGTTGGACCAAACCCACTCCCCGTTGGTGTGCTCAAATCACGGCGACTGCGATTGCGGCAGTTGCTTTTGTGATCCTGGCTACACGGGTCCTTATTGCGAGTGCAAGGAGTGCGTGGACTGCGACAGCGAAGTGGCCGACTGCTCCTGTGGCCAGTGTGTGTGCAAATATGGTTGGTCCGGCACCAGATGCAATTGTGCCGAGAATATGGATGCGTGTCGTGGACCCACGGGAGAGATCTGTTCCCAGCGCGGCGCCTGCAACTGCGGCGAGTGCGAGTGTGAGGCTGAGTTCCTGGGCAAGTTCTGCGAGATTGATCCGGAAAAGGATAACAAGTTGTGTCAGTTCTATGAGCCTTGCGTGACCTGCTTGATACAGCAGAAGCAGGGCATGGGCGCCTGCGATAATTTGAGTGAAATCTGCAAGAGCGTGGACCGTCAGGAGCTCTTCACGTATCGCTTTGTCCACGAGCTGGAGCCGGAGCAGGCCCGGTGCCTGGTGAGGATCGTCAACAAGCATGGCATCCAGTGTGACAGCTTCTTCAGCTATCAGGTCATCAATCCCTCCAACGAGCTGGCCATCCAGGCCGTGGACTGTGAGCCCTTGGACTATATGGCCCTGTTTGGCTTCATATCGGGTTTCACGGTGCTGGCTGGACTGCTGCTCATGTGCCTTATATGGTGGTGCATACGGGCCAAGGATGCCAGGGAGTATGCCAGATTCGAGGAGGATCAGAAGAACTGGGTGAGGCAGGAGAATCCTATTTACAGGGATCCTGTGGGTAGATATGAGGTGCCCAAGGCTCTGAGTATCAAGTATGATGAGAATCCTTTTGCTAGCTAGGAGGAGTTGCGGTTTTACGAATATATATATCGAGGGGAAATGTTTGTCATAAAATATCTATATAAATATTGCGCTCAATAGCGTTAACTTTGATATAGAAAAATTTTAAAAATCAAAGGGTATATTGAAATGTTATAAATTTAATTAAATAACGATTCAAAGCCGGTATTTTCTGCTATTCTTAGTTGTGAGGTGATTAGATTAGATTTTTTATATATTTCTTAAATATTTATAATTTTTGTATTTAGGAAAAACGAAGCTATAATAATGTTAAAAGTATGGATTGAATATTTTAAGTATTTTATTTAACTATATATAATTTTTTGTATATAATTTGATTTAATCTTAAATCCCAAACCAAAGCTTCCTTGAACAAAACACGCGTGTTTACTTTCATTTCTTTCATATATAATATATTTTGAACATAAATTTTGTTTTGTTTATACATAAAAATGATTGTGAATCGTTCAATAATTCGTAAATATATAACTAACCTAAACTAGACTAAGAATTTGTTTATAGCTATAAAGAAAATTTAACATTTTGTATAACAAGATTCTAGTTTTTCATTGGGACAAGAGTTGTGGGAAAAAAATATTGAATATTTAGAATTAAGTGATGACTATTACTGGCAATACGGAAATGCAAGACATTATCCTAAACATATAGACAGGCATTACAAAAATATAATTCGCTTAATTAAGGCTAAACACGCTTTCCCCGTTTCATTCTACTTTTAACTAAATGTAATATCACTAGATTTGTAGCTTAGATTTTTAGTAAATGGGTTTCTCCTCCAGAGCAGAGACGAAAAAAAACAAATGCCAAAAACACGAAATTCAATTACACATGCTCGTAACTCCGCCGCGCTCATAAAATGCACACTACGTTAGGCGAAAAGAAATTTAGGTGTGAGTGCTACAATACAGGATATGGGGCAGAGGGTAGAGTGTAGAGAAGGGTGTCCCTGCTCAAAGGACACGCTCCCCCAGCGAGGGCGTTCGCTGGATCAGCATCGAGGGTGGCTTCGCCGGCAGCGTCACGCTACTGAGCTCAGCATCCAGAGCGGCAATGTCGGCGGACATGGACTTGGCCTGCGACTTGGGCGGCGATGGGGCGACTATCGAGCTGGGCAATCCATGGGGCGAGGCGTCCGGCACGAGGCGCTTCAGCAGGCCGCCCACACAGCCCCAGGGGAAGGTCCTGTGAAAATACAACAACGAGGAGAGGTGAGTGAGCGCAGGCCAAAGGTAAATATTATGCATTATTAAAGAGAAACACATTAAAGCAAAGGCCATTAGGCATGGTAATGTGGGGGGTTCGCTATGATTTTGTAAAGCGGCGGGGTTTTTACACTTGACTTAAATATGGGTAGGAAATTGTATAAAATGATTTTAAAATATTTGTTTACTCAAGATTTAGCTAGAGAATTTAACAATTTATTTTTTAATAATTATTATATATTTTTGCTCTCGAGTCTTGCCCCAGGAGTTGTTAAAAAATATTAAATTTGCATTTTTAAACATTTTCACTCATGGCCTCTCTTTCTCTGTATTTACAAAGCAATCTCTATCTCTATTTGTCATGCAGTCTCTCCCTCTCTCTAACTCTCTGCCTGTCTCTCACTCTCACTCTCTATCTGGTTCGGTATGTCTAACTCTCTCTGCGTATCTCTAGAGATAGTTCATGCTCTCCATCTCTCTCTGCCTACCTCTACAGGTTTCTCTTTCACTCTCACTTTCTCTGTTCTCTTTACTCGGAACTATAAATAGAGGCACTCCCGTCGCACCTACCAGTATTCCTTTCGCGGCCTCCCCGCTGTTTACATCGAAAGTGATAGTGTTTGTGATTGTGATTGCCCTTCGACCCCAAAAACATGACGTGTCCAATGGATTACATCTGGATAACCAGGATGATACCTTAAGAGGCCTAATTGATATATAGCTCTACACTGAAAGGAATTAGGCAATGGCAAAAAAGGGTTTGGCCTCTATTCCGGTAAGTCTTGACTATAGAAACTTATGATCGATCTCACATTCTAACCCATGATCCTATGGGTAAGAGCAAGAGTATAAATACTTCGGCTTCTCGAAGTTAGCTTTCCTTTTAGTTGTTTAATTTAATATATATAATTCCTTTTAGTTATTTAATAAAATATTTTAGCAGTGTATCTAGATGAATAAGCACTTTTCGGTAAAGTTGGCATTTTTATTATATTTTTAGATAAGAATGTGGTCGGGCTTGGTGAAAATACGGAGTTATTCTATTTTTAATGGTGGAGCTAAAGAAAAAGACAATCATTTATAATGGAAAATGCTCAGGTTTAGAATGGTTTCCTTGGGTAACAAAAAAATAAATTAAACTTTAAATGGATTAACTTGAAAGCTGCTGTAAGAAGAACTAAACCAAAGGTAAGGTTCAATTCAAAATTTTTACAGAAACTAGAAGGAATTAAAATATTTTCTACAATATAACAAAGTGGCTTTGGCGGTTGATGTTTTCATAGTTATTTTAAATAAAAAAAAACAATTTAGAAAACCTGATATTAAGTACTATTTTTAATCAGCAAACTATACCCTATACTTAAATCAAAATTAGCTACAACACCTTTTGCTGCGTTCTACACACATTTTTAATTAATTTCTTCCCCTTTTTTTCAGCAAAGCGAACATTAAATAATCTCAAATTAAAATATTTAAGACAACAATTTCCCCTTTTTGTTATTTTGATGGGCTGTCCATTAGGAGGGGAACTACAGGCGAACTACAAGACCCCAAGACGGGTCTTACAACCATTATGGCGCCTAATTAAGTGCAGCAAATTATAATTATTATCATTATTTGGACGGGTGAGAAAGGCCATTTGTTTACTCACCACTTGAAGGAGAGGAGGACCTTGAGGAAGCCAGGAATGACGGCCAGTTTCTCGTTCTTCCTGATGGCCACAATGACACGATCGGCCACATCGTTGGGATTCAGCGTGGGGACCCATCTGTAATCATTTTTCCCCCAGTCAAAATGTCAGTTTACTCTCCGGGAAACAGGGAAACAGGGAGGCAAGGTGGCAAGGAGCGGAGGCACTGGACACAACACTCACCTGGCGTTCACATCGTCGAACATGCCAGTGGCCTGGATGAAGAACGGGCAGATGCAGGTGGTACGGATGTTCGTATGGCCAAGGACTTCCAGCTCCAGACGCAGAGCCTCATCAAAGCCAACCTGTAATTATCGATAACTCTCAAATGGAGAAGGGGAACTCCCCGCAGCCAGGCCAAATACTTACCGCTGCGAATTTACTGGCACAGTAATCGACCAATTTGCTAATGCCCACATGGCCGGCCAGCGAGGCAATTGTGGCAATGTGTCCTCGATCATTCTCAATCATCTTGGGCAGAAACGCTTTTGTCGTCTGCAAACATTGTGCAAGAATAAGCCAGGCATTAGCTTCATACATTTTTTTTATATTTTTTACTTTGCCAATTCTTACCCAAAAGTGTGCCATGACATTCACATTGAAGGAGCGCTCGATGAGATGGTCAGGTGTGTCCAAAAGGTGCAGGCCAGAGACAACGCCCGCATTGTTAATGAGCAGAGTGATCTGAAAAAGTAATAAAGAAATTTTCCAAATTTAGGGAATATAATTATACAGAAAATATATATATTTCTTTAAAAATGTTAGACAAATCAAACCAATAGATATATCCTAGTAGGGTATTATTATTTCAGTCTGAAGCTTGCAACGCAGTGAAGGAATCATTTCCGACCCTATAAACCATATATATTCTTGATCAGCATCAACAGACGAATCTTTTTAGGTATGTGGAAAGGAAAAATAATTTTGAAAATTTTTTTACATTTTTATATTGCTAAAATAAACAATGTTGCCATTTTCAAAAATCGTCAAAAATTTAAAATTTCAAAAATTAAAATGTGGGTATGTAGATTTATTAAGCTATTAAAAACTAGCACAGGACTGACTTCCGTATCAAAATAAATGCACTTTTGACTTAGTTATGCGTTTTTTAAGTTTTGGTTTTTAGACAAATTTTGCCTAAAAGAAAACGAATATTTATACCCTTGCAGTGTATTCAAATTTCAGTCTGAAGCTTGCAACGCAGTGAAGGAGTCATTTCCGACCCTATATTCCATATATATTCTTGATCAGCATTAACAGACGAATCTTTCTAGGTATGCGGGAAGGAAAAAAAATTTTGAAAATTTTTTTACATTTTTATATTGCTAAAATAAACAATGTTGCCACTTTCAAAAATCGTCAAAAATTTAAAATTTCAAAAATGAAAATGTGGGTATGCAGATTTATTATTCTATTAAAAACTAGAACAGGACTGATTTCCGAATAAAAATTAATGCATTTTTGACTTAGTTATGCGTTTTTTAAGCTTTGGTTTTTAGACAAATTTTGCCTAAAAGAAAACGAATATTTATAGCCTTGCAGTGTATTCAAATTTCAGTCTGAAGCTTGCAACGCAGTGAAGGAGTCATTTCCGACCCTATATTCCATATATATTCTTGATCAGCATCAACAGACGAATCTTTCTAGGTATGTGGAAAGGAAAAAAATTTTTGAAAATTTTTTTACATTTTTATATTGCTAAAATAAACAATGTTGCCACTTTCAAAAATCGTCAAAAATTTTAAATTTCAAAAATTAAAATGTGGGTATGTAGTTTTATTAATCTATTAAAAACTAGCACAGGACTGACTTCCGTATCAAAATAAATGCATTTTTGACTTAGTTATGAGTTTTTTAAGCTTTGGTTTTTAGACAAATTTTGCCTAAAAAAAAACGAATATTTATACCCCTGCAGTGTATTCAAATTTCAGTCTGAAGCTTGCAACGCAGTGAAGGAGTCATTTCCGACCCTATATTCCATATATATTCTTGATCAGCATCAACAGACGAATCTTTCTAGGTATGTGGAAAGGAAAAAAAATTTTGAAAATTTTTTTACATTTTTATATTGCTAAAATAAACAATGTTGCCACTTTCAAAAATCGTCACAAATTTTAAATTTCAAAAATTAAAATGTGGGTATGTAGATTTATTAATCTATTAAAAACTAGCACAGGACTGACTTCCGTATCAAAATAAATGCATTTTTGACTTAGTTATGAGTTTTTTAAGCTTTGGTTTTTAGACAAATTTTGCCTAAAAAAAAACGAATATTTATACTCCTGCAGTGTATTCAAATTTCAGTCTGAAGCTTGCAACGCAGTGAAGGAGTCATTTCCGACCCTATACTCTATATATATTCTTGATCAGCATTTCAAGCCGAGTCAAACAAGCTATGTTCCCAAGAAAAATATTTTTCGAAATTTTTTTTTAAATTTTATAAGGGGTTACATCGTTAAAATTTATAAAATTTGACAAAAAAATTATTTTTTTTTTAATTTTAAAACTAACTATGCATATTTATTAGTCCTATAAAAACTAGCAAGGAAAAACTATCCGCATTGAAATTAATGCATTTTTCGCTTAGTTATGATATTTTAAAAAACATAAAATTACCCCAAAAATAGCTCATATCGGAACATTAAAATATAGATTTATGTGTTGACTTCCACGATCATAAAGTGTTAATAAAAATATATTAATTTTCAAAACTAATTAATTTATAGTCAGATAACAAATTCCATGGGCTTAATGAAAATTTGTTGTCTCGCTTAGATAAAACATGCTTGATTTTTTTTTACAAATTATTGCCGAAAAAATGTTGTCCAAAAATGTACATAAATTGCGTAACTTCTGGTTGTGCCAGTAACACCAAAAAGTCAGCAAACACGCATTTATTCTTGACTTGTTTGATTATCTGGCCAGACATTTTAATGGTGTAGGCTGGGCTAAGGCATTAACTTGGCTAGAAACGCACACAAATTTGACATGGAAAATCGAAAACCAAGGTTTTTTTCTACAGATTTTACACTGCTTTTAAGAACAATTTAAAAGAAATATAAGGCTTTTAATAATATTCGATAGGTATATGTATAAAAGAATACATTGCAAGAACTGTAAAATAATTTAGAGAATACATTAAAATATTCTAAAAAAGCTTTACAGAGATCAGTAAAAAAAGTTAATTACTTAACCCAAAAATCACCTTTGGCAGCTTACAAAAATATTGCCCAATTCTCCTTGCAAAAATCTTAATTTACCTTAGATTTTATTTACACTTTAATTCAATTACCTCTTAAAGTTTCTCCATAAATTAAGTCCGTTTAATTTGCAATTAACTAAGGCTGTGTTAATAGATTTATTTTGGGCACAAAAGTGAAATCATTAAAATGGCAAAATCGTCTAAAAGTTGAGCATGTCAAGGTCTAAATGCGAAAAATGTAAAATGCTTGAAAATTGCAGGTAACAACAGCAGCAACTTCGCTCTTCTCTGTCTCTATTCCGACTAAAAACCTATGCGATGACTTACGGCCCGGCTAAATAAGTTAACAACAAGTGCGCACAGTGACACAAATGATCCGAGTTCAAGTGCAATTGCTGTGTGGGGTCATACATTGCGTATGAGCGATTTCAAATTGAAGCCAGGCTGTAATCGCGGGCAAAAAACATTTAACGAGGCGTGCATTAAGCAAAAACAATAGCGGCTATTAAGGCAACAGAAACAACAACATGGCCAGGCCATTAAAAAATATTAAATGTAATATTTCAGAGGGCTTTTCAAGCTGAACAAAAAACAACAACAATTAAAGCAGAATTTGAGCCAACAAAAAAAAAGGCAACCATAAAAGCAGCGCGTCATCTGCATAACGCATGACTTATTAAGCAGTTAAATAATTTGTGTGTTTTATTTTCTTTTCTTTGTTTATATAAAGATGCTTTATATATCTTTGTTTACTTTTTTTTTTGTTTTAATTGTGTCTCTCATTATATAAGTCTTTTACAAAGCTAAGTCTCCCTATTATTTCTAATATTCCTCTTTTCCTTTTCGTTTTGTATTTGGTATTCTGTCTGCTTGACTTTCTGACATAATTTTAAGCATTTTTCCTCATGTTTCTTTTCAAAGCAAAATTATACATTTAAGCGAAATAATTTGGGGTTTCAACTTGGACTTGTCAGTTCAGTAAACTTTTATTTGGAAATTTGTATCTGGCCATGCATGAAAAATCTCTTAATGATGGCATTAGATGCTTGTGTCAGTAATTTTAGAGCAATTACCTCAAATATATAATAGCATAAATACATATTTAACCGGAGATGTGAGTAAAGTTGGCTTTACGGATGTTTATTTCAACTGAAAGTTAATTGGGACAGAAAAGAGAAATATATTGGTAATTATATTCTCAAAATAAGTCCATCTTGTGCTTAAATTATTTGTTACTAGATGAGTTACTTTTGTCAATATTTTTTTGATGAAAAAAACCTAATATTAATTAATTAAAATTGTAGTGTTTGATGAGAGTTGAGTAATTAACTAAACGCCATATTTATGTTCTAAAAATTAATATTAAAAAATCAAGCTTTAACATCAATCATTTTAGTTGAATACATTGCTTTGACTCCCTTTTTGAAAATGCTTTAAAAATTGTAAATTATTTTAAAATATTAAAGAAACAAATGTTTACTGAGTACACAAGCTATATGTTCATTCAACTCTTTTTCTCTGCTTTTAATAAAGTTACTTCCCTTTAATTAACGGACCACCTCAACCTTGACTGTTTTGCTCATTAACAAAGCTCACATAAAGTTCTAATTGAAAGAACAAAACTGAACACACAGCCAGAATATCTCCTTAATTACCTCAATAAACATTTGATTGAAATAACACCAAGCTATATACATATATAAAGCGATTTAGGACAGGAAATTCATGGAGTTCATGGAGTGTCTGAGCCGCGATTAATTTGAATACCACTCGTGCATTGTTGGGTTACCTGAAAACTGGCCCAGATTGTGATAAATGAGCAGATCGAATGCCAAGTGTGGCAACCAGTTTGCAGAAGACCGGATTTTGGCTTTGGCTTCTGCGCTTTTTTCTACTCCTTTTGTATTTTCCTTCTTTTTCCAGAGGTTTGTGTAATGTGCAACAATTTCTCAAGGTTGCCGCAACGATGACGATGCGCTCATGCATACAAATTTGTGTTTTTTCTGTATTTTTTTTTTCAGTTTGACTTGCTCCGGCCGGGCTTCGCTTTAAATTTATGACATGAATATGCATAAATGTGTTGCAACGGGGTGTGGCAGCAGCAACACAACAGGCCGGCCACTCTGGCGTTCTTGGATGGTGCCGGCATTACATGTGTAAGAAAGAGGGCCGGGTATCTTTCTTCTGGCCAGCATAAAGGCCATTAAACGCCCCTCAACAAACAATTATATGACGACTAGTCTGATGCCACATTAGGCGCTCGACTGTAAACAGCAATTACCGGACTTTTATGCTTCAATTGCCGCACGCACTCCCCGCACTTTTCGATATGGATAGGGATTTTCAAAATTATATATATATGCTTGGTCTTTGGACATTTGACTTTGCACTACAGTTTTATCTCTGAACAATAGATGGAAATATATTTAATAATATATTTACTGAGTTTGGAGCTATAACTGCTAAAGTTATGCTGGATTTCTCCTTTGAGAAAAAGGTATAATCTTTACAAAATAAATATTTGCATAGTTTGCAACTGAAAGTATATAGTTTCTATATAAATTATACTGTAAGAAAAATAACTATTATATATCTGAGCTGTTGGTTTTTCATTTTCAAATATAAAACATAAATATTACAGAACTTTAAAACCAGTAAACTTCTCTTTTAAATATTATTCAAAATGTTTGCATTCTATTTTCAATATTCTATATAATATTACAACCAATCCTGCTCTGCAAGACTTTATGTTCCTATTAAAAATACCTTTCCAAATATATAAATACAAATTCCTCTCAGTGTACTTACATCACCAACTTCAGCTCTGATGACATCGGCCGCCTTGTAGACCTCCTCCTTTTTAGATATATCAACCACATAGCCCTTGCAGTAACCGCCGGCCTCTTCGACAATTTCCACGGTTTCCGCAATACCTAATTAATACAATATTTTCATTACTCAACTCTATTCGATATATATTTTCCCTCGATTGTCACTCACCCTTCTTGTTGATGTCCCAGATAATGACCTTGGTTCCCATCTTGCCCAATCGCTCGGCCAGCAGGCGACCCAGTCCATTGCCTCCGCCGGTGATCAAGGCGATGTCTGTGTTGAGCTCCTTTTCGGGATAGCCAAAGGCAATGTAATACAGATCCTGGTAATGAGAAAGAGAAAATTGAATTTAATTAAGGCCATGTTCTATATAATTACAAAAGGGAAGAGTTAATTAAATATCAGTTAGGAACAAAGTGTTATGGGAAGAGGTTTCCTGATGACATCACTCAAATAGGGTAAGGTGGTGGATTTTTATTGAACTCTTCTGCGGTTTTAGGCTACTATAAGCTTAGTTTATCTTCTAGAAGTAATATTTTAAATATTAAATGCCAGGGTATGTTCTAATGTTTTGTGTAAGTTTAAAGAGAATTTTGAAATGATTACAATCAATGCTTGTAAATTCAAATTCCGTGGAAAAAATCATTCATAAACATGACTTAAATTATTATTTACAAAAATCTGGGAGAGTCAAATCGAGTTTTTATCTCCGACCAAATCGTCTGAAAACATTTGTAAATATTCTAAAAACAAAATGCTAAGCAGCATAAATAAAACCATAAAAATTTCTTCGCTTTTCTTCCCCTCAACACACGGCTATGCAAATAAGTTCGTTGCTCAAGTCTTTTGTTTTCGTTTCGTTCATTTCCTATAGACACAAACTGAACCGAGTCACGCGTATGCAAATAGCAAATATAGAGACAAATGCAAAGTTTACACAATGCTGAAGAGGAAGCGCTGGCAAAGTGTAAAATTGTAAACAAAACTATTGAGTCTGTGTTTTGGCTGGCATCTGCGTGTTAATGGACCGCAATTTGCCGCCTCTTCAAAGTAACCAACGCCGTGTGGGGTGTAGTTCAACCTCAATCAATCGATATATATGTGGGTTTTCGATTATTGGCAAACACTCATTTTATGTATTTGTTGTGTATATGTTGTGTGCCCGTTTAGTGTCAATAAGCTGTCAAAATTTATGACTATCACGCCTCCTCCTTGGCTTGGCTGTTAAAATAAAAATAAAAACATGAAATACACGCGAAAGGTAAAAACGCGAAACAAAAGACTCTGGCGGGGAACTTAATATATTTAACATGCCGCCGCACAGTAGCACTTTCTGTTGCACGCGGGGGCATCCCATAAATTTTCATGCCACACGCGAACCACCAGCTTAGGGCACCTGGTCGCTCTTGCACCTGATGCCGAGGCAGAGGCAGGGTGAGGGGGTATGGGAAATGTTATGGAAGAGGGTATGGGAATCGGGAGCGGAAGCCGGGCCACTCGGAGCCCCGGTCCGGCAAGCGTGTCCAATTATTTTGACATTAACAATGAGTATGTCGCAACTTTGTGTCTTCTTATGCACTTTGCTGAGGGTGGTCTTACTTTTTGACATATATTTTTAAGATAATTGTAGTTGAAACAAAAATATTACATATTATTCTTTTTAAAAATCCTAAATATTTTGGTTTCTAGGGGATAATAATTCGCCTATTAATTTGTCAAAGCTTTTTATTTGCAATTAAAACATTCTGGAAACCATTTGTTTCCATTTTGTTTAGGATTTCTGTAGTACCTATGCTTTGATATATATTAATCTAGTATTTAAATAATTTATCTTTTATTAATTTAAACTAAATATATTATTCAAGGAAACATATTTGACCCGATGACAATTGCTTAACGTAAGATATATCCATAAGATATTATTTTGGAATAGTAAATATTAACCTTTCCACTACATATAAGTATTTTATTTAATATTAAATTAAACTAATACTTTAGTAGCTAATAATAAGTAAATTATAATTATTTCAAGAACTTATTATTAAATTCTGAAAGAGTATTTAACCTTTGGTTTCCCCACATCAACTTCCACCCCATTTCTCTTCTTTTTGTTTTTTTGCAAACATTTTCCTCTCGCTCCGTTAAAATTGCATCATAAATTATACGAAAAATTAATCAAAGGAAACTTGTTGCCGGTCGTTGGGTATCTTTGGGGGAAGGTTGATTGTTGACAGCCACAATGATGATGATGATGAGTGGCTCCGTTTGGCCCTTTATTTCCAGCCAGCTCGTTGACAGACATTTTGTCACATAATTTAACATGCAATGTTCATGCTCTTCTCTCAACTCAATTCAAATAACAAGGACAGGAAGCGAGCAATTATAATTTATACATAATATCATCACAATCAGCATAATAAGAGCAGCAGCAGCGATTTCTTTTCATGCTGCGAGCATGACATATAAAACGGCAGAAATATGCAAATTGTTAACAAAGGAGAAAGATTTGCCGCGAGATCACGGAAACTCAAATGCTTTGCTCAAATGTAAATTTTGCAGACACGTTTTCTGAAGTTTTAGCTATGTCATTTTTTGATAATTCTGTGTCTGCCTTTGCCTAAATTTTTCCGCAGTCACCCAAAAAAAAAAACCAATAAAACCTGCCTAGTCAGCATTCATTTACTCGGTTTATTGGTCTCCCGTCCCAGACTGCTGTCCGTCCTCGTCTACCTTCTTATTTTTTCTGGTGATTGTCAAGGTCCAACGCATTGACCTTTGTAAAGTTACGGAAAGCCATCAAATCGGATTTGATTTTAAGATGCACTGATTTCGATTTGATTGACTTGTGGTTACAGCTTTGTTATGGAAAATTTTCAAAGGTCTTTGCCATGGTTGTAGAATGATTAATGGGGCGGATTTTTGGAAGCAGAAATGTGTTCATGATAAGCCGGAAAATCGGGTAATCGGACAGGCTAATTATGTATGCAATAATATGATAATTACAAGTGTGGAAAATTATGAAAATGTGAAGGTTGTCTTGGTATTATTATTTGTACATATTTTTCCAAAGTTTTCCATTAGCTAATAAGCTTAAATATAAGGTCAGATATTCTTTACATATCAAGGTTTATCTAAACCAACTTTAATGTTTATGTATTTTCCGTTTCTATAGTTTATAATTATGTATTTCAGTTTGAACTAAACTATTTCCCAAGCTTTAAACGTTTACCACCTATTTCCATTCTTCTGTTTACCTTCCTACTACAAACATCTTTAGCATTTGCATTAAAAATGAAAAAAAAAGAACCGACGGCATTCAATTGCCACAAGTTGCTGAAATCACTAAGCTGTGCTTAGCTCATTAGAGTTGTTTAAACATTAATTAGCAAGCATCTTCAAAACTCCACTCGTGTGCGGAATTTTTCCCTCTTTTATTTTGGTAGATTGCGAAAAGATCTTGCCCAACTTATATGCAAGCTTTTCAAAATGCCAAATGATCGCTGATCCCTGAATCTCTTCCTCCTCCCGGGGCACTCAGACTTCTAAAGCCGCCAAAAGCCGGCAAGAAGGGGAATGGGAAATTCCCATCATCTTGGCCAGTAATCAAATGTTTGCAAACAAAAGCCAAATGGACAAACTTGTTTCCTTCTCCGCTCTCTGTTTTTCTGGCTCTCTGTTGGTAGAGTTTTCAAGAGAATTGCGAAAAAATATCAACAACCTGAAGTCGCCGCCACCGCCGCCTCGTTAACGTGGCTAACGTGGTTCTAGAGCCGGCCGAAAGTGAAACCAAATACCAAAAACCAGCGGCCAACTGTCAATTGCCCAACCCCACAAAAAAAAGCTTCATATACCGCGCACACACACACCTGCCTAGCCAAAATTGGCTTCAATTTTGGCCACTTTATGAGCCGCGTGGAAAACCGCTCAATGCTCAAGCTTCGAGTGCTTTTCTCGAGTGGAAAACGCAAAAGAAACAAAAGACTTAAGGCACGAACTTGCCACAAAACATTGTAAACGTTGAGCGCCGGTGTTGCAATCCAAAAAACACTTGGCAGACGCCGACTGCTGCCGCTTCTACACCCCTGGCCACCCGTCCCCCCTCTCTCTGAGTGACCTTCTTTAAAACTAGACACAAAACACCGACAGTTGCATTTCAAAAAAAATGTGAAAAGCCAAAGCCGGCCAAGTTTGTGGCGTTTTATATACTCTAGTAATATTAAATATTATAAATATATAAAACAAATAACAAACAATCGTTAAAATTACTTCAAGTTCTATAAATAATATTTTTAATATTTGTAGAATTAAAAAACCTATAGAAAAAGCTTGCACATAATTTTTTTAAAGCATACCTAAGCTCTTAAATATATAATAAAGTTATTTTCCCCTTACTATTAGCTCAAACCTCTACAAAAAATCCTAGTACCCCATCAAAAAGAGTATACTGACATCTCAAAATATAATAATAAACCTGAAATGCAGCAGCAGCAAAAATAAAAACACAACCACGCAGCAACTATTAGGCTGCAGCTCGGCACATTGCATTTGAATCAAGTCTCCTACACTTGAAAGTTTTTATTTTTATTTATTTTTTGTTAAGCCGCCTGGCCAATTGGCCAATGATTTTGCACTTTAAGTCTTGTTTGCTTTTGACGGGGCTTCTCTTTGTATTTTTTCTGAGTTTTTATTGCAGGCGAATAGCGGCGGGTGGCTTGGCCTTCAAGTGGTAATTTTCATTTATAGATCCGTGTGGAAATTAGCATCACAATATCGCGCAGTGTATTAGCGTTGCCATAAATCGCACAATCGAGTTCTATATCTCGGCTAGAGCCCGAGTGTCTCTGAGTGGTAATTTGTCAGCCGGATATTTGCCAAGATATTGTACGACTTCGAGTACAACTGCAGCGGATATGTCGAGTGATTAGCCTGAAGTCTGTTTCTCTCTTGAGTGTCTTGTTTTCTGATCTTACAGGTGTCATTAATAATTCTGCAAGATCTTTCTAGCTACTGTAGTAGCATATTATTACGAATAGAAACAAATTGATATAAATAAAAGCTAAAGGCTTGACACTGACAATAAATGGTAATTACAGAGAAACGCCTTGGAGGTTTTTGAGAGGAATATTACTGGAAGGTTTTGTATTATTAATTGTGTTCATAGTAACTATTTAAGATATATTCCAAATATTGAAGGTTTCCTTTAATGAACTTTATAAAATTTCTGAATATTTATTTAGTTCTGAAATAATACAAAGAATGCTTAGCATAGGCTTTAAAAAATTATCCTAAAATATTCTGATTAACCATTTTATTCTAGTCCATAGTGTATAATATATATTCTGTTTTCTAACTTTTTTCCTTAACTATTAAACATTTTAATACAATTTAGCAAAAATGTAAGGTAATTATTTAACTCTTTTAATGTTCTTCGATTTCTTAGCGATTTTATTATTATAACAAAAATATTCTTAATCTTTTTCTTGAACTCCTAATCTTTAAGTTTAAAAATAACCTTTAAGTCCAACAAATTTTGGGATTTTCCTTACCAATTTATTAACACAAAAATGATTGATTATTTACCCATTTATTTTAATGAAACTTTGCGGTGTTTAAGGAATTTTTTTGAGCCGCCTTTAAGTGTTTGTTCGAGGCACACATTGAGTGAGACTTATATTTGCTTTTTGTACATTGATGTACGATGTGCCAGACAGTTAGATAGTTTTTTTTTTTCTGTTGTAGCTTTGTGGATATATTATATGGCCATTGGCGGGGCACACCCGCCCCGTAACCCATTTTTTAGACGATCGCACACACGGACAGCGCTGTAAATCAGTCGAAAGCACAAGGCCGGCCGCGTGCGGGTTATGAACCTGCAACCTGAACCGGCTCTCTAAGCCAACTCCGCCGGCTTTTGTGAGTTTGCCAAGAGCCAAGAGGTAAGGTAACCCATCCAGTAGTTACCAGAGTTATTATGTTTTTTTTTTTTTTGGGCCCCGCAAACACTTTCAATTTCAATTGCGTTTGCAACGCACACTCACAGACACGGAGACCAAAAGGCAGCCGAATGCCCGCGAAATTGCGGTTGTAGTTGCCTCCAAAGCAAAGTGTGTGTGTGTGTAAGTTGGTGGTGTGTGGCTCTTGCGGCTAGTGGCTAATAAAAACAGGCTCTCCAAGTGGCCAGCAGCAGCAGCAGCCGGCAAAATGCAAAAAGTTGAACTAGGTCAACAAGCCAAACGCAGCCGCACAGCCGTTGACAGCGACAGAGGTAGCAGTAACTCAGCCGAATTGGCTCATTACATGCCCCAGGCACTCGGAAAAATATGCCCCCAAAATTAACATAATATTTGTTAAATTCTTGGGAAATTATTTAGAAGAAAAAAAATTATGATAATTAAGTTTTGAATAGTTTAAGAGAACATATTTAACAAATGGTTAGCAGCCAAAGGAAATTAGATTGTATATTATTGTATTATATTTTGCAACCATAGTGAATATTGTTTATTTTTCACTTGATTTCCTGCTTACATTTTTTTAGGTTGTAATTAAAATACTTGCTTAGTTTTTTTCAGTTTCCAACCAGGCATAAAGGCATTCGTTGTAGATTATTAGCTTCGATAGTTAAATCTACGCACGGGTTACTTTGTAATTTTAAATGCATTATATTACAGGTTATAAGAATTTACTTTCGAAAGGCATTAAATTGATAGCCGCAGTACAAAAATTAATAATACTATTATACATTAATTAATTAATTATGATGGGTATGTATTACAGAAATAACTTCTTTTAATATATATTCTTTTAATAAGAATAATCTTTTAATATTTACTCATACATAAAATTAAAAATACCCTACATCTTCTGCTCTTTCCATCTTATTTCATCAATTCATTTCCATAAAAACATTTTTAGCAATTAATTAAGATTGTTTTCAAATGAGAAAACGTTTATTTTTACTTTTGCGGAAATGCCTCAGTATTTTCCTTCTATCAAGTTTGTTGCCTAAGTCTTTTGTTTGCCTTTTGCTAGCAATGCGTTGACACAAATCCAAGTCTAATAATACCTTGTTGATCGATGAGCCGCTCGATTGCCAATTCAATCACAATAATCAGCGAACAATTTAAACATCAGCGAGTTAAGCGTTCAGAGGCCTCAGAATCGTCATTCGATTGAATAAAATTTACATGCAAACTCAGTGGGTCTTCTGAGTACTCTGAGTGGGCGGCACTTGGCATGCAAATGTCAGTAGTATTTTGTTTTTTTATTTTTGTAGCGTCTATATTTTATATTTTTGTATATATTTTTGTACTGCCATGCAGCCTCTGCATAATGATGACGAATGCCAAGGGATATGGCCATCGTGCCACACATATTTCACGATCATATCTCACTACAGACAGTGTGTGAAGTCTTTGTTGTATATATGTTGCGGTAAAGTGAAAATATAATTGCCACAGAGAGAGATATGGAAAGAGAGTCTTATGCAATACAATATAAATTGAAATTTCTTTTATTTTTGTGACTATTTTAAAAAGCACTTAGCTTGTCAATGTGTCAACCTCAACTCGACCCCCTGTCTAATTGTAAAACTCTCAGAGATCTATCTGGAGCCTATTGGCAGGGCCTATAATGACCTTGTCTCATAAATAAATAAAGATATAAATTGTCAAAGCCTGCAACCAGCTGTGAGTAAAATGCAATTAATTAACCCCGCTGGCCGCGTGACTTAGGTAAAGTGTATTGTTCAGCTTGCCGGCTTTAAAAGTAATTAGCATTTCAAATTGAGTTTGATTGGTGGTGCTTTTAAACATTTTTACTAACCATAGTTACCGGCAGTGCAAACTTTATTGTTGTTTACAAGAAATCCCCTTTTAAGTTAAAGATTTTTCCAGCTAAATCCTATAACTGAAAACTATTTAATTGACTCTGATTTAAAGTTCAACATCTTAATATTCAATCCAATTTTAACTGGTTTCTGGGCACTCGTTTAATTCGTAAATCAAAATAAATTATCGCGAGTTCACAGGCTGGTTTTACATCATCAGCCGGAGGAGAGAGGGAGAGATGTGGAGATACCATCTCGAAACTTGTCCCAGATTGATCTTAATGCCTTAAATCTCTTTCACGGTTCCAATTAAACGCCACACGTGCCCATTACCTTCAGACATCCTTTTGGCAGCTAATTAAATCGGTTAATGGCCATCGTTCATTTTTTTCTGTTGGCTGAAGTTCGGAACTTGAAAGCTAATTCTCAGCGCGATTCTCATTGACACATTTCCCGGCAAGGTTCCGAGGGTAAAAATTGACTTAACCAAATCTCGCACAATGCTGCTAATCAGCCAAAGTCGATTTAAAAAACGAAGGTGAATTATTCTTTTTCGAGTGAAGGTAGCATATTCAGACATCGTTTAACCATTTTTATTATTAATCTGTTGTAAACAAAAGTGAGAAGGTCTCACTCCGTCTGCGGGGCACACTTGGAGACAACAAATAAGTCGTTGTTGCGTTATTGTTGTTCCATTCGGAAATTAGCAACGTTTTGTTTATGGGCATTTTTTATTTGCTGATAATTAAAATTCAAGCAAAAATTTGAACTTTGCTTTAATTAAAATAAAGCACTCGGAAGGTTTATGACTTGATTTTCATTATACTTGGCAACATCACAAGGTTTTAATTGTGTGTCGGAAAAGGGGGGTTCTTTTTAGGGGAGGTGTTAAAAATGTTTAACACATATATATACAATTTATATTTATATACCCAAGGTTAATTGGTTTACTTTTATTTATTTTCTATATATTCAAATTGTATTCCTGGTTATATATTAATATATTTTTATTTAGAACTTCTTGGGTAACAATTATGCCTAACTTATTTAAAAAAAAAGTATATATAACACTAAGTAAATAAATCACAAAGGTACCTTTCCTATCCTTTTTTAGTTCAAATTAAAAACAAAATCATATATTTATAGGGACCAATGGTTGTACATTTTTTATCTGTTATAAAATAACAAAAATACTTATAGAAAAGAATAAATTCAATGAATCATGGATTAATCCATTTCTGTTTATATTATATTAAGCATTAAAATGTTATATTTATTTGTAAAATATAGGGAAAGGATTACAAAGTTTTATTAGTAAGTGTATTTCTTGTATTATTTATTATTATTATTATTTCTATAAGGCGAATCTCTTGGCTTTTCTTGTGGATTTTATTTAATTTATATAAAATTGAATTCTTGTTATGTTAACTCACCTGCAGGATGTATCCAATGCAGCAGATTATGAACCAGGCGACATCCGCAAAGGCATCCCAGATATTCCACAGGGTCTGGCCCCAACCCTCGGCAGCTGGCGGGGATGTCGGCTCCTGGGCAGGGATCCCTCCATGGCCATTGGCCAGGGCGTGACCATTGGGGGCGGGCAGATTGTTATTGTTCTTCTCCATGTTTTTAGCGGCACAGATTTTGAAGCACTCTTTTTGTTTGGCTTCTTATTTAATAATAATTTTTACTGTGTAAGTTGGATCACACTTTCCTAAAGGCACAAGTTATAGATTTAATTAGCTTTCTTTTTATGTAATTTTTTCGTAATTTTATTGTGGTAATTTTATGCAAGTTTGCCGTTAATTAAAAGAGGCGAAAGAAAACACAACCGCAAGCAGCAGCAACAGCAGGCGCCGCGATATATTATATATTTTGTATTTTGCTTGTAACTGTTTTGGGTTAATTTCGTTGAGTGATTTGGAGTTTTTTGTTATTGTTTTTTGTGTTGTTTTTTGGGATATTCGGATTTTTGGCTTTTTGAATTTTTGGATTTTTCCGCACTGCACGTCCGCTCTCGTGAGCGTAGCAAACGAATTTGAACGTTGTGGGCTCGAAAGGAATGAATTTCGACTTCTTATTTTGGCGCGCTATTGGATATAGCCGACGTCGGCAGCGACGTCGTCGCCGAAGCTTGATTTTGTGACGTCACCGAGCTTCAGCCACAGCTTCGGCTTGAAGTTTTTTTTTTTGTTGTCTCGGCTTTTCGTGTATTATTTGTTGTTGTTTATTATTATTTGTGTTTTGCTCGTTCTTATGTTGCTTTCAGTCGCGCTTCGCTTTAACGCTATTTTATTTATTTCATTTATTTTTATTTATTTATTTATTTATTTATTTATTTCATTTCTGTGGCTTGTGTAATTTTTTAGCGCTGATTTTCCCTGCTGTTTCCTTAATTGTTTAAAATTAATTGAGATTTATGCTGCCTGCAGTTGGGTGTTAATTATTAGTTGCATTAGAAGGTTGACTAATTATGTTTATGATTTAATACGTGGTTTTTAACAGCTTAAAGCTTGCATTTCTTAAGGAAAAATATAGTTTAGGCCAAGGAATAGTTCTTAAAAAGTGGTATTTTCCTTTAAATATTACTTTTTTTTAAATTTTTTAGTTTATATAAATAACTTACAAATAGAAAACTGTTAGGAAAAGGCCAGAATGGTTTCGGTTTTAATTTATTTGTGATGTTTAAAACATTTTAAATCAAAGCAAGTGTCAGAGGCAGCTTTTTAGTAAAATGATTATTAATAAATGAATAAGTTATACTGCCCTGGGCTCTTATGCAATTAATTAATGCAATTAACAGCTATTATTATCAATAAAAATATATTATATATTGCACAACTATTGCACTTTATGCAATTAATGAATGCATTTAACAGATATTATAATGAGTACAAATGTTGTATATATTTTTCTCCAAGAGAGTTCCGCCAGAGGTTTCAGTTTGTTTAGTAATATGTTAGAAAAACCAATCTGGATTTTCCATTAATTATGCGGCTATTGATATAATTAGCTAAGATGCTTTTTTATCTATCCCAAAGAGCCCTTTGGGATGTATTGAACTCTGATACCTGTTCAAAGCTGCCTGAAATGCGGTTGACTTACGGGTCTTTCGTAACCTTTCAGGTGATGGAAAGCTCTCCATTTCCTTAGGAGAGTATTGCTCCAGGGCAGTTTTCCAAGCGTGAACATACGGCCAGGTTTTCCCATCCACCTCCACATGATAGATGGCATTCAAGACATCCAAATCCCACTTCGTTGGTGATTCTCCATTTATGAATAGTGTGGGTTCTGGTATACTTTTGAAGCTGTTCTCGCTGAAGCTGCTACTCCTGCTGATGATGCTATTTGAATCCGATAAACTAAAGTCGTAAAAGGAGTCATCATCCTCTCCGTCTGTCATGGTTAATAGCTCTAGTGATTGATGCAGCTCATCCTGATCTGGAGGCTGATCTTGAGGCTGATCTGGAGCCTGCACCTGCATCTCAGTGCTCTCCACCATATGCTCCCTTCCTGGCTGTAGATAACCCTCCAGTTGAGTTATCCTTGATTTCAGGTAACTCTCTAGTAAAGCCAATCCCTTGGGCGAACCAATGTCCACAAAGGCGTCCAGAAACTCCCAGTTTTCCCGCCATTCCAGTTGCTCCTCGCGGGCCAGCTGACGACCCACCACCTCCAGACCCTTACCAATGTCCGAGTTCTTAATGTGACGCTCTCGAAAGTTGTCGTTCAGGGTGTACATCGATAGCTCCTGGGTTAGATCTTGCAAGGAGGCATTTCCTGTGTTCAATGTGTGTGAGTCCTGTGAGTCTGGGCTGAAAAGTTTCCTGGGCAGCATTCGCAAGGAACTCGTCTTACTAGCCGTCATCTTTACTGGCGAAGCGTATGGCAAGCTGGCCAAGGGAGACATCGAGCTGCTGCCCAGTCGCAGTGGTGTCTTCCAGCGGCGATAGAACCTCATGGCCTGGTCTCGGGACATGGGTCCTGCCAGAGCACTGATTGTGAGCTCAACCCTAAGACCCTTGTTTTCCTGATTTTTTAACAGCAAGTTCGGTGGGTCTTTGGGCGAGTATGGTCGACCCACTTCAGGTGGCACTTCATTGGTCTCCGATCTCAGTACGGGCACGTAATAGGGTTCATCCAAAAGAAGCTCCAGCTTCTTGTGGGTTTCTAGAGGGACCTGGTCATTCCGCTGGCAGATGATGTCCTTGGGTTCCTTGCCTTCACGATTTGGCAGCGATTTGCATGGCAGATAACCGATGAGCACTTCGACCACATCTACATGACCATTCTTTGCAGCGAAATGAAGAGGCGTCTCGCCACGTGCCTTATCCGGCATATTGAGATACAAATCCAGCAGATTCTTACTAAAATCAATGCACATCTCAGGGCTAACCTCCTTGTCAGCATACAGCTTGGCAAAGTCTGGATTTGCAATGGTCTCTAGAAGGAACTCGGCGATGCTGGATTGGTTCAACTGGGCACAGATGTGCATGGCATTGTAGCGAGGACCCTCCTTGAGGCTGGTTGGGGTATCGCCGCTGCTGATTAGGTAACGAGGATTCTCCCAGACACACCGCCTGACCTGCTCCAGATTTCCGGCCTCGATTTGTTTGCGGAACTCCTGTAGCTCTTGCTTGGTGGGGGAGTGAAAGGACGAACGCTCGCTGGTGACTGGAGGCAGCTCCTGGTGGTGTTCCTTGTGCTCCTCCTGCTCCTCGCGGCTCTCGAATCCATATTGGACGTAATTTTCGGCCTGCTCTTGGCTGGGAAACGCTCGAAGACGTGCCTCCTTGTGTCTGCGCAGGACATCCAGCGCCTGGGATTTTTCCATGAAGATCAGGCTTTGGTTATTAACGTTGGTTTTGGCATCCTCTGTCATTGGGACTTCCGGTTCCGGTATGTAGACCCCGAAGTAAGGCATATTTTTTGTTGGCAAATAACTTATTTTTTAAAGTTAGTTTTTTTCGAAGCGAAAGTCACACTATTTACTTTAATTTAAGCTTGAAAAAATTAAAAACCTTCATTAATTTTCTTCTTACAAATTGGTTAATAATTTATAAGGTTTTTGGTTTATATAATTATAAAATAATCAATTTTACAATTATATTTATAAAAGAATTTTAACTTTTATCTGTCCATATTAAGATTTTCTTTTTTACAACTGAAATCTCAATATGTTTACACGTTTTTAGTATTTATAAACATAAAATGCCAAATTTTATGCTCAATTTTTAACAGAATTATATCTTTAATATCTCATTATTAGCATCAATCTTTCTTATAAACAAAAAACGACCTTCACCAACTTGTACACTTGTTCACTTTCCCCCAAAATCCATTGATATATTTTATTTTTTAATCAAAAGAAAGTCAACTGCACATAAATTTGTTTACAAGTCTTATTTTTTTTTTTGTTAACTTTTTATCCTCTTTTCCTTATTGTCAACAACACAATGCACTTTGTTCTCTTTTCTCCTCATCCTTTGGCATTCCCTCTCCCAGACACAAAAAGAAACAAAAGAGAAATAAAATCAAAAAAACAGGTTATGTTAATCGAACGAATGGATTATTGTCTTGGCTTGGCGATTCTGAACGATTTCGTCACATCTTCGGATTGCATAATAAGCAAATTATTTAGTTATTTGATTTGATGTTGATATCGTTTGTTTTGTATCCGTGCGTTATTTAGTTTTTTTTACTCTTCGATTTGCATTTTTAACAAGAAGCTGAGCGTTGGGTCAAAAAACTGATAAAAATGTTTAAGGCCATTTGTGGACGCAACGCATGTTGCGGCAAACAACAACAAAAGCTCTAGAATTTCACCATCATTTTCTTTCTTTTATACTTTCTATGACGAAATTATAAACACACACACCCACACACCATTTAATTGCAATTTCACTTTACACCGTATTCCAGTTTACCGATAGTTTATGGAGCTGTTTTTTCGCTTAGCCGGCATATCTCCTTATCTCGATTAATTACCAAAATATGCAAATCGATTTTACTGGATTATCAAGCATTCTGTTTTTTATTGTGTCTGGCTCGTTGCTTTTGGGTTATTTATATTTTTGTGACTGCTTTTCGCTTAAGCTTCGTTTCCCTTTTCGTGGCTTTTGGTTTGACAGTTGTGACGCAGGCGCAATGAGCGCTAAAGAGGGGGATGCAGGGCAAGTGCAGAAACAGCTGATACCGTTTTATTTTTGGCCAAAGAGTAGATTAAGAGAGAGAGCTGAGACTGGGAATGACAGGTGCATGACAGACCCTTGTTAAGAACAGCTGTTGAGCAGAGTTGTCGCCTATGCATTATATATTACAATATTAGCAGCTGGGAGAAACGTTAAAATTCAAATGATAAAATAAACAACAAATTTTAAAATAAATTTCTTGTATTTTTCCGAAAAGGATTTTTTCATCAAATTTTTGTTAACAGTATTACAAAAAAAATATAACTAAACGCAAAATATGTATTTTCTTGGTGTATTAAATTGATTTTTTTTTTATGTTGATTTTTTGGGCAAGTTAAAATTTTTCAAGTAACATAACTAAGCAAAAAATGCAGTAATTTCAATTCGGAAAGATTTTCTGTACTAGTTTTTGTAGGGTTAACAAAACTGCATACTAAGTTTTAAAATGAAAAAAAAATAATATTTTGTCAAATTTTGACAATTTTAATGATGTAACCCCTTATCTTTTTTTGAAAAAATGGAAAAAAATTTCGAAAAATTATTTTTTACCCAGACATGGCTAGATCGACTCTGCTGTTGATGCTGATCAATAATATATATGATTTATGGGGTCGGAAATGACTCCTTCACAACGTTTTAAGCTTCTGAATAAATTTATAAAACCCAGCAAGGGTATATGGTAAGATTCCGTATAGTACACCCAACAAAAATTACGTATACGCACTGGTGTAAATTTGATCATAACTAAGCCAAAAATGCATTAATTTCAATTCGGAAACATGTTCTGTGCTGGTTTTTATCGCGTTTACAAATCTGCATACTAAATTTTAAAATTCTAAAAATTAAATTTTTTTCGAATTTTGACAATTTTAACGATGTAACCCCTTATCAAATTTTCAAAAAATGGAAAAAAATTTCGAAAAAATTTTTTTCATCCAGACATGGCTAAATAAACTCAGCTCTTGATGCTGATCAAGAATATATATGATTTATATGGTCGGAAACGACTCCTTCACTGCTTTGCAAGCCCCTGACTGAAAGTATAATGTACCCTGTAAAGGCATGAAAATACCCATATCCAACCCAATATCAATATGTAGCTTTTAAGTTGTTTTTATTTTAAAAACCACATCACCATCTAATGATTCATTTCCCTCTTTCGAGAAACAGGCGCCACACAATTTATCGCTTGCCAATTTCCGCAATAATTATAAAAATACCATAATAACAGTCAAAATTCTACACGAATTAGTTCTAAGCTATAAAAATTAAGAAAAAAAAAACGTAGATTGCTGATTGTGGCGCATGTTGAGAGCGTGGCTATTTCCTTTTTCGAGAATTTAACCTCGTGCCCTGTTGACCGAATGCTGAACTCTGGCCAAAAAAAAAACAGACTCCAAACCCGAGTCGGAGGCTGAGTCCAAGCCCGGAGTCCGAGATTGGCCAAAAATAAAAATCAGACAATCGCAAATGAATCAACCGGCGATAGCCTTCGTTGAAAAACCCGTTAGAACCAGCACAAAGGTGAGTCTCTGTGTTTCTTTTTCAGTTGGAAGAGTTAATGCCTAATGCGCGCCGCCAATCTGAACGTTAACCTATTTCACTTCCTATCAGTGAATTCTCGTTTTAACTAACATCTGACTTCCGGAACACCGAGCAGCCGAAACCGAACGTGTTTTATGCCATGTGTGTTTACCCGATGACTTGAGCATTATATGTTGGATATTATTATTATTTCCTAAAAGACACCGATGCCGATGATGATAATGATGATGGCCCATTTGATTAGAACTGCCTAGGCAGCCGGTGATTATTAATTATGATTTATTTGAACAACAATAAAGGAGCTGACGGTAATTATTGGCGACTGTTCCAAGGTCACCGATCGGTGGGCTACTGTTTTGTATCTCTTAGGAATCTCATTTGCAATGTGCTAATTGGATATTGAATTGTATGGTATTATTTGTATTTTGCGATTTTAAAACGCTCGGGCGGATTCTCGTTAAGAAGAACGTGTTTTCATTTAAGGGGAATTGCGTTGTGGAGGCATAGCATTATTATTATTTGCGATTTGTGATTCTAATAAGTTTTGGTTTTATTGTTTGTGGAACAAATTTTCGTCTGCTGGGTTGGTTTGTTATGATTATGGCGTTGGGTATTTGATATGATATTTTTAAAGATTGTGTCAGACAGGTTGATTTTGGTGGGAATTCTTTGGGGGATTTTTTCTGTGCACACAAAATCAAAGGTGTTGAGACGAAACTATACCCTTGAATTATAGAATTGAATCGGAAATTAAATTGATGCTGATCAAGAATATATGTACTTTATGGAGTGGAAAACGATTCCTTCGCTGCGTTTCAAGCTTCTGACTAAAATTATAATACCCAGCAAGGGTATAAGATTTCGTATTGTAGTCCCAACAAAAATTACGTATACGCACTGATGTAAATTTGATCATAACTAAGCCAAAAAAGCATTAATTTTAAATAGGAAAACTACACTGTTGTAGGTTTAATAAATCTGTATACTGAGTTTACTAATATAAAAAATTAAAATTTTTATTTATTTTTGACATTTTTATCGATGTAACCCCTTATAAAATTTTGAAAAATTGTACTAAAATTGTTTTTCTTTTGAACATACCTAAATCGATTCGGTTTTTGATGCTGATTAAGAATATATATGATTTATAGGGTCAGAAATGACTCCTTCATAGTGTTACAAGCTTCTGACTAAAATTCTAATGCCCTTGCAAGGGTATAAAAATCAATAACACAAGAATCAAAAATGGTAACAAAAAACCCAGCCATATCAAAAATATGTTAATTAAGAACTATTCTTTTTTCTTTCTCCAAACTTAGTAGAGTAATTCTGACTCAGCGAAATAAAAAATCTGAAATATATGTAAGAAACCAGAAAATACCCTGATTCTTTAACCAAAAAATTATAATTGCTTCTTCTCACAAAGCGTTAGTTTTTGTAAACCTGACCAACAACTTCCGACTTCTTCATAGAGCCGCATTCCCAAAGCCCATAGACAAGAAAAAAAAAATGAATACCAAAAAAAAAAAGACAAACAGAAACACTAAATCTTATGTGTGAAGCCCGAAATGGCATTGAATTTTGATTATATTGTTTCTGGCTTTGATTTCAATTAACATAAATGCTCTAAAGTCTAATCGACGAGCATCTGTCAGCATTTGTTGTAAGACCACAAATGTTGTAAGAAAATCGTTCAATCATTATCACCGACCTGAAGATTACTTTTTTAAATATTGGAAAAATCTAGGCCAGCCGAAGGCGGCTTTAAATATCTATAAATTTCACCCAAAAATAGACAAGTTAGCCTTAGCAAAAATGTATTTTTAATTGAAATCGTTAAAATAAATCATAAGTAAAAAGGCCAAACAACTGACAATTTTTGTCTGCAGTTTGTTTGTATTATTATTTTTGGGCTTGAGAAGGTCGGAGTCGGTCTTTGGAGTCGTTAGCTTGACGAGAGCAGCCTCTACAAAAAATAAAGCCACTCAAAATCCAACTCCTGAAGTGCACACGTTCGAATTAAATGGTTTGTTATAAGTTTGGATAGTTTGGCTGCCGGCTTTTATGGTTTCTTTTTTTTATGGCCATTGTTTTCCAGAAACTCGTTTCGTTCTCGAGTCTAGACACTGGCTTAAGTTTACCCTTTCACCGTAAAAAAAATAATAAAAATAAAGCAGAAAATAGAACACTCTCGATTGGACCGCGGACTTCGGTTGGGATTCTGTCTGTTTATCTGTTTGATTACCACAAGGTCTTCCTACGATCAGGCTTGATTGCCTTCTTAACTGTTTATTTTTTTGGCTGCTTGGCTTCACGTTTGTTTGTTTCAAATTTTAGCACAACTTGCGGGAGTCATTTGAGCAAGTCAAGGTCGTCGTCTTCTCAGATAAATGTCAGTTTTAACAAGTTAGGATATTATGATGATTCTACAAGCAAATAGAATGCAAATTATTGTTTAATTAGAGGTGGAGAGATGATGAACACCATCCTTGAGACCTAACAAATGGACATTTGTTTCTAAGCCATGTTTAAATATTGTTTTACTAAGATCAACAGTTGTTTTATGATATTTAATATGTCTTTTATATGTTCAACAGTTCTTTAATCTTAACTATGGTTTTTATATGCTCAGCAATTATTTTTTCACGCGCTCTAAAGTAATTTATATTTAATTTATTATTTTATTTTATTACTTCTCTGTCTCAAACTCTTGTTTATATTATACAAACTTGAAAGTATCAGCATTTTTCTACGTGACTTCAAATGCATGCTATTTTTTGCATCTATTATTTAAGCTAGAAACCAAAATTATAAACAAGTTGTGTAGAGTCTAGATGGTTATTTTTTGAGATGCTTTAAACCTGATATTCTGGCTAAGTCCAGCTGACTTGCACACTTAAGTATATTCTAATAATAGAACAAGGTTTCATATGGATATGGAGTTATAATATTAAATGGTGAATTATTTATATTTGCACAAAGTTTTTATATATTTCTAGCTGATTTATATTTATTTATATATGCTAACTTGAAGCTAATTTATTATAGTTCCTACATTTGTAGTTAAAAATGCGGTCATAAGAACTAGAGATCTAATTTCCCTTCACTTCCTTCTTTCATTTATTACTTAAAGAGTGTAGGTTGCTCCAATTTTCCCCCGTTTATTTAAAAATTAAACCAATTTCCCAAGGAAACTTGACTACCTTGAGAAAAATGAAGGCTACCGAGAACAGTCCATGCTGAAATGTCATTTATTAGCTATGCAAAGGAGATTGCACTTGGCCAACACTTGAGTAGCATCAAAAGCAATGACCCTTTTGGATTTGCCCCCCCTCCCAGCCAGTACAATTTTCCGCTTTTCCGAGAGAGCATTCATGTGACAGCAGGCCAACCAACTGTAAACGTAAACAATGTCCACTGCGCAGGACAGCAGCTCTCATTCCGAACCCAAATCCGGAACAGCTGTGCGGCATCGGAATCGGGTGAAAGCTTCTTGGGCAAAGGAAAGCTGAAAATCGGACAAGTGGAAAGGCGGAAAAGCTTCAAGTGAGCAGTCAGTGAATTGCGGCCAATTTAGGCGAGCGGTTTCCCTTTGGCACCGTCGAAATTTTCACGAATTTTCCCAGGTTACGTGTCAAGGAGCAAGTCTGTGGCTCCAAGAACGCGTGTGTGAGCCAATTAAAGGCCAAAAGCTCATCAACAATTGTGCTTCTGGCCCAGTGTCAGGTGTTAAAGGTTTTTGTGTGTTACCAAAAGTTACCAAAAAATTAAAGATCAACCCTTGGGCTAAAAAAATAATAAAATGCCAGCCCCCAGCCTACGTTTTTGAACCTGGCCAAGTGCCAGAGCTGAATAGGGAAACCCGCAAAAGCGATACCATCATGTCGAGTGGCAGGTAGGATATATCCATTTGTGTCATATATACACTCAGTCTGCCATATCTATTTAGTTGTTATGACTGATATTTGTTGTGTGTAATCAATAAATTGATTTTTGATTGCCTTTTGTGGGTGAGTGTGTGTGTGTTTGTGTGGGTTTTCCTTTCTTTCCTCTCCGATTTTGCTATTTTGTTGTCTTCCGTCTGCTACTGGCTTTTCTTTGACATTTTATTTTATTTTGTTTTTGTTTTGCCCTTTCTGGCGACAGCGGCGTCACACTGACTGGTATCGCGCATCTCCTACGGGCTTGCCTTTTGCCTCGCGACTTTTGTCTTGGCCCGCAGTGCGTATACTTAATATGTGCCTATGTGGGAAGCTTTAGAAATTGAATTATAAAAGGGTTTCGCAAAAAGATTTTACTTCGTTTGTAAAAGGGTATTTACGAATTTTTAAAGCATTATATATTTTTTATTTATTTTGTATTTATTAATATTTATTTCCATATGCGTATACTTGATATGAGTAAACTGGAGTTCTTTGTAAGAACAAATTTGTTATTGAGTTACAAGCAAGAAAGAAAGAAATACAAGAAATTGTGCAATTGAATTATAGGATCGAATTGGAAATCGATCATAACTAAGATTAAAATATTCGCATAGTTTTATATTTTTCCATGTTTTTAAATGACAGTTATTTCGACATATTAAAGTTTAAAAAACTCATAACTAAGCCAAAAAAGCATTAATTTCAATTCGGAAAACGTTCCTATATTAGTTGTGATTATGTTAATAAATCGGCATACTAAATATAACGTTTTCAAAAATTAAAATTTTTTTCCAATTTTTGACAATTTTAACGATATAACCCCTTATAAAATGTTGAAAAAATTATCAAATTTTTTTCCCCTTCCTACATGCCTAGAACGGTTCGCCTGTTGATGCTGATCAATAATATATATGATTTATAGGGTCGGAAATGACTCTTTCACTGCGTTATAAGCTTCTTACTAAAATTATTATACCATTCTCTGAGTATATTTTTATATGACAATTCTGTCAAAAAATTAAACTTTAAAAATCTCATAACTAAGCCAAAAAAGCATTAATTTTAATTCGGAAAGCTTTCCTATGTTAGTTTTTATTACATTAATAAATCTGCGTACTTAATTTTAAAATTACCAAAAATTACATTTTTTGAAAATTTTTGACAATTTTAATGATGTAACCCCTTATAAAATTTTGAAAAAATTGGTAAAAATTTTTTTTCGATCGAACATAGCTAGATCGACTCGCCTGTTGATGCTGATCAAGAATATATGTGATTTATAGGGTCGCAAATGACTTCTTCACTGAATTACGAGCTTCTGACTGAAATTTTAAGCAATTTTGCAAGCAATATATTTTGCATATAAAATAATACAAATTTAATAGTTTTTCTGAAAACTTTCCTTAAGAATAACATTAAAAGTTAAAATTAAATCCATTATGATATTATAAATCATTTTTCACCTAATTTTCCTGATTTGTCTTGCTTAAAAAACATAAAGAAACCCTGTTTAAATTTACTACTTAAACCACTTTTTGATATCACTTTTATGTCATGTTTTCTGTTGTACTTCTTTCATGATTACTTCCAATTAAGTTTATGCTTTTCCTGGGAATTACTTAAGCATTCTTTTGTTGTAATTATTTCGTCATACCCACCAAGTGATTATCTGGGGGGTTTCCCTCTTGCCACACATAAAATGTATTCGCATTTTGTTTTCTCTGTTTTGGTTTTTTCCTTACTATCTGAAAGCCTACACATGCAGCTGCAAAATAAATAGACAGAGAGACAGGCAAATTAAGGGGACTTGATATGCCATTTGTTTATTTATTTACTTGTGCAAAAGTTTGCACTCTTTTCAATTAAAAATAGATACGAAAGGCAAAGAAAAGTCAAGAAAAATGTGCATAAAATTTCACAAATTGTTATTATTAGCAACAAGCACGGCCAAGGAGCCGGCGAGCTAATCCTGTAATTAGGATAATCGGGCTGCTTAAAATATGCACGAAATGTACACATAATTACAATCAGCAGAAAATTGGCAGTGCCACTGGCAGTGGCTAAGACGCCTTGTGGCTCATAGCTCCTGGCTGTGTGTGTGTGGGAGCTCCAATTTCCAATGGCGTAACAGGATATCCCCAGGACACAGATTGCACCCCCCATGAGTGAGTCATGGCAACCAAGAGCCGAGCCAAGCCACAGAGAGCAAACAGCTTGGAGAGTCTTCTGACGGCTTATCCCCTTGGTTTAAAACACTGAGAAAAATAGCCATGTTTCCAAAGATTCTATAGATTAAAATATCTAATATATATAATTATAAAAGCTTTAATAATAATTAAAACTTGAATAATATTTTTCGTCAATAAGTACATTATATTAATTAATTTTTTTTTGCATATTCAGTGCAGATTTTTGTTAAGTGCACCTTCTCTAATTGTCAGCTTGGCGCCAAGAAAAAAAAAATTGCCAGGCGCAAATTTGCATGTCCTTTGTGTCCCTGTGTTTGTCCTGTGGTCACAGTTGCGGCTGTGTTTGAATTTTCCCTTCCAAACCACAAAAGTCATGTCCTGGCAAAGTGACAGAGTCGTCACGTCACTTTGTTTTTGTGCAGCCTATTTCAGTTTTTTTACTTTTCATTGGAAAAACAAAAATTTGAGGGGAAACTTTTCCTGTTCAAAAGTTAAACAATTGGTTAAGTAAACATTTTCTTGCTTGAATTAAGAATTCAGTTTTTAATTATATTCAAGAATTTGACTTGTGAATATGATATATAATTTTTGAATAAGGTTTGATGAGGAGTTTGGCAAGAAATAAGTTCAAAGAAATGTAATTAGTTATTTCCTTTTTTAAATGAATATAATTAAAAGTGCTATTCAGAAAGCTCTCTGCAAGTCTCCTTTTTATATTTGTGGGTTTAAAACCTACTTTTTGTATTTCAGCACTTTATAACATTTTAAATTTATAAAAAGCGGTTTAAAAATAATAAAACGCACTTCCATTTCCGCCCAAAAGAATTAATTAAAGAACAACTTGTGGTCGTAAAAAGCCAATGGTTTTTAGACTTGAAGTAAGGTAATATTCATGTTGAAATTCTAAAAGAAACCCAAATTAAATAGTAAGCTAAAAACTAATTAGAAAGAAGTAAAACCACTTTTTGTTGTGACTGCCAACATTTATTTCCTGGGCAAAACTTATGCCGCCTTAAGATGGCAAAAAAAGGGACCCGCTTCTAATTTGCACAATTTTGTATTCATTAAAGACCAGAAAGAGAGATTCTGCCGGGTAATTTATTTTATTTTCTCGATTTATTTCGTCCTTCCAGCCTGCTGGATGTGCTCTGCAGTGGGAGTGGCGCCCGCCTGGCTCTGGGAACCTCGGTAATATCCTATCTGATTGTCTACAATGAGGCATCAGCGCCGAGCCTGCTCTTTGCTGTTGTTTTGGCCACCATTTATGGTACCATGGCAGGTGGGATTTTAACTATTAACTATTAAAATTCTATTTTATTTTAATTTTTATATATTCATTTAATAATATTCTTTATATTTAGCGCGTTGCAAGACCAGTCTGCGTAGCCTGCAAATGCCATATGTGAGGGCCACAAATAAATTCGACTTTGGTTGCCTTTTTTTGGCCATTTGGCTGGATGCCCTGGCTGCCATGTGTGCCTGTGCTGCCTTGGCCAGGACCCTGAGTGCCTGTCTGGATGCCATGACAGGGGGCTTGGCCAGGATTCTTATACTGGGTGAGTTGTGAGGGGAATTTTATACGAATTTGCATACAAAATAAGATGAGGAAAGATACATATTAAAGTGGCAAACTTTACTATCACACGAGCATATTTAAAACTAATTTTTAACAATTTTCATGGTATATTTTGACTACCAAACACGCTGTATTTTAACACAATTTTGCTTTCACCTCTTAATTTATGCAGCAGTGTGCCCAATATTTCGTCACGAACTGTGTTGTGAAAATTAAAGTATGAAATGTTGCCTACTTTCAGGTCGCAATGCACCCACGAACGAACCCTGGCCGGATGTGCTTGGAGTCTCCGCTGTCTTCCTAGTCACGGGCATGTTCATGCTGGGCCTGGAGGTAACCCCTCATAGATCCCTCCCACCCCGACCTCCCACTCACTTGCATTAACTTATTCACAGCACTCGAGGGCCTTCAGCCTCATCCTGACCCTTGGCATGTTCGGCCTGAACGCCATTCTCAGTGCCGTGGGCTGGTGGCGGGGCGATCTCTTGGCCTGGTCGACGGAGCACTCCTTCCAGCCGGATGGCATTAGCAGTGTAAGTAGGCGACATCTCCACCGAGGGCTCTGCCTCCTCCTTCTCCATCGTTATTGGGTCAGTGCACTGTGCCAGTCTGAGTTCTGTTCTGCTCTGTTTGGTGGGCTTCCCCTTGGTTTTTTTATTTGTTATATTTTCCTCTGGCTCGCATCGATTTTTGCTGCCGTGACTGGGAACAATTGCGTGACCACAGCTGGAGCCACAGGATACGGGCTTTTGATTATGACACGTACTGGCGGGTTTGGTTTTTGCCCCCTTTTGTTCACCGGCATTCCGCGGAGGAAAAGTCAGCAGTCAGACAGCAAAAAGTAAAGGGAACAGGTTGAGTCTCGGGACATAGTTGATTCAGGGAATACCCTTTAATGGGAAGTTTTAAAAATAGTATAATTAAAAAAGGTATTAGAGAAGAATTAAAAACATAATTGAGAGTACTTTTTTATGGATCACTTTCCGGGTCAATTTAATTGTAAAGATTTCTTAAATATAAATAATAAGAAAGATTCTAATAAACATAATTTTCAGTGATTTGTTTCATATTTTAATATGTAATGTAAACATCTTAAATATTTTCAATAACGACGGCCCGACATTTAATTGATTTTTAATGGGAAAGACTTGATATTTTTATTTTAAACCATATTTTAATATTTTTAATAATATTAAATTCTATACTTGATGTGCGATATGATGTTTACTATATTTCTGATATGTATTTAAAGGCAATATATTTGTAGATATATCATATCGGTTTTTCTTTTCAATATGTATTAAATAATAAAACATATACTATATCAACTAAGCTCTACAAGCCAAAAAGTGAACATAAAACAGTTTAGTGACGAGAACAAATACACAATTGCAGACAAAAAGGGCACGACGTCTGTTATTAGCTTAGCTGTTATTAGCGGCATTATCTAGGTTATAACTGTGGCTATATCCATTCCCCACGCAGGTCTTCCTGGCCGCCGCCCTGCTCACGTACTCCTTCCCCAGCGATTGGCCGCAACAGCATCGGAGTGGCAGGTTCACCATTACCTTAATCACCGGATTGGTCAGTATTTCGCTACTGCTGACAGCCATTTGTCTTTCCACTGTAGTGCACTACAAGTGAGTGGAAACTACTATATATTCCACAGATATATATTTATATCTATTAAATATATATATTTTGTATACTTTAAGAGCCCACGAGGACTATGTGGCTGTGCCTCTGTTCAACATCCTGGATGAGAGTGGCTTCCACAAGCTGGTTCCTGCCTCGGCTTGCATGCTGCTCCTCACCAGTTCGGCGGCTTTTTTGGAGCTCTTCCCGGAGCTCTATGGGATTGTGGTTCGGTTGGCCACCTCGGAGTGGCGGATATTGTCCAAGCAGATCAGTTACGAGAGCTCGGAGAGCGGCAATCCCGTGCTGGCTGTGTTTATAGCCGGCAGCATGTGTGCCATGTTGGCCTTTGCCTGTCCCTTGCAGCACTTGAGTTATACCTTGGCTGCTGGCCATATGGGTGGGGTGTTCCTGAGGGCCTTCTATCTTTTATACACTCCCTACCGACCCAAGTTCATGGCGCCCAGCAGCGAGTCCTCACTGTCATACAGTAGGCTATCGACGGCACCGATAGCCAAAAGCAGCAGCTGCAGCAGTGCAGCAACATCCAGCTCAAGTCGCCTGAAGAGGAGCCTCTGGAACATAGGCTTACCCAAGCACTCGGGCTTGAAGAAACCCAAAACGAAGCCCAGAAATAAGCAGGAGCTGGAGAAGGAGTGGCTGCTGCTGGGCGAGCCCACATCGCCGTGTCCGCAGCGTGAGGGCAGGGATGTGGAGTCCACCATACTGTCTGATGGGGAGCCGCCGGTAAGCATAGGATTCTAAATAAATATATTTTTATTAATTAAGTTAATTGTATTTATTAATTACCCTAAGCCCTCTGACTTTGAGTATCCGGAAAAGTTTGACAAAAGCGATTCGGACACCTCCACGGACATAGATGCCATTGTGGATGAGTATCGCGAGAAGATCAAGGTAAGCATCTTTAAATAAACTATAATAATTTATACTAAATATTATTAAAATATCTTAGGTTACCACAGCAGGTCCCTTGGAGCGCAGCGTGCGAGTGCCCACGGTGAGCTCCTGGCGGGTGACCATCTTTGCCATTGTGGTCATTGCCTTGGGCATTGCCCTCTGCATCGCTGGGCTGATGATGCACTGGGCCCCGGCAGCCCTGACTGGCGGCATTGGTGTCCTCATTGTGACCATTATGATGGGCTTTATACCCAAATACACGGGCAGTGTGATCAATGTGAGTCCTGTGTTGTGCGGCATGTCCCTGCTGATGGGCATCATCCTGTTCAGTGGCTGTGCCGTTCATTCTTGGCCTGGACTGCTCATCTGGCTAATGGCCGGACTCATCCTGGTCATCAGGTGCGACAAGTACTGCTGCAATTGCTTTGAGCACACGACCATGTTGAATGCCCAACTGATACCCAGTGTTTCGGGGAAAACGAACCCGGGTTCGGCTGCGGGTTCCACCTCGAACTTGGCAGGACCCTCGACCAGCATCAGGATACCAAGGCCACCGAAGGGCGTGGGCGTGGTCAGTCTGCCGCAGCGCATCAATGGCCACAGGTGACAGTCGGAGTCCTCGGAGGAAGAGGGCGAGGACCTGTTCCACGAGGATTTCAATGTAAGGGATTTTGATGAGGAGGATGACGAGGATTGCTGGACTGATTAAGTAGCTGCTGCCTTTTGAAATAAACTTGGAAAAACTCTCAAATTGCTAAGCAGATTCGCCGCAGGATGATGATGATGAAAAGCCAGCTTCGAGCCATGTTTGCCTGACATTTTTCTAGCTAGCTAAAAAGGATTGTCGAAATTTACCTAAACACGTATTTTATGTAACTCTAGTTAGGCCTTGCTCTCTACAAATATAGGTTCCAAATAAAATACAATTTTCAACAGGAAAATTTAATTTAATTGTATAATACAAGTTCAACGAACGATAAGTTTGCAAGTGATTAAATTTAGATAAAAGCACGTTTTTCTAGTCATATAAATTCTCATTCTCCCTGAGATAATCCACTAGCTCTCGTATGGGAAACATGATAGTCTCCTCGTAGCCCGGTTGTATCTCCATTACCCTTAGTAACAGCTCACTGCGATCACAATTCAGATAATAATCGAATTTCTCTGGCTCTGCAGCTCTCAAGCTATTCGAAACGCTAACCGACATTTTGGTCTGCGGTTCTGTCAAGGCCCAAATAATTAAGGCAGCCAAACGCATTCTTCGGCACTCCTTCAGAAAGTCCTCTCTGGTTACAATGCCAGCAGACAAACCCAATCTAATGAGGTGAGACTCCAGGGACTTGTGATAGTGCTCCAGACACTCTTCATAGATTTCTTCCCTCACTTCCGGTGGGGCCACTATATAGAGTAGGAATAAAACATCTAGAGCTGGAGAACAGTATTTGGTCAATTGAAAATCCACAATGCAACAGGCTGAGGGCAAAACTGAGGTGTCCTTCTCGAACTGAAATAATATATTCCTATCCCAGGTATCACGATGGCAAAGTACATTTCTGATGGTCTTTGAGGGAGCCACAAATTCCTCAGATTTGTTTAAAAGATTATAGAGTTTATTTTGGATAAAACTCTGAGCTTCTGCATTTTGATATTTGGGATGCCGGGCTGCCAGGAAAACTATGGCCTGGGAAATATTTTAATAAATTATATAAATAGAGTTATTATTTATAAAGTAAAAACCCACCTTAAGTCCGGTAATGAACCAGGAATTATCAGCACTTAAAAGCAATTCAATTAACACATCCTTGTGGTTTTCTTGAATATTTAAGTTCTCCTTCTCCTCCCAGGCTATACTAGCGGCATGTAGTTCCGCCAAGTGTTCCAATACTAATTTATAATGATTTAGTGTATATATTTCCGAGGTTTTCAGGTGTCTGTAATGTTTAGTTAAGTCTTCTAGGACTAAAATATCATTCCGACTGTAGTAACACTTGGGAAAGAGTTTTTTGGTGGCTAAAATAAGTATTTTTATTAAGTTTAATTATTAATTTTAGATTATAGATTTAGGAACTCGTTTTTTTTACCATATTTCTGTACATTTGGCAGTATCTTTGTATATAGGGCAGACTCCTTTAGGAACACTCCCTTGCGTTCGCATTCCTCTCTCTGGGGTTCATTTTTGCGTGGCAAACTCTTGATAAAATATTCCAGCTTATATTTCTCTTGCTTTAATGTATCTTCAACTACTAAGCGAAATTTGTAGTACTCTCCCATATAACCCATTAGATCATTGGAGCCTAAGTCTAGCTCGGATTTAAGAATCTTTAGGCAGGATTTATCACTTTCTGGTAGAGTTCTTTGGGCTATGAGCAGACATTCCTCCAAACTGAGCAGATCCATGGCTAAAAATATCTATATGTTAACTACTTGGCCTCTAAACACTTATTAAAATTGTTGTCAGAGTGAAGATACCTTTTATAGTAAGTCTGGGAGAAGCTGTCTGAGATATATATATGAGAGATTATAATACAAAAAGATACTATAGAGTTTCTATCTTTTTTGTTAGAACCTTATAATACCCCAGGAAACCTCTTTTGTCTTTAACTATTTTATTTTATTAATTCTTTTATTTGCATAGTATGCATATAACACTAAAACATGTAGTGATGGTAAGTTTTCAAGCCCAAAATTATTCTTAGAAAATATAATCAGCCAACTAATATAAAAACCAAAGACCCTTAAGGTCTAATATACCCTAAAAAACAACAAAGTACCCACCAAAGCTTATCAACTTTCACCGATAAGATTACCGCA